>JAKSZU010000009.1:84394138-84987532 GCA_026018925.1 Tupaia tana | reverse complement strand
CTGGCCAGCAAGGGACACTGAGGGAGGGTCACCTCTGACCCCCACCTCACTTCCAGACCCCCAGGCCCCAGACTCCACCTTCTAGACCATCCGGGACTGCCAGAAGGCAATAGGCGCTCCTGCAAGCCTCTGGCCAGCAAGGGACACTGAGGGAGGGTCACCTCTGACCCCCACCTCACTTCCAGACCCCCAGGCCCCAGACTCCACCTTCTAGACCATCCGGGACTGCCAGAAGGCAATAGGCGCTCCTGCAAGCCTCTGGCCAGCAAGGGACACTGAGGGAGGGTCACCTCTGACCCCCACCTCACTTCCAGACCCCCAGGCCCCCAGACTCCACCTTCTAGACCATCCGGGACTGCCAGAAGGCAATAGGCGCTCCTGCAAGCCTCTGGCCAGCAAGGGACACTGAGGGAGGGTCACCTCTGACCCCCACCTCACTTCCAGACCCCCAGGCCCCAGACTCCACCTTCTAGACCATCCGGGACTGCCAGAAGGCAATAGGCGCTCCTGCAAGCCTCTGGCCAGCAAGGGACACTGAGGGAGGGTCACCTCTGACCCCACCTCACTTCCAGACCCCCAGGCCCCAGACTCCACCTTCTAGACCATCCGGGACTGCCAGAAGGCAATAGGCGCTCCTGCAAGCCTCTGGCCAGCAAGGGACACTGAGGGAGGGTCACCTCTGACCCCCACCTCACTTCCAGACCCCCAGGCCCCAGACTCCACCTTCTAGGTAGGTAGCCAGGATTTCCTTGAGGCGGTTTTTTTTCTCTCTTGAAACCCCTGCATTCCCTTGTTAACACCTAGCTCTCCTTCTGCCCCCAGACCATCCGGGACTGCCAGAAGGCAATAGGCGCTCCTGCAAGCCTCTGGCCAGCAAGGGACACTGAGGGAGGGTCACCTCTGACCCCCACCTCACTTCCAGACCCCCAGGCCCCAGACTCCACCTTCTAGACCATCCGGGACTGCCAGAAGGCAATAGGCGCTCCTGCAAGCCTCTGGCCAGCAAGGGACACTGAGGGAGGGTCACCTCTGACCCCCACCTCACTTCCAGACCCCCAGGCCCCAGACTCCACCTTCTAGACCATCCGGGACTGCCAGAAGGCAATAGGCGCTCCTGCAAGCCTCTGGCCAGCAAGGGACACTGAGGGAGGGTCACCTCTGACCCCCACCTCACTTCCAGACCCCCAGGCCCCAGACTCCACCTTCTAGACCATCCGGGACTGCCAGAAGGCAATAGGCGCTCCTGCAAGCCTCTGGCCAGCAAGGGACACTGAGGGAGGGTCACCTCTGACCCCCACCTCACTTCCAGACCCCCAGGCCCCAGACTCCACCTTCTAGACCATCCGGGACTGCCAGAAGGCAATAGGCGCTCCTGCAAGCCTCTGGCCAGCAAGGGACACTGAGGGAGGGTCACCTCTGACCCCCACCTCACTTCCAGACCCCCAGGCCCCAGACTCCACCTTCTAGACCATCCGGGACTGCCAGAAGGCAATAGGCGCTCCTGCAAGCCTCTGGCCAGCAAGGGACACTGAGGGGAGGGTCACCTCTGACCCCCACCTCACTTCCAGACCCCCAGGCCCCCAGACTCCACCTTCTAGACCATCCGGGACTGCCAGAAGGCAATAGGCGCTCCTGCAAGCCTCTGGCCAGCAAGGGACACTGAGGGAGGGTCACCTCTGACCCCCACCTCACTTCCAGACCCCCAGGCCCCAGACTCCACCTTCTAGACCATCCGGGACTGCCAGAAGGCAATAGGCGCTCCTGCAAGCCTCTGGCCAGCAAGGGACACTGAGGGAGGGTCACCTCTGACCCCCCACCTCACTTCCAGACCCCCAGGCCCCAGACTCCACCTTCTAGACCATCCGGGACTGCCAGAAGGCAATAGGCGCTCCTGCAAGCCTCTGGCCAGCAAGGGACACTGAGGGAGGGTCACCTCTGACCCCCACCTCACTTCCAGACCCCCAGGCCCCAGACTCCACCTTCTAGACCATCCGGGACTGCCAGAAGGCAATAGGCGCTCCTGCAAGCCTCTGGCCAGCAAGGGACACTGAGGGAGGGTCACCTCTGACCCCCACCTCACTTCCAGACCCCCAGGCCCCAGACTCCACCTTCTAGACCATCCGGGACTGCCAGAAGGCAATAGGCGCTCCTGCAAGCCTCTGGCCAGCAAGGGACACTGAGGGAGGGTCACCTCTGACCCCCACCTCACTTCCAGACCCCCAGGCCCCAGACTCCACCTTCTAGACCATCCGGGACTGCCAGAAGGCAATAGGCGCTCCTGCAAGCCTCTGGCCAGCAAGGGACACTGAGGGAGGGTCACCTCTGACCCCCACCTCACTTCCAGACCCCCAGGCCCCAGACTCCACCTTCTAGACCATCCGGGACTGCCAGAAGGCAATAGGCGCTCCTGCAAGCCTCTGGCCAGCAAGGGACACTGAGGGAGGGTCACCTCTGACCCCCACCTCACTTCCAGACCCCCAGGCCCCAGACTCCACCTTCTAGACCATCCGGGACTGCCAGAAGGCAATAGGCGCTCCTGCAAGCCTCTGGCCAGCAAGGGACACTGAGGGAGGGTCACCTCTGACCCCCACCTCACTTCCAGACCCCCAGGCCCCAGACTCCACCTTCTAGACCATCCGGGACTGCCAGAAGGCAATAGGCGCTCCTGCAAGCCTCTGGCCAGCAAGGGACACTGAGGGAGGGTCACCTCTGACCCCCACCTCACTTCCAGACCCCCAGGCCCCAGACTCCACCTTCTAGACCATCCGGGACTGCCAGAAGGCAATAGGGGCTCCTGCAAGCCTCTGGCCAGCAAGGGACACTGAGGGAGGGTCACCTCTGACCCCCACCTCACTTCCAGACCCCCAGGCCCCAGACTCCACCTTCTAGACCATCCGGGACTGCCAGAAGGCAATAGGCGCTCCTGCAAGCCTCTGGCCAGCAAGGGACACTGAGGGAGGGTCACCTCTGACCCCCACCTCACTTCCAGACCCCCAGGCCCCAGACTCCACCTTCTAGACCATCCGGGACTGCCAGAAGGCAATAGGCGCTCCTGCAAGCCTCTGGCCAGCAAGGGACACTGAGGGAGGGTCACCTCTGACCCCCACCTCACTTCCAGACCCCCAGGCCCCAGACTCCACCTTCTAGACCATCCGGGACTGCCAGAAGGCAATAGGCGCTCCTGCAAGCCTCTGGCCAGCAAGGGACACTGAGGGAGGGTCACCTCTGACCCCCACCTCACTTCCAGACCCCCAGGCCCCAGACTCCACCTTCTAGACCATCCGGGACTGCCAGAAGGCAATAGGCGCTCCTGCAAGCCTCTGGCCAGCAAGGGACACTGAGGGAGGGTCACCTCTGACCCCCACCTCACTTCCAGACCCCCAGGCCCCAGACTCCACCTTCTAGACCATCCGGGACTGCCAGAAGGCAATAGGCGCTCCTGCAAGCCTCTGGCCAGCAAGGGACACTGAGGGAGGGTCACCTCTGACCCCCACCTCACTTCCAGACCCCCAGGCCCCAGACTCCACCTTCTAGACCATCCGGGACTGCCAGAAGGCAATAGGCGCTCCTGCAAGCCTCTGGCCAGCAAGGGACACTGAGGGAGGGTCACCTCTGACCCCCACCTCACTTCCAGACCCCCAGGCCCCAGACTCCACCTTCTAGACCATCCGGGACTGCCAGAAGGCAATAGGCGCTCCTGCAAGCCTCTGGCCAGCAAGGGACACTGAGGGAGGGTCACCTCTGACCCCCACCTCACTTCCAGACCCCCAGGCCCCAGACTCCACCTTCTAGACCATCCGGGACTGCCAGAAGGCAATAGGCGCTCCTGCAAGCCTCTGGCCAGCAAGGGACACTGAGGGAGGGTCACCTCTGACCCCCACCTCACTTCCAGACCCCCAGGCCCCAGACTCCACCTTCTAGACCATCCGGGACTGCCAGAAGGCAATAGGCGCTCCTGCAAGCCTCTGGCCAGCAAGGGACACTGAGGGAGGGTCACCTCTGACCCCCACCTCACTTCCAGACCCCCAGGCCCCAGACTCCACCTTCTAGACCATCCGGGACTGCCAGAAGGCAATAGGCGCTCCTGCAAGCCTCTGGCCAGCAAGGGACACTGAGGGAGGGTCACCTCTGACCCCCACCTCACTTCCAGACCCCCAGGCCCCAGACTCCACCTTCTAGACCATCCGGGACTGCCAGAAGGCAATAGGCGCTCCTGCAAGCCTCTGGCCAGCAAGGGACACTGAGGGAGGGTCACCTCTGACCCCCACCTCACTTCCAGACCCCCAGGCCCCAGACTCCACCTTCTAGACCATCCGGGACTGCCAGAAGGCAATAGGCGCTCCTGCAAGCCTCTGGCCAGCAAGGGACACTGAGGGAGGGTCACCTCTGACCCCCACCTCACTTCCAGACCCCCAGGCCCCAGACTCCACCTTCTAGACCATCCGGGACTGCCAGAAGGCAATAGGCGCTCCTGCAAGCCTCTGGCCAGCAAGGGACACTGAGGGAGGGTCACCTCTGACCCCCACCTCACTTCCAGACCCCCAGGCCCCAGACTCCACCTTCTAGACCATCCGGGACTGCCAGAAGGCAATAGGCGCTCCTGCAAGCCTCTGGCCAGCAAGGGACACTGAGGGAGGGTCACCTCTGACCCCCACCTCACTTCCAGACCCCCAGGCCCCAGACTCCACCTTCTAGACCATCCGGGACTGCCAGAAGGCAATAGGCGCTCCTGCAAGCCTCTGGCCAGCAAGGGACACTGAGGGAGGGTCACCTCTGACCCCCACCTCACTTCCAGACCCCCAGGCCCCAGACTCCACCTTCTAGACCATCCGGGACTGCCAGAAGGCAATAGGCGCTCCTGCAAGCCCTCTGGCCAGCAAGGGACACTGAGGGAGGGTCACCTCTGACCCCCACCTCACTTCCAGACCCCCAGGCCCCAGACTCCACCTTCTAGACCATCCGGGACTGCCAGAAGGCAATAGGCGCTCCTGCAAGCCTCTGGCCAGCAAGGGACACTGAGGGAGGGTCACCTCTGACCCCCACCTCACTTCCAGACCCCCAGGCCCCAGACTCCACCTTCTAGACCATCCGGGACTGCCAGAAGGCAATAGGCGCTCCTGCAAGCCTCTGGCCAGCAAGGGACACTGAGGGAGGGTCACCTCTGACCCCCACCTCACTTCCAGACCCCCAGGCCCCAGACTCCACCTTCTAGACCATCCGGGACTGCCAGAAGGCAATAGGCGCTCCTGCAAGCCTCTGGCCAGCAAGGGACACTGAGGGAGGGTCACCTCTGACCCCCACCTCACTTCCAGACCCCCAGGCCCCAGACTCCACCTTCTAGACCATCCGGGACTGCCAGAAGGCAATAGGCGCTCCTGCAAGCCTCTGGCCAGCAAGGGACACTGAGGGAGGGTCACCTCTGACCCCCACCTCACTTCCAGACCCCCAGGCCCCAGACTCCACCTTCTAGACCATCCGGGACTGCCAGAAGGCAATAGGCGCTCCTGCAAGCCTCTGGCCAGCAAGGGACACTGAGGGAGGGTCACCTCTGACCCCCACCTCACTTCCAGACCCCCAGGCCCCAGACTCCACCTTCTAGACCATCCGGGACTGCCAGAAGGCAATAGGCGCTCCTGCAAGCCTCTGGCCAGCAAGGGACACTGAGGGAGGGTCACCTCTGACCCCCACCTCACTTCCAGACCCCCAGGCCCCAGACTCCACCTTCTAGACCATCCGGGACTGCCAGAAGGCAATAGGCGCTCCTGCAAGCCTCTGGCCAGCAAGGGACACTGAGGGAGGGTCACCTCTGACCCCCACCTCACTTCCAGACCCCCAGGCCCCAGACTCCACCTTCTAGACCATCCGGGACTGCCAGAAGGCAATAGGCGCTCCTGCAAGCCTCTGGCCAGCAAGGGACACTGAGGGAGGGTCACCTCTGACCCCCACCTCACTTCCAGACCCCCAGGCCCCAGACTCCACCTTCTAGACCATCCGGGACTGCCAGAAGGCAATAGGCGCTCCTGCAAGCCTCTGGCCAGCAAGGGACACTGAGGGAGGGTCACCTCTGACCCCCACCTCACTTCCAGACCCCCAGGCCCCAGACTCCACCTTCTAGACCATCCGGGACTGCCAGAAGGCAATAGGCGCTCCTGCAAGCCTCTGGCCAGCAAGGGACACTGAGGGAGGGTCACCTCTGACCCCCACCTCACTTCCAGACCCCCAGGCCCCAGACTCCACCTTCTAGACCATCCGGGACTGCCAGAAGGCAATAGGCGCTCCTGCAAGCCTCTGGCCAGCAAGGGACACTGAGGGAGGGTCACCTCTGACCCCCACCTCACTTCCAGACCCCCAGGCCCCAGACTCCACCTTCTAGACCATCCGGGACTGCCAGAAGGCAATAGGCGCTCCTGCAAGCCTCTGGCCAGCAAGGGACACTGAGGGAGGGTCACCTCTGACCCCCACCTCACTTCCAGACCCCCAGGCCCCAGACTCCACCTTCTAGACCATCCGGGACTGCCAGAAGGCAATAGGCGCTCCTGCAAGCCTCTGGCCAGCAAGGGACACTGAGGGAGGGTCACCTCTGACCCCCACCTCACTTCCAGACCCCCAGGCCCCAGACTCCACCTTCTAGACCATCCGGGACTGCCAGAAGGCAATAGGCGCTCCTGCAAGCCTCTGGCCAGCAAGGGACACTGAGGGAGGGTCACCTCTGACCCCCACCTCACTTCCAGACCCCCAGGCCCCAGACTCCACCTTCTAGACCATCCGGGACTGCCAGAAGGCAATAGGCGCTCCTGCAAGCCTCTGGCCAGCAAGGGACACTGAGGGAGGGTCACCTCTGACCCCCACCTCACTTCCAGACCCCCAGGCCCCAGACTCCACCTTCTAGACCATCCGGGACTGCCAGAAGGCAATAGGCGCTCCTGCAAGCCTCTGGCCAGCAAGGGACACTGAGGGAGGGTCACCTCTGACCCCCACCTCACTTCCAGACCCCCAGGCCCCAGACTCCACCTTCTAGACCATCCGGGACTGCCAGAAGGCAATAGGCGCTCCTGCAAGCCTCTGGCCAGCAAGGGACACTGAGGGAGGGTCACCTCTGACCCCCACCTCACTTCCAGACCCCCAGGCCCCAGACTCCACCTTCTAGACCATCCGGGACTGCCAGAAGGCAATAGGCGCTCCTGCAAGCCTCTGGCCAGCAAGGGACACTGAGGGAGGGTCACCTCTGACCCCCACCTCACTTCCAGACCCCCAGGCCCCAGACTCCACCTTCTAGACCATCCGGGACTGCCAGAAGGCAATAGGCGCTCCTGCAAGCCTCTGGCCAGCAAGGGACACTGAGGGAGGGTCACCTCTGACCCCCACCTCACTTCCAGACCCCCAGGCCCCAGACTCCACCTTCTAGACCATCCGGGACTGCCAGAAGGCAATAGGCGCTCCTGCAAGCCTCTGGCCAGCAAGGGACACTGAGGGAGGGTCACCTCTGACCCCCACCTCACTTCCAGACCCAAAGGCCCCAGACTCCACCTTCTAGACCATCCGGGACTGCCAGAAGGCAATAGGCGCTCCTGCAAGCCTCTGGCCAGCAAGGGACACTGAGGGAGGGTCACCTCTGACCCCCACCTCACTTCCAGACCCCCAGGCCCCAGACTCCACCTTCTAGACCATCCGGGACTGCCAGAAGGCAATAGGCGCTCCTGCAAGCCTCTGGCCAGCAAGGGACACTGAGGGAGGGTCACCTCTGACCCCCACCTCACTTCCAGACCCCCAGGCCCCAGACTCCACCTTCTAGACCATCCGGGACTGCCAGAAGGCAATAGGCGCTCCTGCAAGCCTCTGGCCAGCAAGGGACACTGAGGGAGGGTCACCTCTGACCCCCACCTCACTTCCAGACCCCCAGGCCCCAGACTCCACCTTCTAGACCATCCGGGACTGCCAGAAGGCAATAGGCGCTCCTGCAAGCCTCTGGCCAGCAAGGGACACTGAGGGAGGGTCACCTCTGACCCCCACCTCACTTCCAGACCCCCAGGCCCCAGACTCCACCTTCTAGACCATCCGGGACTGCCAGAAGGCAATAGGCGCTCCTGCAAGCCTCTGGCCAGCAAGGGACACTGAGGGAGGGTCACCTCTGACCCCCACCTCACTTCCAGACCCCCAGGCCCCAGACTCCACCTTCTAGGTAGGTAGCCAGGATTTCCTTGAGGCGGTTTTTTTTCTCTCTTGAAACCCCTGCATTCCCTTGTTAACACCTAGCTCTCCTTCTGCCCCCAGACCATCCGGGACTGCCAGAAGGCAATAGGCGCTCCTGCAAGCCTCTGGCCAGCAAGGGACACTGAGGGAGGGTCACCTCTGACCCCCACCTCACTTCCAGACCCCCAGGCCCCAGACTCCACCTTCTAGACCATCCGGGACTGCCAGAAGGCAATAGGCGCTCCTGCAAGCCTCTGGCCAGCAAGGGACACTGAGGGAGGGTCACCTCTGACCCCCACCTCACTTCCAGACCCCCAGGCCCCAGACTCCACCTTCTAGACCATCCGGGACTGCCAGAAGGCAATAGGCGCTCCTGCAAGCCTCTGGCCAGCAAGGGACACTGAGGGAGGGTCACCTCTGACCCCCACCTCACTTCCAGACCCCCAGGCCCCAGACTCCACCTTCTAGACCATCCGGGACTGCCAGAAGGCAATAGGCGCTCCTGCAAGCCTCTGGCCAGCAAGGGACACTGAGGGAGGGTCACCTCTGACCCCCACCTCACTTCCAGACCCCCAGGCCCCAGACTCCACCTTCTAGACCATCCGGGACTGCCAGAAGGCAATAGGCGCTCCTGCAAGCCTCTGGCCAGCAAGGGACACTGAGGGAGGGTCACCTCTGACCCCCACCTCACTTCCAGACCCCCAGGCCCCAGACTCCACCTTCTAGACCATCCGGGACTGCCAGAAGGCAATAGGCGCTCCTGCAAGCCTCTGGCCAGCAAGGGACACTGAGGGAGGGTCACCTCTGACCCCCACCTCACTTCCAGACCCCCAGGCCCCAGACTCCACCTTCTAGACCATCCGGGACTGCCAGAAGGCAATAGGCGCTCCTGCAAGCCTCTGGCCAGCAAGGGACACTGAGGGAGGGTCACCTCTGACCCCCACCTCACTTCCAGACCCCCAGGCCCCAGACTCCACCTTCTAGGTAGGTAGCCAGGATTTCCTTGAGGCGGTTTTTTTTCTCTCTTGAAACCCCTGCATTCCCTTGTTAACACCTAGCTCTCCTTCTGCCCCCAGACCATCCGGGACTGCCAGAAGGCAATAGGCGCTCCTGCAAGCCTCTGGCCAGCAAGGGACACTGAGGGAGGGTCACCTCTGACCCCCACCTCACTTCCAGACCCCCAGGCCCCAGACTCCACCTTCTAGACCATCCGGGACTGCCAGAAGGCAATAGGCGCTCCTGCAAGCCTCTGGCCAGCAAGGGACACTGAGGGAGGGTCACCTCTGACCCCCACCTCACTTCCAGACCCCCAGGCCCCAGACTCCACCTTCTAGACCATCCGGGACTGCCAGAAGGCAATAGGCGCTCCTGCAAGCCTCTGGCCAGCAAGGGACACTGAGGGAGGGTCACCTCTGACCCCCACCTCACTTCCAGACCCCCAGGCCCCAGACTCCACCTTCTAGACCATCCGGGACTGCCAGAAGGCAATAGGCGCTCCTGCAAGCCTCTGGCCAGCAAGGGACACTGAGGGAGGGTCACCTCTGACCCCCACCTCACTTCCAGACCCCCAGGCCCCAGACTCCACCTTCTAGACCATCCGGGACTGCCAGAAGGCAATAGGCGCTCCTGCAAGCCTCTGGCCAGCAAGGGACACTGAGGGAGGGTCACCTCTGACCCCCACCTCACTTCCAGACCCCCAGGCCCCAGACTCCACCTTCTAGACCATCCGGGACTGCCAGAAGGCAATAGGCGCTCCTGCAAGCCTCTGGCCAGCAAGGGACACTGAGGGAGGGTCACCTCTGACCCCCACCTCACTTCCAGACCCCCAGGCCCCAGACTCCACCTTCTAGGTAGGTAGCCAGGATTTCCTTGAGGCGGTTTTTTTTTCTCTCTTGAAACCCCTGCATTCCCTTGTTAACACCTAGCTCTCCTTCTGCCCCCAGACCATCCGGGACTGCCAGAAGGCAATAGGCGCTCCTGCAAGCCTCTGGCCAGCAAGGGACACTGAGGGAGGGTCACCTCTGACCCCCACCTCACTTCCAGACCCCCAGGCCCCAGACTCCACCTTCTAGACCATCCGGGACTGCCAGAAGGCAATAGGCGCTCCTGCAAGCCTCTGGCCAGCAAGGGACACTGAGGGAGGGTCACCTCTGACCCCCACCTCACTTCCAGACCCCCAGGCCCCAGACTCCACCTTCTAGACCATCCGGGACTGCCAGAAGGCAATAGGCGCTCCTGCAAGCCTCTGGCCAGCAAGGGACACTGAGGGAGGGTCACCTCTGACCCCCACCTCACTTCCAGACCCCCAGGCCCCAGACTCCACCTTCTAGGTAGGTAGCCAGGATTTCCTTGAGGCGGTTTTTTTTCTCTCTTGAAACCCCTGCATTCCCTTGTTAACACCTAGCTCTCCTTCTGCCCCCAGACCATCCGGGACTGCCAGAAGGCAATAGGCGCTCCTGCAAGCCTCTGGCCAGCAAGGGACACTGAGGGAGGGTCACCTCTGACCCCCACCTCACTTCCAGACCCCCAGGCCCCAGACTCCACCTTCTAGACCATCCGGGACTGCCAGAAGGCAATAGGCGCTCCTGCAAGCCTCTGGCCAGCAAGGGACACTGAGGGAGGGTCACCTCTGACCCCCACCTCACTTCCAGACCCCCAGGCCCCAGACTCCACCTTCTAGGTAGGTAGCCAGGATTTCCTTGAGGCGGTTTTTTTTCTCTCTTGAAACCCCTGCATTCCCTTGTTAACACCTAGCTCTCCTTCTGCCCCCAGACCATCCGGGACTGCCAGAAGGCAATAGGCGCTCCTGCAAGCCTCTGGCGAAATCGCGCGCCGCGCTAACGCGCGGCCCGCGACTTTTTCTTTATTTTTCTGTGTTGTCTTTCCTTTAGTTGCATATTGTCCTCTCCTCCTTATTTTTTAATGTGCCAGACAGACTAGACAGGTCCAGAATCATATATCTGAAATTTCCTAGGAAGGTAAGTGTCTCTGGGATCCTCCCTAGTACTGATCCCCTTTGAAAAAGGAGATACTGCTTGTTAGACCCTTCTGTAGAGTTCCGCTCTTGAAAACACATTGGTAAAAACAACAGAAGAGAGACTTCAACAAACAGCTATTCCCATCAAAAAGGAAAGACTCTTACTTCTCGTGGGACAAAAGTTCTCCCAAGAGGTCTTTAAAAGGGAAGTAATCTTCCAATGGCTAAAAGTAGAAAAAGAGCCCCAGGTCTGAATAAACAAGAAAATATGTCTCCAACAAAGGAAAATGCCCCTCCATGTCTCGTAAATATGGAGGACGTTACCAAAATGACAGACACAGAATTTCGAACATTCATGGTGACCAAATTCTGTGAATTGGAAAAAAAAAGAGACAACGAACTACAGGAAATTAGGAAGTCCTTCCAGGATATGAAAGAAGAAATGGATACTCTGAGAAAGAATCAGGTGGAACTATTAGAGATAAAGTCTATAATACAAGAAATCAAAAACTCTCTGGAAAGTATTAAGAGCCGATTAGACCATGCTGAAGATCGAATCTCTGATGTAGAAGATAAAACCTCTGATCTAGAAAAAAACTACAAAAAGATCGAGAAAATAACTAAAAAACATGAGGATAATATACGGGAAATACTAGACTCTATTAGACGCCCAAACATCAGAACAATCGGCATCCCAGAAGGTGAAGAAACTAATAGCGGAATGGAAAATCTATTCCATGACATCTTGGAAGAAAATTTCCCAAGCCTAGAGAGGCACCGAACCATCCGGACCCAAGAAATACAAAGGACCCCAAATAGAATCAACCCCAGAAGATCTTCCCCAAGGCACATCTTAGCCAGGCTGTCTAACATCACAGAAAAAGACATGATACTAAAACTGGCAAGAGAGAAACGAGAAGTAACTTACAAAGGCCATCCCATAAGACTAACACCAGACCTCTCATCAGAAACAATGCAAGCAAGAAAAGAATGGGAAGACATACTGAAAGTGTTAAGAGAGAAACAATTTCAGCCAAGACTATTATACCCTGCAAGATTATCCTTCATTTGGGAAAAAAAGATTAAAATCTTCTCAGACAAACAAAACCTGAAAGAATTTGCCAACACCAGACCAGCTCTTCAAGAAATCCTGAAGAAAGTACTGTTCCAGGAAAACTAAAGACGCAACAGCCAGAAACAAAGAAATAACAGGCAACTAAGACAATGGCTAACTTAAATGTCGGTACAGATCCTGTAACATCGATAATAACATTGAATGTTAATGGGTTAAATTCTCCAATCAAGAGACACAGACTGGCTGAATGGATAAAAAAACAGAAACCCTCTATCTGTTGCCTACAAGAAACCCACCTCATGGAAAAAGACATACATAGACTGAAAGTGAAGGGTTGGAAAAAGGTTTTCCATGCAGTTGGGAACCAAAAAAGAGCTGGAGTTGCGATACTAATTTCTGACAAAATAGGCTTTAAAACAAAAAGTGTCCGAAGAGACAAAGAAGGGCACTACATCATAGTAAAAGGTTCTATAGATCGAGAAGATATAACGCTTATTAATATCTATGCTCCTAACACAGGAGCACCCAAATATGTGAAGGAAAGATTGTTAGATCTGAAAGGGGAGATAGACTGCAACACACTAATTGTTGGAGATCTCAACACCGCATTATCCCCTCTGGACAGATCATCTAGGCAAAAAATAGGTAGAGAGATCAAGGATCTAAATGATACCATAAATCAATTGGACTTAACAGACATCTATAGAACTTTCCACCCAAAAACCACAAGATATAGTTTTTTCTCACCCTGACATGGAACTTTCTCGAAGATTGACCACATCATAGGACACAAAGCAAGCCTCTGCAGATTCAGAGGCATAGAAACTATTTCCAGCATCTTCTCTGACCATGATGGAATCAAACTCGAGTTTAATTTCAAGAGAAATCCTCAAAAATACCTAAAAACATGGAAACTAAATAACCTACTCCTGAATGACTCCACTATTACCGAAGAAATAAAGTCTGAAATCAAAAGATTCATGGAAGCCAATGACAATGAAGATACAAGTTTCCATAATCTTTGGGACACTGCCAAAGCAGTCATAAGAGGGAAGTTCATAGCAGTTAGTGCACATAAGAGGAAGACAGAGAAAAGGCTAATGGATCACCTAACATCAAGCCTTAGAGAATTGGAAAAGCAACAGCAAAAAAATCCAAAAAATTACAGGAGAAAGGAAATAATAAAGATCCGAGCAGAAATAAATGAAATAGAAAATAAACGTACTATACAGAAAGTAAGTGAAAGCAAAAGCTGGTTCTTTGAAAGGATAAACAAAATTGATACCCCACTAGCGAGACTTATTAAGAAGAAGAGAGAAAGGAACCAGGTGAATCAAATCTGCAATGAGGCTGGTAACATAACAACAGACATAGTAGAAATTCAAAACATCATTAGAGGATACTTTGAACATCTATACGCTAAGAAACAAGATAATCTGGATGAGATGGACAAATTCCTGGACAAATATAATCTACCAAGAATGAGCCAGGAAGAAATAGAGAGTCTAAATAGGCCCATAACAAGCCAGGAAATTGAATCAGTAATAAGTAACCTCCCAACAAAGAAAAGCCCTGGCCCCGATGGATTCACCTCTGAATTCTACAAAACTTTCAAAGAAGAGTTAACTCCCATTCTGCTCAAATTATTTCTAAAGATCCAAAAGGGTGAATCTCTCCCTAATTCATTCTATGAAGCCTCTGTCACCCTCATCCTCAAAACAGATAAGGACAGGACAAGGAAGGAAAACTATAGACCAATATCTCTGATGAACATAGACTCAAAGATTCTCAACAAGATACTAGCAAATCGTATTCAACAACTTATACAGAAGATCATACACCATGATCAGGTAGGCTTTATTCCAGGAATGCAAGGTTGGTTCAACATACGCAAAACCATAAACATAATACACCATATTAATAGGAAGAAAGACAAAAACCATATGGTCATATCGATTGACGCAGAAAAAGCATTTGATAAGATACAACATCCCTTCATGATCAAGACTCTTAGCAAAATTGGCATAGAAGGGCCATTTCTCAATACAATAAAAGCCATCTATGAAAAACCCATAGCGAACATCATCCTGAATGGAGAAAAGCTGAAAGCTTTCCCACTAAACACAGGAACAAGACAAGGATGCCCACTTTCTCCTCTCCTTTTCAACATAGTTCTGGAAGTCCTCGCCAACGCAATCAGAAAAGAGGAAAAAATAAAGGGCATTCGAATAGGAAAAGAAGAGGTGAAACTCTCTCTATTTGCAGATGACATGATTGTATACATAGAAGACCCAATGGTCTCCATGGAAAAACTACTGGAAGTAATACATGATTACAGTAAAGTTGCAGGATATAAAATCAATATACAGAAATCGATAGCATTTCTGTATACGAATAACAGGCAGACTGAGATAGAACTGAAAAAACTTATTCCGTTTACCATAGCCACTAAAAGTATAAGATATTTAGGAATAAATCTAACCAAAGAAGTTAAAGACCTCCACAAGGAAAACTATGAGAAGGTAAAAAAAGAAATTGAAAATGACACAAAAAAATGGAAGGACATCCCATGTTCATGGATTGGAAGAGTTAATATAATCAAAATGGCAATTCTACCCAAATTAATCTACCTATTTAATGCAATGCCAATCAAAGTACCAGACACATTCTTCACAGATCTAGAAAAGACAATCTTAAAATTTGTCTGGAATCATAAAAGACCCCGTATTGCCAAAGCACTTCTACACAAGAAGAATGGAGTGGGTGGCATCTCAATCCCCGATCCAAAAATGTATTACAAAGCTGTGGTAATAAAGACAGCATGGTATTGGCACAGAAACAGACATGTGGACCAATGGAACAGAATAGAGTCCCCAGAAATAAGTGCCCAAACATACAGTCAACTGATCTTTGACAAGGGGTACCAGTCAATCCAGTGGGAAAATGAAAGCCTCTTCAGCAAGTGGTGCTGGAGAAACTGGACTTCCACTTGCAGAAAGATGAATCTGAACCCCTACCTCTCTCCTTTGACAAGAATCAAGTCAAGGTGGATCAAGGATCTAAATCTAAGACCTCAAACTATAAAGCTGCTCCTGGAGAATGCTGGGGAAACTCTGGGAGACATTGGTGTAGGGAAAGACTTCCTAAAGAAGACACTCAAAGCAGAGTCCATCGTCCACAAAATAGACAAGTGGGATTACATCAGACTAAGAAGTTTCTGCATGGCCAAAGACACAGTAGTTAGTGTGAATCGACAGCCCTCAGAATGGGAAAATATTTTTGTAAATGTTGCATCAGATAAGGGACTGATAACCAGAATATACAAGGAACTAAAAAAGGTGTTTGGAAAAAAGATGATCAACCCTATTAAAAGATGGGAGAAGGAGATGAAGAAAACACTCTCTAAAGATGACATACGAATGGCCAAAAGGCATATGAAAAAATGTTCAACCTCCCTCATCGTAAGGGAAATGCAGATAAAAACAACAATGAGGTACCACCTAACCCCAGTCAGATTGTCTAATATTAAAAAAACAAAAAATGATAAGTGTTGGCGGGGGTGTGGTGAAAGGGGAACTCTTTTACACTGCTGGTGGGAATGTAGATTGGTCCAACCACTGTGGAGAATAATTTGGAGATTCCTCAAAAATCTACAGATAGATCTACCATATGATCCAGAGATCCCACTCCTCGGTATCTACCCAAAGGACAGAAGAATTCTTCATTGGAAAAGTGCTTGCACATCGATGTTTATTGCGGCACTATTCACAATTGCTAAGTCTTGGAACCAACCCAGATGTCCCCGTATGGAGGAATGGATTGAAAAACTGTGGCTCATATACTCTATGGAATACTACTCAGCCATAAAAACCAACAGAGCCCTGGCTTTTGACAGAAAGTGGAAGAATATGGAAGATGTACTGCTGAGTGAGGCAAGCCAGATTATGAAGGAGAGACATTGTATGTCCCCACTTAACATATACCGTTTGTCTGCTTTCTATGTCTGAAACTGATTGACTAACAGTTGAACAAACACAAGAGATGGGTGTGAATGTCAGATGAGGTGTATGTGGAGGAGTGGGGCCCAACGAAAGACATTTAGAGAAGGGATACAGAGGTAGAGCATTGACGGGATGGGGAGGTGTGGTGTTATCTGCTGAAGATATTTCGATCAACGGGTCTGGGGAGAAATGTTCACATATCAAAATGGTCTCATTGTAAGACAAACAATATGATTGAAAGTATATACAAAAATAAATAAATAAAAAAAATAAATAAAAAACAAAACAAACAAAAAAAAAAACCCATAGCTAACATCATCCTGAATGTAGAAAAGCTGAGCGCTTTTCAGCTAAAAACTGGTACAAGACAAGGATTACAACTTTCTCTGCCCCTTTTCATTTTAGTACTGAAAGTCCTCACCAACACAATCAGAAAAGAGGAAAAAATAAAAAGCATTCAAATAGGCAAAGAACAGGTGAAACTCTCTATTTGCAAATTACATGATTGTATACATAGACGACTCAATGCTATCCATGAAAAAATTCCTGGAAGTAATACACAAATACTGTAAAGTTGCAGGATACAAAATCAACACACAGTTATCTATAGCATTTTCTATATACAAACAGCAGGCATACTGAAACAGAACTGAAAAAAGTAATTGCATTTACCATAGCCTCAAAAAGTATGATATATAGAAATAAATCTAACCAAAGAAGTTAAAGACCTCCACAAGGAAAACTCCGAGAAGCTAAAACAAGGAAATTGAAAATGACACAAAAAAGTGGAAAGACATCCCATGTTCTTTGATTGGAGGAATTCATATAACAAAAAGGGCAATTTTACCCAAATTAATGCAATCTCAATCAAAATTACAGAGACATTCTTCACAGACCTAGAAACATGATCATACAATTTGTCTGGAGTCATAAAAGACCTTGTATTGCCCAAACAATTCTACACAAGAAGAGTGGGTGGCATCTCACTGTTTAACCAAAAATATACTACAAAGCTGTGGTAATTAAAACAGTATGGTATTGGCATAGAAACAGACAGGGACACAAATGGAACAAAATAGAGTCCCCAGAAATAAATTCCCAAACATAGCCAACTGATTTTTGACAAGGGGTACCAGTCAATCTAGTGTGGGGGGGAACTTCTTTATCAAACAATGCTGGAAAAACTGGGTATCCACCTGCAAAAAGATGACTCTGAACCCTACCTCTCACCATTGAGAAGAATCAACTCAAAGTGCATCAAAGATCTAAATCTAAGTGCTCAAACTTTGAAACTTCTGTTGGAAAATACTGGGAAAACTCTGGGAGACATTGGGGTAGGCAAGCCTTCTTATATAAGAACCCTAAGCATTGTAAATAATCCCAAAAATAGACAAGTGGGATCACTTCAGATTAAGATGTTTCTGCATGGTGAAAGACACAGTAATTAGTGTGAATTGACAGCCCTCAGAATGAGAAAATATTTTTGTAACCTATGAGTCAGATAAGGGACTGATAACCAGAATACACAAGGAACTCAAGCAGCTGTCCTAAAAATTGTTGATCAACCCTATTAGAAGATGGAAGAATGAGATGAAAAAACACTCTCTAAGGAAGATATATGAATAGCCAAAAGGCATATGAAAAGATGCTCAACATTCCTCATCATAAGGGAGATGCAGATCAAAACCACAATGAGATATCACCTATCCTCAGTCAGAATGACTAATATTAAAAAGGATAATAATAATAAGTGCTAGTGGAGGTGTGGTAAAAGGAGGAAAGAAGGGACAAGTATAGAGAAGGATAGCACAAGAACAAATAGAGAGGCATGACATTAGTGGGACACAGAAATGGTTTATTGCCTATAGATGATAATGTGTATAGTATTCTCAATTGAACTGATCTAAGAAGTATTTTATGTTGGGTAAATTCTCTTTACAAACCAAAAGATATATCAAGATATATCGAATGTTTAAAAAAATTGAGAATGAATAATAATAACACTAATAATATAAAAAAAAGCTATTTGATGAAGATGATGATGTGAATAGTAATGTCTTTGTCTTGACTGATATGCATAGTAATCATGCTGGAAAAAGAAATTAATACACTGTAAAAATATATGTGATCAAATGTAATATAAAAATATAATAATAAGATAAAAAAGGAAAGAGGAACTCTCCTACACTGCTGGTGGGAATATAAATTGGTTCAGCCACTGTGGAAAACAATTTGGAGATTTCTCAAAAATCTACAAATAGAATTACCATATGATCCAGCAATCCCACTCCTACAAGTCTACCCAAAGGACAGAAGAACTCTTAATTGGAAAAGTGCTTGCACATCATTGTTTATTGTGGCATTATTCACAATTGCTAAGACATAGAACCAAACCAAATGCCCATTAACAGATGAATGGATTGAAAAAATGTAGCACATATACTCTATGGAATACTACTCAGGCATAAAAAACAACAAAACCCTGGCTTTTGACAAAAAACTAGATGAATATGGAACATTTACTGCTGAGTGAAGCAAGCCAGGCTACGAGAGACATTGTATGTTTCCACTTAATATATACCAAGTGTCCACACTCTATAACCGAAACTGAATAAATAAAGGACATAGAAACATAGTAAATGGTTGTGAATACAGGGTACAGTGTGGGAAAAGGGTAGGTGAAAGAGTAGAGTATGAGGAAGGACATTAAGAAGAAAACTAGAGAGGCAAGTCATTTATGGGACAAATAAATGAGTTATTATCTATTGAAGATAACTTTATAGTATTGTTAACTGAACTGGTGAAAAATGTGCACATGTTGGAATGTTCACTTCGCAAGCTAATAACATGTGATTGAGTGTAGATACCAAGGAGTGGGATTGCTGGATGATACGGAAGTTGTATTTGTAGATTTTTGAGGAATCTCCAAATTGTTCTCCACAGTGACTGGATCAATTTACATTCCCACCAGCTGTGTTAGAGTGTTCCCCTTTCATCCCACACCTGCGAGCACTTGTCTTTTTTTGTTTGTTTGTTTTATTTATCTTAGTTATTCTGACTGGTGTTAGGTGGTATCTCTTCGTTGTTTTGATCTGCATTTCCCTTACAATGAGGGATGTTGAGCATTTTTTCATATGCCTTTTGGCTATTCCTATGTCATCCTTAGAGATTGTTTTTTTCAAATCATTCTCTCATCTTTTAATAGGGTTGATCATCTTTTTTTGGAATAGCTGCTTGAGTTCCTTGTGTATTCTGGTTATCAGTCCCTTATCTGATGCATAGTTTACAAAAATCTTTTCCCATTCTGAGGGCTGTCTATTCACACTAATTACTGTGTCTTTTGCCAGGAAGAAACTTCTTAGTCTGATATAATCTCACTTGTCTATTTTTGGGGCTATTGCCTGTACTATGGGGGTTTTATTTGAGAAGTTTTTGCCTACCCTGATATCTCCCAAAATTTCCCCAGTTTTTTCCACCAGTAGTTTTATCGTTAGTTGCAGGTCTTAGGTTTAGATCTTTGATCTACTTTGAGTTGATTTTTGTCAATGGTGAGTGATAGGGGTCCAGATTTATTTTCTGCAAGTGGATATTCAGGGTTTTTTTTAAGAGGTTTTTGCTATATGGTGCGTGCGCTCGCCAGACAGACAGAGAGAGAGACAGAGAGATAGAAAGCGAGAAATCATCCCCCGGGGGGATGGCCACACCACAAGCCCTTCTCCTCCAATCTCCTCTCGGGATCTTGGGCACGCACACACACGTGCCCGGTGTGAGTTTTAAGCCACCGGGTCTAGGACGCATACCGCGGTCGACTACATGGGAGTCCAGCGACATAACCATTATGCTAACTGCTGGTCCCGATATTCAGCTTTTTTCAGTACAATTTGCTAAAAAGGTTTCCTTTTTCCACTGGATGTACTGGTACTCTTTGTCAAAAATCAGTTGGCTGGGGAACCAGCAGTTAGCGTAATGGCTATGTCGCTGGACTCCCACGTAGTCGACCGTGGTTCACGTCCCGGACCCGGTGGCTTAAAGCTCATGCCAGGCGCGTGTCCGTGCGTGCCCAAGATCCCGAGAGGAGAATGGAGGAGAAGGGACTGCGGCGTGACCATCCCCCCTGGGGGGTGATTTTTCGCTTTCTGTCTCTATGTTTCTCTCTCTCTCTGTCTGGCAAGCGCACGCGCCCTATAGCAAAAATCTCTCCAAAAAAAAAAAAAATCAGTTGGCTGGATGTTTTGGGGATTTATTTCTGCAGTCTCTATTCTGTTCTATTGGTCCACATATCTGCTTTTATGCCAGAATCATGCTGTTTTGATTATCACAGCTTTGTAATGTATTTTAGGGTCAGGGGGAGAGATGCTTTGGCAATACCTGGTCTTTTTTGATTGCTGAAATATTCCATGATTGTCTTTTCTAGATCTGTGAACAATGTCTCTGGTAATCTTGATTGGGATCGCAATAAATATGCAATTTGTGTAGAATTGCCATTTGATTATATTAATTATTCTTATCCAGGAATATGGAATATCCTTTTACTTCTTTGTGTCATATTCAATTTCTTTTTAAAGATTTTCATAGTTTTTTGTGTGGAGGTCTTTGACTTCTTTAGTTAGGTTTATCCTTAGGTATCTTATGCATTTTGTGACTATGGTAAAAGAGATTCCTTTCTTCAGTTCTACCTCCATCAGCTTGTTGTTTATATTTAGAAACACTATAGATTTTTGTATGTTGGTTTTGTATTCTGCAGCTTTACTTTATGGATTTATTACTTCAAGAAGTTTTTTTGTGGTTACTCTTGGGTCTCCTATGTATACAATTATGTCATCTGCAAACAGAGTTTCTTTCAGCTCTTCTTTCCCTATTGGAATGCCTTTTATTTTCATCTCTTGTCTGACCGCATTGGCTAGGACTTTCAGTACCATGTTGAATAGGAGTGGAGAAAGTGTGCAGTCTAGTCTTATACCAGTTTTTAGTGGAAAAAAAAGTTCAGCTTTTCTTCATTTAGTGTAATATTAGCTATAGGTTTTTCATAGATGACTTTTATTATGCTGAGAAATGATCCTTCTATGCCAATTTTACTGAGAGTCTTAATTATGAAAAGATGTTGTATTTTTGTCAAATGCTTTTTCCACATCAATTGAAATGATCATATGGTTTTTATCTTTCTTAATGTTAATATGTTGTATTACATTTATGGTTTTTGCATATATTAAACCACCTTGCATCCTTGGAATAAAGCTTACCTGGTCATATGAATAACCTTTTTTATTTGCTGTCGAATATTGTTAGCAAGTATTTTGTCAATAATTTTTGCATCTATATTCATCAGAGATATAGGTCTAATGTTTTCTTTTTTTGTTATATCCTTATTCATTTTGGGAATGAGTATAATTGAGCCTTCATAGAATGAATTTGGAAGGGTTCCTTCCATTTTCTTTTCTTTTTTTTTTTTTTTTTTTTTTGCTGGAAAGTTCTATGAAGTCCATCTGATTTATGGTATCATTTAGGTCCTGGATCTGTTTGCTTATTTTTTGTATCATTGACCTGTCTAAAGGAGACAATGGGGTGTTGAGATCTCAAACAATTATTGTGTCAGTATATCTCTCCTTTTAGATCTCATGGTCTGTCTTTTACATATCTGTCTTTTGAGTGCTCCAGAGTTCAGTGCATAGATATTTATAAGTGTTATGTCTTCTTTGTGAATTACCCCTTTTATTACTATATAATGCCCTTCTTTGTTTCTTCATATGACTTTTGTCTAAAAGCCTATTTTGTCCAAAATCTGTATAGTGACTCCCACTCTTTTCTGGTTTTCATTTGCATGGAATGCCTTTTTCCAGCCCTTCACTTTTAATTTATGTATGTCTTTATCCATGAGATGGGTTTCTTGTAGGCAGCAGATGGATGGTTTCTGATTTTTAATCCAGTCAGCCAGTCTGTGTCTCTTGATCAGAGAATAATCCATGAACATTCAACATTATTATCGATATTTCCAGACTTGTCCCTAACATGAGGTTGGTCATATTCTTGATTGTTTTATGTTCTCTTATTGGTGTCTGTCGCTCTTTAGTTTTCTTGATATAGTACTTCTTTTAGAATTTCTTGAAGAGCTGTTTGTACTTGGTAAATTCTATCAGGTTTTGTTTTTCAGAGACTGTTTAGTTTTTATTTCCTCATATGAAGGGTAATCTTGGTGGGTTAAGTATTCTTGGTTGAAATTGTTTTTCATTTAACATTTTGAATATATTTTCCCATTCTTTCCCTGCTTGAATTGTATCTGATGAGAGATCTGGTGTTAGCCTGATGGGATAGCCTTCTCTTGCTAATCTTAGTATCTTGTCTTTATCTGCCACTTTGTTCAATCTATCTATAATGTGTCATGGTGAGGATCTTCTTGGATTAATTCTATTTGGGTTTCTTTGTATTTCTTGGGTCTGGATGTTTGAGTGCCTCTTTAGACTTGGAAAGTTTTCTTCCAGGACTTTGTGGAAAAGATTATCCATGCCCTTATTAGTTTCCTCACCTTCTGGGATACCAATTATTCAGAATGTTGGGAGTTTCATTGTATCTAGTATTTTTCGTACAGTATCCTCAGTTTTCTTTTCAGTTTTCTCAGTATTTTTGATAATTTTTTTAGATCATTGGTTTTGTTGTGTACTTTCGAGATTCAATCTTCTGCATGGCCTAACCTGCTTTTAATACTTTTGAGGGAGGATTTAATTTCCTGCATTATAGCCTTCATATCTAATAGTTCCATTTGGTTCTTTTTTATGGTGTTCAATTCTTCTTTCATATCATGGAAGGATTTCCTCATCTCTGGAGCTCTATGTCTCTTTTCTCTTGCATCTAATAGAATTTTGTTACCATAAATATTCTAATTTTTTCTGACATATTGATAATATCCTCTAATATTTCCCTACTGGCAGACAAGTTATAGTGTTCCCTTGCTGGAGATGTATTACTTGATTCTCTTATCCTTTAGACCCTTCTCTGATTTTTAGTCATTTGGTAATGTATTCACTTCTGCCTAACTTGTTGGAGAAGCTATTCAGTGACTGTGAGCTTAAGTGTTTCCTGTACTGTGAAATAATTCAGTGCTATTTTCTCTCTTCTACTGTGTCCTCCACTTGGGAAAAACTGGAGGAGTTTTGCAATCTGATTTATGTAGTGGAATTTCACTGTTTTTGCAACCACTACAGTGAGGTGCAAAGAATTCTCTAAAATTCACAATGTTCAGATGTTTATCTACTATGTCCCTAGTCTTCTCTAGGCAGTGGGTAAGGTCTGAGCAGTAAAATAGGAAAGTAAGAAAATAAAAAAAAGAAAGTAGGAAATAGAAAGAGGAAGAAAAAGCAAATAAAAAGGAAAAGTACTACAAGAAAAAGAGGGAAAAAAATCACAAATCACATCCCAGCAAATGAAATTGGGTTGTAAATGGAAAAGCACACTGTGTGCGAGCACTCTGCAGGAAGGCCCAACACAGGCAGAGGTGGAGTAGCCTGGAGGTTTTCTGTCATAGATGAGGGAAGAAGATATAAATTAACAAGAGAAAGGCAAAAACAGGCATAAAGTTCTTTTGCTTGTTTGTTTTGTTTTGTTTCGTTTTGTTTTTAAAGAGAAAAAAGTTAGAAGGCACAGAGAAGAACAAGAGGGAGACACTTGTGTACCTGACTAGCACTGGGGTCTGAAGGGGAGACCTGACAGGAGAGTCTTCACAGCCCTAAAGCTTAACCCAGAGGCCCAACAAAAAATAGAGGTGGAGGAGCATGTAGACTTTCTGTCCTAGGTGAGGGAAGAAGAGTCAAATTAACAAGAGAAAATAAGTTAGAAGGGACAGAGAAGAACAAGAGGGGGACACTTGTGTACCCGACTAGCACTGGGGTCTGGGGGAAGAAGCCCTGGCTGGGAGGGCCTTCAAAGCCCTAAAGCTGAACGCTGAACCCAGAAACCCAACACAGGCAGAGGTGGAGGAGCCTGGAGGTTTTCTGTTTTAGATGATGAAAGAAGAGACAAATTAAGAGTAAGGCACGGATTAATCATTTTTTTTCGCATAAGGCCCTTGAGTTCCCTGTGTATTCTGGTTATCAGTTCCTTGTCTGAGGCATATTTAACAAAGATATTTTCCCATTCTGAGGGTTGTTGGTTCACACTTAATACTGTGTCTTTTGCTGTGCAGAAACTTCTTAGTCTAATATAGTCCCACTTGTCTATTTTAGGGATTATTGCCTGTGCTTTGGGGGTCTTATTTAAGAAGTCTTTGCCTACTCCAATGTCTCCCAGAGTTTCCCCAGCATTTTCCACCAGTAATTTTATTGTTTGAGGTCTTAGGTTCAGATCTTTGATCCATTTTGAGTTGATTGTTGTTAATGGTGAAAGATGGGGATTCAGTTTCATCTTTCTGCAGGTGGATACTCAGTTTTTCCAGCACCATTTACTAAAGAGGTTTTCCTTTTCCCAATGGATTGACTGATATCCTTTGTCAAAGATCAGTTGGCTGTAAGCTTTGGGGGTTATTTCTGGGGTCTCTATTCTATTCCATTGGTCTACATGTCTGTTTTTATGCCAATACCATGCTGTTTTGATGACCACAACTTTATAGTATATCTTGGGATCAGGGAGTGATATGCCTCCTACTCCATTCTTCTTGCACAGGATTGCTTTTGCAATACGAGGTCTTTTATGATTCCAGACAAATTCTATGATTGTCTTTTCTAGATCTGTGAAGAATTTTTCTGGTATTTTGATTGGAATTGCATTAAATGTGTAGATTAATTTGGGTAGAATTGTCATTTTGATTATGTTAATTTTTCCAATCCAGGAAGATTAACCCAATTAAAAGATGGGAAAATGAGCTGAACAAAAATCTCTCCAAGGAAGACATACGAACAGCCAAAATACATATGAGGAAATGCTCAACATCCCTCATCATAAGGGAGATGCAGATAAAAACCACAATGAGATACCACCTAACTCCTGTCAGAATGGCAAAGATGAAGAATATAAAAAGTAGGGAACCAGCAGTTAGCGTAATGGCTATGTCGCTGGACTCCCACGTAGTCGACCGCGGTTCGCATCTCGGACCCGGTGGCTTACAACTCACGCCGGGCGCGTGTGCGTGCATGCCCAAGATCCCGAGAGGAGAATGGAGGAGAAGGGATTGCGGCGTGACCATCCCTCCTGGGGGGTGATTTCTCGCTTTCTGTCTCTATGTCTCTCTCTGTCTGTCTGGCGAGCGCACGCGCCCTATAGCGAAAAAAAACCTCTCAAAAAAAAAAAAAAAAAAGAATATAAAAAGTGATAAGTGTTGGCGGGGATGTGGTGAAAAGAGAATCCTCCTACACTGTTGGTGGGAATGTAAACTAGTTCAACCACTGTGGAGAACAATATGGAGGTTCCTCAAAAATCTACAAATAGAACTACCATTTGACCCAGCAATCCCGCTTCTGGGTATTTACCCGAAAGACAGGAGAATGCTCAGTCAGAAAAGTGCTTGCACATCAATGTTTATTGCAGCATTATTCACAATTGCCAAGACATGGAACCAACCTAAACGTCCACAAACTGATGAATGGATTGGAAAAGTGTGGTATATATACTCTATGAAATACTACTCAGCCATTAAAAATGACAAGACCCTGGAATTTGATAGAAAGTAGTCAGATACGGAGGATATATTGCTGAGTGAATTAAGCCAGGCTATGAAAGAAAGATATTGTATGTATCCACTCAATATATACCAACAACCCACACTCTATGGTAGAGAGCAAAAAATTGGAGGACATAAAAGCAGTGAAAGTACTTAACGAGAATAGGACAGTGTGGAATGGGGGGGGTGAGGAGAAGAGGATAGAGAAAGATAGCCAGAGAACAATAGAGAGGCAAGACGTTAGTGAGAAACAGATATGGCTTATTACCTCTTGATAATGACATGTATAGTATTCTCAACTGGATTGGTCTGAGAAATATTTCATGATGGGTAAAGTCTTTTTACAAGCAAAATGAGAAATAGTGATTGACTGTTTTAAAAAATAATTAGAATAATAATAATGATGATTGGGAAAAACATAGAAAAGATATTGAATGATGAAGTAGGGACATTAATGTCTCTGTATTGACTGACATGCATGGCATTACCTTTTGAAAAAGCAATGTAATACACTGTAAAATTATATCTAATCCAATGTAATATAAAGAAGATTATGATGATAAAAAAAAACCTTAAAAAAAAAAAGAGTAAGGCACGGAACTTCAGCTGTGAAATATTGTTTTCAGAGACTGAAAATGAAGATTTTTTGCTGAGATTTTCACTTATTTCTAGAAAGGCACAAACCCATGCCTATCTCCACATGGATCCTGAATGTCAGCTGTGAAATATTTCTTTCAGAGACTTAAAATGAAGATTTTCTGCTGAGACTTCTTCCTCGCTTATTTCTAGTGGGTAGTGTTACCTGTCTCTTTCTCTCCATTTCTCTGTCTCTCTGTGTCTCCTTGAGTCTTTTATTTTTTAAATTTTTTTAAGGTAAAGTATCCTCTGGGCTCTCAAGCCCCTTTATTGTGCTAATAGGGGTTTTCTCCATTTGGTTTAGGAAAGACATATTCCCAGGCTCATCTCCACATGGATCCCGAACTTCAGCTGTGAAATATTGCTTTCATGTGGCACCCTTGCATGTCTCGCGGTTTTTAATTTTTCCTTTATAAAATTAAAATCTATATTCTTTTTCTTTTGTTTTTTGGAGAGGTTTTTGCTCTAGGGCGCATGCACTCGCCAGGCAGACAGAGAGAGACATAGAGACAGAAAGCAAGAAATCACCCCCCAGGGGGAATGGTCACGCCACAATCCCTTCTCCTCCATTATCCTCTTGGGATCTTGGGCACGCATGCACATGCGCCCGGTGTGAGTTTTAAGCCACCAGGACGTGAACCACGGTCGACTACGTGGGAGTCCAGCGACACAGCCATTACGCTAACTGCTGGTTCCCCAAATCTATATTTTTTATTACCCTTTTTTCTTTTTCTTTAATATTTTCTTTTTTCCTTTTCTCTAATTCTTTTCTTTTTCTTTACCTTTACTCATTGTCTTCTCAGCCTCTACACACTAAGTGTCTAGACAGGTCCAAGTGAACATAATTTAAATATCTGAATACAATTAGGGTCAGAATATTCTTCTATTCCCACTGATTCTGATGCACAAAGAGTGAGAAGGGAACAGAAGAGAAATTGCAGATTACCTCCTCCTGCATGCCTCTCACACTCAGATTGAACTTCAAGAATTAGGAAGAAATGCACCATTCATCAGATGACTAGAAATCACTGCAGGGTGACAAGAAATATGGAAAAACAAGAAAATATTTCTCCTCCAAGGAAAAATAATAACTCCTTTTTTATCCTCAGACAGTATGATGAAATTTATGGAAATGTCAGATAAAGAATTTAGAATTTTTATGATTACAAAGCTCACAGAGATAGAAGAGAAAGAATGAACAGCCGAAGAATCAGGGAAAAGTAGCTGACAAGCTTCAGGAAGTGAGGAAATTCTTTCAAGATCTAAAAGGAAATTCACACTATAAAAATAGAATCAAATAGGGAACCAGCAGTTAGCGTAATGGCTATGTCGCTGGACTCCCACGTAGTCGACCGCGGTTCGCGTCTCGGACCCGGTGGCTTACAACTCACGCCGGGCGCGTGTGCGTGCGTGCCCAAGATCCCGAGAGGAGAATGGAGGAGAAGGGATTGCGGCGTGACCATCCCCCCTGGGGGGTGATTTCTCGCTTTCTGTCTCTATGTCTCTCTCTGTCTGTCTGGCGAGCGCACGCGCCCTATAGCGAAAAACCTCTCAAAAAAAAAAAAAAAAATAGAATCAAATAGATAAAGCCTATATACAGGAAGTCAAAACCTCTCTTGAGAGTATTAAAAGCAGACTAGATCATATTGAAAATCAAATCTCGGTTTTAGAAGAAGAATCGGTGGCCTAGAAAAATCTACCATAATGAATGAGAAAATTGCCAAAAAAAAAAAAGAGAGAATACTATATGAGAAATACTAGGTACCATTAAATGTCCAAACATACTGATAATTGATATTCCAGAAGGGGAAGAGACTCATAAGGGCCTTCACTATCTATTTCATGAAATCCTGCAAGAAAACCTTCCAAACCTATAGAGGCATTCAAAGATCCAGTCACAAGAAATGCAAAGAACCCACAATAAAATCAACCTAAGAAGATCTTCTCCAAGGGGCATTCTAGCCAGATTGACCAAAACCACAGACAAAGACAAGATATTAAGATTGGCAAGAGAAAAATGGCAAGTCACCTACAAAGGATATCCCATCAGGTTGACAGCAGATCTCTCATCCGAAAGAATGTGGGTGAGGAAAGAATGGGAAAATAAATTCAAAGTGTTAAGGGAAAAACAATTTCAACCAAGAATACTATACCCAGCAAGATTGTCTTTCATATAGTAAGAAAAGACAAGAACATTCTCAGATAAACAAAACCTGAAAGAATTTACCAGCACCAGATCAGATCTCCAAGAAGTTCTCAAGGGAGTGCAATACCAGGAAAATTAAATACAGTCACACAGAAAGAAGAGTTCAAAAACTAAGAAAGTGGCCAACTTAATTGTGGCTACAAGTCTGGAGTTGAATATTATATCCTAGAATTTAATTGGGAAAATTGAACCACAATAGAAAATAGATTAAGTACATGAGACTGAACTGGTGAAATAGAATTTTATGACTTTTGACTAAAACATTGCTGATTTTCTTCTAAGCTTTGTTCTGTGGTTTTTAGGATTTTTGTCTTGTCTTGAGCTGCCAATAGGTTTATGTGCCTACTATTTGAAAAGAATCTCAACCTGTTTCCTGGCTTTTAGTTTTAAGCATATTTCCTTAGCATTTCTTTGATTTATTAAAGCTAAATCTGCTTTTTTTGGAATTAAAAAATATAGTAAAAACACATAATTAATTACATACTAAGCTATATAGCATCAGTTAGGTGCTACCTAATAGTATATTCATTCTAATAAGAGTTTGATGCCTAAAGTCAGACATGTATTCATAGATATGTATATATCAGCAGAGCTTGTTATCGAAAGTAGTTTGATTATTTAAGAAATTTTGTGAATCTATAACATGTGGGGAAAAAACAAATGGAAAACAACTGTGGACACCTGAGATAGTGTGGGAGGAGGGTGGGAAATGGCAGAGGATGAGAAATAGGGGGAAAATATATATATGAAACTAGAAATGGAAAATTATTGATGATGACATGTATGATTAAGCCACTATGCAGTAAATTCTGGATGGGAAATCACATTTTGTATGCTGTGACAATGCTCAGTGAATAAAATAAAATTAATTAATTAAAAACAAAAAAATAAAAAATAGTAAGGCACAAACAGGATGAAAAGCTGTTTTATTTTTTTAAAGCAAAAAAATAGAAGGGACAGAGAAGAAAAGAGGGAGACACTTGCGTACCTGACACACACTGGGGTCTGGGGGAGAACCTTGGCTGAGGGTGCTTCACAGCCCTAAAGCTGAACCCAGAGGCCCAACACAGGCAAGGTGCAGGAGCCTAGAGGATTTCTGTCCTAGGTGAGGAAAGATGTCTTGTCTATTTTAAGGATAAGAGTGATAGAAGCTTTGTAGGACGAATTTGGGAATGTTCCACCATTTTGGATCTTTAGAAATAACTTGAGTAGAATGGGGGTTAACTCTTCTTTAAACATTTTGTGGAATTCAGAGGTGAAGCCATCAGGAACAGGGCTTTTTTGTTGTTGTTGGGAGGTTATTTATTACAGCTTCAATCTCATTGTTTTTTTTGTGGGCGTGTTCAGGCTTTCTATGTCTTCCTGATTCAATCATGGTAGATTGTATGTGTCAAGAACTTGTCCACCTCAACCACGTTTTCTTGTTTGTTGGTGTATAGTCATTCATGGTATCCTCTAATGATTTTGGTTTTTCTGTTATGTCTGTTGCTATATTGCCTGCTTCATTGCAAATTTGATTTATCTGATTCCTTTCTCTCTTCTTCTTAATTAGTCTAGCAAATGGTGCATTGATTTTGTTTATTTCTTAAAGAACCAGCTTTTGCTTTCTTTTATTTTTGGTATAATTTTCCATTTCACTAATTTCTACTCTAGTATTTATTATTTTTTTTCTCTCTTGGCATTTTGTGGATTTTTTCCCCAATACTGTGAGGGAAGGCGTTACGTTGCCCATGTGCCAAGTTTCCATAACTTTCGTATGTGCATTAATTGCTGTAAACATTTTTGACTGCTTTTTCTCTGTCCCATAGATTATGTAAACTCATGTACTCATTATTATTGGTTTCTGTGGAGGGCACTACATACGGAAGCCATCTTGAGCTATCAGCCATCTTGAGCTAGCCACCATCTTGGAAACCATTAGGTTTCACTTCCTCATTGAGCAAACCATTTCTCAGAAATCATGTGACCAACTGTTCTCCCCGTGGGGCGGTTGTGTTTCTAGGCAATGGGAAAGATCCACTCACACCAATGATTGGCTCATACTGTTCTTTCTCATTTGCATTTTGGGCAACCAATGAATGCCCACCAGCCTGTATATAACTCAACATTCTTCCTCAATAAACAGAAGACTTGATCAGCACCTTGTTTTGTCTCCACTGTGTGTGTTTGTCCCTTCTCTCACTCCCTCCCCCAGGAAACTCTTCGACTGTCCTGCAGGTCGGGGCAGGTTTCCATGAATCTTTTGATTTCAGTTTAAATTATTTAGTAGTTGTGAAGTCACTCAGGAGTAGGTTATTTAGTTTCTATGTGATTGTGCTTTTTTTTCTGAAATTAATATCAAGTATCAAGTTTAATTCCATTGTGGTCAGAGAAGATGCTGGATATAGTTTCTATGCCTTTGAATTTATAAAGGCTTGTTTTGCACCCTATCATGTGGTCAATCTTTGAAAAGGTTCTATGTAGGGGTGAGAAAAAAGGTTTTTGTTTGTTTTTTTTTTTTTTTTTTTTGTTTTTGTTTTTTGGTCACTTCTATAGAAGTCTGTCAAGTCCATTTGATTTATGGTATTGTTTTGATTGTGTACCTCTTTGATCATACTTTATCTAGATAATCTGTCTAAAGAATATAATGGGGTTTTGAGATTCCAAAATATTACAGTATTGCAGTCTTTCTCTCTTGTTATTTTTTTAGTGCTCCTGGGTTGAATGCATAGATATTAATAAGCATTATCTCTTCTTGATGAATTAGCCCTTTTACTACTATATAATGCCTTCCTTTGCCTCTTTGTACAGATTTTATTTTAAAGCCTACTGTTTTTCTGAAATTAGTATCATAACTTGAACTCTTTTTTGGTTTCCTTTTGCATGGGATACCTTTTTCCAGACCTTCACGTTTAGTCTATGCATATCTTTATCCATTCAGCCAATGTGTTTCTCTTGATTGGAGAATTTAATCCATTTAACATTCAACATTACTATTGATATTTCTGATCTTTTCCCGACTATTAAGTTGGCCATTCTCTTGGTTGTTTTTTATTCTCTTTCTTTCTTTCTTTCTTTCTTTCTTTCTTTCTTTCTTTCTTTCTTCTTTCTTCTTTCTTTTTCTTTCTTTCTTTCTTTTTTTTTTTAGAGAAAGAGAGTTTTTTTCTTATAGGGTGCATGTGCTCACCAGACAGAGAGACAGAAAGGAAGAAATCACCTGCTGGGGGATGACTACAGTACAATTCCTTCTGTTCCATTCTCCTCTTGGGATTATGGAAACACATACACATGCACCCAGCATGAGTTTTAAACCACCAGGTCTGGGACTTTAAATCATGATCGACTACATGGGAGCCCAGCGATGTAACTATTATGCCATCTGCTGGTCTCTTATGCTCTTGTTTCTGTCTGTCTCTTAAGGTTTCCTGGTACAGAACTCTTCAGAATTTCTTGAAGAACTGATTTGGTATTTGTAAATTCAGATTTTGTTTATTGGAGATTTTTATCTTTTTTTCCCATATGAAGGATAATCTTGCTAGATATAATAATCTTGGTTGAAATTGCTTCTCTCTTTTTTTTTTCTTTTCTTTTTTTTTTTGGAGAGGTTTTTTTTGCTATAGGGCACATGTGCTCGCCAGACAGACAGAGAGAGACAGAGAGATACAAAGCGAGAAATCACCCCCCAGGGGGGATGGCCATGCTGCCATCCCTTCTCCTCCATTCTCCTCTCAGGATCTTGGGCACGTGCGCACATGCGCCCGGCGTGAGTTTTAAGCCACCTGGTCCGGGACGCAAACTGTGGTCTACTACATGGGAGTCCAGCGACATAGCCATTATGCTAACTGCTGGTCCCGAAATTGCTTCTCTCTTAACACTATGAATATATTTTCCCATTCTTTTCTTGCTTGCATTGTTTCTGTTTAAAGGTCGATGTTAGCCTGATGAGATAATCTTTCTAAGTAACTTGACGTTCCTTTCTTGCCAATTTTAGTATCTTCATTTTGTTGTTGTTAGAAAGGTTTTTGCTATAGGGCACGTGCGCTCACCAGAAAGATAGAGAGAGACAGAGAAACACAAAGTGAGAAATCACACCCCCCCCGGGAGGATGGCCACACCTCAATCCTCTCTCCTCCATTCTCCTCTCAAAATCTTGGGCATGGCATGCACACATGCCTGGCATGAGTTTAAGCCACCGGGTCTGGGACTCGAACCATGGTCGACTACATGGGAGTCCAGCAACATAACTATTATGACAAATGCTGGTCCCAGTATCTTGTCTTTATCTATGGTTTTGGCCAGTCTGGCTATGAGGTTCCATTGAGCGGATCTACTTGGGTTGATTTTATTTTGGGTCCTTTGTATTTCTTGATTCTGGATGCTTGAGTGCTCCTCTAGACTTGGAAAATTTTCTTCCAGGATTTCATGGAATAGATTTTCAATGACCTTACTAATTTCTTCACCTTCTGGTATTCCAATTATTCACATGTTTGGACGTTTAATGGAGTATAGTATTTCTCACATATTATCCTGATTTTGGGGGGAATTATTTTCTCCAATTTTTGGTAAATTTTTATAGGTCAAAGATTTTGTCTTCTACATCTGAGATTCGATCTTCACATGATCTAATTGGCTTTTAATACTTTTTTTCTTTGGAGAGGTTTTTGCTATAGGGTGTATGCGCTCGTCAGAAAACAGAGACAGAAAGAGAGAAATCACCCCCCAGGGGGTTGGCCATGCTGCAATCCCTTTCTCTTTCATTTTCCTCTTGGGATTTTGGGCACTCATGCACAAGTGCCTGGTATGAGTTTAAGCCACCGGACATGGGACTCAAACCACAGTTGACTACATGGGAGTCCAGTGACATAGACATTATGCCAACTGCTGGTTCCGAATTTTAATACTTTCAAAAGAGGTTTTTATTTCCTGTAGTACAGTCTTTATCTCTAACAGTTTCACTTGATTCTTTTGTATGGTGTCCTTTTTTACTTTCAAATCATGGAAAAATTTTCTCATCTCCTGGAGTTTGTTGTCTCTTTTCTCTTCCATCTCATAGAGAATTTTTTTAATTTAGTTTTATTTTTATGCATTCAATCACATTATTTAGCTTACAAAGTGAACATTTCAATATGTGAACATTTCTCCCCAGTCCAGTTGATCAAAATATCTTCAACTGATAATACCATCTCATAGAGTTTTGTCACCATAAATGATCTGAATTTTTTCTCTGACAGTTCAGTACCGTCTGGTTTTTTGTCCTTTTTTTATTTTTTAATTTATTTTATTCTACTTTTTTAATTTTTAATTTAATTTTATTTATTATTATCATTATTTTTATATTACATTGAGTCACATATATCTTTACAGTGTATTACATTTCTTTTTCCAGCACAATTACCATGCATGTCAGTCAAGACAAAGACATTACTATCCACATTATCACCATCAAATAGCTTTTCATCTTTTTTTTAGATGATGATGATTTATTCTCTTTATTTTCTTTATTTTTTATTATACTTTTTTCTTTTTTTATTTCATTTTCTTCCATACATTCAATCACATCATTATTTGTCTTACAAGATGGATATTTCAACAGGTGAACATTTCTCCCTAGTACAGTTGATAAAACTATGAAATATTTTCAACAGATAATACCACACCTCTTTGTGCCATTAATGCTTTGCCTCCCTGTCCCTCCCCCAAATGTCATTCCTCAGACTCTCCTCTTTCACACACACTATATCTGGTATTTACATCTATATACTGAGTTTCTATATCCTTTAGACAATTAGTTTCAGTCATAGAATGCAGACACTCAGTATATATTAAGTGTGGACACACAATGCCTCTCCTTCATAGCATGGCTTGCTTTACTCAGCAGTAAGTCTTCCATATTCATCCACTTCCTGCCAAAAGCCAGGGTTTTGTTGTTCTTTATGGATGAATAGTATTCCGTTGAGTATATGTGCCACAGTTTTTCTAACCATTCATCAGTTCATGGGCATTTGGGTTGTTTCCATGACTTAGCAATTGTGAATAGTGCCACAATAAACATCGATGTGCAAGCACTTTTCCGATTAAGTATTCTTCTGTCCTTCGGATAGATACCAAGGAGTGGGATTGCTGGATCATATGGGAGTTCTGTTTGTAGATTTTTGAGGAATCTCCAAATTGTTCTCCACAGTGATTGGACCAATTTACATTCCCACCAGCAGTGTAAGAGAGTTCCCTTTTCACCACACCCCCGCCAGCACTTATCATATTTTGTTTTTGTAATCTTAGACATTCTGACTGGGGTTCGGTGATATCTCATTGTTGTTTTGATCTGCATTCCTCTTACAATGAGGGATGTTGAGCAATTTTTCGTATGCATTTTAGCTATTCGTATGTCATCTCTAGAGAGTTTTTTTTTTTTTTTTTTTTTTTTTTTAAACTCATTCTCCCATCTTTTAATAGGATTGATTGTCTTGTTTCGGAAGAGCTGCTTGAGTTCCTTGTGAATTCTGGTTATCAATCCCTTATCTGACGCATAGTTTACAAAAATATTTTCCCATTCTGAGGGCTGTCTATTCACAATAATCACTGTGTCTTTTGCAATGCAGAAACTTCTTAGTCTGATGGAATCCAACTTGTCTATTTTGGGGATTATTGACTGTGCATTGGGAGTCTTATTTAAGAAGTCTTTCCCTATCCCAATGTCTCCCAGAGTTTCCCTGATGTTTTTCAGGAGCAGTTTTACAGTTTGAGGTCTTAGATTTAGATCTTTGATCCACCGTGACTTTATTTTTGTCAGAGGTGAGAGGTAGGGGTTCAGATTCATCTTTCTGCAAGTGGAGATGCAGTTTTGCCAGCACCATTTGCTAAAGAGGTTTTCCTTTTCCCACTGGATTGACTGGTACTCCTTGTCAAAAATCAGTTGCCTGTATCTTTGAGCATTTATTTATGGGGACTCTATTCCATTCCATTGATCCAACTGTCTGTTTCTGTGCCAGTACCATGCTGTTTTGATTACCACACTTTGTAGTATATTTTTGGGTCAGGGAGTGAGATGTCGCCCACTCCACTCTTCTTGCGCAGAACTTCTTTGGCAATATGGGGTCTCTTATGATTCCAGACAAACTTTATCATTGTCTTTTCTAGATCTGTGAAGAATGTGTCTGGTACTTTGATTGGCATTGCATTAAATAGGTAGATTAATTTGGGTAGAATAGCCATTTTGATTATATTAATTCTTCCAATCCAGGAATATGGGATGTCCTTCCACTTTTTTGTGTCATTTTCAATTTCTTTTTTTATATTCTCATAGTTTTCCTTGTGGAGGTCTTTAACTTCTTTGGTTAGTATTATCCCTAAGTATCTTATAATTTTGTGGCTATGGTAAATGGAATAACTTTTTTTCAGTTCTATCTCCGTCTGCCTGTTGCTCATATACAGAAATGCTATAGATTTATGTATATTAATTTTGTATCCTACAATTTTACTATATTCATGTATTACTTCCAGAAAATTTTTTATGGAAACCATTGGGTCTTCTATGTATACAATCATGTCATCTGCAAATAGAGAGAGTTTGACCTCTTCTTTTCCTATTTGAATGCCCTTTATTTTTTCCCCTTTTCTGGTTGCAATGTCCAGGACTTCCAGTACTATATGGAAGAGGAGTGGAGAAAGTGGACATCCTTGTCTTGTACCCGTTTTTAGTAGAAAAGCTTTCAGCTTTTCTCCTTTGAGGATGATGTTTGCTATGGGTTTTTCATAGATAGCTTTTATTGTGTTGAGAAATGTCTCTTCTATGCCCTATTTTGCTGAGAGTCTTGATCATGAAGGAATGTCGTATCTTATTAAATGCTTTTCTGCATCAATTGATATGACTATATGGTTTTAATCTTTATTCCTATTAATATGGTGTATTACATTTATGGTTTTGTGTATGTTGAACCAACCTTGTATTCCTGGAATAAAGCCTACCTGATCATGATGTGTAATCTTTTTTTATAAGTGTTGTATATGATTTGCTAGTATCTTGTTGAGAATCTTTGCGTCTATATTCATCAGGGATATTGGTCTATAGTTTTCCTTCCTTGTCTTGTCCTTATCTGTTTTAAGGGTAAGGGTGATAGAGGCTTCATAGGATGAATTAGGGAGAGATTCACCCTTTTGGATCTTTAGAAATAACTTGAGCAGAATGGGGGTTAACTCTTCTTTGAAAGTTTTGTAGAATTCAGAGGTGAATCCTTCTGGGCCAGGGCTTTTCTTTGTAGGGAGGTTATTTATAACTGATTTGATCTCCTGGCTTGTTATGGACCTATTCAGACTATCTATATCCTCCTGGCTCAATCTAGGTAGATTATACGTGTCCAGGAATTTGTCCATCTAATCCAGATTGTCTTGTTTCTTGGCATACAGATGTTCATAGTATCCTCTAATAATGTTTTGTATTTCTACTATGTCTGTTGTTATTTTGCCTTCTTCATTGCAGATCTGAATAACCTGAGTACTTTCTCTCTTCTTCTTAATAAGTCTCGCTAGTCTTGTATCGATTTTGTTTATCTTTTCAAAGAACCAGCTTTTACTTTCATTTATTTTCTGTATAGTTTGTTTATTTTCTATTTTATTTATTTCTGCTCTTATCTTTATTATTTCCTTTCTCCTGGAGTTTTTTGGATCATTTTGTTGTTGCATTTCCAATTCTGTGAGGCATGATATTAGGTGATCCATTTACCTTTTCTCCATATTCCTCTTATGTGAACTAATTGCTATGAACTTCCTTCTTAAGACTGCTTTAGCAGTGTCTCAAAGATTATGGAAACTCGAGTCCTCAATGTCATTGGCTTCCATGAACCTTTTGATTTTGGTCTTTATTTCTTCAGTAGTTGTGGATTCATTCAGGAGTAGGTTATTAAGTTTCCATGTATTTGAGTATATTTGAGAATTTCTCTTGAAATTAAACTCAAGTTTAATTCCATCATGGTTGGAGAAGATGCTGTGTATAGTTTCTATGCCTTTGAATCTGTAGAGGCTTGCTTTCTGCCCTATGATGTGGTCAATCTTCGAAAATGTTCCATGTGGCAGCAATGAAAAAGTGTATCTCGAGGTTTGGAGATGGAAAGTTTTACAGATATCTGTTAAGTCCATTTGATTTATGATATCATTTAGATCCTTTATGTCTTTACCTATTTTTTGTCTAGATGATCTGTCCAGAGGGAATAGTGCATTGTGGAGGTCTCCAACAATTTGTGTGTAGCAGTCTCTCTCCTTTTTTAGATCTAGTAGTCGTTCCTTCACATATTTGGGTGCTCCTGTGGTTAGGCACATAGATATTAATAGGTGTTATATCTTCTTGATCGATTGACCCTTTTACTACAATATAGTGCCCTTCTTTGTCTCTTCGAACTGTTTTTGTTTTAAAGCCTATTTTGTCAGAGATTAGTATTGCAACTCCAGTTCTTTTTTGGTTCCTATTTGCATGGAAAATCTTTTTCCAACCCTTCACTTTCAGTCTATGTATATCTTTGTCCATGAAGTGGGTTTCCTGTAGGCAACAGATAGAGGGTTTCTGTTTTTTAATGCATTCAGCCAGTCTGTGTCTCTTGATTGGAGAATTTAATCCATTCACATTCAATGTTATTATCAATGTTACTGGATCTGTCCCGACGTTTAAGTTGGCCATTGTCTTAGTTGCCTTTTACTCTTTTGTTTCTGGCTGTTACTTCTTTAGTTTTCCTGGAACAGTACTTTCTTCAGGGTTTCTTGGAGAGCTGGACTGGTACTGGCAAATTCTTTCAGGTTTTGTTTGTCTGAGAAGACTTTCTTTTTTTTTCTTTTCTTTTCTTTTTCTTTTTTTCTTTTTTTTTTTTTTTTGGAGAGATTTTTGCTATAGGGTGTGTGTGCTCGCCAGACAGACAGAGATAGACATAGACAGAAAGCGAGAAATCACCCCCCAGGGGGGACGGTCACGCCGCAATCCCTTCTCCTCCATTCTCCTCTCGGGATCTTGGGCACGCATGTACATGCGCCCGGCGTGAGTTTTAAGCCACCGGGTCCGGTATGCGATCTGCGGTCGACTACGTGGGAGTCCAGTGACATAGTCATTACGCTAACTGCTGGTTCCCTGTCTGAGAAGATTTTAATCTTTTTTTTTTTCCATATGAAGGATAATCTTGCAGGATACAATAATCTTGGCTGAAATTGTTTCTCTCTTAACACTTTCGATACATCTTCCCATTCTTTCCTTGCTTGCATTGTTTCCATTGAGAAGTTTGGTGTTAGCCTGATGGGGTGATCTTTGTAAATCACTTGTCATTTCTCTCTTGCCAGTTTTAGTATCTTATCTTTATCTGTGGTCTTAGCCAGTCTGGCTATGATATGCCTTGGGGAAGAACTTCTTGGCTTGATTCTATTTGGGGTCCTTTGTATTTCTTGGTTCTGGATGCTTGAGTGCCTCTCTAGACTTGGAAAATTTTCTTCCAAGATTTCATGGAATAGGTTGTCCATGCCCTTATTGGTTTCTTCATTTTCTGGGATGCCAATTATTCGGATGTTAGTATGTCTAATGGAATCTAGTATTTCTTGTATGTTATCCTCATTTTATTTTGTTATTTTCTCATCTTTTTGGTGGTTTTCTCTAGGTCAGAAATTTTATCTTCTATGTCAGAGATTTGACCTTCAGCATGGTCTAATCAACTTTTAGTACTTTCGAGAGAGTTTTTGATGTCCTGTATTACAGACTTCACCTCTAATATTTCCATCTTATTCTTTCTTAGTGTGTCCATTTATTCTTTTATATCATGGGAAAGACTTTCTCATCTCCTGTAGTTCCTTGTCTCTTTCCTGTTCCAGCTCATAGTATTTCTTCAACATGAATGTTCTGAATTCTATCTTGGACATTTTGGTAACATCCTGTATTTTTTCAAGAAAAGGAAGGGAGTCACTGTGTTCTTTTGATGGAGACATATTTCCTGCTTCATTCAGACTTGAAGTTCTTCTTCTACTTCTAACCATTGGAAGATTTGTTCCCTTTGAAATACCTTTTAAGAGAACATTTCTTTGAATAAGAGCAAGTGTGTTTCCTTTTTGGTGTAGAATGAAGACTGCCAAAGTCTTTCTTCTGTTGTGTTGTTTTTTGTTCTTTCAAGAGATGCAGATGAATTACTGCATTCTTTTGATGGAAATATATTTCCTAGTTTTCTCATATTTGAGGCTTTTCTGTGACTTAGTTATTTGGAGATGTATTCCCTTTTCGATAACTCTTTGGAGAATGATTTTAGACCTGGGAACTAACTTACTTTCCTTTAGTTGTAAATGCTTCTGTGGCAATGTCTCTCTTCTGTGATTAACAATGTGGTTCCCACAGAAGGAGTTTTCTATTCAGGTTTCTGAAAATCAGTTTCTTCATTTTGGCTGGTGTTTCAGTGGTGGGCAAGTATTCCTTTGAACCTCACAGTGCTAAGATGCTTGAGACCAATAAATCTAGACCTGTGTAGTCCCTCTAGGGGTTTGAAGTTGAGCAAAATGACAATACAAGGGGGAAGAAAAAATAAAATATAAGAAGAAGAAAGAAAAAGTGAGCAAGCACTTTCAGAGCTCTGGCTGGGGCTGGGACTGGGGTTGAAATTCATCCTTACCTCAGATTCCCTAACTGGGCCGTGGGCTGCAGATGGAGATGGACTTTGTTTGAGAAGCTTGCAACTGCCCTGTCCTTCTGTTTCAGAGAAGAGGTTGGACTGTGAAGTTTGAGCTCTGGCTATAGCTGACACTGAAATTCAGGTCTGCTTCAGATTCCCTGACTGGGCAGGGACTGCAGATGGAGATGGACTCTTGCAGTATACAAATTTAATGCAATATTTATAAAAATACAATGGCATTCTTCACAGAAATAGAAAAAAATCTTTAAAATTGCAGAGAATAGAAGAGGACCCTAAGTTACCAAAGCTATTCTGAGAAAAAAAATCTGGAGATATTATACAGAAGAGATGACTTTAAAACATATCATTGAGCTGTAGTAACACAAACAGCATGATACTGCCATAAAAACAGACACATAGACTGATAGAGCAGAATAGAGAACCTAGAATAAATGCTCATATATATGAACAACTCTTTTTTTAATGAAAGCGAGCACATAAAGGGAGGGGTAGGGGAGAGAGTGATAGTTATTTCTGACAGGGTCTGATGTCATAATCCTGTTGCCTCATCTGTCAGTCAGCTAATACTACAAGCATGCACCACTGTACCCCACCTGTATAGGTTGTGCTGGAAACTGAATATGTTCCCCTCCATTGCAGTCTCAGTCATCACACAGTAGTGCTCTCCTACTTGTGCTATTGCAATTGAACTACAGACATCTTATTTTTTAAAAGATTTTTACTTTACTGTGAGTTTTCACTGAAGAGACAGAGAGAGATAAGGAAACAGAAAATGAGAAATCACCCCTCAAAGGGATGGACACACTGCAATCCTTTCTCCTCCATTCTCCTCTCAGAATTTTGGGCATACACGCAAATACACCTGGAGTGAGTTTCAAGTGTGTTTCAACCCTAACCCTAACACTAACCCTAACCAGGACTTGAACTGTGATTGGGCACATGGGAGTCCAACCCCTTAACCACTGTGTCACCTCCTGGACCCAAGTCAACTGATTTTTAACAAAGACACAAGGAATATACACTGGAGGAGATAGGATTTTCAGTACATGGTTCTGGGAAAACTAGATATCCACAAATAAATACTTATTAAGTTCTTAGATGTTGTAGGTCTTATTCTGTACTCTTTTATGGAGCTTTGCTAGTCATGACTATTAAACTACTTAAAGTTATCATAAAATAAGTAATTTTCAGGCTAACTCCACAGTCTAGTAATTAAGGCAGCCAGATATGATATGGCCAGCTGCAATATTTGTGTCTTCGATCTGGTGATTGGAAAAACATGTGCTCATGTGCCCAAAATCTTAAAAGGAGGGAGAGATGTAATAAAAGGGGTTCCAAGGGACCAGCAGTTAGTGTAATGGCTATGTTGCTGGATTCCCACATATTCAACTGTGGTTTACGTCTCGGACCTGGGGGCTTAAAACTCACACCAGGCGCGTGTGTATGTGTGCCCAAGATCCCGAGAGGAGAATGGAGGAGAAGGGATTGCTGCGTGGCCATCCCACCTGGGGGGTGATTTCTTGTTTTCTATCTCTCTGTCTCTCTCTGTCTGTCTGGTGAGCACACGTGCCTTATAGCAATAACCTCTCCAAAAAAAAAAAAAAAAGGGTTCCAGCATGACCATTACCCATGGAAGGTACTTTCTCCTCTCCCTCTCTCTGTCTCTCTGCCTCTCTCTGGTGAGAAAATCATGTATATAATTTTTTCTTACAGAGACTGTACAATGAGCTGAATGCTATGTTTCTTCAAAATACATATGTTACAAATTCTAATTCTGGTCTATCCACCACCACGTTCTCCAGAGCTTGGGCTGCTTCCAACCAGGGAGAAGTGGCAGGTGGTGAAGGATGTCGAGATAAGAGACTGCTTCAGGTTTCTTCCTGCCTCCCAACCTATCCCAGGTACATCTATTCACCACCATTTTCTCCAGAGCCTGTGTTGCTGCCAACCGGGGATAAGTCACAGCTGGTGAGGGAAGCTGAGAAGGGAGACAGCTCCAGGCTTCATTTTGCCTTCCAACTTGTCCCAGATACATCCACCCACCACCATTTCCCCAGAGCCTATGCTGCTGCCAACCAGGGAGAAGCAACAGCTGGTGGAGGAAGCTAAGACAAGAGACTGCTCAAAGCTTCTTCCTGTCTACCAATCTGTCCCGGGTACATCTGTTCACTGCCATTGTTTCCAGAGACTGTGCTGTTGCTGACCAGGGAGAGGCGACAGCTGGTGAGAAAAGCTGAGACAGGAGACCATTCTAAGCTTTGTCCTGCCTCCCAACCCATCCCAAAAATATTTTGAGACTTCATAGTTTTCTGAGCTGCATGGAAAATGCACAGCATGACTCCTTTTCTCCTCTTCCATCTGAAAATCTCCAGGCTAGCCCCAGGTGTACCTGGTCTCAGGAGACTGGGAAAGGAAGTGATACCTAAAGGTGCTTATATGCATACTCTCTGACTGAGAAAGGAAGCAACACCTAAAGGCGCTTATATACACACTCTCTGATTGGAAGATAAGGCCCCCTACCAAGAACACATCTGAGAAGTAGAGCTCTTCTCCCCTGACACTACAGAATTGACAACAGAAAACAGTAAGTAGTGTATAATCCATCATATGACTAGAAACCAGCACAGAGGTAGAAAAGTATGGGCAAACAAAGACATACCTCTTATTCAATGGAACAGAGCAGCTCTTCTCCAACCATGGACAGCACAGAGTAATTTGTAGGAATGTCAGAAATAGAGTTCAGAATACCCATGATGACAGAGATGAGAAAATCTTTCAAAGATTTTGAGAAGGAGATAGAAATCATTAAAAAATCAATCAGGGACCAGCAGTTAGCGTAATGGCTATGTTGCTGGACTCCCACTGGACTCCCATGTAGTCGACCACAGTTTGAGTCCTGGACCTGGTGGCTTAAACTCATGCCGGGCGCATGTGTGTGCGTGCCCAAGATCCCAAGAGGAAAATGGAGGAGAAGGTATTGCGGCATGGCCATCGCCCCTGGGGGGTGATTTCTTGCTTTCTGTCTCTGTCTCTCTCTGTTTCTCTGGCCAGCGCACGTGCCCTATAGCAAAATTCCCTCAAAAAAAATTAAAAAAAAATCAATCAGAACTCCTAGAGATGTAGACAATAATAAAAAAGTCAAGACCTCCCTTGAAAGTATTGATAGTAGACTGGACCACATGGAAGACAAAATCTCTTGAGTTGAAAGACAAAACCTGTGACTTAGGTAAAATCACCAAAAATAGTGAAAAAAATAATTTAAAAAAATGAGGACAACATATTAGAAATATTAGAAATGCTCAAATATTCAAATAATAGGCATTATAGGGACTGGCAGGTGGCACAGTGGTTACTTTGCTAGACTCCAGCATGGCTGACCACTGTTCAAGTCCCATACCTGGAGGCTTGAAACTCATGCTGAGTGCATGTGTGTGCATGTCCAAAATCCTGAGAGGAGAATGGAGTAGAAGGGGTTAGAGTGTGACCATCCCCCCTGGGGGGGGATTTCTTAGTTTCTGTCTCTCTGATGAGTGCACATGCCTTGTGGCAAAAATTTCTAAAAAAAGAAAAATAAGTATTCCAGAAGGTGAAGAATCAGACAAGGGACTAGGAAGTCTATTCCCTGAAATTCTTGCAGAAAACTTTTTAAACCTAGAGAAACAATCAAACACCCAAACTCAATAAATACAAAAGACCCCAAATAAAATCAGACAAAGATGACAAATTAGTACTTTTACTACTATATTCTCTCGGTGGCACATCATAAGCAGAATGACCAAAATTACAGATAAAGATAAGATACTAAAAATGGCAAAAGAGAAATTTCAATTTACATACAAAAGTTATCCCATCAGGCTAACATTGGGCCTCTCAGCAGAAACAATTCAAGCAAGAAAAGAATGGGAAGATATATTCAAAGTTTAAAAGAAAAACTAACCTGGCAAGATTACCCTTCAAATGAGAAGAAAAGATAAAAATGTTCTCAACTAAACAAAACCTGAAAGAATTTACCAACACCAGACCAGCTCTTCAAGAAGTTCTGAAGAGAATGCTATACCAGGAAAATAAAATCAGACAGACAGAAACAAGAGAACAACAACAACAAAACAAAACAAAACAAACAAACAAACAAACAAACCAAGAAATTGGCTAATGTAATGGTAGGGACAAGACTGAAAATATCAATAATAAAGTTGAATGTTAATAAATTAAATTATCAAATCAAGAAATATAGACCAAATAGATTAAAAACCAGAAATCCAAGACCAGCAGTTAGTGTAATGGCTATGTTGCTGAACTCCCATGTAGTTGACCAGGGTTCGAGTCCCAGACCCAGTGGCTTAAACTCATGCCAGGTGCATGTGCGCACGTGCCCAAGATCCCAAGAGGAGAATGAAGGAGGATAAGGGATTGTGGCGTGGCCATCCCCCCTGGGGGGTGATTTCTCACTTTCTATCTTTCTGTCTCTCTCTGTCTTTCTGGTGAGCACAGGTGCCCTATAGCAAAAACCTCTAAAAAAAAATAAATAAAACAGAAATTCTCTATCTGTTGCCTACAAGAAATGCACCTCTTGGATAAAGCCATATATAGACTAAAAGTGAAAGACTGGAAAAAAGTATTCTGTGCAAATGGAAACCGAAAAAGGGCTGGAGTTGCAATACTGCTTTCAGACAAAATAGGCTTTAAGACAAAGACAAAAACTGTAAGAAGACACAAAGAAGGTCATTATATAGTAGTAAAAGAAGGGCATTATATAGTAGTAAAAGAAATATACTAGTAAAATGGCTAATACATCAAGAAGGTATAATGCTTATAAATATATATGTACCCAACACAGGAGCACCCAAATAAGTGAAAGAAAGATTGCTAGATCTAAAAGGAGAGATAGACTGCAACACACTACTCATTGGAAATCTCAACACCCCACTGTATTCTTTGGACAGATCATCTAGACGAAAAAAAAAGGCAAAGTGACACAAGATCTATATGACACCATAAATAAAATGGACTTGACAGATATCAATAGAACCTTACATCCCCAAATCATGAAATATACATTTTCCTCACTCCTGCATAAAACCTTTTTGAAGACTGACCACATGATAGGGCACAAAACAAGTCTTTACATATTCAAAAGCATAGAAACCATATCCACTGTCTTCTTGGACCATCATGGAATTAAACTTGATATTAATTTCAGGAAAAAAAAACCTTTGAAAATATACAAACATATGGAAGCTAAACAACATATTTCTGAATGGCTTTATAATTACTAAAGAAATTAAAACAGAAATCAAAAGATTCATGGAAACCAATGATAATGAGTACATGGGATTCCATAATTTATGGGACACAGCAGGAGCAGTCATAAGAGGGAAGTTCTTAGCAATTAATGTGCATAAGAAAAAGATTCAAAGGTGGCAAATTGACAACCTCAGGAAATTGGAAAAACAACCATAAAAAAGAAATCCAAAAAATGCTAGAAGAAAAGAAAAATAAACTTTCAAGAAGAAAGAAATGAAGTAGAAAATAAACTAACTATATAGAAAATAAATGAAAGAAGCAGCTGGTTCTTTGAAAAGATAACCAAATTGACACACGAATAACCAAACTAATTAATAAGAGAGAGGGAAACCAGACAAACTAAATTCACAATGAAACAGGCAATATTACAACAGATGTAATAGAAAAACAAAACATCAATTCTGAGGTGGATACAAAACTTGAGCTATGAAATATTAACTTCAGGGACGAAAAATGAAGATCTTCTGCTGAGACTTCACTCTCCAGATTCATATCTAGAGTGGTAGGACAACCTCAGTATCCTTCTCTTCATCTCTCTGTCTCTCCCTGTGTTTTTTTTAATTAAAAAAGTTTTGAAGTATTTTCTAGGCTCTCAAGCCCCTCCTTTATCTTGCTAATTTTGTGCCTTTCCACCCTCCCATTTAGGAGAGGCACAAACACAGACACATTCTGATATTGCTACTGAAGATGAGCTGTGAAATACTGCTTTTCATGGCCCACATGCCCCCTGTGTAGTTCTCATTTTGCTTTTTAAAATAAAAATATAAGGGACCAGCAGTTAGCATAATGGCTATGTCGCTGGACTCCCACGTAGTCGACCACGGTTTGAGTCCTGGACCTGGTGGCTTAAACTCACGCCGGGCATGTGTGCGTGCGTGCCCAAGATCCCGAGAGGAGAATGGAGGAGAAGGGATTGCGGCGTGGCCATCCCCTCTGGGGGATGATTTCTTGCTTTCTATCTCTCTGGCTCTCTCTTGTCTATCTGGCGAGCACACGCACCCTAAAGCAAAAACCTCTCCAAAAAAAGGAAAAAAAAGTAAAAAAATAAAAAAAATAAAAATATAATATTTTGTATTGTCATTTTGTCTTTCTTTTTTAGATTTTAATTTTTTCTTCTTTCTTCTTCTGAACTTTTCTTTCCTTTTTTTTAACTTCAGCCCTTGCTGCTTAACCTCTATGCACTGAGTGTCTAGACAAATCCAAGTGAACAGTATCCAAAAATCTGAATACTATTATGATCTGAATAATCTTCAGTTCCCACTGAATCTGACCCACAAAGAAGAAAAAACAAAACAGAAGAAAGATTGCAGATCATGTCCTCCTACATGCCTCTGAATGCTCAGATTGCACTCCAAAAATTAGGAAGAGAGATGGCTACTGAATTTGAGCTGTGAAATACGGCTTTCATTGACTACAAATGAAGATTTTCTGCTGAGACTTCTCCCTCCTGATTCAATTCTAGTAGGTAGGGATACTTCTGTATGCTTCTCTCCATCTCTATGTTTCTCTTTCTCTCCGTGTTTTTTAATATTTTTTTAAAAATTAAAAAAAATATATTCTATAGCACTGAAGCCCCGTCTTTATTGTGTTATTTGTGCCTTTCCCCATCCCATTTACGAAAGGCACAACCCCAGGCCTATCCTTAGAAGGCTACTGAAATTGAGTTGTGAAATACTGCTTTCATTGACTACAAATGAAGATTTTCTGCTAAGACTTCTCACTCCAGATTCATTTCCAATAGGTAGGTTTACTTCGGTATCCTTCTGTCTGTCTGTCTTTCTCTCTGTGTCTCTCTGTGTATACCTGTGACATTTAATATTTTAAAAATTTTTAAGGTAAACTATTCTCTGGGCTTTCAAGCACCACCTTTATTGTGCTAATTTGTGCCTTTCCCCAATCCTTTTAGGAAAGGCACAAATCCTGAGAAAGCTGCTGAACTTGAGCTGTGAAATACTGCTTTCATTGACTAAAAATGAAGAATTTCTGCTGTGACTTCTCCATCCAGATTTATTTCTAGTGAGTAGGGCTCCTTCTATATCCCTCTCTCTGTCTTTTTTCTCTGTCTCCCTGATTCTTTTAGTTTTTTGAAAAAAAAATTTTGGAGAGGTTTTTGCTACAGTGCACTTGCCAGAGAGACAGAGAAACAGAAAGTGAGAAATCACCCCCCAGGGGGAGATGGCCATGCCGCAATCCCTTCTCCTCCATTCTCCTCTCTGGATCTTGGGCATGCATGCACACACACCCAACGTGAGTTTAAGCCACCGGGTCCAGGACTTGAACTGCGTTCGACTACATGGGAGTTCAGTGACATAGCCATTCTGCTAACTGCTGGTCCCAAGTATTTCTAAAATTTTTAAGGTAAATTATTCTCTGGGCTCTCAAGGCCCACATTTATTGTGCTAATTTGTGCCTTTCCCCATCCCCTTTATGGAAGGCACATACCCAAGCCCATCCTGCGATGGCTACTGAATTAAGCAGTGAAATACTGCTTTCATTAACTAAAAATGAAGATTGTCTGCTGAGACTTCTCTCTCAAGATTCATTTCTAGTCAGTAGGGCTACCTCTATATCCTTTTCTCCATCTCTCTGTCTCTCTGTGTCTCCCTGTGTATTTTTTTTTATTTTCTAAGGTAAAGTATACTTCCACTCTCAAGGCCATCCTTTACTGTGCTAATTTGTGCATTTCCCCACCCCATTTAGGAAAAACACAAACCCAGGACCATCTATAGATGGCTACTAAATGTTAGCTGTGAAATTCTGTTTTCATTGACTGAAAAGGAAAGTTTTCTGCTGAGAATTCTTCCTCCAGATTCATTTCAAGTGGGTAAGGCTACCTCTGTCTCCTTCTCTCTATCTTTCTGTCTCTCTGTGTGTCTCTCCATGTAAGGCTGTGTCTTTTAATTTTTTTTTTTATATTTTCTTTTTTAAGTAAAGTATTCTCTGGGTTCTCAAGCCAATCCTTTATTGTGCTAATTTGTACCTTTCACCATCCTATTTAGGAAAGGCACAAACCCAGGCCAATCTTGAGATGTTTACTGAATTGAGATGTGAAATACTGCTTTCAGAGTTGAAAAAATAAAGATATTCTGCTGAGACTTTTTCCTCCAAATTCATTTCAAGTGTGTAAGGCTACCTTGTATTCTTCTATCTGCCTCTCTATCTCTGTCTCTCTGCGTCTCCCTGTGTGTTTCACTTTTTAAAAAAATTTTTTAAAGTGAAGTTTTCTCTGGACTCTAAAGCCTCCCCTTTATTGTGCTGATTTGTACCTTTCCACATTCCCTTTATCTAAAGCACAAACCCAGGCCCACCCTGAGATGGCTTCTGAACTTGAGCTGTGAAATACTGCATTCATTGTCTTAAAGATTTCTGCTGAAACTTCTCCCTCTAGATTCATTTGTGGTGGGTAGGGCTACCTCTATATCCTTCTTTCTGTTTCTCTGTCTCTCTATCTCTGTGTCTCTCTGTGTCAGCCTATGTTTTTTCATTATTTTTATATTTTCTTTTTTTAAGGTAAAGTATTCTATGAGTTCTCAAGTCCATCCTTTATCATGCTACTTTGTGCCTTTCCCTATCCCATTTAGGAAAGGCACAAACCCAGGCCAATCGAGATGTCTACTGAACTTGAGCTGTGAAATACTGCTTTCAAAGACTGAAAATAAGGATTTTTTACTGAGACTTCTATTTCCAGATTCATTTCTAGCTTGTAGGTCTACCTCTGTATCCTTCTCTTCACCTCTCTGTCTCTGTCTGTCTGTGCCTCCCTGTTTCTTTTAATACTTTTACAAAAAATTTTAAGGTAAAGTATTCTCTGGGCTTTCAAGTCTCTCCTTTATTGTGCTAATTTGTACATTTCTGCATCCCATTTAGGAAAGGCATAAACTCAATCCCATCCAGAGATGGCTACTGAACTTGAGCTGTGAAATACTGCTTTCATTGAGTCAAAATGAAGATTTTCTCCTGAGAGTCTCTCTTAAGATCCATTTGTAGGGGACAGGACTACCTCTGTATCGTTCTCTCCATTTCTCTGTCTCTCTGTGTCTCTTTTATCTTTATTTTATTTTATTTTTTAAGATAAAGTATTCTTGGGCCCCTGGCCCAAGGGACACTGAGGCAAGGCTCTCTACCTCAGCTCCAGCCCTGGGAACCCAAAGCCAGAGATCCCCATCTCTGTCAACCAGGAACACCCTCAGCCCTACAGCTACCCCTCTTCCATCTTCAGACCCCTGGCCTAAGGGACACTGAGGCAGGGCTCCCTGCTCCAGCTCCAGCCTCAGGACCCCCAAGCCAGGGACACCTATCTCTGTCAGCGAGGTACACTTTTTTTTCTTTATCCTTCTCCTCTTCTTTCATTTGAAAATTTCTTTCTTCTGCTTACCACATAGGAATACCTTCAGCCCTACAGCCACCCCACTTCCATCTTCAGACCCCTGGCCCAAGGGACACAAAGGCAGGGCTCCCCACCTCAGCTCCAGCCCCAGGACCTGCAAGTCAGAGACCCCTATATATGTCAGCCAGATACACTTTTTTATTCTTTTTCCTCTTCCTCTTCTTTCATTTGTAAATTTTTCTCTTCTTATCACATAGGAACACCCTCAGCCCTACAGCTTCTTCACTTCCATCTTCAGACCCCAAGCCCAAGGAAACATGGAGGCAGGGCTCCCTGCCCCAGCTCCAGCCCCAGGACCCCCAAGACAGAGACCCATATCTCTGTTCAACCAAGTACACATTTTTTTCTTATTCTTTCTCCTATTCTTTCATTTGTAAATTTCTCTCTTCTCCTTACCACATAGGAACGCCTTCAGCCCTACAGCCACCCCACTTTCATCTTTGGAGCCCTGGCTAAAGAGACACTGAAGCAGGACTCCCCACCTAAGCTCCAGTCCTGGGATCCCCAAGCCAGAGACCCCTATCTCGGTCAGCCACGAACACTTTCTTTTTTTCTTTTTCCTTCTCCTCTTCTTTCATTTGTAAATTTCTCTCTTCTCCTTATCACTTAGGAACGCCTTCAGCCCTACAGCCACCCCACTTCAATCTTTGGACCCCTCACTAAATCATGCTCCAGCCCACGAATATTTCTTTATTCTCCTTATTATTTTCTTCCTACTTACTTTGTTCTCTCTTCCTTTATCTCTGCCCTCCCTGGCAGTGTAGATAGGTCTAGAATTACTGTCCTGACATATTCTAGTATTTTAAGACTCTCTGGTTCCTCCCTTTTACTGAACCACCTTTGAAAAAGGAGATACTTTTCTCTGTACAGCTGAAGAGAATACTCCTCCTTGGATCACATTGCTCAACACAACAGAAGAGAGAATTCTGCAGTCCTCATTAAACAGCAAAAGGGAAACACACTTGCTCCTATTTGAGGAAACGTTCTCTTAAAAGGTATTCAAAAGGGAACACATCTCTCAATGGCTATAAGTTGAAGAAACTCAGGTCAGAATAAAGCAGGAAATAAGTCTCCATCAAAAGAACACAGTGACTCCCTTCCTTTTCTTGAAAAAATAGAGGACATTAACAAAATGTCCAAGAAAGAATTTAAAACATTTATGGTGAACAAATTATATGAGCTGAAACAGAAAGGAGACAATGAACTACAGGAGATAAGAAAGTCCTTCCATGATATGAAGGAAGAAATGGACACGCTAAGAAAGAATCATGTGGAACAATTAAAGGTGAAGTCTGTAATACAGGACATCATAAACTTTCTCAAAAGCATTAAAAGTCAAATAGACCATGCTGAAGATCAAATCGTTGAAGTAGAAGATAAAACTTCTGACCTAGAGAAAACCACCAAAAAGATAGAGAAAATAATAAAAAAAAAAACATGAGGATAACATACGAGAAATACTAGATTCCATTAGATGTCCTAACATCTGAATAATTGGTATCCCAGAAGATGAAGAAACTAATAAGGGCATGGAAAATCTATTCCATGAAATCTTGGAAGAAAATTCCCCAAGTCTAGAGAGGTACTCAAGCATCCAGACCCAAGAAATACAAAGGACCACAAATAGAATCAACCCATGAAGATCTTCCCCAAGGCATATCTTATCCAGACTGGTGAAGACCACAAATAAAAATAAAATACTAAAACTGGCAAGAGAGAAACAAGTGACTTACAAAGGTCACTCCAGCAGGCCAACACCGGGCTTATCAATGAAAGCAATGTAAAAAAGAAAAAATGGGAAGATGTATTGAAAGTGTTAAGAGAGAAATAATTTCAGCCAAGATTATTGTATCCTGCAAGATTACTCTTTACATGAAAAAAAAAATTAAAATCTTCTTAGACAAACAAAACCTGAAAGAATTTGCCAACACCAAGCAAGCACTCCAAGAAACCATGAAGAAAGTATTGTTCCAGTAAAACTAAGGAAGTAACAGCCAGAAACAAAGGAGTAAAAGGCAACTAAGACAATTACCAACTTAAATGTCGGGACAGGTCCAGTAACATCAATAATAACATTGAATGTTAATGGATTAAATTCTTCAATAAAGAGACACAGACTGGCTGAATGGATTAAAAAACAAAAAGCCTCTATCTGTTGCCTATAGGAAACACACTTCATGGATAAAGACATATATAGACTGAAAGTGAAAGGTTGGAAAAAGATTTTCCATGCAAATGGGAACCAAAAAAGAGCTGAAGTCGCAATACTAATCTCTGACAAAATAGGCTTTAAAACAAAAACTGTTCAAATGGACAAGGAACGGCACTATATTGTAGTAAAAGGGTCAATCAATCAAGAAGATATAATGCTTAATAATATCTATGTGCCTAACACAGGGGCACCCAAATATATGAAGGAAAGACTGTTAGATCTAAACGAGGAGATAGACTGCAACACGTTAATTATTGGAGACCTCAACTCTGCACTATCCCTTCTGGGCAGATCATCTAGACAAAAAATAGGTAAAGAGATAGACGATCTAACTAATGCCATGAATCAAATGGACTTAACAAACATCTATAGAACTTTCCATCCAAAAACCCCAAGATACACTTTTTTCTCACCGTCACATGGAGCCTTCTCAAATATTGACCACTTCATAGGGCACAAAGCAAGCCTCTACAGATTCAAAGGCATAGTAACTATACCCAGCATCTTCTCCGACCATGATGGAATTAAACTTGAGTTTAATTGCAAGAGAAATCCTCAAAAATATTCAAATAATTGGAAACTAAATAACGTACTCCTGAATGACTCCAAAACTACAGAAGAAATAAAGACAGAAATCCAAAGGTTCATGGAAGCCAATGACAATGAGGACATGAGTTTCCATAATCTTTGGGACACTGCTAAAGCAGTCATAAGAGGGAAGTTCATGGCAATTAGTGCACATAAGAGGAAGATGGAAAGAAGGCAAATGGATCACCTAATATCATGTCTCAGAGAATTGGAAAAGCAACAGCAAAAAGATCCAAAAGAAACCCAGGAGAAAGGAAATAATAAAGATAAGAGTAGAAACAAATAAAATAGAAAATAAACAAACTATACAGAAAATTCATGAAAGTACAAGCTGGTTCTTTGAAAAGATAAACAAAATTGATACACTACTAATGAGACTTATTAAGAAGAAGAGAGAAAGGAACTAGTTGAATCAGATCTGCAATGAAGAAGGCAAAATAAAAACAGACATAGTAGAAATACAAAACAGTATTAGAGGATACTGTGAACACCTGTATGCCAAGAAACAAGACAATCTGGATGAGATGGACAAATTTCTGTGCCCATATGATCTACCTAGATTGAGCAAGGAAGATATAGAATGGGCCCATAACAAGCCAGGATATTGAATCAGTAATAAATAACCTCCCAACAAAGAAAAGCCCTGGTCCTTATGGATTTACCTATGAATTATACAAAACTTTCAAAGAAAAGTTAACCCCCATTCTGCTCAAGTTATTTCTAAAGATTCAAAAAGATGAATCTCATCCTAATTCATTATATGAAGCTTCTATCACCCTTATCCTTAAAACAGATAAGGACAGTAGAAGGAAGTAAAACTATAGACCAATATCTCTGGTGAATATAGAGCCAAGATTCTAAACAAGATACTAGCAATTCGTATCAACAACTTATAAAAAAGATTATACATCATGATCAGGTAGGCTTTATTCCAGGAATACAAGGTTGGTTCAACATACACAAAACCATAAATGTAATACACCATATTAATAGGAAGAAAGATAAAAACCATATGGTCATATCAATTGATGCAGACAAAGCATTTGATAAGATACGACATCCTTTTCTGATCAATACTCTCAGCAAAATTGGCATAGAATGGTCATTTCTCAACACAATAAAAGCTATCTATGAAAAACCCATAGTGAACATCATCCTCAATGGAGAAAAGCTGAAATCTTTTCCACTGAAAATGGGTACAAGACAAGGATGCCCACTTTCTTTCCTCCTCTTCAATATAATACTGGAATTCCTCACTAACGCAATCAGAAAAGAGGAAAAGATAAAAGGCATTCAATAGGAAAAGATGAGGTGAAATTCTCTCTATTTGCAGATGACATGATTTTATACATAGAAGACCCAATGGTTTCCATAAAAAAATTCTGGAAGTAATATGATGAATACAGTAAATTTGCAGGATACAAAATTAACAAACAGAAATCTATAGCATTTCTATATATGAATAACAGGAAGACGGAGATAGAACTGAAAAAATTTGTTCCATTTATCATAGCCACAAAAAGTATAAGATATTTAGGAATAAATCTAACCAAAGAAGTTAAAGACCTCCACAAGCAAAACTACGAGAAGATAAAAAAAGAAATTGAAAATGACACAAAAAAAGTTGCAGGATATCTCATGTTACTGGATTGGAAAAATTAATATAATCAAAATGGCAATTTTACCCAAATTAATCTACATATTTAATGGAATGCCAATCAAAGTACCAGACACATTCTTCACAGATCTTGGAAAGACGATCATAAATTTTGTCTGGAAACATAAAGGACACTCTATTGCCAAAGAAATTCTGCACAGGAAGAGTGGAATGGGTGGTATCTCACTCCCTGACCCAAAAATATACTACAAAGTTGTGGTAATCAAAACAGCATGGTACTGGCACAGAAGCAGACAGATTGAACAATGGAACAGAATAGAGTTCCCAGAAATAAATGCTCATACATACAGTCAACTTATTTTTGACAAGGTGTACCAGTCAATCCAGTGGAAAAAGGAAAGCCTCAGCAAATGGTGCTGGAAAAACTGGATTTCCACTTGCAGAAAGATGAATGTGACCCCTACCTCTTACCTCTGGAAAAAATCAAGTTGAGGTGGATCAAAGATCTCAATCTAAGACCCCAAACTATAAAACTGCTCCTGGAAAACCCTGGGGAAACTATAGGAGACATTGGAATAGGGAAAGACTTCTTAAATAAGACTGCCAAGGTACATTTGAAAATCCCCAAAGTAGACAAGTAGTATTACATCAGAATAAGAAGTTTCTGCATGGCAAAAGACACAGTAATTAGTGTGAATAGACAGTCCTCAGAATAGGAAAATACTTTTGTAAACTATGTATCAGATAAGGGACTTATAACTAGAATTCACAAGAAACTCAAGCAGCTCTTCCAGAAAAAGACAATTAATTCTATTAAAAGATGGGAAAATTAGTTGGAAAAAGAAACACTCTTTAAGGATGACATATGAATAGCCAAAAAGCATATGAAAAAATGCTCAACATCCCTCATTGTAAGAAAAATGCAGATTAAAACAACAATGAGTACCACCTAAACTCAGTCAGAATGTCTAAGATTAAAAAAAAAAAAAAGATAAGTGTTGGTGGGGGTGTGGTGAAAGGGGAACTCTTTTACACTGCTGATGGGAATGTAAATTGGTCCAGCCACTGTGGAGAAAAATTTGGAGATTCCTCAAAAATCTACAAATAGGGAACCAGCAGTTAGCGTAATGGCTATGTCGCTGGACTCCCACGTAGTCGACCGCGGTTCGCGTCTCGGACCTGGTGGCTTACAACTCACGCCGGGCGCGTGTGCGTGCGTGCCCAAGATTCCGAGAGGAGAATGGAGGAGAAGGGATTGCGGCGTGACCATCCCCCCTGGGGCGTGATTTCTCGCTTTCTGTCTCTATGTCTCTCTCTGTCTGTCTGGCGAGCGCACGCGCCCTATAGCAAAAACCTCTCCAAAAAAAAAAAAAAAATCTACAAATAGAACTACCATATGATCTAGCAATCCCACTCCTCGGTATCTACCCAAAGGACAGAAGAATTCTTTACTGGAAAAGTGCTTGCACATTGATGTTTATTGTGGCACTATTCATGATTTCTAAGACATGGAACCAACCCAAATGCCCCCGTATGGATGAATGGATTGAAAAACTGTGGCATATATTCTATGGAATACTATTCAGCCATTAAAAAACAACAAAACCCTGGATTTTGACAGAAAGTGGAAGAATATGAAAGATTTACTACTGATTAAAGCAAGCCAGGCTATGAAAGAGAGACATTGTATGTCCCCACTTAATATATACTGAGTGTCTGCACTCTATGACCGAAACTGATTGACTAAAAGATATACAAACACAAAAGATGGGTGTAAATGCCAGACATAGTCTGAGTGGAGGATTGGGGCCTAGGGAAGGTCATTTGGAGGAGGGATACAGAGGTAGAGCATTGACGGGACGGGGAGGTGTGGTGTTATCTGTTGAAGATATTTTGATCAACTGGACTGGGGAGAAATGTTCACATATTGAAATGTTCACTTGGTAAGCTAAACAATGTGATTGAATGTATGTAAAAATAAATAATAAATTTAAAAAAGATAAACAAAATTATTACATGACTAGTGAGACTTATTAAGAAGAAGATAGAAAGAAATCAGGTATATGAAATTTACAACAAAACTGACAATATACCAAAAGACATAATAAAAATAAAAAACATCGACTTGTCCAAAGAGAGGCCTTTGCCCTCCAGGAGCACCCCAGTTTCATCTCTTGGTCCCTGTCCACCAAGGAAAACGGAGGCAGTGGCACCACTGCTCCCACCCCACTTCCAAGCTCCCAGGTCCAGGACCCCTGTTCTTTAGAGAGGTAGGAAGGGTTTTTACTTTTTTATTTTTTCTGTTCTGCCTTTTTGTTTAGTTAATTCCTTGTCTCCCTTCTCTCACTTGTCCCATAGAGCAGCCTTGGCCCTCCAGGAGCACCCAAGTTTCATCTCTCGGTCCCTGGTGAAATTGCACAACTTTTCCTTTAATCCCCTGTGTACTCTTTTCTTTACTCTAACATTATTCTCTCTTCCTCATTCTCCACCCTGTCATAGGCATTAGACAGATCTAGAATCACAATTCTGATATTCCCTAGTTTTATAAGGTCCCCTGGCATTCCCCCCAGTAGTTAACCACCTGTGAATACCAGAATACTACTCCTCAGACACCTGAATGGAGTACACCTCTTGAGACCACATTGCTAAGCACAACAGAAGAGAGACTTCTATATACATTGATTCACAGTTAAAGGAAAGCAGTCTTGCTACTAAGAGGTATTCAAAATAGAATATATTTTCCAATGGCTAAAAGTAGAAGAGCTTCAGGTCTGAATAAAGCAGGAAATATGTCTCCATCCAAGGAACAGAGTAACTCCCCTCCATCTCTCCTAAAATCTGAGGATGGTACCAAAATTTCAGTTAAAGAATTTAGAAAGTTTTGTGACCAGCAGTTAGCATAATGGCTCTGTTGCTAGACTCCCATGTAGTCAACTGCAGTTCAAGTCCCGGACCTGGTGGCTTAAAACTCACACTGAGCATGTGTGTGTGTGTGTGCCCAAGATCCCGAGAGGAGAATGGAGGGGAAGGGATTGTGGCATGGCCATCCCCCCTGGGGGGTGATTCGTCTCTTTCTGTCTCTCTCTGTCTGTCTGGCAAGCACACGCACCCTATAGCAAAAATCTCTCCAAAAAAAAAAATTTAGAAAGTTTTGGGGAACAAATTTTATGAGTTGGAACAGAAAAGAGACAACAAAAACCAGGAGATTAGAAGTTCTTCCACGATATGAAAGAAGAAATGGGCACCCTGAGAAAGAATGAGATGGAGCTATTTTACAGGTCAAGTCTGTAATAGAAGAAATAAAATAACTCCCTTGAAAGTATTAAAAGTCGATTAGGCCATGCTGAAGATCAAATCTCTGATGTTGAAGATAAAACCTCTGACCTAGAATAAACCACCAAAAAGATAGAGAAAATAAAAACACACAAGGATAATATACGAGAAATACTAGACTCCATAAGGCACGCAAACATCAGAATAATTGGCATCCCATAAGGTGAAGAAACTAACGACATGGAAAATCCATTACATAAAACCTTGGAAGAAAATTTCCCAAATCTTGAGAGGTACTCAAGCATCCAGACCTAAGAAATACAAAGGTCCCCAAATAGACTCCACCACACAAGATTTTCCCCAAGGTATAACTTAGCCAGACGGTCCAAGACCACAGATAAAACTGCTACTAAAACTGGCAAGAGAGGAATGAGAAGTGAATTACAAAGTCATCCCATCAGGCTAACACAGGAACTCTCAATGGAAGCAATGCAAGCCAGGAAAGAATGGGAAGATGTATTGAAAGTGTTAAGAGAGAAACAATTTCAACCAAGATTATTATAGCCTGCAAGACTATCCTTTATATGGGAAAAAAATTAATATCTTTTCAGACAAACAAAACCTGAAAGAATTCGCCAGCACCAGACCAGCTCTTCAAGAAACCCTGAAGAAAGTACTATTCCAGGAAAACGAGAGAATTAACAGACAGGGACCAGCAGTTGGCATAATGGCTATGTCGCTGGACTCCCATGTAGTCGACCGCGGTTCGCATCCTGGACCTGGTGGCTTAAAACTCACGCCGGGTACGTGTGCGTGTGTGCCCAAGATCCCGAGAGGAGAACGGAGGAGAAGGGACAGAGGCATGGCCATCCCCCCTGGTGGGTGATTTCTCGCTTTCTGTCTCTCTGTCTTTCTCTATCTGTCTGGTGAGCACATGCGTCCTATAGCAAAAGCCTCTCAAATAAAATAAAATAAAATAAAAAAGAATTAACAGACAGAAACAAAGGAATAAAAGGCAGCTAAGACAATGGCCAACTGAAAGTTTGGGACATATCTGGAAACATCGATAATAACATTGAATTTTTTTTTGGAGAGGTTTTTGCTATAGGGCGCATGTGCTCGCCAGACAGACAGAGAGAGACAGAGAGACAGAAAGCGAGAAATCACCCCCCATGGGGGATGGTCACGCCGCAATCCCTTCTCCTCCATTCTCCTCTCGGGATCTTGGGCACGCATGCACATGCGCCCGGCGTGAGTTTTAAGCCATCGGGTCCAGGACGCGAACCATGGTCGACTACGTGGGAGTCCAGCGACATAGCCATTACACTAACTGCTGGTTCCCAACATTGAATGTTAATGGATTAAATTCTCCAATCAAGAGACACAGACTCGCCGAATAGATAACAAAAGAGAAATCCTCTGTCTGTTGCCTACAGTAATCCCACCTCATGAATAAAGACATACATAGACTGAAAGTGAAAGGGTGGAAAAAGTTTTTCCATGCAAATGGGAATCAAAAAAGAGCTGGAGTTGTGATACTAATTTCTGACAAAATAGGCTTTAAAACAAAAACTGTTTGAAGAGACAAAAAAGGGCACTATATTGTAGTAAAAGGATCAATAGATCAAGAAGATATAATGCTTATAAATATCTCTGCCCTCAACACAGGAGCACCCAAATATGTGAATGAAAGACTGTTAGATCTAAAAAGGAAAGATAGACTGCAATACACTGATTGTTGGAGACCTCAACACTGCACTATCCCCTCTGGACAGATCATCTAGACAAAAAATAGATAAAGAGATAATGGATCTGAAAGATACAATCAATCAAATGGTCTTAACAAACATCTGTAGAACTTTCCATGCAAAAACCACGAGGAACACTTTTTTTCTCAGTGCCACATGGAACCTTTTCAAATATTGACCACAACATAGGGCACAAAGCAAGCCTCTACAGATTCAAAGGCATAGAAACTATTTCCAGCATCTTCTCTGACCATGTTGGAATTAAACTTGAGTTTAATTTCAAGAGAAATCCTCAAAAATACTAAAATAAATTGAAACTAAATAACCTACTCCCGATTGACTCCACGACTACCAATGAAATAAAGACTGAACTCAAAGATTCATGGAAACCAATGACAAAGAGGACACGAGTTTCCATATTCTTTGGGACACCGCTAAAGCAGTCATAAGAGGGAAGTTCATAGCAATTAGTGCACATAAAAGGAAGACAGAAAGAAGGAAAATAGATTACCTAACATCATGCCTCAGAGAATTGGAAAAGCAACAGCAAAAAGATCCAAAAATTCCAAGAAAAAGGAGATAATAAAGATCCGAGCAGAAATAAATGAAATAGAAAATATATGTACTATACAGAAAATAAATGAAAGTAAAAGTTGGTTCTTTGAACGTATAAACAAAATCGATACATCACTAGCGACACTTATTAAGAAGAACAGAGAAAGAAACCAGGTGAATCAAATCTGCAATGAAGCTGGTAATATAACAACAGACATAGTAGAAATTAAAAACATTATTGGAGGATACTTTGAACTTCTATATGCTAAGAAACAAGACAATCTGGATGAGGTGGACAAACCCTGGACAAATATAATCTACCAAGAATGAGCCAGGAGGATATAGAAAGTCTGAATGGGCCTATAACAGGTCAGAATATTGAATCAGTGATAAATAACCTCCTAACAAAGAAAAGCCCTGCCCCTGATGGATTCACCTGTGAATTCTACAAAACTTTCAAAGAAGAGTTAACTCCCATTCTGCTCAAGTTATTTCTAAAGATCCAAAGGGGTGAATCTCTTCCTAATTCATTCTATGAAGCCTCTATCACCCTTACCCTTAAAACAGAAAAGGACAGGACAAGGAAGGAAAACTATAGACCAATATCTCTGGTGAATATAGATGCAAAGATTCTCAATGATATACTAGCAAATCATATTCAACATCTTAGAAAAATGATCATACACCATGATCGTGTAGGCTTTATCCCAGGAATGCAAGGTTGGTTCAACATATGCAAAACCATAAATGTAATACATTATATTAACAGGAATAAAGATAAAAACCATATGGTCATATCAATTGATGTAGAAAAAGCATTTGATAAGACACAACATCCCTTCATGATCAAGACTCTCAGCAAAATCAGCATAGAAGAGCCATTTCTCAACACAATAAAAGCCATCTATGAAAAGCCCATAGTGAGCATCATCCTGAATGGAGAAAAGCTGAAATCTTTCCCACTAAACACAGGAACAAGACAAGGATGCCCACTTTCTCCACTCCTTTTTAATATACTACTGGAAGTCCTCACCAATGCAATCAGAAAAGAGGAAAAAATAAAAGGCATTCAAATAGGAAAAGAAGAGGTGAAACTATCTCTATTTGCAGATGACATGAGTGTATACATAGAAGACCCAATGGTCTCCATGGAAAAAATACTGGAAGTAATACATGAATACAGTAATGTTGCAGGATATAAAATCAATATTCAGAAATTGGTAGCATTTCTATATATGAGTAACAGGCAGACTGAATTAGAACTGAAAAAAGTTATTCCATTTACCATAGCCATCAAAAGTATAAGATATTTAGGAATAAATCTAACCAAAGAAGCTAAAGACCTTCACAAGGAAAACTATGAGAAGATTAAAAAAGAAATTTCAAATTACACAAAAAAGTGGAAGGACATCCCATGTTCCTGGATTGGAATAATTAATATAATCAAAATGGCAATTCTACCCAAATTAACCTACTTATTTAATGCAATGTCAATCAAAGTACCAGACATATTCTTCACAGATCTAGAAAAGACAATCATAAAATTCGTCTGGAATCATAAAAGACCTCATATTGCCAAAACAATTCTGCACAAGAAGAGTGGAGTGGGTGGCATCTCACTCTCTGACCCAAAAATATACTACAAAGCTGTGGTAATCAAAACAGCATGGTACTGGCACAGAAGTAGACACGTGGACCAATGGAACAGAATAGAATCCCCATAAATAAATGCTCAAAGATACAGGCAACTGATTTTTTTTTTTCTTTTTTTGGAGAGGTTTTTGCTATAGGGCGCGTGCGCTCGCCAGACAGACAGAGAGAGACAGAGAGATAGAAAGCAGGAAATCACCCCCCAGGGGGGATGGCCACGCCGCAATCCCTTCTCCTCCATTCTCCTCTCGGGATCTTGGGCACGCACGCACACGCACCCGGCGTGAGTTTAAGTCGCCGGGTCCGGGACTCGAACCGCGGTCGACTACGTGGGAGTCCAGCGACATAGCCATTACGCTAACTGCTGGTCCCAAGGCAACTGATTTTTGACAAGGGGTACCAGTCAATCCAGTGGGAAAAGGAAAATCTCTTCAGCAAATGGTGCTGGGGAAACTGGATTTCCACCTGTAGAAAGATGAATCTGAACCCTTACCTTTCACCTTTGACAAAAATCAAGTCAAGATGAATCAAGGATCTAAATATAAGTCCTCAAACTATAAAACATTTCCTGGAAAATACTGGGGAAACTCTGGGAGACATTGGTGTAGGGAAAGACTTCTTAAATAAGACCCCCAAAATAGAGTCGACAACCCCCAAATTATACAAGTGGTATTACATCAGACTAAGAAGTTTCTGCATGGCAAAAGACACAGTAATTAGTGTGAATCCACAGCCCTCAGAATGGGATAATATTCTTGTTAATTATGCATCAGATAAGGGACTGATAACCAGAATACAGAAGGAACTCAAGCTACTGTTTTGAAAAAAGATGATCAATTTTATTAAAAGATGGGAGAAGGAGTTGAAAAAAGTCGTCTCTAAAGATGACATACGAATAGTCCAAAGGCATGTGGAAAAAAAATGGTCAACATCCCTCATTGTAAGGGAAATGCAGATCAAAAGAACAATGAGGTACCACCTAACCCCAGTCAGAATATCTAAGATTAAATAATAATAACAATATTAATAAGTGTTGGCGGGGTGTGGTGAAAAGTGAACTCCTTTACACTGTTGGTGGGAATGTAAATTGGTCCAGCCACTGTGGAGAACAATTTGGAGATTCCACAAAAATCTACAAATAGAACTACCATATGATCCACAATCCTACTCCTCAGTATTTACCCAAAGGACAGAAGAATTCTTCATTGGAAAAGTTACTTGCACATCGATGTTTATTGTGGCACTATTCACGATTGCTAAGACATGTAACCAACCCAAATGCCCCCATACTGATGAATCGATTGAAAAACTGACACATATACTCTATGGAATAATATTTGGCCATAAAAACCAACAAAACCCTGACTTTTGACAGAAAGTGGAAGAACATGGAAGAGTTACTGCTGAGTGAAGCAAGCCAGGCTATGAAGGGGAGACATTGTATGTCCCCACTTAATATATAGTGAGTGCACTCTATGACTAAAACTGATTGACTAAAGTTTATATAAACACAAGAGATGGGTGTGAATGCCAAATGTGGTGTATGTGGTGTGGGGCCTAAGGAAGTACATTTGGAGGAGGGATACAAAGGCAAATCATTGCCGGGATGGGGAGGTGTGGTGTTACTGGTTGAAGATATTTTGATCAACTGGACTGGGGAGAAATGTTCACATATTGAAATGTTCACTTTGTAAGCTAAACAATGTGATTGAATGTATATAAAATTTTTTAAAAAATAAACAAGAAAAGAAAGAAATACAAAACATCATTAGAGCATACTATGAACAACTATATGCTAACAAACAAGAAAATATGGATGAGGTAGACAAATTCCTGGACACATGTAATCACCCAAGGTTTACCCAGGAGGATATAGAAAGTCTGAATTGGCCCATAACAAGCCAGAAGATTGAATCAGTAATAAATAATCTCACAACAAAAAAAGCCCTGGTCCTGATGGCTTCACTTCTAAATTCTTTTTTTTAAAAAAATAATTATTTTATTTATTCACATATATATTTATTTTTATTTTGCATTTCTGCAAATTCTTTTAAAAATTTTTAGATTATTATTCTTACATTAAGTTGCTATACATCATTTAGATTGTGAAGAGACTTTACCCAGAATTATTTACACCTCACTCCAGTCTAGTTGAGACTATTATATACATACATCCTCATCAACAGATATTAAATCTTATCTATGTCACACAAATGTCTTACCTCTCCGTTTTCCCCCAAATTTCCTTTCCTATGTTCTTCTCCTCCCACACTCTTTTTCTACTTTGTCTCTACTGTCCATTACAATTTTTAATACTTTTATGTTCTGAAGTCTTTAAATCTCTACCATAGAGTGCGGACAGTCAGTATATGTTAAGTGGAGACATACAATGTTTCTCTATCATAGCCAGACTTGCTTCACTCAGCAACATATCTTCCATATTCATCCATTTTCTATCAAATTTCATGGTCTTATTGCTTTTTATGGCTGAATAGTATTCCATGGAGTATATGTGCCACAATTTTTCAATCCATTCATCAATTTGTGGACAATTGGGTTGGTTCCATGTCTTAGCAATTGTGAATAATGCTGCAATGAAAATAGTTGTGCAAGTACTTTTCCAAATGAATGTTCTCCTGTCCTTTGGGTAGATATCCAGGAGTGGAATTGATGGATAATATGGTAGTTCTATTTGAAGGTCTTTGAGGAACCTCCATATCTTTCTCCACAGTGGCTGGACCAATTTACATTTCCACCAACAGTGTAGGAGTGTTCCCTTTTCACCACATCCCCTCCAGCACTTACCATCATTATTATTATTATTTTTTTAATCTTTACCATTCTGACTGGGGTAGTTAGATTATATAAGATATTTTGTGAATCAATAAAATGTGGGGGGAAAAGGAATGGAAAGCAACTGTAGACACCAGAGGTATTGTGGGAGGAGTGTGGGAAATGACAGAGGGTGAGAAATAGGGGGAAATATATATATGTATGTATGTATATATATATATATACATATATATGAATCTAGAAATAGAAAATTATCGATGATAACATGTATGATTAAGCCACTATACAGTATATTCTGGATGAGAAATCACATTTTTTATACTGTGATGATGCTCATTGAATGAATGTAAAACCACTTAATATATATCAAGTGTCCGTACTCTATGACTGAAACTGATTGACTAAAGGATATAGAAACAGTATATAGATGTAAATACCAGATAGAGTGTGTGTGAAAGAGGAGAGTCTGAGGAAGGACATTTAGAAGAAAAATAGGGAGGCAAAACATTAATGGGACAAAGAAATGTGGTATTATCTGTTGAAGATAATTTATAATTTTATAGTTTTATCAACTGTACTAGGGAGAAATGTTCACCTGCTGAAATATCCATTTTGTAAGCCAAATAATGTGATTGAATGTATAAAAGAAAATAAAATATAAAAAAAGAAAAGGATTGGAGAAAGTGGGAAGACTTAACCTGTTCCAGTTTTTAGTAGAAAACTTTCAACTTTTCCCCATTCAGTATGATGTTAGCTACGGGTTTGTAATAGGTGGCTTCTATTGAGGAATGTCCTTTCTATGCCAGCTTTACTGAGAGTCTTAATCATGAAGGGATGTTGTATTTTATCTAATGCTTTTTCTTATCAATTGACATGATCATATGGATTTTATCTTTTCTTCTGGTTAATGTGCTGTGTTACATTTATTGTTTTGTGTATATTGAACTACCTTTCCATCCCTGGAATAAAGTCTACCTGTTCATGGTGTATAATCTTTTCAATGTATTGTTGGATACCATTTGCTAGTATTCTGTTAAGAATGTTTTTGTCTGTATTGATCAAGGATGTTGGTCTGCAGTTTTTTTTTTTTTTGTTTGTTTGTTTGTTATATTTTTGTCTGCTTTGGGATCATGGTGACAGTTGCTTCATAGAACAAATTGTGGAGGAGTTATTCCTTTTGGATCTTTAGAAATAGTTTGAGTAAAAGTTAGCTCTTTTTGAAAGATTTTGTAGAATTCAAAAGTGAAACTATCAGTATCTGGATTTTTCATTGTTGGAAGACTATTACTGGCTCAATCTCATTGCTTGTTATTGATTTTTTCAGTTTCCTATGTCTTAATAATTCAATTTTGTTAGATTATATGTGTCCAGAAATTTGTCAATCTAATCTATATATTTCTATGTTTGTTGGTGTATAATAATTCTATGTATTCTCTAATGATTTTTTGTATTTCTGTTATGTCTGTTGCAATATTGTCTGATTCATTGCTGATTTGATTTGTCTGATTTCTTTCTCTTTTTTATTGACTAGTCTAAGTAATTCTGTGTGCATTTTGTTAATCATCTCAAAGAATCAACTTTTTTGTATCGTTTTTTATTCTCTATTTTATTTATTTCTGCTCAAAGTTGTATTATTTCTTTTTTTCTTAGTCTTTCTTTGTTTTAGTTTTAGTTTTTGTTTTTCAGTTATCTGAGATATGTCACTAGGTTCTCTAATTTCCAGATTACATTTTCTTTTCTTCTGAACACTAATTTTTTCTTATGACTGCTTTCTCTGTGTCTCATACATTATAGACACTCATGTGCTCATTATCAATGGTTTCAATAAATCTTTTGATTTTAGTCTTAATTTCTTCAGTGGTTGTTAAGTCATTCAGGAGTAAGTTGTTTAGTTTGCATGTGCTTGTGTATTTTTGAGGATAGTTTTTGAAGTAAATGTTAAATTTTATTCCATTGTGGTTGGAAAATGTGATGGATATAGTTTTGATACCTTTGAATTTGTAAAGATTTGTTTTGTGCCTTCTAATGTGGTTGATCTTTGAAAATGTTCCAGTTGATGATGAGAAGAATGTGTATTTTGTGATTGTTGGGAAAAATGTTCTATAGATGTCTGTCAAGTCAATTTGATTTATGGTTTTGTTTAGCTCCTGCATTTCTTTATTTTTTGCCTTAATGACCTGTTCAGAAGAGACAGTGGGGTGTTGAGATTCTCAACTATTATTGTGCTGCAGACTTTCTCTCCCTAGATTGAGCCATCTTTCTTTCACATATTTGGGTGCTCCAGTGTTGGGTACATGAATATTTATGTATTATGGTCTCTTACTGAATTAGCTCTTTTAGTACTATATAGTGTACTTCTTTGACTCTTCTTACAGTTTTTATCTTTAAGTCTCCTTTGTCAATAAATTTAAAAATTTCTATTTTGGGGACCAGCAGATGCCATAATGATTATATCACTGGACTCCCATATAGTTTAGTGCAATTCAAGTCCCATACCCAGCTTAAAACTCACACTGGGCACATATGCTTGCTTAGAATCCCAAAAATAGAAAGGAGGAGAAGGGATTGTGACATGGCCATCTGCCTTGGGGGTGATTTCTTGTTTTCTATATCTTTCTTTCTCTCTCTGTCTTTTTGGCCAGTACATGTGCCCTATAGCAATAATTTTTTTAAAAATTTCTATTTGGGTAGCATCTCTTCTTACAGCCTTTTGCTTTCAGTCTATGTGTCTTTATCAGTGATGTTTGTTTTTTGTTAGTAGCAGATAGAAGTCTCCTATTTTGTTTTGTTTTGTTCTCATTCAGTCACTCTGTGTCTTTTAATTGGATGATTTAGTCCACTAACATTCAATGTCATTTTTGATATTGACTGATTTATCCCTGCCATTTTGTTAGCCATTTTCTTGGTTGTTTTTAGTTCTTTTATTTTTGTTTTTCTCTTCAGTTTTTATGATATTGTACTCTCTTTAATACTTCTTGAAGAGCTGGTTTACTGTTGATAACTTATTTTAGTTTTTGGTTATCTGAAAATAATTGTTCTTCCCTTTTGAAGGATAATCTTGCTGGAAATAGTATTCATTGTTGAAATTGCTTTTTTTAGCTTTTTAAGTATGTCTGCCTATTTTTCCCTTGTTTGCATCGTTTCATTTGAGAGGTCGGATATTAGCTTAATATAATAACCTTTTTAAGTAATTTGAAATTTTTATCTTGCCATTTTAAAAATGTTATCTTTATCTGTGATTTTAGCCAATCTGGCTTTGATAACCATGGAACCCAACTTCTTATGTTGATCTTATTTAGAGTTCTTTGTATTTCCTGGGTCTGAATGTCTGAATGTTTGTCTAGGTCTGGAAAGTTTTCTGAAAGTATTTCATGGAGTATAATTTTCTATGCCCTTACCAGATTCTTCACCTTCTGGAATACATATTATTCAGATATTTGGGAGTTTAATAGTATCTAGTATTTCCTGTATACTGTCCTCATTAAAAAAAAAAATTATTCTTCTTTTTGGTTTTGTCTAAGGTCAAGGCTTTGCCTTTCAGATCATAGATTATATATTCTCCATGGTGTATTCTGCTATAATACTTTAGAGAGTAGCTTTGATTTCCTGTATAACAGTCTTAATTTCCCAAGTTCTTTTTTATTCCTCTTTAGTGTGTCTATCTCTTTATGAAATTCCTCCTTTGTGTTGTAGAATAATTTCCTCAGGTCCTGAAGTTAGCTGTATGTTTTCTCTTGCCACTCATTTAGTTTTGTCACTATGAATATTATGAATTCTTTTTCTGACATCTCTGTAATTTCTTTTGTGCTATCTAGGGTTAATGAGGTGTTATATATCCTTGGGGGAGAGATATTTCCTTGTTTTCTCATGTTTTTGGTACCTCTGCACTGGTTTCTGGTCATTTTGTGAAGAGCACACTTTTTGTTTTTGTTTTTGTTTTTCGTTTTTGTTTTTGTTTTTGTTGGAAGACAGCTCCTGTTCTCGGGTGTGTTCTTGGCAAAGGGGTATGTATTCCAATCAGAGGAAGATGTTTGTAGTCATACTCAGGTGCTTGATTTCTCTTCCAACCTCTCAGGACCAGATGCACCTAGGTCTGGGCTGCAGAGACTTAACTGCAAAGGAAAGCACAAGTTGTGTGTCCTTTGTACACTGTGTAGATGTGAGTATAGCGGAAGTTTATTTATTTACATTCAGTCACTATATATCATTACAGCACACAAAAAGAATTTCCTCCAGCATGAATACACTGTGTATTAGTTCAGTCAAAGACATTACCATACCTATTATCATCAATAGATTTTTTTGGCATTTTTTTATACTTTAAATGTTTTGCTTCTTTCTTATTCCTCTTGATTTCCTCCCTCTCACCCTCCCCCATTTCCTACCCTCTTCCCACACTATCTTTCTGTCTCTAGTATCCACAGTTGCTTTCTATACTTTTTTACCTTCCACTCTTCTGATTTCTGCTGTAGATTGCAGACATTTGATATATAGTGAGTGGGAACATATGATGCCTCTCTTTCATACCCTGACTTGATTCGCTTAGTAGTAACTCTTCTGTATTTATCCACTTTCTATCAAATGCTGGAGTCTCATTTTTTTTTCTATGGTTGAGTAGTGTTCATTTTTGTTTGTCTGTTTTTGCCATAGGTCATGGGTGCTTACCAGAAAGAGATGGTGAGAGGGAAAGTGAGAAATCACCTCTCAGGGAGATGGTCATGCCACAGTTCATTCTCTTCCTGAGATTTTGGGCACATACATACACTCACACACACACACACACACACACACACACACACACACACATGCCTGGTGTGATTTTCTTTTTATTTATTTTATATTATGTTGATTTAATTTATTTTATACATTCAATCACTATACATCATTTAGCTTGTAAAATGAATTCTTCCAGCATGAATACACTTTACACCAGTCCAGTTGAGGATACTATACATGTTATCATCAACAGACAATAATCCATTTCTGTGTCCCATAAATGTCTTGCCTATTTTTCTCCTTAATATCTTCCCTCATACTCTCCCCCTTCTTCCAACTTCTTCCCACACTGAATCCAGTATTCATAACCATTTTTCATGTTTCTATATTCTCTAATATTTCAGTTCCCACCATAGAGTGTGGGGGCTCAAACTGTGGTCAACCATGTGGGAGTTCAGCACCTTAATCTAAAGGTGGTGGGACCAGCAGGTGGGATGGTAGTTAAGGCACTGGACTCCCACATGGCTGACTACACTGTGAGTCCCAGACCTGGTGACTTAAGAATCACACCAGGCACATGTGTGTCTGTGCCCAAAATCTCAGGAAGAGAATGGAGGAGAAGAAATTGTGGCAGGACTATCCCCCTTGGGAAGTGATTTTTCACTTTTCCTCTCACCATCTCTCCCTGGTGTGCATTCATGCCCTATGGCAAAAACAAAAACAAACAAACAAACAAACAAAAACAAAGAAAATACAACTTGGTGGTTGAGAGTTGCTATTTGGAGAGTCAGAGAGAGAGTTTTGTTCCAGCCCTTCCATGGCTCACTCCCTTGTTTCTGATCCTCCCAAATTTTTATTTTTCATAGTCACATATCTAAATTATTACCTGCAAATAAAAATTACCTTTTATCATCCTATCAGGTACCAGTATGTCTCTCACTGTTACCCTATTTCACATAGTAGAAAATAGCAAATAATTTTTTCCAGTCTTTGTAGACATAAAATTTATATTGAGATGTGTCAGTTTCCCTTCATTTCCCTTTCCCTCATGATTGAATCTTTATTAAAGTCCTCTCAAGAATATTTTGGAACATATGGGAAGTCTTAAAAAGTTCATGGAAAATGCATATCATGAAAAAAACTATACATGGACTTAAAATTTTTTGCAAGTTAAAATACAGGTTAATATAAACTTGTATTTTAATTACCAACGTTTTGAAGACCCCTTTATAGTGTTTTTTCATTGTTCTTTTTATGAAGTCTGAGAAGTCAATGGATTTATTGAACTTTTACCCAGGTTTCTGTTTTTTTTTTTTTTTTTCTTTCTACTGGAATTTATTTTTATTATTTATTCTAGACAAGCTAGTATTTATTTCTGATTGGAAAAAAATAAACACAATTACATTCACACATGTAGTTAACTTATTTCTCTTCCAGTATGTAATTTACAACAAAGCTAGCAACATATAGAATAACCTATAAATTTTAGTTTTTAATTTGTGCAAAAGGACAGTGGCTTCTGGGAACCAGCAGTTAGCGTAATGGCTATGTCGCTGGACTCCCACGTAGTCGACCGCGGTTCGCGTCTCGGACCCGGTGGCTTACAACTCACGCCGGGCGCGTGTGCGTGCGTGCCCAGGATCCCGAGAGGAGAATGGAGGAGAAGGGATTGCGGCGTGACCATCCCCCCTGGGGGGTGATTTCTCGCTTTCTGTCTCTCTGTCTCTCTCTGTCTGTCTGGCGAGCGCACGCGCCCTATAGCGAAAAACCTCTCCAAAAAAAAAAAAAAAAAAAAAAAAAAAAGGACAGTGGCTTCTCAAATATTTATTAAATGAGCTGAGTTTTCTCCTACTTTGTCTATTTAAAAAGTTACTTTTACCTATGAAGAGAATGTCATTTCACTTTGTTTTATTGAGAAATACTTATTCAAACTTCTGGCTTATTTCTTTCCTATTATCTCTTATTTAAAATCTACCTTCTATGCTGTGGTTTCTGGAAGATCTGACCTCTTATTATCTATGCCTTACTTCAGTTTAATCCCACCCTTCTTTCTTTAAAACTTTTACATACACACAAACTTTCATCATATTTAGGATCTCCAAAGGGCCTATTTTTTCTAAGCCATTTCCATTTCTATAAGTCATTGAGTTTTTAGTGGTAAACAAATCAACCAAAACTAATGATAATCTCATGTTCTTCAAGGCAACTGTTTTTATATTTATATAAATCTTACCTTTATATCAAATGTCAACTTTCCATTCCTGATATCATAAAATTAAAGACCAACTCAACTACTTCTATATGTTGTGTATTCAACCAGTCACAGACCTGAATGAATATTTTTGTAATATTTCTCCATTATCTAAGCTAAGAGTTCTCTGAATACATCCCTTCTTTCCTCTACTTGAGGAGACTTTTAGCATGCTTAGTTTTCGTCAGCAAATTCTCCATAAACATCCTGAAATATTAATTTTCTCCATGTGTCTCTTCCCCTCATATCTTGACAAGATAGTAGAGATGCTGTGAGGTGTCTGGCAGCAGATCTGAGATATAAGGTGGGCCATTCTTTAGCATGAGTTTGGGTTCTGACATGTCTCACCACTTTGAAGTCCAGGACTTCTTTTTTTTTGGGAGGGGGGGGAGAGGTTTTTGCTATAGGGCCCGTGCGCTTGCCAGACAGACAGAGAGAGACATAGAGATAGAAAGCGAGAAATCACCCCCCAGCGGGGATGGTCACGCCGCAATCCCTTCTCCTCCATTCTCCTCTCGGGATCTTGGGCACGCACGCACACACGCCCAGCGTGAGTTTTAAGCCACCGGGTCCAGGATGTGAACCGCGTTAGACTACGTGGGAGTCCAGCGACATAGCCATTACGCTAACTACTGGTTCCCAAGTCCAGGACTTCTTTACCATCTTCTTTTCCATGGTCCTAAAACATGAGCACCTCCATTTTGAATATGGCTCCACTGCCATTTCCCTTTTCCTATAACCTGACCTGTATGTGTAGTTTTTATTTTTTTTCTTTGTGGTTTTTGCCTTTATAAACCTTCCTCCCCCTTGATTTGGGGCTGCAAGGTTTTGGAGTGACATTAAGTCCTCTGTTAGCCACTGGTTTAATTAAATGGCTCCTTTAATCTGGCTAAAACTAGATGTGCTTTTATTTTCTTGTGGATTTGACTATAACATTTGGATGCCCCAGTGAGATGTACCTACTGGAACTTTGTTAAGGCATCCTTGGAGGATGACCTCACCTGCCTTGCCACCCAACACTCAGGGTACTCTGGGGTAGGCACCACCTGAAACGTTTCAGGGCCCTAAAGACACCTTTCTGGGTCTTTGATAGCTGAACTGGGGCCACATAGTACTCCTTCCAATCATGGAGTCTTGGTAAGAAAACCTCTAGAGTCTTTTCTCTTCTGTTTCTCCTTACTCTTTATGCTTAAGTCTGGTTAATTGGGCAGTATGAAGGTGGCATGGAGGGTGCCCCCTGATGAGTATTCCAGGGCCAATTGGATGCAGTTTAAGGAAGCTTTACTCAGATTCCACTAAGACATTGCTGGAATAGGGAACTAAGCAGGTATGTGCCTGTCAATATGGGTTGCTGGATCAGGGGTTTGAGTCTCTCCTTAGGTAGAAGCCTCATGGTCTAAGCTGCTAGATTGATGGTTTGTGTCCCTACTAGATTCCCTAAGAATCTTGAAGTCTTGCTATTTTGGGGGTTTGAGTTTCTCCTAGAGGTTGTATATTTCTCTTTATGAATCTATTCTTTCTCTATTGTCATTTTAACTCTGTATCTTCCTATTTCATAATCTGGTAGGAGGGTTCTCTCTTATGGGCCCTTCCTGTCTATTCTGTTTCTTCATCTACTTTCTTTGAACTCTTTTGGAATATATCACCTGGTTTTTCCTCATGTCCTTATCCTTTGAGGGCATTTGGCAATGGATTACTGACTTAGCATATCGAGGGACTTTCCAGACTTCCTCTCTCTCAAAACTGACCTTTTTCTGGCTTTATAAGGGAGGTTTCTTGGAGGAAGGAAATGTCCTTATCCTCTTATGTGAATGGTGAATGAGTGACTGTGTGACTGTGTTTATGGCTTCATGGCTTCAACTACAGAGTCTGAGTGGGTCCTCACCTGTGGCTCCATGGTGGCCTCATACAACTAAGGGCAATGCTCAGAGCGCTGGGGAACCCGGTCTCTACCTGCACACTGGTCTGGGTCAGGGGTAAATACTGACTTGTCAAAGCTAAGAGGCACAGAAGTTCCTGCAAAGGGCTTGGCCAGGCATACATTTGTTTGGTTATCTCTTCAAAAGAGGCACCCCACACTTGGTCTTGCAGCATTGTTGCAAGGAGGAAAACACAGGGTGGATACTTGATTCTCTTGTATGTCAGGAAGGTCCCTCTGGCCTCACACACTGAGCACATCCTTCCTAAAGCAATTCCCAAACTTCCCTGAATGGGGACATTAAGTTTTAACTCACTCATCTCTCTGGGAGGTCAGGAAATTGCCTCTTTTTGTCAGTATTCTTGAACTGACTGTTTAGAAAACCTGCCCTCCTATTATTAGTCAACCTATATTTCTCTTAAGCTGAATACTTCTGTCCTTTTACTGAAGAATGGTGTCATTGTGTTAGAAATATAAAACTAGGATGTGCTATTTTAACCCTTGCCAGAAGCATGTAAGGAAACCAATTCCAAGGCAATCCCCATAAACGTTAAGGCAAAAAATCCAGACAGTCTGTTCTGGCCCCCAAACTCTTTTTGATCTCAGTATCAGTAGTCTCATCAGTCTGGCTATAGACTGCGCTGCCAAGGAGTTAAAAGCCTTTGTCAATTAGAAATCTCTGTGGTGGCAGTTTCACTGCACACACTTCCCACAAAACTCTCCCTCTTAGTGTACTCACTCTTGTGCACTGACAGCCCCTTTCCTCCATACTGTGACAGTAGATCTGACAGGCCCTCAGGGGATCTTAGAGATCACACCCATGGTCCTTGGAGCTTCACACTTAGAACCCCTTGTTATTGTGCTTCCCATTGCACTAGCCCTTTTGTTGGCCCTGGGACTGATATCAGTGTCCCCTGGCAACTGATGTTGGTTTTAGAGATTCCTCTTAGCTTTGATTTACTTAGGAAGCTATGGAGTTTTCATTGTACTGTGGTGTTTTTAACCTTCAAGGAACCAAATATAACTTGCCGGGAGCACAAGGGGGAAGTGGGCAGAGAGCACCTGGGCTCAGCCTGTGCTTGTACCATTTTGCTCATCATGAAGCTCTAGGCTGCAGCAGAAGCCCAGGCAGGGCTGAGCAAATCTCCAGATTGTAATAGCAACAAGGAGCAGGTAGGCTCTCAGTACTTGTAGACACCTTCCTGAGCTCTGGAATCGCCTTTTTACCATGGGTGGTCAAACTAGTTCTATGAAAACCCCATTGGAATGTATGTTTAAGCATTTCAGAGAGCCTTTGAAGGAGGAGAGGACTATGGAACAAAGTTATCAAAGAGTAGGCTGAAGACCCTTTGTGAAATAGGATGGCCAGTCACTGGGCAGTTTGGAAGGTCCTCACAGATATCTTGAGCAGTGGCCCAGGGTACCCAGATTAGTTCCCATATAATGACTAATGGCTAGCTCTTGTGAAAAATCTTCCACCATGGTGGGAACCAGCAGTTAGCGTAATGGCTGTGTCGCTGGACTCCCATGTAGTCGACCGCGGTTCGCGTCCCGGACCCGGTGGCATGCCAGGTGCGTGTGTGTGCGTGCCCAAGATCCCAAGAGGAGAATGGAGGAGAAGGGATTGTGGTGTGACCATCCCCCTTGGGAGGTGATTTCTTGCTTCCTGTCTCTATGTCTCTCTCTGTCTGTCTGGCGAGCGCATGCGCCCTAAAGCGAAAAACCTCTAAAAAAAAAATCTTCCACCATGGTTATGAAATTGTTTCTCAAAGACAGGAACCCATATCCTAATAGTGAACTCTACAGACTTGTGCCAGAGAAGTGGTCAAAAGTCTGTGTTTTTTCAGTCAGCCCCAGAAGAGTCAGACCACCATCACCCTTATAATCCAAATAGATGATACCCAGGGAGGGAAGATGAAGATGAGGGTGAAGCTGAAGCTGCTCCCTCACCCCCCTCCTTACCTTCACATACCTGAAGCAGATCCTAGGAAATGAGTAATGTGGAGGAAGTTGACTCCACCACCCTGGGGGCACTGCACCCTTAAGGGAACCCCCCCAAACAGAAGGAAATCCTGGAGTGCATCCTTTCTGGTTTATGTTCCTTTCTTGACAAGTGATATTTACAACTGGAAGACCCCAAACCCCCTGTTTTCAGAAAAACCACAGACCCTCATTAGCCTCTTAGAATCCGTCCTTTACACTCATCAGCCAGCATGGGATGATTGCCAGTAGATCCTGGTTACTCTATTTATGTCCAAGGAAATGGATGGGACTAGAGCAGAGGCTAGAAAAGCTGCATTGGGACTGGGAGGGAAATTAGCAGAAGAAAACTGGGATAGGATCAAGATAACTTTCCTTCCTGGCTGCCCCAACTGGGAACCAAACACCTTTGAAGGGAGGGAGGCACTGTGACCACTTTTCGCTTTACTTTACTAGCAGGAACTTGAGCAGCAGCTGGTAAACCTATCAGTTTTGTTGAAGGTAACCAAAACAATCCAGGGCCCCCAGAAATCCCCTGTGACTTTTATGGAATGTCTGTGTGAGGCTTATTGAATCTATACTCCAATTGATCCAGATGCTGCAGAAAAACCTAAGGACCATAAACATGTCTTTTGAGACTTAATTGACAGCAGATGTCAGAAAATAACTCCAAAAGCTAGAGGGACTTGAGAGAATAAATAGGTCTCAACTACTAGAAATTGCTCAGAAAGTCTTCAATGGGTGAGACTCCCTGGAAGATAAGCAAAATAAGAAACTTGCCAAAGTTGTAGCCACAATGAGGATGCTAGACCAGACTTAAGGTACATAAAAGCAAGGTCAGGGGATTAAAGGGAAGTGGTCACAACCCTCATTAGCTAAACACCAATGCTGATGTTATGGTAGCAAAGGACACTGGGAAAAGGATGCTCAGAACCAAAAAGGGAAGAAAGAGAAAATAAAAAGATCCTCAGCTTGGAGGAAGACTAGCTCTTTCTTAAGGAGCCCCCAGGAGCCCAAGATCACTCTAAAGATAGAGGGCAAACCTATTAGTTTCCTGATTATTACTGGTGCAGCTTACTATGTTTTAACTGAACCCATGGGTCCCCTCACAAAAATGTTTTACTAGCATTTGTATCTTTTCTGTTGATAGGATGTTTTATTAGTATTGGGAGCTTCTTATCTGGGCTTGCCTTTTAGATACAGGTTCTCTATTCTGTGAACCATGTATCCACACCACCCAACAGGGCTGAGATATCACCAAGACCTTACTTTATCATACCCATTTCTTTTTTCAGGAAAACACCTCATGGACCAATGAGATCAATATTTTTAATGTGCATATCCATGTCATAAATTATAAAAATTTCACAGAGGAACAGGAATAAGAACAGGCATGCTTAGAACTTAAAGACACCCATACAGCCTGTGGTGACCTTGTAGCCCTGCCCCCATAGCAACTTAACAACTCTTGGTGACCTTGTAGCCCTGATAACAACTCAACAACTCTGTTTAGTGCCAACAGACACTAAGTCAACCCTTTTTTATCCCTGGAGTGCTGAGGGCTTTTTATTCATAGTTAGTTGCTTTGTTTAATGCCTTTCTAAAAACATTTTTCAAATGAATAAACTCTTAAACTATTATCAATAAGTTTGTGTTGTTCTATATTAGGAAATTGGTTAAACAAGGTTTTGTTTGTTTATACAATAAATATTCATAAGCTGATGTAAAGTTCTACATACGAAGTTACAAGCTAGATGGCCTTTCCAGAGGTGTCAGAATTCCCTGGCTGGGCAAAATAAATAAATAAATAAATAAAATAAAAAGACTTTGGCAAATCTAAGGTACAAACAGAATTTGTTCCTTAAAAATAATAATTTTTTATCTAATTGATTGGAGGTAACAATTATATCCAAAGATGAATTTATAAAGGAAAGAAAACAAATGGTATCTGAGGTGTCCATGAAACAATGAACCACACTACTGGGTACTGAAGCATAGTCTAAATATGGTAATGAGAGACCGAGTTTGCTAGATCCTAAACCAGTACTATTAATAAACAATGGGAATATATTGTAAGTTATATTAAAATATAATAATACATGTAAAGGTTTCTTTGGTTAGTTAGGATGTTTAATGCCCTCTGACTCTGTTTACAACATAATCCCTGTTTATGCATTTTTATTATATATTACTTATTAATGCTATACCAGACACAGGAAGAAGAGAAATTCAAAGATAGCCCATGACATACATCTACTCCATACTTTAAATCCTGATTCTTTCCCTTTCCCAGAGACAATTGGCTATTTAACCATTAATACATAACCTTTAATACATAACCATTAATACATAACCCTAGGACTCTACTGCCTAAAACAATGAATAATTGATTGACTACTCTTAGGAATGAGCATTACTAGCTCTGTGGGACTTGACTCCTAGGAATGAACCTTCCTAGCACTGTGGGATATTTGGCTAACAGGGGGAACTGAGGACATAAGTCTGACTGCTCTTTCCTATTTCCAAAATCTCTTCCATAAGGTCTGGGTTGAGTCATATCCACAAACATTGATAGATCCTTTTGGCCCATTTGATAATAGACCTCTTTGTACATCCTGTCCCTGGCATAGGATCTTTGTAATAGGTGAGTGATAACCATTTTGATTCATTGTTAGCAGGATGCCTTCTTTTGTATCCATCTGGCCTTTCAGGGTCAGCCAGTCTTCACCTTATAATCTAGGCTTGACCATCTGGAGAAAGCAAGCCATGACCTCAGAGACCTGAGAGGACTATAGCCCTGCTTTGGTCACTCTGGAAGCTGACCTATCTACTATGCACGGCAGAAGATTGAGGATGCATCTCACTAAAAAAAAAAAAAAAAAAACAACACACGGATTGTCCTGAGTGCTCCCAGACCATTTGCAATAGCCCCTTAATAATAACCTTCCTGTTTGTGATTACTTTGGTTTTTGCTATAGATCTGGCTGTCACAGATCTAATTGATTGAGAATGGTATGGAAAGATCCTTTTAGTGCTCTATCTGTTATGCGTGAGAAATCTCACTGCAGTTCGGTGCTTTTAGATCAGGAGAAGTCCCTTAGCCATGTAAAGTCAGTGCCTCCTGAACAGCTGGAAAGGGACTAAGCAACTAGATAGCCAGAAAAAGACAGGTTGTTGTTGACTTATGGAAAGATTGGATCAGCCTCTGGCAGTGGGAACCTTAACTCTTGCCCTTGTTTTTTGTTTGTTTGTGTGTTTGTTTGTTTGTTTTTGGAGAGGTTTTTGCTATAAGGTGGGTGCACTCGACAGAAAGACAGAGGGAGATAGACAGAAAGCAAGAAATCACCCACCAGGGGGGATGGCCATGCTGCAATCCCTTTTCCTCCACTCTCCTCTCGGGATCTTGGACACGCACACACACGCACCCTGTGTGAGTTTAAGCCACTGGGTCTGGAACTCGAACCGTGGTCGACTACATGAGAGTCTAGTGACATAGCCATTATGCCAACTGCTGGTCCCAACTTTTGCCCTTGTTAAGTCCTTAAATGTGCTTCTAATTTTGACTTTCAGTCCTGGTTTCAGTTCTGTGGGAAATTTTATTACTTCCATAAGTACCTAACCAAATGCTGTTCTGCTTCTGTAAACTGCTTGCATTGTCTCAGGAAGTGCTATATCCTTATCTCCTTATAAGCGACTGAGCCCTGTGGCTGCATACCAGACACTCCTGCACATGAACAATGGTGCCCAGCAGCTACAGATTATGAGATCAGCCCAAGTCAGTTTAAACTGGACTTTACCATGCTTAAACTTGGTTAAACTTCTTGGAGGAGACTATCACCCCCTCTCCCTACCTACTACTGAGGAATCAATGATTTGATTACCATAAAAGGAAAGTGAGGAATGAAGCATGAGCACCTTCATTCTGAATATTACTTCACTGCCATTTCCCTTTCCCTGTTACCTGACCTGTATGCGTCTCCAGAAGATTCCTCACTGAATGCTTATCACTAGTAGATAAATGCTACCATCCAACCCTGTCCTCCTAACAGAATATTTATCACCAGCAGATGCAGGCAATTATAACTGTCTAACAAATTGTAACTATCCAGTAAATTATAACTGTCCTTCCTGATAACTTGCTTTTTCAGCTTTTGTAAACCACTTTCATGTAGTTCAAGGCCTGTACTTTCTTAGATGTGTATTTTTTTACCTTTGTGTTTTTTCCCTTTATAAATTTTCCTCACACCTGATTTGGGGCTGCAAGGTTTTGGAGTGACACTGAGTCCTCTTGTAGCCACTGGTTTAATTAAAAGCCTCCTTTAATTTGGCTAAAATTGGATATTCTATTATTTTCTTGAGGATTTGAATATAATAGTCCCAGCGGGTGGGGGCTGAGGTGTTGATGGTGGTGGCACTGTTGTGGCTGGAAGTTGTCCTTCATGAGCCAGATCAGGCTGCCTGGGAACTAAGCCCTGCAAGCTCTCCCCAACCCTTATGCCCTTTACCTTTGACCAGATGTCTATTTAACATTGTCAGCCATGGTCTAAAGAAGGTTGGGGGGCAGGGTTTTCTTGGTTGTGAGAAAGGAAATACCCAGTTTTATGTTTGTGTACAGAGGTCACAAATTAAACACAACCTTCAAAGTATATTTTGCACTCATGGAAAATTCCTTTTATCTATAAACTGCAATAATTTCCCATCCTATTTCCACCTCTCTCCTTCCTTCATTAACTCAAATCTCTCCTACTTTCTTTCAGAAGCACAGAAATCTCCACCATGCTATTCTATTGAAGTCTACTATCCCTGGCACTGCCAATATTCTTGGATCTTAAATTATCTGCTCTGCCCACATAGAAACTCTATGGTACTGGTGCTCTGAATGTAGCAAACTATAAGAAAGAAAGTCTTCAGCAAGTCATATATACTAATGCATTCATGATTTCATATCTAGTGCTTATTGTATTAATAGATTTTTAAAAAGAGCTAGGAGAGAGCCAATGTAACCAGACAAGATAATAAAAGACATTCAAATAGGGAAAGAAGAGTTGAAATTATCTCTACTTGAAGATGACATGATTGTATGCATAGAAGACCCAAAGGTATCCACGAAAAAAACTCCTCAAAGTAATAAATGAATACAGGAAAGTGACAGGATACAAAATCAACTTACAAAAATATGTAGCATTTCTATATACAAACAACAAGCAGACAGAGGTACAACTGAAGAAAGTAATTCCATTCACTATAGCCACAAAAAATATGAGACCTAGGAATAAATCTAAGCAAGAAAGTCAAAGATCTCTATGAGAAAAACTAAGAAAACCTTAAAAAAGAAATTGAAAATTACACCAAAAAGTGGAAGGATATCCCTTATTACTGGATCAGGAGAATTAATAAAACCAAATGGTAATTAGAACCAAATTACTCTACATATTTAAGACATCTGAAGGCACCTGGCCAGCAAGGGGGTAACACTGTCCCCACCGACTCCCATCCAGACCTCGAGTCCAGGATCCACCCAGACCCATACGCAGGTAGAAAGTTCCTCCATTTTTTTTTCTTCTTTACTGTGCCCCATTCTTTCATAAATTTATTCCTCTCCCTCTCTCCACAGACTGCCCCTTTGGCTGTAGCAGCCAGCAGCCTGGTATATCTGAAGGCACCTGACCAGCAAGGGGGCAACACTGCCCCCACCAACTCCCATCCAGACCCATAGGCAGATAGAAAGTTCCTCCATTTTTTTTCTTCTATACTGTCTGCCATTCTTTTGTAAATTTCTTCATCTCCATCTCTTCACAGACTGCCCATTTGGCTGTAACAGCCAGCAGCCTGGTACATCTAAAGAAACCTGGCCAGCAAGGGGGCAATCCTGCCCCCACCTACTCCCATCCAGACCCCCCAGTTCAGGATCCACCCAGATCCATAGGCAGGTAGAAATTTTCTCCATTTTTTTTTCTTATTTACTGTCCCCCACTCTTCTGTAAATTTCTTCCTCTCCCTCTCTCCACAGACTGCCCATTTGGCTGTAGCAGCCCACAGCCCAGTACATCTGAAGGCACCTGGCCAGCAAGGGGGCAACACTGCACCCACAGACTCCCATCCAGACTCCCCAGTCCAGGATCGACCCAGACCCGTAGACTGCCCCTTTGGCTGTAGCAGCCAGCAGTCTGGTACATCTGAAGGCACCTGGCCACCAAGGGGGCAACATATCCCCAAATGCCTCCCATCCAGACCCTCCAGTCCAGGATCCACCCAGACCCATAGGCAGGTAGAAAGTTCCTCCATTTATTTTCTTCTTTACTGTCCCCCATTCTTTTGTAAATTTCTTCCTCTCCCTCTCTCCACAGACTGCCCCTTTGGCTGTAGCAGCAAGCAGCTTGGTACATCTGAAGACAGCTGGCCAGCATGGGGGCAACACTGCCCCCACCGACTCCCATACACACCCCCCAGTCTAGGATCCACCCAGATCGGTAAGCAGGTAGAAAGTATTACCGAACTCAAATCAGGTCCACTCGCCCAAGCGCTATAAATTCAAGCCATAGGCACATGGTGTGATGAAGGAAACTACAGCTTTATTGCAAAGCGCAAAGCAAGGAGAGCGGGCAGCTCAAGCTGAAAAGACCCGGTCTCCCCAAGATGTTCCGCACATGCGATTTTAAGGGCAAAATTAGAGGCAGAGGTCCCAGGCACATGATCAGTTCAGTGATTGCTTCAAGAGGGTGTGATCATCTCCTGGACATTCTTGATTGGTGAGGCCTTAGATAATCAAATTTCTCTTCAGGTATCTGGAACCATTCAGCCTGGAGTCTCTGAGCTCACAACCAGCAGTTTCCAGTCTACAAAACATCTTACACATTGAAATGAAAACCTTCTTTCCTTTAAGTGAGTGTTTTAGAGGTCAAATGGCCCTCACTCATGGTCCATGTTGGTCATTATCATAACCAAAGTCTGAAGACTTACTCCATACTCTGGGCCATTACAATGCAAATGGACTTTATATTTCAGGAACCTTAGAAAATACATTAGGGGGTTCTTGCTCTGTTTCAAAAGTTCCTCCATTTTTTTTCTTCTTTACTGTCCCCCATTCTTTTGTAAATTTCTTCCACTCCGTCTCTGCACAACTTTCCATTTGGCTGTAGCAGCCAATAGCCTGGTACATCTGAAGGCACCTGGCCATCAAGGGGGAAACCCTGCCCCCACCGACTCCCATGCAGATACCCCATCCAGGATCCACTCAGACCTATAGACAACCCCTTTGGCTGCAGCAGCCAGCAGCCTGGTACATCTGAAGGCACCTGGCCAGCAAGGGGGCAACACTGCCCCCATCGACTCCAATCCAGACCCCCCAGTCTAGGATCTACCCAGACCCTTAGACTGCCCCATTGGCTATAGCAGCCAGCAGCCTGGTACATCTGAAGGCACCTGGCCACCAAGGGGGCAACACTTCCTCCACCGACTCCCATCCAGAATCCCCAGTCCAGGATCTACCCAGACCTATAGGCAGGTAGAAAGTTCCTCCATTTATTTTCTTCTTTACTGTCCCCCATTCTTTTGTAAATTTCTTCATCTCCCTCTCTCCACAGACTGCCCATTTGGCTGTAGCAGCCAACAGCCAGGTATATCTGAAGGCACCTGGCCAGCAAGGGAGCAACACTGCACCCACCGACTCCTATCCAGATTCTCCAGTCCAGGATCCACCCAGACCCATAGACTGCCCCGTTGGCTGTAGCAGCCAGCAGCCTGGTACATCTGAAGGCACCTGGCCAGCAAGGGGGCAACACTGCCCCCACCGACTCTCATCCAGACTCCCCTGTCCTGGATCCACCCAGACCCGTAGGCAGGTAGAAAGTTCCTCCAATTTTTTATTCTTTACTGTTCCCCATTCTTTTGTAAATTTCTTCCTCTCCCTTTTTCCTCAGACTGCCCCTTTTCCTGTTGCAGCCAGCAGCCTGGTACATCTGAAGGCACCTGGCCACCAAGGGGGCAACACTGCCTCTACAGACTCCCATCCGGATCCCCCAGTCCAGGATTCACCGAGACTCCTAGGCAGGTAGAAAGTTTCTCCATTTCTTTTCTTCTTTACTGTCCCCCATTCTTTTGTAAATTTCTTCCTCTCCCACTCTCCACAGACTGTCCCTTTGGCTGTAGCAACCACCAGCCTGGTACATCTGAAGGCACCTTGCCAGGAAGTGGACAACACTGCACCCACTGAATCCTATCCAGACCCCCCAGTCCAGGATCCACCCAGACCTATAGACTGCCCCTTTGGCTGTAACGGCCAGCAGTCTGGTACATGTAAAGGCATGTGGCCAGGAAGGGGGTGACACTGCACCCACTGACTCCCATCTAGATCCCCCAGTCCAGGATAAACCAAGACCTGTAGGCAGGTAGAAAGTTCCTACATTTTTTTTCTTCTTTACTCTCCCCCATTCTTTTGTAAATTTCTTCCTCTCCTTCTCTCCATAGACTACCCCTTTGGCTGTAGCAGCCAGCAGCCTGGTACATATGAAGGCACCTGGCCAGCAAGGGGGCAAAATTTGTGGAGGGCACTGCATACAGAAGCCATCTTGAGCTAACCGCCGTCTTGAGCTATCCACCATCTTGGAAACCATTAGGTTTCACTTCCTCACTGAGCAAATTGTTTCTCAGAAATCATGTGACCAACCGTTCTCCCCGGAAGCAGTTTTTTTTTCTTTCATTTATTTATTTTTATATTTTTCCACAAACATTTACTTTACATAGCAAAAAATTTTAGCTCATACTCCATAATTCATGACAGTTTACAAACAACTTTAGAAATTTTAAAATACTGAATTTTAAAGATAATGTTCAAAATACAGCTAATAATTTTGTATAATTTTATGACTCTATAACAACAGAAGCAGTATGGTTTCATATATATATATATATATATAGTGCAGACACTTGGTATATATTAAGTGAGGACATACAATGCCTCTCTTTCATAGCATGACTTGCTTCATTCAGCAGTAAGTCTTCCATATTCATCCACTTCCTCTCAAAAGCCAAGGTTTTGTTGTTTTTTAGGGATGAATAGTATTCCATTGAGTTTATGTGCCACAGTTTTTCTAGCCATTCATCAGTTCGTGGGCATTTAGGTTGTTTCCATGACTTAGCAATCGTGAAAAGTGCCGCAATGAACATCTATGTGCAAGCACTTTTTCAATTAAGTATTCTTCTGTCCTTCGGGTAGATACCAAGGAGTGGGATTGCTGGATCATATGTTAGTTCTATTTGTAGATTTTGGAGGAATCTCCAAATTGTTCTCCACAGTGGTTGGAGCAATTTACAATCCCACCAGCAGTCTAAGAGAGTTCCCTTTTCACCACACCCCCGCCAGCACTTATCATATATATATTTTTTTTAATCTTAGACATTCTGACTGGGGTTAGGTGATATCTCATTGTTGTTTTGACCTGCATTTCTCTTACAATGAGGGATGTTGAGCATTTTTTCATATGCCTTTTAGCTATTCATATGTCATATTTAGAGAGTGGTTTTTTCAACTCATTCTCCCATCTTTTAATAGGATTGATTGTCTTTTTCCAGAACAGCTGCTTGAGTTCCTTGTGGATTCTGGTTATCAGTCCCTTGTCTGATGCATAGTTTACAAAAATATTTTCCCATTCTGAGGGCTGTCTGTTCACACTAATCACTGTGTCTTTGAAATACAGAAACTTCTTAGTCTGATGTAATCCCACTTGTCTATTTTAGGGATCATAGACTGTGCATTGGGAGTCTTATTTAAGAAGTTTTTCCCTACCCCAATGTCTCCCAGATTTTCCCCGGGGTTTTCCAGGAGCAGATTTATAGTTTGAGGTCTTAGATTTAGATCTTTGATCCAACTTGACTTTATTTTTGTCAGAGGTGAGAGGTAGGGGTTCAGATTCATCTTTCTGCAAGTGGAGATCCAGTTTTGCCAGCACCATTTGCTGAAGAGGTTTTCCTTTTCCCACAGAATTGACTGGTACCCCTTGTCAAAAATCAGTTGGCTGTATGTTTGAGCATTCATTTCTGGGGTCTCTATTCTGTTCCATTGGTCCACCTGTCTGTTTCTGTGCCAGTACCATGCTGTTTTGATCACCACAGCTTTGTAGTATAATTTTGGGTCAGGGAGTGAGATGCCGCCCACTCCACTCTTCTTGTGCAGAACTGCTTTGGCAATACAGTGTCTTTTATGATTCCAGACAAACTTTATGATTGTCTTTTCTAGATCTGTGAAGAATGTGTCTGGTACTTTGATTGGCATTGCATTAAATAGGTAGATTAATTTGGGTAAAATTGCCATTTTGATTATATTAATTCTTCCAATCCAGGAACATGGGATGTCCTTCCACTTCTTTGTGTCATTTTCAATTTCTTTTTTTTTTATATTCTCATAGTTTTCCTTGTGGAGGTCTTTAACTTCTTTAGTTAGATTTATCCCTAAGTATCTTATACTATTTGTGGCTATGGTAATGGAACAACATTTTTCAGTTCTATCTCTATCTGCCTGTTGTTCGTATACAGAAATGCTATAGATTTCTGGATATTAATTTTGTATCCTGCAACGTTACTGTATTCATGTATTACTTCCAGAATTTTTTTTATGGAAACCATTGGGTCTTCTAGGTATACAATCATGTCATCTGCAAATAGAGAGAGTTTCACCTCTTCTTTTCTTATTTGAATGCCTTTTATTTTTTCCTCTTTTCTGATTGCAATGGCCAAGACTTATAGTACTATATTGAAGAGGAGTGGAGAAAGTGGACATCCTTGTCTTGTACCCGTTTTTAGTGGAAAAGCTTTCAGCTTTTCTCCATTGAGGATGATGTTCGCTATGGGTTTTTCATAGATAGCTATTATTCTGTTGAGTAATGACCCTTCTATGCTGTTTTTGCTGAGAGTCTTGATGATGAAGGGATGCTGTATCTTATCAAATGCTTTTTCTGCATCAATTGATATGACCGTATGGGTTTTATCTTTCTTCTTATTAATATGGTGTATTGCATTTATGGTTTTGTGTATGTTGAACCAACCTTGCATTTCTGGGATAAAGCCTACCTGATCATGATGTATAATCTTTTTTATAAGTTGTTGCATACGATTTCCTAGTATCTTGTTGAGAATCTTCGCGTCTATATTCATCAGGGATATTGGTCTATAGTTTTCTTTCCTTGTCCTGTCCTTTTCTGTTTTAATGATAAGGGTGAAAGAGGCTTCATAGAATGAATTAGGGAGAGATTCACCCTTTTGGATATTTAGAAATAACTTGAGAAGAATGGGGGTTAACTCTTCTTTGAAAGTTTTGTAGAATTCAAAGGTGAATCCATCAGGGCCAGGACTTTTCTTTGTTGGGAGGTTATTTATAACCGATTTGATCTACTGGCTTGTAATGAACCTATTCAGACTTTCTATATCTTCCTGGCTCAACCTAGGTAGATTATATATGTCCAGGAATTTGTCCATCTCATCCAAATTATCTTATTTCTTGACATACAGATGTTCATAGTATCCTCTAATAATGTTTTGTATATCTACTATGTCTGTTGTTATTTTGCATGCTTCATTGCAGATCTGATTCACCTGGTTCTTTTCTCTCTTCTTCTTAATAAGTCTCGCTAGTGGAGTATCAATTTTGTTTATCTTTTCAAAGAACCAGCTTTTACTTTCATTTAATTTCTGTATAGTTCATTTATTTTCTATTTCATTTATTTCTGCTCATATCTTTATTATTTCCTTTCTCCTGGAGTTTTCTGGATCTTTTTGCTGTTGCTTTTCCAATTCTGTGAGGCATGACGTTAGGTGATCCATTTGTCTTCTTTCCATGCTCCTCTTATGTGCACTAATTGCTATGAACTTCCCTCTTATGACTGCTTTAGCAGTGTCCCAAAGATTATGAAAACTCGTGTCTTCATTGTCATTGGCTTCCATGAACCTTTTGATTTCAGTCTTTATTCCTTCAGTAGTTGTGGAGTCATTCAGGAGTAGGTTATTAAGTTTCCATGTATTTGAGTATTTTTGAGGATTTCTCTTGAAATTAAACTCAAGTTTATTTCCATCATGCTCAGTGAAGATTCTGGGTATAATTTCTATGCCTTTGAATCTGTAGAGGCTTGTTTAGTGCCTAATGATGTGGTCAATCTTCGAGAATGTTCCATATGGCGGCAAGAAAAAAGTGTATCTCGAGGTTTTGGGATGGAAAGTTCTATAGATGTCTGTTAAGTCCATTTGATTTATGATATCATTTAGATCTTTTATCTCTTTACCTATTTTTTGTCTAGATGATCTATCCAGGGGGCATAGTGCAGTGTTGAGGTCTCCAACAATTAGTGTGTTGCAGTCTATCTCCCTTTTTAGATCTAGCAGTCTTTCCTTCACATATTTGGGTGCTCCTGTGTTAGGCGCATAGATATTAATGAGCATTATATCTTCTTGATCGATTGATCCTTTTACTACAATATAGTGCCCTTCTTTGTCTCTTCGAACAGTTTTTGTTTTAAAGCCTATTTTGTCAGAGATTAGTATTGTGACTCCCACTCTTTTTTCGTTTCCATTTGCATGAAAAATCTTTTTCCAACCCTTCACTTTCAGTATATGTATATCTTTATCCATGAAGTGGGTTTCCGGTAGGCAACAGATAGAGCGGTATTGTTTTTTAATCCATTCAGCCAGACCGTGTCTCTTGATTAGAGAATTTAATCCATTCACGTTCAATGTTATTTTCAATGTAACTGGATCCTTCCCAACGTTTAAGTTGGCTATTGTCACAGCAGCCTTTTATTCCTTTGTTTCTGTCTGTTAGACCTTTATTTTTCCTGGAACAGTGCTTTCTTCAGGGTTTCTTGAAGAGCTTGTCTGGTGCTGGCAAATTCTTTCAGGTCTTGTTTGTCTGAGAAGATTTTAATCTTTTTTTCCCATATGAAGGATAATCTTGCAGGATACAAATATCTTGGTTGAAATTGTTTCTCTCTTAACACTTTCAATACATCTTCCCATTCTTTCCTTGCTTGCATTGTTTCCATTGAGAAGCCCAGTATTAGCCTGATGGGGTGACCTTTGGAAGTCCCTTGTTTCTCTCTGGCCAATTATAGTATCTTATCTTTATCTGTGGTCTTAGCCAGTCTGGCTATGATATGCCTTGGGGAAGATCTTGGGTTGATTGTATTTGGTGTCCTTTGTATTCCTTGGGTCTGGATATTTGAGGGCCTCTCTATGCTTGGGAAATTTTCTTCCAAGATTTCATGAAATAGGTTTTCCATGCTCTTATTAGTTTCTTCATCTTCTGGGATACCAATTATTCGGATGTTAGTATGTCTAATGGAATCTAGTAATTCTCGTATGTTATCTTCATGTTTTTTTTTTTTATTATTTTCTCTAACCTTTTGGTGGTTTTCTCTAGGTCAAAAGTTTTATCTTCTACATCAGAGATTCAACCTTCATCATGGTCTAATCGACTTTTAATACTTTTGAGAGAGTTTTTGATTTCCTGTATTACAGACTTCACCTCTAATAGTTCCGTCTTATTCTTCCTTAGCATTTCTTCCTTTATATCGTTGAAGGACTTTCTCATCTCCTGCAGTTCATTGCCTTTTTTCTGTTCCAGCTCATAATATTTGTTCAACATGAATGTTTTAAACTCTATCTTGGACATTTTGGTAAAGTCCTCTATTTTTTTTTAAGAAAAGGAAGGGAGTTACAGTGTTCCTTTGATGGAGACATATTTCCTGCTTTATTCAGGCTTGAGGTTCTTCTCCTTCTAACCATTGGGAGATGTGTTTTTCATTGAGAATCCTTTTATGAGAAAGTTTCTTTGAATAGGAGCAAGTGTGATTCCTTTCTGATGTGGAATGGAGACAGACAAAGTCTCTCTTCAATTGTGTTTAGTAATGTAATCCAGGAAAAAGTATTCTCTTCAGGTGTACAAAGAAATGTATCTCCTTCTTCACAGGTGGTTCAGTAAAATGGAGGATTCTAGAGAGTCTTAAACTGCTAGAATGTTTCAGAATTGTAATTCTAGACCTATCTATCTAGCCAGGGATGGTGTAGATAAAGGAAGTGAGGACTGAATAAGTGGGAAGAAAATAATACGTAGAATAAAGAAAAAGTCGTGCACCATGCTATTGTGGCACGCAATTTCTCCAGGGGTTGAAAAATGGAAGTGTGGTGTGGAAGAACTGAGGGTGTTCCTATGTGTTAATCAAAAGAGAGAAATATACAAATAAAAGAAGTGGGTAAGAGGACAGAAAAAAAAGGAAAATAAAAGTGTACCTAAATGAAAGAGGGGTGTCTGGCTTGGTGATCCTGGGGCTGAAGTTACTGGAGGCTGTGCTCCCTCAAAGTTCATGGCCCACGGGTCGAAAGATGGGAGTGTGGGGTGGTAGAACTGAGGGCATTCCTGGCTCAAAGAGGGGTGTCTGGCTTGGGAGTCCCCAGGCTTAAGCTAATGTGGGATGTACTCCCTCGAATTTCCTGGCAAAGGGGTCGAAAGATGGGCGTGTGGTGTGGTAGAATTGAGAGCGTTCTGATGTGTTAATGAGAAGAGAGAAATTTAAAAATGAAATACGTGGGGAAAAGGGACAGAAAAAAAAGGGAAAAAAAAAGTGTACCTGGCTGAAAGAGGGGTGTCTGCCTTGTGGTCCCAGGGCTGAAGCTATGGGGGGCAGTCCTCCCTCGAAGTTCCAGGCCCAGGGGTCGAAAAATGGGAGTCAGGTGTGGTAGGACTGAGGGCATTCCAATGTTTTAATCAGAAGAGAGAAATTTACAAATGAAAGTCAAATGTAATGAGACAGAAATAGAAAGAGAAAGAAAAGTGCACCTGGCTGAAAGAGAAGTGGCTGGCTTGGGAGTCCCCGGGCTGAAGTTACGGGGAGCAGTCCTCCCTTGAAGGTTCTGGCCCTGGGGTCGAAAAATGGGAGTCTGGTGTGCTAGGACTGAGGGCGTTCCTATGTGTTAATCAGAAGAGAGAAATTTAGAAAGGAAACACGAGGGTAAGGGGACAGAAAAAGAAAGGGAAAAAAAAGTGTACATGCCTGAAAGAGGGGTGTCTGGTGTGGGGGTCCACGGGCTGAAGTTACTGGGGGCAGACCTACCTCGAAGTTCCTGGCCCACAGGTCGAAAAATGGGAATCTGGTGTGGTTGGACTGAGAGCATTCCTATGTGTTAATCAGAAGAGAGAAATTTACAAATGAAACACGAGTGTAAGGAGACAGAAAAAGAAAAAAAAAGTGTACCTGGCTGAAAGAGGGGTGTCTGGCTTTGGGTCCCTGGACTGAAGCTAAAGGGGGCAGTCCTCCCTTGAAATTCCTGGCCCAGGTGTTGAAAAATAAGAATCTGGTGTGGTAGGACAGAGGGCGTTCCTAGGTGTTAAACAGAAGAGAGAAATTTACAAATGAAACAAGAGGGTAAGTGGACAGAAAATGTAAGAAAAAAAAGTGTACCTGGCTGAAAGAGGGGCTTCTGGCTTGGGATTCCCGGGGCTGAAGATACGGGGGGTAGTCCTCCCTCGAAATTCCTGGCCCAGGGTTCAAAAATGGGAGTCTGGTGTGGTAGGACTGAGGTCGTTCCTATGTGTTAATCAAAAGAGAGAAATTTACAAATGAAACAAGAGGGTAAATGGGAAAGAAAAAGAAAGGAAAATAAAAGTGTACCTGGCTAAAGCGGAGTGTCTGGCTTGGAAGTCCCAAGGCTGAATCTACAGGGGGCAGTTCTCCGTTGAATTTCCTGGACCAAAGGTCGAAAAATGAGAGTCTGGTGTGGTAGGACTGAGGGCATTCCTATGTGTTAATCAGAATAGAGAAATTAACAAAAGAAAGATGAGGGTAAGGGGACAGAAAGAGAAAGGAAAAAAAAAGTGTACCTGGCTGAAAGAAGGGTGTCTGTCTTGGGGGTCCCGGGGCTGAAGGTACAGAAGGCAGTCCTCCATCTAAGTTCCTGGAGCAGGGGTCAAAAAGTGGGAGTCTGGTGTGGTAGGACTGAGGTAGTTCCTAGGTGTTAATCAGAAGAGAGAAATTTACAAATGAAACATGAGGGTAAGGGGACAGAAAAAGAAAGGAAAAAAAAGTGTTACTCGCTGAAAGAGTGGTGTCTGGCTTTGGAGTCCCGGGGCTGAAGCTATGGGCGGCAGTCCTCCCTCAAAGTTCCTGGCCCATGGGTCAAAAAATGGGAGTCTGGTGTGGTAGGACTGAGGAAGTTCCTATGTGTTAATCAGAATAGAGAAATTTACAAATGAAAAACTAGGGTGGGGGACAGAAAGAGAAAGGAAAAAAAGGAAACCTGGCTGAAAGAGGGCTGTCTGGCTTGGGGGGGGTCCCAGAACTGAGGCTATGGGGGGCAGTCCTCCCTCGAAGTTCCTAGCTTAGGTCTCGAAAAATGGGAAGCTGATGTGGTAGGACTGAGGGCATTCCTAGGTGTTAATCAGAAGAGAGAAATTTACAACTGAAACACGAGGGTAAGGGAACAGAAGAAGAAAGGGATAAAAAGTGTAACTCGCTGAAAGAAGGGCGTCTTTCTTGGGGGTCCCAGGGCTGAAGCTACAGAAGGCAGTCCTCCCTCCAAGATCCTGGGCCAAGGGGTCGAAAAAATGGGAGTCTGGTGTGTTAGGACTGAGGGCGTTCCTATGTGTTAATCAGAAGAGAGAAATTTACAAATGAAACACAAGAGTAAGGGACCAGAAAAAGAAAGAAAAAAAAAGTGTACCTGGCTGAAAGAGGGGGGTCTGGCTTGGGAGTCCCAGGGTTGAAGCTATGGGGGGGTACTCGTTCCTCGAAGATCCTGGCCCAGGAGTTAAAAGATGGGAGTGTGGTGTGGTAGAACTGAGGGCGTTCCTGACTGAAAGAGGGGTGTCTGGCTTGGGGGTCCTGGGGCTGAAGCAAAAGGGGGAATCCTCCCTCGAAGTTCCTGGCACAGGGTCGAAAGATGGGAGTGTGGTGTGGTAGAACTGATGGCATTCCTGGCTGAAAGAGGGTGTCTGGCTTGGGGTTCCAGGGCTGAAGATACTGGGGGCAGTCCTCCCTCGAAGTTCCTGACCCATGGGCCGAAAGATGGGAGTTTGGTGTGGTAGAACTGAGGGTGTTTGTATGTGTTAATCAGAAGAGAGAAATTTAAAAATGAAAAACTAGGGTAAGGGGACAGAAAGAGAAAGGAAAAAAAAGTGTACATGTCTTAAAGAGGGGTATCTGGGTTGGGGGATCCCGGGGCTGTAGCTACGGGGGGCAGTCCTCCCTCGAACATCCTGGCCCAGGGGTCGAAAAATGGGAATCTGTTGTGGAAGTACTAAGGGCATTCCTAAGTGTTAATCAGAAGTGGGACATTTACAAATGAAACACGTGGGTAAGGGGAGAGAAAAAGAAAGGAAAGAACAAAGTGTACCTGGCTGACAGAGGGGTGTCTGGCTTTGGGGTCCCGGGGATGAAGCTATGGGGTTTAGTCCTCCCTCGAAGTTCCTGGCCCAGGGGTCAAAATATGGGAGTCTGGTGTGGTAGGACTGAGGGAGTTCCTATGTGTTAATCAGAATAGAGAAATTTACAAAGGAAACATGAGGGTAAAGGGACAGAAAATGAAAGAAAAAAAAGTGTACCTGGCTGAAAGAGGGGTGTCTGTCTTGGGGGTCCCAGGACTGAAGCTACGGATGGTAGTCCTCCCTCAAAGTTCCTGGTTCAGGGGTAAAAAATGGGAGTCTGGTGTGGTAGGACTGAGGGCATTCCTGTATGTTAATCAGAATAGAGAAATTAACAAATGAAAGATGAGGGTAAGGGGACAGAAAGAGAAAGGGAAAAAAAGTGTACCTGGCTGAAAGAGGGGTGTCTGTCTTGGGGGTCCCAGGGCTGAAGGTACAGAAGGCAGTCCTCCCTCTAAGTTCCTGGCCCAGGGGTCGAAAAATGAGAGTCTGGTGTGGTAGAACTGAGGGCGTTCCTAGGTGTTAATCAGAAGAGAGAAATTTACAAATGAAATACGAGGGTAAGGGGACAGAAAAAGAAAGGGAAAAAAAAGTGTAACTCGCTGAAAGAGTGGTGTCTGGCTTTGCAGTCCCAGGGCTGAAGCTACAGGTGGCAGTCCTCTCTCGAAGTTTCTGGCCCATGTGTCGAAAAATGGGAGTCTGGTGTGGTAGGACTGAGGAAGTTCCTAAGTGTTAATCAGAATAGAGAAATTTACAAAGGATAAACTAGGGTAGGGGACAGAAAAACAAAGGAAAAAAAAAAAGGGTACCTGGCTGAAAGAGGGGTGTCTGGCTTGGGAGGGGTACCGGAGCTGAAGTTACGGGGGAAAGTCCTCCCTCAAAGTTCCTAGCCCAGGTCTCGAAAAATGGGAAGCTGGTGTGGTAGGACTGAGGGCATTCCTAGGTGTTAATCAGAAGAGAGAAAAAGAAAGGGAAAAGAAAGTGTAACTTGCTGAAAGAGGGGCGTCTGTCTTGGGGGTCCCAGGGCTGAAGCTACAGAAGGCAGTCCTCCCTCCAAGTTCCTGGCCCAGGGGTCGAAAAATGGGAGTCTGGTGTGTTAGGACTGAGGGCGTTCCTATGTGTTAATCAGAAGAGAGAAATTTACAAATGAAACACGAGGGTAAGGGGACAGAAAAAGAAAGGAAAAAAAAAAGTGTTCCCAGCTGAAACAGGGGTGTCTGGCTTGGCGGTTTTGGGGCTGAAGCTATGGGGGGTAGTTGTTCCTTGAAGTTCCTGGCCCAGGGGTTAAAAGATGGGAGTGTGGTGTGGTAGAACTGAGGGTGCTCCTGACTGAAAGAGGTGTGTCTGGATTGGGGGTCCCAGGGCTGAAGCAACTGGGGGCAGTCCTCCCTTGAAGTTCCTGGCACAGGGGTCGAAAGATGGGAGTGTGGTGTGGTACAACTGAGGGCGTTCGTGGCTGAACGAGGGGTGTCTGGCTTGGGGCCCCGGAGCTGAAGCTACTGGGGGTAGTCCTCCCTCGAAGTTCCTGACCCATGGGCTGAAAGATGGGAGTTTGGTGTGGTATAACTGAGGGCGTTCCTATGTGTTAATGAGTAGAGAGAAATTTACAAATGACAGACGTGGTTAAAGGCACAGAAAAAAAAAAAAGGAAATAATAGGTGTACCTGGCCGAAAGAGGTGTGTCTGGCTTTGCAGTCCCGGGGCTGAAGCTACGGGTGCAGTCGTCCCCAGAATTTCCTGGCCCAGGGGTCCAAAAATGGGAGTCTGGTGTGGTAAGACTAAGGGCGTTCCTATGTGTTAATCAGAAGAGAGAAATTTACAAATGAAAGACGAGGGTAAAGGGACAGAAAAAGAAAGGAAAATAAAAGTGTACCTGGCTGAAAGAGGGGCGTCTGGCTTGGGGGTCCTGGGACTGAAGATACGGGTTGCAGTCCTCCCTCGAAGTTCCTGGCCCAGCGGTCGAAATATGGGAGTCTGGTGTGGTAGGACTGAGGGCTTTCATATGTATTAATCAGAAGAGAGCCATTTACAAATGAAACACGAGGGTAAATGGGAAAGAAAAAGAAAGGAAAATAAAAGTGTAACTTTCTAAAAGAGGGGTGTCTGGCTTGGAATTCCCGGGGCTGAAGCTATAGGGGCAGTCCTCCCTCGAAGTTCCTGGCACAGGTGTTGACAAATAGGAATCTTGTGTGCTAGGACTGAGGGCATTCCTATGTGTTAACCAGATGAGAGAAATGTACAAATTAAAAACTAGGGTAAGGGGACAGAAAGAGAAAGGAAAAAAAATCGTGTACCTGGCTGAAAGACGGGTGTCTGGCTTGGAAGTCCTGTGGCTGAAGCTACAGGGGGCAGTCCTCCCTCGAAGTTCCTGTCCCAGGGGTCAAAAAGTGGGAGTCTGGTTTGGTAGGACTGAGGGCATTCTTATGTGTTAATCAGAATAGTGACATTAGCAAATGAAAGATGAGGGTAAGGGGACATAAAAAGAAAGGAAAAAAAAGTGTACATCACTGAAAGAGGGGTGCCTCTCTTGTGGGTCTCGGGGCTGAAGCTACAGAAGGAAGTCCTCCCTCCAAGTTCCTGGCCCAGAGGTCAAAAATTGGGAGCCTGGTGTGGTAGGACTGGGGGGGTTCCTATGTGTTAATCAGAAGAGGGAAATTTACAAATGAAACACGAGGGTAAGGGGACAGAAAAAGAAAGGAAAAAAAAGTGTGCCTTGCTTAAAGAGGGGTGTCTGGCTTGGGGGATCCCGGGGCTGAAGCTACGGGGAAGCAGTCCTCCCTCAAACTTCCTGGCCCTGGGGTCGAAAAATGGGAATCTGTTGTGGTAGGACTGAGGGCATTCCTAGGTGTTAATCAGAAGAGGGACATTTACAAATGAAACATGAGGGTAAGGGGAGGGAAAAAGAAAGGAAAGAATAAAGTGTACCTGGCTGACAGAGGGGTGTCTGGCTTTGGGGTCCCGGGGATGAAGCTATGGGGTTTAGTCCTCCCTCGAAGTTCCTGGCCCAGGGGTCGAAAAATGGGAGTCTGGTGTGGTAGGACTGAGAAAGGTCCTATGTGTTAATCAGAATAGAGAAATTTACAAATGAAACATGAGGATAAAAGGACAGAAAATGAAAGGAAAAAAAAGCATACCTGGCTGAAAGAGGGGTGTCTGTCTTGGGGGTCCTGGGGCTGAAGCTACGGGCCATAGTCCTCCCTCGAAGTTCCTGGCCCAGGGGTCCAAAAATGGGAGTTTGGTGTGGTAGGACTGAGGGAATACCTATGTGTTTATCAGAAGAGAGAGAGTTACAAATGAAAGATGAGGGTAAGGAGACAGAAAGAATAAGGGAAAAGAAAAGTGTACCTGGCTGAAAGAGGGGTGTCTGGCTTGGGGGTCCCGGGGCTGAAGCTATGGGGGGCAGTCCTCCGTTGTAGTTCCTGGCACAGGGGTCAAAAAAAGGGAGTCTGGTGTGGTAGGACTGAGGGCGTTCCTATGTGTTAATCAGAAGAGAGAGAGTTACAAATGAAAGACGAGGGTAAGGGGACAGAAAAGGAAATGAAAAATAAGTGTTCCTGGCTGAAGCAGGGGTGTAAGGCTTGGCGGTTTCGGGGCTGAAGCTACAGGGGACACTCCTCCCTCGAATTTCCTGGCCCAGGGTTCAAAAAATGGGAATCTGGTGCGGTTGGACTGAGGGCATTCCTATGTGCTAATCAGAAGAGAGAAATTTACAACTGAAACATGAGTGTAAGGGGACAGACAAAGAAAGGAAAAAAAAATAAGTGTACCCAGATGAAAGAGGAGTGTCTGGCTTGGGGGTCCCGGGGCTGAAGCCACAAGGAGCATTCCTCCCACAAGGAGCATTTCCACCTCCCTGCAGGGGTGGAAAAATGGGAGTCTGGTGTGGTATGACTGAGGGCGTTCTTATGTGTTAATCAGAATAGAGAAATTTACAAATGAAACACAAGTATAATGAGACAGAAATAGAAAGGAAAAAAAAGTGTGCCTGTCTGAAAGATGGGTGTCTTGCTTGGGGCTCCAGGGGCTGAACTTGTGGTGGGTAGTCCTCCCTCGAAGTTCCTTGCCCAGGTGTCGAAAAATATTATTCTGGTGTGGTAGGACTGAGATCGTTCCTATGTGTTAATCAGAAGAGAGAAATTTACAAATAAAACACAAGAGTAAGGGGACTGAGAAGAAAGGAAAAAAAAAAAAACAAAACAGTGTACCTGGCTTAAAGAGGGGGTGTCTAGCTTGGAGATCCCATGGCTGAAGTTAGGAGAAGCAGTCCTCCCTCGAAGTTTCTGGCCCATGGGTCGAAAAATGGGAGTCTGGTGCGGTAGGACTGAGGGCATTCCTATGTGTTAATCAGAAGAGAGAAATTTACAAGTGAAATATGAGGGCAAGGGGACAGAAAAAGAAAGGAATAAAAAAGTGTACCTCACTGAAAAGGGGGGTCTGGCTTGGGGTCCCGGGGCTGAAGCTGGGGGGGGGGAGGCAGTCCTCTCTCGAAGTTCCTAGCCCAGAGGTTGAAAAATGGGAGTCTGGTATGGTAGGACTGAGGGCGTTCCTATGTGTTAATCAGAAGAGAGAAGAGAGAAATTTACAAATGAAAGACGAAGGTAAGGGGACAGACAAAGAAAGGAAAAAAAAGTGTACCTGGCTGAAAGAGGTGTGTCTGGCTTGGTGGTCCTGGGACTGAAGCTACAGGGGGCAATCCTCTCTGGAAGTTCCTGGCCAGGGGTCGAAATATGGGAGTCTGGTGTGGTAGGACTGAGGGCATTCCTATGTGTTAATGAGAAGAGAGAAATTTACAGATGAAACACAAGGGTAAGGGGACAGAAACAGAAATGAAAAAAAAAGTGCACATTGCTGAAAGACGGGTGTCTGGCTTGAGGGTCCCAGAGCTGAAGCTCCGGTGGGCAGTCCTCCCTCGAATTTCCTGGCCCAGCGGTCGAAAAATGGGTGTCTGGTGTGGTAGAACTGAGGGCGTTCCTATGTGTTAATCAGAAGAGAGAAATTTACAAGTGAAACAAGAGTGTAAGGGGATAGACAAAAAAAGCAAAAAAATAAGTGTACCTGGCTGAAAGAGGGGGTGTCTGGCTTGGGGGTCCTGGGACTGAAGCTATGGGCGGCAGTCCTTCCTCGAAGTATCTGGCCCAGGGTCGAAAAATGAGAGTCTGGTGTGATTGGACTAAGGCTGTTCCTATGTGTTAATCAGAAGAGAGAAATTTACAAATGAAAGATGAGGGTAAGGGGAATAAAAAGAAAGGAAAAAAAAAGTGTACCTGGCTGAAAGAGGGGTGTCTAGCTTGGGGGCCATGGGGCTGAAGCTACGGGGGCAGTCTTGCCTTGAATTCCTGGACCAAGGATCGAAAAATGGGAGTCTGGTGTGGTAGGACTGAAGGCATTGCTATGTGTGAATCAGAAGAGAGAAATTTACAAATGAAACATGAGGGTAAGGGGACAGAAGAAGAAAGGAAAAAAATAAGTGTACCTGGCTGAAGAGGGGTGTCTGGCTTGGGGGTCCTGGTGCTGAAGCTATGGGGGGCAGTCCTCTCTCGAAGTTCCTGGCCCATGGTCGAAAAATATGACTCTGGTGTGGTAGGACTGAGGGTGTTTCTATGTGTTAATCAGAAGAGATAAATTTACAAATGAAACATGAGAGTAAGGGGACAGAAAAAGAAAGGAAATAAAAAAAGTGTACCTGGCTAAAATAGGGGAGTCTGGCTTGGGTGTCCCGGGGCTGAAGCTATGGAGGGCAGTCCTCTCTGGAAGTTCCTGGCCCAGGGGTTGACATATGGGAGTCTGGTTGGTAGGACTGAGGGCATTCCTATGTGTTAATCAGAAGAGAGAAATTTACAAATGAAAGACGAGGGTAAGGGGAGAGAAAAAGAAAGTAAAAATAAAGTGTACCTGGCTGAATGAGGGGTGTCTGGCTTGGGGGTCACGGGGCTGAAGCCACAAGGAGAAGTCCTTCCTCAAAGTTCCTGGCCCAGGGGCGGAAAAATGGGAGTCTGGTGTTGTATGACTGAGGGCGTTTTTATGCGTTAATTAGAATAGAGAAATTTACAAATGAAACACGAGTATAATGAGACAGAGATAGAAAGGGAAAAAAAATTGTACCTGGCTGAAAGAGGGGTGTCTGGCTTGGGGGTCCTGGGGCTGAAGCTATGGGGGCAGTACTCCTTCGAAGTTTCTTGCCCAGGGGTCGAAAAATGGGAGTCTGGTGTGGTAGGACTGAGGGCGTTCCTATGTGTTAATCAGAAGAGAGAAATTTACAAATGAAAGACGGGCATAATGGGACAGAAATAGAAAGGAGAAAAAAAAGCGTACCTGGCTGAAAGAGGTGTGTCTGGCTTGGGGGTCCCAGGGCTGAAGGTACAGGGGGCAGTAGTCCCTCAAAGTTCCTGGTCCAGGGGTCGAAAAATGGTGGTCTGGTTTGGTAGGACTGTGGGCATTCCAATGTATTAATCAGAAGAGAGAAATTTACAAATGATTGTCGAGGGTAAGGGGACAGAGATAGAAAGGAGAAAAAGAAGTTTATGTGGCTAAAGAAGGGTGTCTGGCTTGGGGGTCCCAGAGCTGAAGCTACAGGGGGAAGTCCTCCCTTGAAGTACCTGGTCAAGGGGTCTAAAAATGGAAGTCTGGTGTTGTAGGACTGACGACGTTATTATGTGTTAATCAGAAGAGAGAAATTTACAAATGAAACAAGAGTGTAAGGGGACAGACAAATTAAGGAAAAAAATAAGTGTACCTGGCTGAAAGAGGGGTGTCTGGCTTGGGGGTCCCGGGCCTGAAGCTACGGGCGGGAGTCCTCCCTCGAAGTATCTGGCCCAGGGTCGAAAAATGGGAGTCTGGTGTGATTGGACTAAGGCCGTTCCTATGTGTTAATCAGAAGAAAGAAATTTACAAATGAAATATGAGGGTAAGGGGACAGAAGAAGAAAGGAAAAAAATAAGTGTACCTGGCTGAATGAGGGGTGTCTGGCTTTGGGGTCCCGGTGCTGAAGCTACAGGGGACAGTCCTCTCTTGAAGTTCCTGGCCCATGGTCAAAAAATATGACTCTGGTGTGGTAGGACTGAGGGCGTTCCTATGTGTTAATCAGAAGAGGGAAATTTACAAATGAAACACGAGGGTAAGGGGACAGAAAAAGAAAGGAAAAACAAGTGTACCTCGCTGAAAGAGTGGTGTCTAGCTTGGGGGTCCCAGGGCTGAAGCTATGGGGGAGCACTCTTCCCTTGAAGTTCCTGGCCCAGTGGACGAAAAATGGCAGTCTGTTGTGGTAGGACTGAGGGCGTTTCTATGTGTTAATCAGAAGTGAGAAATTTAGAAATGAAAGATGAGAGTAAGAGGACAGAAAAAGAAGGGAAAAAAAGTGTACCTGGCTGAAAGTGGGGTGTCTGGCTTGGCGGGTACCAGGGCTGAAGCTATGGGGGGCAGTCCTCCCTCGAAGTTTCTGGCCCAGGGGTCGATAAATGGGAGTCTGGTGGTGTAGGACTGAGGGCATTCCTGGCTGAAAGATGGGTGTCTGTCTTGGGGGTCCCGTGGCTGAAGCTATCGGGGGTAGTCCTCCTTCAACATTCCTGGCCCAGGGATCGTAAGATGGGAGTCTCAGCAGTTGGTTTTCTAGGCAACAGGAGAGATCTACCCACACCAATGATTCGTTCATGCTGTTCTATCTCATTTGCATTTCGGGTAACCAATCGGTGCCCACCAGCCTGTATATAACTCGCCATTTTCCCTCAATAAACGGAAGATGGAAGACTTGATCAGCACCTCGTATTGTCTCCACTCTTTGTGTGTGTGTGTGTGTGTGTGTGTGTGTGTGTGTGTGTGTGTGTCTGTCCCTTCTCTCACTCCCTCACCCAGGAATGTGTTCGACTGTCCTTTGTGCCAGGACACATGGCGCCTGAACACGGACCTGTGTACGAGGGATCCAGTGAAGAGCTCCCAAGGTAGGCTCCAGTGCAGAGCAAGCGAGAAATGCCGGTGGTAAACAGAAGAGGATGGCAGAGACTCATCCAGAAGGGGACGGCAAAGTCTCATCCAGAAGGGGACGGCAGAGACTCGTCCTGAGAAAGGCTGGTGAAAAACATAGAAGGACGAAGAGAAGACATCCTGGTAAGTATTTACTTACGTTTTATTTTAAGTACGGGTAATAATGGGACAAGAGCTTAGTCGGCACGAACTATCTGTTCAGGAATTAAAAGAAGCCCTTGCCATTATGGTCACTAAGGGAGAACAGATCATGCAAAATGATCAACCCCAGGAGGAGGCTATAGCCGCCTCAGATCTAACCAAGGATTCTAAAATTGAAAAAGGACAGGGAGAGAATCTTATTTCCTTAGATAGTGAGAAAGAAGTAACACATTTTACTAAACAATCGGATGTCAGGTCAAAACAACTTAAGAAACCAAAAATCAATGAGAAAGTTACAAACCTTGAAAAGCCTCAGAAAAAATTATACCCATCTCTTACAGAGCTTAAAGCTCATTTGGATAATCAATTGACTAATTCTGAGGAAGAAACTTTAGAACCAAAGACAGTCAAAAATAACAACTCAAAATGGCTGCCTGAAAAAGAAACTTTAGAAACAAAGACTGCCATGTGCAATAACCCAAAATGGCCATCTGAAGAAAAAGCTTTAGAAACAAAGGCAGCCAAATACAATAATCCAAAATGGTCACCTGAAAAATAAATTTTAGAAACAAAGACTGCCACGTGCAATAACCCAAAATGGCCGTCTGAAGAAAAAACTTTAGAAACAAAGGCAGCCAAATACAATAATCCAAAATGGCCGCCTTTCAAAAAACGACCGCCATCTTACAACTCGGTCACATCTGCATCAGATTTGGTGATGCTGGTTATTGACCCTAGGGAAGAGATTTTGAATGAAATTAAACAATTTGAAGAACAAATTCAATTAGAAAAGAAACATCAAGACTTAATATCACAATTGGAAAAACTAAGAGTGGGTAAATATAAAAGTACAGATTCCTCACCAAATTGCTATCAGCCCACTTTTACCCCTGGCACAAAAATTAAACCAGTTCAGATACCACAACCATCAATGAACTTTGAGGAACAGGAAGCCTTCCCAGTAACAGAAACCATAGATCAACAATGGCAAGCATGGCGCCACATACGTGGCTTTGATTTTAGACTTGCAAACATTGGCCCATGCTGTGCTCTCTGGAGAGGATTTCAAGCAGCAATCAGACCATATAGAAAAAAGACAGATTTATCAGGATATATTTGCCTTTGTTCTGATATTGGGTCAGCATACCAACAGGGATTGGCTCTGGCTGCTGCTCTTAAAGGATATACTTTTCGCCAGTTCCTTAACCATAATAATGGAGGCAATTGCTTCAGTTGTGGTCGGCCTGGACATATGGCAAAGATCCTGATACAATCATCCAGCCATATATTAAGGACCATGTTAATTGGCTATTCCAACAAACAGATTTCTGGCCTATTTCATATGCTTCCTTTACTGGAACTATTGATAACCATCTTCCTCCAGATAAATTTTTATATTTTTTATCTACCCATGATTTTGTTTTCTCTGTACAAACTTCATTTCATCCTGTTTCAAATGCTTTATTGTTTTTTACTGACAGTTCCTCCAACGGAACTGCTTCCTATTCTTTCTCTGATCAGACAGTTAATGGGAATTCCATATAATCCCCAGGAACAAGGCATTGTTGAACCTTTACAGACTAAGGGCTCACCAAAAAACCTTCTGGCACATGCTCTTTTTGTCCTAAATTTCCTGTCTCTTGATAAAGATGGAGACTCAGCTGCTGAGCACTTCTGGCATTCTGCTACCAAAACAAAATTTGCCTCAGTTTTGTGGAAAGATCCTCTGGAAAATACATGGAATGGTCCAGACCCTGTCCTCATTTGGGGCAAAGGGTCTGTCTGCATCTATTCTCAAAAAATGGATGCTTCTCGTTGGTTAATCAAACAGATTGATTCTAACAAGCCATCCAGGGACGATGAAAACCCTGAGATGTCTCTCTCTCCTTCCACAGATCAACAAAATGAAGATCCTTCTTAAATACCTGATCCTGTTTTGCTTCTTTGACACTACCGCTGCTGGTTTCGATCCTGGCGCTGCTCCTCCTGGCAGAACAGGGGGGTCTCTGTCTTGCTTTACAGGAACGCTGCTGCTATTATGCCAAGTCCAGCATCGTTTGTGACAATCCCTTATGGTCTGCCTGGAACAGTCTCCTCCCCTTTCTCCTCCCCATACTTGGTCCGATTCTGGGTTTACTGATTGTTTGCTCTTTGGGGCCTGTTCTCTTTAATAAGCTCATGGCTTTCCTTAAATGCCAAATTGGTGATTCCATAAAAATGCAGCCTATCCAAGTCCACTACCACAACCTGGAGATGGAGTATCACGGAGCCTAGACATTGCTCCTGCCTGAGGCATTGAATCGGTTAGCCAAAGATGGGTAAGAGAGTCTGAGCCTGTAACAGCTGTACAGTCCTCCCAACTAAGACAGGAAACCCATCATTACAATGGGATTCTCCAATGACAGATAAGGATGGACATGTGGCTCTAAAAATGATTCCAACCTAAGACAGGCATGATTCCCCCAGGTTTTTCTCCTCTCTTTGAAAAAATAAAAAAGGGGGACATGTGGCGGGCACTGCATAGGGAAGCCATCTTGAGCTATCCGCCATCTTGAGCTATCCACCATCTTGGAAATCATTAGGTTTCACTTCCTCACTGAGCAAATCGTTTCTCAGAAATCATGTGACCAACTGTTCTCCCCAGAAGCGGTTGGGTTTCTAGGAAACAGGCAAGATTCACCCACACCAATGATTGGTTCATGCTGTTCTATCTCATTTGCATTTCGGGCAACCAATTGGTGCACACCAGCCTGTATATAACTCGCCATTTTTCCTCAATAAACAGAAGATGTAAGACTTGATCAGCACCTCATATTGTCTCCACTCTGTGTGTGTGTGTGTGCTTGTGTTTGTCCCTTCTCTCACTCCCTCCCCCAGGAAACCTGTTCGACTGTCCTGCAGGTCAGGACACAGACTTCATCTCTAATAGTTCCATCTGATTCTTTCCCAGAGTGTCCATTTCTTCTTTCATATCATGGAAGGACTTCCTAATCTCCTGCAGTTTGTTGTCTCTTTTGTGTTCCAACTCATAGAATTTGTTCACCATGAATGTTCTAAATTCTTTCTCTGACATTTTTGTAACATCTTCAGTTTTAGGAGAGATGGAGGCAAGTTACTCTGCTCCTTTTATGGAGACATATTTTCTGGTTTATTCAGAACTGGGGGTCTTCTTCTACCTCCAACAATTGGAAGATGTATTCACTTTTGAATACCTCTTAGGAGACTGTTTCTTTGACTAGGAGGAGCTGTGTTTCCCTTTTGCTGTGAATTGATGTTTGCAGAAGTCTCTCTTCTGTTGTTTTCAGCAATGTGGTCTCAAGAGGTGTACTATATTCAGGTGTCTGAAGAGCATTATCTTCTTATTCACAGGTGGTTCATTACAAGGGAGGGTCCCAGGGAACCTTACAATACTAGGGAATTTCAGAACTGTGATTCTAGACCTGTCTAGTCCCTCTGGCAGAGTGGAGGATGAGGAAGTGAGGATAATATAAGAGTAAAGAAAAGAGTACAGAGGAGAATAAAGAAAAAGTCGAGCAGTCTGTGGGCAAGGAAGAGGAGGGTATTGACAAAACAAAAAGGAAGAGCAAAGAAATAAAAATAAAAGGCCGTCTACCTGTCTAGGGAGTTGGGTTCTGGTCTTGGGAGCCTGGAAATGGGGGTGGTGGGCATTGCTGCTCCTGCCTCAGTGTCCCTTGCTGGCCAGGGGCCTAGAGATGGAACTGGAGCTCTCCTGTAGAGAAAGGGCCCATTGGATTGACTTTTATCTTTGTCAAAAATCAGTTGACTGTATGTTTTGATATTTATTTCTGGGGTCTCTATTCTGTTCCATTGGTCTACCTGTCTGTTTATTTTTGTTAATTTAAATTTCTTTATTTACATTAATTGCAGGATATAGTAACCTTGGTTATATACATGCTATACATCATTATGTCATACAAAATGAGATTTTCCATCCAGAATACACTGTATATTGGCTCAATCAAGCACATCAACATACGTGTTATTGTCAACAAATAATTTTCCATTTTTTGTTTCCTGTGTATTTTGCTTTTGCTTCCTATCCTTAATTCCCTATCTCTCACCCTCTGCCATCTTCCACACTCCTTCCACAGTGTCTCTGGTATCCATGGTTGCTTTCTATGCCTTTCCCCACGTTTTTGTGCCAATGCTATTCTGTTTTGATTACCACAGTTTTATAAAATATTCTGGACTCTGTGAGTGCAATGCCACCCACTCCACTTTTCTTGCACAGAATTGCTTAGCAATATGGGGTCTTTGATGATTCCACACAAATTCTATCATTGTCTTTTCAAGATCTGTGAAGATCATCTCTTGAAGTTTATAGGAATTGTATTAAAACTGTAGATTTTTTTTGAAGGAATACAGAATTTATTGCTAGCAAACTGTTAAAAATGTGGACTGAGACTTAGGTTGCTCAGTGTGGGACGCTGCGCACCAGTGAGTCTGCCGCAGTTTCTCAGAGAGTAAACAATTGCCATGATTGGTTCCCTTCAAAAAACCTGACCTTCGAAACCTTGCTCTGATTGGCCACTAGAATCCCTCAGATTTGCATATCTGGCACCTCATGATTGGTCCAAAAGCAACCAATCATAACCCACCTTTTACAACCAATCATAACCCACCTTTTACAACCAATCATGGCAATTGTTTGCTCTCTGAGTAACCTCGGCAGACTCGCTGGTGTGCAGCCTCCCACAGCTCAGGTTTAAGTCTTACATATTCATTCATTTTGAGTAAAACAATAGGAATTCATTGTTTCATATAATTGTGTATATTGTAGAGGATATATGTATCACTTTTTTAATCCAATCACATCTTCAAAAGTTTCCCTTACATTTTCCACTAGCAGTTTTTTAGTTCAAGGCTTTATATTCAAATTTTTAAAATTTATTTTGAGTTAATTCTAGTTAATGGCAACAGATAGGGGGTTTATTTTTATTTGGCTGTAGATGGATATCCAATTCTTCCAACACATTTGCTAAAGAGACTTTCTTTTCCCCACTACATTGTCTTATACTCTTTTTTTTCCTTTTATTTACATTTTTAATACATTCAATCACATTATTTAGCTTACAAGGTTATCATTTCAATATGTGAACATTTCTCCCCAGTCCAGTTGATCAAAATATAGCAATACTACCTCCCTGTCTCAACAATTCTGTCTCCGTATCCCTCCTCCAAATGTCTTTTCTCAGGCCCCACTCGTCCACACATACCATATCTGGCATTCAGACCCATCTCTTGTGTTTGTACATCCTTTAGCCCGTCAGTTTCAGTTATAGAGTGTGGACACTTGGTATATATTAAGTGGGGACATACAGTGCCTCTCCTTCATAGCCTGGTTTGTTTCACTCAGCAGTAAATCTTCCATATTCTTCTACTTTCTGTAAAAAGCTAGGGTTTTGTTGTTTTTTTTTTATGGCTGAATAGTATTCCATTGAATATATATGCCACAGTTTTTCAATCCATTCATCCATATGGGGGCATTTGGGTTGGTTCTATGTCTTAGCAATCATGAAAAGTGCCACAATAAACATCGATGTGCAAGCACTTTTCCAATGAAGAATTCTTCTGTCCTTTGCGTAGATACCAAGAAATGGGATTGCTGGATCATATGGCAGTTCTATTTGTAGACTTTTGAGGAATCTCCAAATTGTTCTCCACAGTGGTTGGACTAATTTATATTCCCACCAGCAGTGTAAAAGAGTTCCCCATTCACCACACCTCCGCCAAAACTTATCATTTTTTGTTTTTTTAACCTTAGTCATTCTGACTGGGGTTAGGTGGTATCTCATTGTTGTTTTGATCTGCATTTCCCTTACAATGAGGGATGTTCGGCATTTTTTCATATGCATTTGGCTATTCATACATCATCTTTAGAGAGTGATTTTTCAAATCCTTCTCCCATCTTTTAATAGGGTCGATCATCTTTTTTCCAATCAGCTTCCTTACTTCTTTGTGTATTCTGGTTATCAGTCCCTTATCTGATGCATAATTTACAAAAATATTTTCCCATTCCAAGGACTGTTGATTCACACTAGTTACTGTGTCTTTTGCCATGCAGAAACTTCTTAGTCTGATGTAATCTCACATGTCTATTTTGGGGATTATCGACTGTGCTTTGGGGGTCTTATGTAAGAAGTCTTTCCCTACCCCAATGTCTCCCAGAATTTCCCCAGTGTTTTCTAGAAGCAGTTTAATAGGTTGGGGTCTTATATTTAGATTCTTGAACCACCTTGACTTGATTTTTGTCAAAGATGAGAGGTAGGGGTTCAGATTCATCTTTCTACAGGTGGAAATCCAGTTTTTCCAGCACCATTTGCTGAAGAGGTTTTCCTTTGCCAACTGAATTGACTGGTACCCCTCATCAAAAATAAGTTGACTGAATGATTGGGAATTTATTCCTGTGGACTCAATTCTGTCCCATTGGTCCACATGTCTGTTCCTGGGCCAGTACCATGCTGTTTTGATTACCACAGCTTTGTAGTATATTTTTGGGTCAGGGAGTGAGATGCCGCCCACTCCACTCTTATTGTGTAGAATTACTTTGGCAATATGGGGTCTTTTATTATTCCAGACGAATTTTATGATTGTCTTTTCAATATCTGTGAAGAATGTGTCTGGTACTTTGATTAGCATTGCATTAAATAGGTAGATTAATTTGGGTAGAATTGCCATTTTGGTTATATTAATTCTTCCAATCCAGGAACATGGGATGTCCTTCCACTTTTTTGTGTCATTTTCAATTTCTTTTTTAAGCTTCTCATAGTTTTCTTTAACTATGGAGGTCTTTAACTTCTTTGGTTAGATTTATCCCTAAGTATCTTATATTTTGGTGGCTATGGTAAATGGAATAACTTTTTTTTTCAGTTCTATCTCCGTCTGCCTGTTGTTTGTATATAGAAATGCTGTAGACTTCTGTACATTAATTTTGTATCCTGCAACTTTACTGTATTGGTGCATTACTTCCAGAAATTTTTTCATGGAAATCATTGGGTCTTCTATGTACACAATCATGTCATCTGTGAATAGAGAGAGTTTCACCTCTTCTTTTCCTATTTGGATGCCTTTAATTATTTCCTCTTTTCTGATTGCATTGGCAAGGACTTCCAGTACTATACTGAAGAAGAGTGGACAAAGTCGGCATCCTTGTCTGGTACCCGTTTTTAGTGGAAAAGTGTTCAGCTTTTCTCCATTCAGGATGATGTTCATGATGGGTTTTTCATACATAGCTATTATTGTGTTTAGAAATGACCCTTGTATGACGATTTTGCTGAGAGACTTGATCATAAAGGGATGTTGTATCTTATCAAATGGTTTTTCTGCATCGATCAATATGACCATATGTTTTTTGTCTTTTTTCCTGTTAATATGGTGTATTACATTTATGATTTTGCATATGTTCAACCATACTTGTATTCCTGGAATAAAGCCTACCTGATCATGACGTGTAATCTTTTTTATAAGCTGTTGGATACGGTGTGCTAGTATCTTGTTGAGAAAATTTATGTCTATATTCATCAGAGATATTGGTCTATAGTTTTGCTTCCTTGTCCTGTCCTTATATGTTTTGAGGATAATGGTGATAGAAGCTTCATAGAATGAGTTAGGGACAGATTTGCCCTTTTGAATCTTTAGAAATAAGATGAGCAGAATGGGGGTTAATTCTTCTTTAAAAGTTTTATAGAACTCAGAGCAGAAACCATCAGGGCCAGGGCTTTTCTTTGTTGGAAGATTATTTATTACTGATTCAATCTCTTGGATTGTTATAGGCCTATTTATACTTTCTATATCCTCCTGGCTCAATCTTGGTAGATTATACGTGTCCACAAATTTGTCCATCTCATCCAGATTGTCTTGTTTTGTGGCATGCAGCTATTCATAGTATCCTCTAATGATGTTTTGTATTTCTACTATGTCTGTTGTTATATTGCCTCCTTCATTGCAGATTTGATTCACCTGGTTTCTTTCTCTCTTCTTCTTAATAAGTCATGCTAGTGGTGTATCGATTATGTTTCTTTTCAAAGAACCAGTTTTTAGTTTCATTCATTTTCTGTATAGTTCACTTATTTTCTATTTCATTTATGTATGCTCTGATCTTTATTATTTCCTTTTTCCTGGAGTTTTTTTGGATTATTTTGGTGTTGCTTCTCCAATTCTCTAAGGCATGATGTTAGATGATCCATTTGCCTTCTTTCCGTCTTCCTCTTATGAGCATTAATTGCTATAAACTTCCCTCTTGTGTCTGCTTTTGCAGTGTCCCAAAGATTATGGAAACTCATGTCCTTGCTGTCATTAGCTTCCATGAATCCTTTGATTTCAGACTTTATTTCATCAGTAGTTGTGGAGTCATTCAGTAGTAGGTTATTTAGTCTCCATATATTTCAGTATTTTTGAAGATTTCTCTTGAAATTAAACTCAAGTTTAATTCCATCATGGTCAGAGAAGATGCTGCAAATAGTTTCTATGCCTTTGCATCTGTAGAGGCTTGCTTTGTGCCCTATGATGTGGTCAATCTTCAAAAAGATTCCATGTGGGGGTGAGAAAAAATGTATCTCATGGTTTTTGGATGGAAAATTCTATTGATGTCTGTTAAGTGCATTTCATTTATGGTATCATTCAGATCCTTTATGTGTTTATCTATTTTTTGTCTAGATGATCTGTCCTGAGGAGATAGTGCAGTGTTCATGTCTCCAACAATTAGTGTATTGCAGTCTATCTCCCCTTTTACATCTAACTGTCTTTCCTTCACATATTTGTGTGCTCCTGTGTTACGTGCATAGATATTTATAAGAGGTATATCTTCTTTTTTTTTTTTTTTGGAGAGATTTTCACTATAGGGTGCGTGCGCTTGACAGACAGACAGAGAGAGACATAGAAACAGAAAGCGAGAAATCACCCCCCAGGGGGATGGTCACGCCACAATCCCTTCTCCTCCATTCTCCTCTCGGGATCTTGGGCATGCACGCACACGTGCCCAGCGAGAGTTTTAAGTCACCGGGTCTGGGACACGAACCGCGGTCAACTACGTGGGAATCCAGAGACATAGCCATTGCGCTAACTGCTGGTTCCCGAGGTATATCTTCTTGATCTATTGATCCTTTTACTACAATGTAGTGCCCTTCTTTGTCTCTTTGAACAGTTTTTGTTTTAAAGCCTATTTTGTCACAAATTAGTATCGCATCTCCAGCTCTTTTTTGGTTTCCATTTGCATGGAAAAACTTTTCCCAACCCTTCACTTTCAGTCTATGTATGTCTTTATCCATGATGTGGGTTTCTTGTAGGCAAGAGATCGAGGGTCTGTGTTTTTTTATCCATTCAGCCAGTCTGTGTCTCTTGATTGGAGAATTTAATGCATTCACATTTAATGTTATTATCGATGTAACTGGATCTGTCCCGACGTTTAAGTTGGCCATTGTCACAGCAGCCTTTTATTCCTTTGTTTCTGTCTGTTAGCTCTTTAGTTTTCCTGGAACAGTACTTTCTTCAGGGTTTCTTGAAGAGCTGGTCTGATGATGGCAAATTCTTTCAGGTCTTGTTTGAGAAGATTTTAATCTTTTTTTTCCATATGAAGGATAATCTTGCAGGATACAATAATCTTGGTTGAAATTGTTTCTCTCTTAGCACTTTCAATATATCTTCCCAATCTTTCCTTGCTTGCATTGTTTCTTTTCTTTTTTTTTTTGGAGAGGATTTTTGCTATAGGGCGCGTGCGCTCGCCAGACAGACAGAGAGAGACATAGAGACAGAAAGCGAGAAATCACCCCCCAGGGGGGATGGTCACGCCGCAATCCCTTCTCCTCCATTCTCCTCTCGGGATCTTGGGCACGCACGCACACGCGCCCGGCGTGAGTTGTAAGCCACCGGGTCCGAGACGCGAACCGCGGTCGACTACGTGGGAGTCCAGCGACATAGCCATTACGCTAACTGCTGGTTCCCGCTTGCATTGTTTCTGTTGAGAGATCTGGTGTTAGCCTGATAGGATGACTTTGTACATCACTTCTCATTTCTCTCTTGCCATTTTTAGTATCATGTCTTTATCTGTGGTCTTGGATAGTCTGGCTAAGATGTGCCTTGGAGAAGATCTTCTGGGGCTGATTCAAACTGGGGTCCTTTGTATTTCTTGGATCTTGATGTTAGAGTGCCTCTCTAGACTCAGGAAATTTTCTTCCAGGATTTCATGGAATAGATTTTCCATGCCATTATTACTTTCTTCACCTTCCAGGATACCAATTATTCTGATATTTGGGCGTCTAATGGAATCTAGTATTTCTCGTATATTATCCTCTTGGGTTTTTGTTATTTTTCTCTATCTTTTTGTGGTTCTTTCTAGGTCAGAGATTTTATCTTCTACATCAGAGATTCAGTCTTCAGCATGATCTAATCAACTTTTAATACTTTCAAGGGAGTTTTTGATTTCCTCTTTTCCAGACTTTATCTCTAATAGCTTCATCTGGTTCTTTCTCAGAGTGTCCATTTCTTCTTTCATATCTTGGAATGACTTTCTCATCTCCTGTAGCTCATTGTCTCTTTTCTGTTGCAACTCTAAGAATGTGTCCACCATAAATGTTCGAAATTCTTTGCCTGACATTTTGGTAACGTCATCCATTAGCAAGAAAGATGGAGGGGAGTTACTCTGTACCTTTGATGGAGATATATTTCCTTGCTTATTCATACCTGAGGCTCTTTTGCTTCTAGCCATTGGAAGATGTACTAACATTTACCTACCTGTTAGGCGATTGTTTCACTGGATAGGAGTGTGTTTCCCTTTTGTTGGGAATTGACGTCTGCCAAAGTCTCTGTTCTGTTGCTTTTAGTAATGTGGCCTCAAAAAGATACTATAGTCAGGTGTCTGAAGAGCAGAATCTCCTTTTTCACATCTGGTTCTATATAAGAGAGAAAACAATATAACTTAATATGACTAGAAAATTTCAGATCTCTGATTCTAGACCTAGCTAGGCCCTCTGACAAGATAGAAGAAGAAGAGAAGATAATATAAGGGAAAAGAAAGGAGGAGAGAGAGGACTAAAGATGGCTGCTACAGCCAAAGGGACAGTTTGTAGATAGAGGAAGAGGTAGAAATTTACAAAAGAATGGGGGAGAGTAAAGAAGAAAAAAATAGAGGAACTTTCTACCTGCCTACAGGTCTGGGTGGATCCTGGACTGGGAGATATGCATGTGAGTCTGTGGGGACAGTGTTGCCCCGTTGGTGGCCAGGTGCCTTCAGATGTACCAGGCTGCTAGCTGCTACAGCCAAAGTAGCAGTCTGTGGAGAGAGGGAGAGGAAGAAATTTACAAAAGAATGGGGGACATTAAAGAATTTTAAAAAATGGAGGAATTTTCTACCTGCCAATGGGTCTGGGTGGATTCTGGACTGGGGGGTCTGGATAAGAGTAGATGGGGGCAGTGTTGCCCCTTACTGGCCAGGTGCATTCAGATGTACTAGGCTGCTGTCTGCTACAGCCAAAGGGGCAGTCCATGGGTCTGTGTGGATCCTGGACTGGTCAGTTTGGATGGGAGTTGGTGGGGTCAGTATTGGCCCCTTGCTGTCCAGGTGCCTTCAGATGTACCAGGCTGCTGGCTGCCACAGCCAAAGGGGCAGTCTGTGCAGAAAGGGAGAGGAAGAAATTTACAAAAGAATGGGGTACAGTAAAGAAGAAAAAAAATGGAAGAACTTTCTACCTGCCTACGGGTCTCGGTGGATCCTGGACTGGGGGGTCTGGATGGGAGTTGGTAGAGGAAATGTTGCCCCCTTGGTGGCCAGGTGCCTTCAGATGTTCTAGGGTGCTAACTGCTATAGCCAAAGGGGCAGTCTATGGGTCTGGGTGGATCCTGGACTGGGGAGTCTGAATGGGAGTTGGTGGGTGCAGTGTTGCCCCCTTGCTCACCAGGTGCCTTCAGGTGTACCAGTCTGCTGTCTGCTACAGCCAAAGGGGCAGTCTGTGGAGAGAGGGAGAGGAAGAAATGTACAAAAGAGTGGGGGACAATAAATGGACAATAAATAAGAAAAAAAATGGAGAAAATTTCGACCTTCCTATGGGTCTGGGTGTATCATGGACTGGGGGGTCTTGGTGGGAGTCGGTGGGGGCAGTGTTGCCTCCTTGCTGGCCAGGTGTCTTCAGATGTACCAGGCTGCTGGCTGCTACAGCCAAAGGGGCAGTCTGTGGAGAGAGGGAGAGGAACAAATTTACAAAGAATGGAGGACAAAAAGAAGAAAAAAAATGGAGGAACTTTCTACCTGCCTATGTGTCTGGGTGGATCCCGGCCTGGGGGGTCTGGATGGGAGTCAGTGGGGGCCAGTTCTGTCCCAATCTGCAAGACAGTTGAACAGGTTTCCTGGAGGAGGGAGTGAGAGATGGGACAAATACACACAGACACACAGAGTGGAGACAAAACAAGGTGCTGATCAAGTCTTCCGTTTATTGAGGAAGAACAGCGAGCTTATATACAGGCTGGTGGGCATTGATTGGTTGCCTGAAATGCAAATGAGATAGAACAGCATGAACCAATCACTGGTGTGGGTGGATCTCTCCCGTTGCCTAGAAACCCAACTACTTCCGTGGAGAATGGTTGGTCACATGATTTCGGAGAAACGGTTTGCTCAGTGAGGAAGTGAAACCTAATGGTTTCAAGATGGTGGATAGCTCAAGATGGTGGATAGCTCAAGATGGCTCCCATATGCAGTGCCCTCCACATGTCCGCCTTTTTTTATTTTATTAAAGAGAGGAGAAAAGGCCTGGAGGAATCATGCCTGTCTTAGGTTGGAGTCATTTTAGAGCCACATGTACATCCTTACCCGTCATTGGAGAATCCCATTGCACTGATGGGTTTCCTGTCTTAGGTGGGAGGACTGTACAGCTGTTAGGCTCAGACTCTCTTACCCATCTTTGGTTAATCAATTCACGCCTCAGGCAGGAGCACAATTTAGGCTCCGTGATACTCCATCTCCAGGTTGTGGTAGTGGACTTGGATAGGCTGCATTTTTATGGAGTCATCAATTTGGTGTTTAAGGAAAGCCATGAGCTTACTAAAGAGAACAGGCCCCAAAGAGCAAACAATCAGTAAACCCAGAATTGGACCAAGTATGGGGAGGAAAAAGGGGAGAAGTCCATTCCACGCAGTCCATAAGGGGTTGTCAGCAAGTTTTTATTCTACATTGAAGAAGACCTTCTTGTAATTGGTTGAGCTTATCATGAACTATGTCAGACTTGTTGGCATAAAAGCAGCAGCGTTCCTGTAAAGCAAGACAGAGACCCCCCTGTTCTGCCAAGAAGAGGTCTAACCCACATCTATTTTGGAGTACTACTGCAAGGGAGTCTAATTGGTCCTGAACAAAGGTAACAGTAGAAGCCAATTTTCTGCCACCGAGTCAACTATGGCTAAAGTATATGGAGCTGTACATATTGAGCAACTGCTATTTTAATTTCTTTTATAATGTTAAAATCAAAGCCACGTACGTGGCGCCATGCTTGCCCTTGTTGATCTGTGGTTTCTGTTACTGGGAAGGCTTCCTGTTTCTCAAAGTTCATTGATGGTTGTGGTATCTGAACTGGTTTAATTTTTGTGCCAGGGGTAAAAGTGGGCTGATAGCAATTTGGTGAGGAATCTGTACTTTTATACTTACCCACTCTTAGTTTTTCCAATTGTGATATTAAGTCTTGATGTTTCTTTTCTAATTGAATTTGTTCTTCAAATTGTTTAATTTCATTCAAAATCTCTTCCCTAGGGTCAATAACCAGCATCACCAAATCTGATGCAGATGCGACCGAGTTGTAAGATGGCGGTCGTTTTTTGAAAGGCGGCCATTTTGGATTATTGTATTTGGCTGCCTTTGTTTCTAAAGTTTTTTCTTCAGACGGCCATTTTGGGTTATTGCACGTGGCAGTCTTTGTTTCTAAAATTTATTTTTCAGGCAGCCATTTTGAGTTGTTATTTTTGACTGTCTTTGGTTCTAAAGTTTCTTCCTCAGAATTAGTCAATTGATTATCCAAATGAGCTTTAAGCTCTGTAAGAGATGGGTATAATTTTTTCTGAGGCTTTTCAAGGTTTGTAACTTTCTCATTGATTTTTGGTTTCTTAAGTTGTTTTGACCTGACATCCGATTGTTTAGTAAAATGTGTTACTTCTTTCTCACTATCTAAGGAAATAAGATTCTCTCCCTGTCCTTTTTCAATTTTAGAATCCTTGGTTAGATCTGAGGCGGCTATAGCCTCCTCCTGGGGTTGATCATTTTGCATGATCTGCTCTCCCTTAGTGACCATAATGGCAAGGGCTTCTTTTAAGTCCTGAACAGGTAGTTCGTGCCGACTAAGCTCTTGTCCCATTATTACCCATACTTAAAATAAAACGTAAGTAAATACTTACCAGGACGTCTTCTCTTCGTCCTTCTATGTTTTTCACCAGCCTTTCTCAGGACGAGTCTCTGCCGTCCCCTTCTGGACGAGACTTTGCCGTCCCCTTCTGGATGAGTCTCTGCCATCCTCTTCTGTTTACCACCGGCATTTCTCGCTTGCTCTGCACTGGAGCCTACCTCGGGAGCTCTTCACTGGATCCCTCATACCCAGGTCCGTTTTCAGGCGCCACGTGTCCTGGCACAAAGGACAGTTGAACACATTCCTGGGTGAGGGAGTGAGAGAAGGGACAGACACACACACACACACACACACACACACACACACACAAAGAGTGGAGACAATACGAGGTGCTGATCAAGTCTTCCATCTTCTGTTTATTGAGGGAAAATGGCGAGTTATATACAGGCTGGTGGGCACCGATTGGTTACCTGAAATGCAAATGAGATAGAGCAGCATGAACGAATCATTGGTGTGGGTGGATCTCTCCCGTTGCCTAGAAACCCAAGTACTTCTGGGGAGAACAGTTGGTCACATGATTTCTGAGAAATTATTTCTCATTGAGGAAGTGAAACCTAATGGTTTCCAAGATGGTGGATAGCTCAAGATGGCGGATAGCTCAAGATGGCTTCCCTATGCAGTGCCTGCCACAAGTCTGCAATACAGGAAATCAAAAACTCTCTTGAAAGTATTAAAAGTCAATTAGACCATGCTGAAGATCTAATCTCTGATATAGAAGATAAATGCCTGACCTAGATAAAAACACCAAAATGATAGAGAAAATAACAACAACAACAACAAAATAAAACATGAGGATAATATATGAGAAATACTGGATTCCAACTGGATGTTAGATTCTAACTGGATGTTAGATGCCCTAACATCCAAATAATTTTTATCTCAGTACATGAAGAAACTAATGAGGGAATGCAAAATCTATTCCATGAAATCCTGGAAGAATATCTTCCAAGTCTAGAGAGACAGTCAAACACCCAGATCCAAGAAATACAAAGGACCCCAAATAGAATCAACCCAAGAATATCTTCCCCAAGGCACATATTAGCCAGACTTTCCAAGACTGCAGATAAAGACATGATACTAAAACTGGCAAGATAGAAATAAGAAGTGACTTACAAAGGTTATCCCATCAGGCTAACACTGGACCTCTCAACAGAAACAATGCAAACAAGAAAAGAATAGAAAGATGTTTTGAAAGTTTTAAAAGAGTAACAATTTCAATGAAGGTTAGTATATCCTGCAAGATTATCCTTCATATGGGAAAAAAAGATTAAAATCTTTTCAGACAAAAAAACCCTGAAAGAATTTGCGAACACCAGACCAGCTCTTCAAGAATCCCTTAAGAGAGTACTGTTCCAGAAAAACTAAAGAATGAACATCCAGAAATAAAGGAATAAAAGGCAACAAAGACAATGACAAACTTGGACATCAGGAGAAGTCCAGAAATATTGATAATAATATTGAATGTGAATGGATTAAATTCTCCTATCAAGAGACACAGACTGGATGAATGGGAAAAAAAAAAAAAAAAAAAAAAAAAAAAAAAAAAAAAAAAAAAAAACCGAAACCCTCTATCTGTTACCTACAGGAAACCCACTTCATGGATAAAGACATACATAGACTGAAAGTGAAGGGTTGGAAAAAGGTTTTCCATGCAAATGGGAATCAAAAGAGAGCTGGAGTAATGATTCTAATTTCTGACAAAATAATCTTTAAAACAAAAACGGTTCAAAGAGACAAAGAAGGACACTATATTGTACTAAAAGGATCAGTCAATCAAGAAGATATAACGCTTATATATTTCTATGCACCTAACACAGGAGCACCGAGATGCGTCAAGGAAAGTCTTACATCTAAAAGGAGACATAGACTACAACACACTAATTGTTGGAGACCTCAACACTCCACTATCCCCTTTGGATAGATCATCTAGACAAAAAATAGGTAAAGAGAGAAAGGATCTAAATGATATCATGAATAAAATGAACTTAACAGAACCTATAGAACTTTCCATCCAAAAAGCACAAGATAAACTTTTTTCTCACCCCCGCATGGAAATTTCTCGAAGATTGACCACATGATAGGACACAAGGCAAGTCTCTACAGTTTCAAAGGCATAGAAACTATATCTATCATCTTCTCCGACCATGATGGAATTAGACTTGATTTTAATTTCAAAAGAAACCCTCACAAATACCCAAATGCAAGGAAATTAAATAAACTCATCCTGAATGACTTCATAACTACTGAAGAAATAAAGATTGAGATCAAAAGCTTCATGGAAGTCAATGACAATGAGGACATGAGTTTCCATAATCTTTGGGACACTACTAAAGCAGTCATAAGAGGGAAGTTTATAGCAATTAGTGCACATAAGAAGATGAAAAGAAGACAAATGGATCACCTAACATCGTGCCACAGAGAATTGGAAAAGCAACAGCAAGGAAATCCAAAAACTCCAGGAGAAAGAAAATAATAAACTTAAGAGCAGAAGTAAATGAAATAAAAAATAAATGAACTTTTCAGAAAATAAATAAAAGTAAAAGCTGGTTCTTTGAAAAGATAAACAAAATCAATACACTTCTAGCAAGACTCAATAATATTAAGAAGAGATGAAGGAACCAGGTAAATCAAATATGCAATGAAGCAGCCAATATAACACTAGAAATAGTAGAAATACAAAACATCATTAGAGGATACTATGAAAAACTCTATGCCAAGAAACAAGAAAATCTGGATGAGATGGATAAAATTCTGGATACATATTATCTACCGGGATTGAGCCAGGAAGATGTAGAAAGTATGAATAGGCCCATAACAAGTCAGGAGATTGAATCAGTAATAAACAACCTCCCAATGAAGAAAAACCATGGTCCTGATGGCTTCGCCTCTGAATTCTCCAAAACTTTCAAAAAAGAGTTAACCCCCATATTGCTCAAGTTATTTTTAAAATCCAAAATGGTGAAATTCTCCCTAATTCATTCTATGAGGCCCCCTTCACCCTTATGCTTAAAACAGATAAGGACGGGACCAGGAAGGAAAACAATAGACCGATATCTCTGATGAATATAGATGCAAAGATTCTCAACAAGATACTAGCAAATTGTATCCAACCACTTATAAAAAAGATTATACATCATAATCTGGTAGACTTTATTCCAGTAATTCAAGGTTGGTTGAACATACACAAAACCATTAATGTAATAAACCATATTAACAGAGAGAAAGATAAAAACCATATGATAATATCAATTGATGCAGAAAAAGCATTTGATAAGATACAACATCCCTTCATAACCAAGACACTCAGCAATATCAGCATAGAAGGGTCATTTCTCAACACAATAAAAGCTATCAATGAAAAACCCACAGCAAATACCATCCTGAATGGAGAAAAGCTGAAAGCTTTTGTGCTAAAAATGGGTACAAGACCTTAAAAAATTTTAAAATGGAAAAATTACAAAAACATGAGAAGACAGAGAGAGACAGAGACAGGAGACTTAAAAGGCTTCCTACCACGTGAGTTTGTGGTTTCAAGGCTGAATTATCAGTGGAAAATTATTTTTCTTATTCCCTTGAAATCACTAGTTCTCAGGAGCCATGAAGGTGTCTTCTGAAGGCCTGTTCCCTTGCCTCTCCACTGGAGTTTGTGGGCTGGAGGCTGAATTAGCATTTTCTTGGCTTTCAGCGCCTCCTTTCCCTTTATCTTGTTAATAATCCCCTCTCCCCCTCCCAACCAGGAGAGACAAATTATGTAAATTATGACTTAGATAAGGGAATAATCGAAATACACAGGGAACTCAAAGGTTTTACTCCCCCCTCAATGATTAACCCAGTTAAAATATGGGAAAATGAAGTAATAAACAACTCTCTAAGAAAGATATAAACAACTAAAAAGCATGTGAAAAAATTATCAACATCCCTTATCCTAAGGGAGATGCAGATGACAACCACAATGAGATACCCCATAACCACTGTCAGAATATTGAAGATTTTAGAAAAAGGATTAATGCAGGCAGGGGTGTGTGGTAAAAGTGGAACCCTCCTACACTGTTGGTGGGAGCGTAAATTGGTCCAGTCACTGAGGAGAACAATATGGAGGTTCCTCAAGGACGTACAAATAGAACTACCATACAATCCAACAATTCCTCTCCTGGGTATTTACCCAAGGGATAGGAGAATGTTAAGTTGGAAAAGTGCTTGCATATCTGTGTTTATTGCAGTATTCACAATTTCTAGGACATCTAATCAATTCAAATGTGCATGAAAAGATGAATGGATTAAAAAAGTGTGGCACATATAATCTATAGAATACTACTCAGTCATAAAAATCAAGACCCTAGCATTTGATAGAAACTGGATAAATATGGTATTTTGACTGTTGAATGAAGTAAGCCAGGATATAAAAGAGAGACATTGTATGTCTCCACTTAATATATACCAACTTTCTGCATGCAATGGTGGAAACTGAAAGGTTAGAGGACATAAAAAAATTGAAAATGGTTATGAATACTGAAGACAATGTGGGAAGAGGATGGGAGAAGAGGAAGAGTATAAGAAAGAAATGAAGGAGAAAAATAGAAAGGCAAGACATATGGGACACAGAAATGGATTTTTATCTGTTCATGACAACATTTTTTTTTTTTGGAGAGGTTTTTTGCTATAGGGCACGTGTGCTCGCCAGACAGACAGAGAGACAGAAAGCGAGAAATCACCCCCCCAGGGGAGATGGTCACGCCGCAATTCCTTCTCCATTCTCCTCTCAGGATCTTGGGCATGCACGCACACACACCCAGCATGAGTTTTAAGCCACCGGGTCCGGGACGCGAACCGTGGTTAACTACATGGGAGTCCAACGACATAGCCATTATGCTAACTGCTGGTCCCATGACAACATGTTTTATATCCTCAACTAGACTGGTGTGAAGTGTGTTTATGTTGGGTAAATTCAATGAACAAGCTAGTGATGTATAGTGATTAAACATAAATGATTTAAAATTTAAAAAATAAAATATAAGTAGAGCAAAAGGGTTGTGAGAGAGAGTGACACTAGAATCAGAAGTAATTTCACTTACATAGATAGTAGAATTATTGTTGATTTTTTTTATCTCTGTGTTTCCCTGTATCTTTCAGATTTTTCTGTAAAAATGTTAAAATTAAACAAAATAAGTTTTTAAAAAAGTAGCTAGAAAAAATCGTGGTGTTACTTCAAAATCGTAGTGGGAGGCCAATGAGAGCTACTTTTATCTAGGGAAAGTTCTTCTGGTGTTCTTTAGATCACACTATTATTCTGGTCAGTACCTTCATAATGTCCTCCACTAGTAAAGACACTCAGTTTTGGACTGAGGAGAAAGGAGAGAAGTTGACTTCTAAGATATTCAATGTTTTACCCTGTCTACATCCAGACTTGATTTGCTTCATTGTCTCAGTTTTCCTTGGGGGCACTTCATTCGTGTGACACTCAGGATATATTTGCTTATATTATGACCCATACTTAGCCAATTTCATTCTGTCTATGGAAAATGAGTTCATGTGAGAACTTAAAGCAATATTTTTGAAGAAACACTTTAAAAAATGTTTTTCTATACCTTTATACACACGGTGTTTTCTTCTCTAGAATACCCTTTAACTCATTTTCTCCCTACTTATCTCAAACTTTATGGTAAGTACAACTCTCTGGTAAATACAACTTCCTTTGGGAACCATCTCTGACTTTTGTATTCTGCAGCTTCCACAATCAGCAGATGTAGATTTCACTTGCCTTGGGCCCCATGATCCTTATGCATGACTCATCCATTGAGGAAGTACTTATCACTTTATATTATAATTATTTTTAGCAATGCTTGCCTTTATTTTTTATTTTTTTTTAATTTTTATTTACATTTTTTAAATACATTCAATTACATTATTTAGCTTACAAGGTGATCATTTCAGTATATGAACATTTCTCCCTGATCAAAATATAACAACACTACCTCCCTGTCTCAACAATGCTGTCTTCGTATCCCTCCTCTAAATGTTCTTCCCCAGGCCCCACTCCTCCACACACCCCACATCTGGCATTCACATCCACCTCTTCTGTTTGTACATCCTTTAGTCCATCAGTTTCAGTTATAGAGTGTGGACAATCAGTATGTATTAAGTGGAGACATACAGTGTCTCTCCTTCATAACCTGGCTTGCTTCACTAAGCAGTAAATCCTGCATATTCTTCCACTTTCTGTCAAAAGTCAGGGTTTTGTTGTTCTTAATGGCTGAATAGTATTCCATAGAGTATATGTGCCACAGTTTTTCAATCCATTCATCTGTACAGGGGCATTTGGGTTGATTCCATGTCTTAGCAATCATGAAAAGTGCTGCAATAAACATCGATGTGCAAGCACTTTTCCAATGAGAAATTCTTCTGTCCTTTGGGTAGATGCCAAGAAATGGGATTGCTGGATCACATGGCAGTTCTATTTGTAAATTTTTGAGGAATCTCCAAATTGTTCTCCATAGTGGTTGGGCTAATTTACAGTCCCACCAGCAGTGTAAGAGAGTTCCCCTTTCACCACACCCCCGCCAACACTTATCATTTTTTTTTTTTAATCTTAGCCATTCTGACGGGTTAAGTGGTATCTCGTTGTTGTTGTTGTTGTTGTTGTTGTTTTTGGAGAGATTTTCGCTATAGGGCACGTGCACTCACCAGACAGACAGAGAGAGACAGAGAGACAGAAAGCGAGAAATCACCCCCCAGGGGGGATGGCCACGCCGCAATCCCTTCTCCTCCATTCTTCTCTCGGGATCTTGGGCATGCACGCACATGCGCCCGGTGTGAGTTTTAAGCCACCGGGTCCGGGACGCGAACCACAGTCAACTACGTGGGAGTCCAGCGACATAGCCATTACGCTAACTGCTGGTTCCCTCTCATTGTTGTTTTAATCTTCATTTCCCTTATGATGAGGGATGTTGAACATTTTTTCATATGCCTTCTGGCTATTCATATGTCATCTTTAGTGAGTGTTCTTTTCAACTCCTTCTCCCATCTTTTAATAGGGTTCATCATCTTTTTTCCAAACAGCTTCTTTAGTTCCTTATGTATTCTGGTTATCAGTCCCTTATCTGATGCATAGTTTACAAAAATATTTTCCCATTCTGAGGGCTTTCAATTCACACTAATTACTGTGTCTTTTACCATGCAGAAACTAGATTGTGAATTTCCAGTGTGTGGTGACCTTGTCCTATTTTATCCTTTAATTTTTAGAGCCTGCATTACAAGGCCTAGAATTTTGTTGACATTCAAGTGTTGTTGAGGGAATGAATGAATGAGTGAATGAATGAGTAAAACAAATGCCAAGGTTGGTGGTATATGGGCTAATAATTTTTTTTCAGGTAAGCTGTTTGAATTCCCTATGTATTCTGGTTACCATTCCCTTATCTGAGGCATAGTTTACAAAAAAATTCTCCCATTCTGATGGTTGTTGATTCAAACTAATTACTATGTATTTTGCTGTACATAAAGTTCTTAATCTGATGTAATCTTGTTTGTCCATTTTTGGCATTATTACATGTACTTTTTGTGTCTTATTTAAGAAGTCTTTGCCTACCTCGATGTCTCCCAGAGTTTCCCCTGTGTTTTACACTAGCAGTTTTATAGTTGGAGGTCTTAAGTTTAGATCATGATCAATTATGAGTTGATTTTTGTTAATGGTGAAAGATTCCAGTTTCATATTTCTGCAGGCGGATGCTCAGTTTTTCCAGCATCATTTGCTAAAGAGATTTTTATTTTCCCACTGGATTGACTGCTATCCTTTGTCAAAAATAAGTTGGCTGTATGTTTTGATGTTTATTTCTGGGGTCTCTATTCAGTTCCATTGATCCACATGACTGTTTTTGTGCCAGTACAACTCTGTTTTGATTATCACTGATTTGTAATATATTTTGGCATCATGGTGTGAGATGCCACCCACTCCACTCTTCTTGCACAAGAATGCTTTGGCAATAATGAGTCTTATATTATTCCAGACAAATTCTATGATTGTCTTTTCTATATCTGTAAAGAATGTCTCTAGTAATTGTTTGGAATTGTGTTAAGTATGTAGATTAACTTGGGTATAATTGCCATTTTGTTATATTAATTCTCCTGATCCAGGAACACGGGATGTCCCTCCACTATTTGATGTGATTTTCAATCTCTTTTTAAAGATTTTCAGTTTTCCTTGTAAAAGTCTTTGACTTCCTTGGTTAGGTTTATCTCTAGTTAGCTTATACATTTTGTGGCTATGTTTAAAGGGATTATTTACTTAAGTTCTACCCTGTTCAGCTTGCTGTTCATATAAAAAAATACTATCTATTTTTGGATATTTATTTTATATCCTACTATTTTACTGTATTCATTTGTTACTTTGAAAATTTTTTTCATTGAAACCTTTGGGTATTCTAAGTACACCATCATGTCATTTGTGAACGAAGATATTTTCAACTCTTTTCCTATTTGAATACCTTTTGTAATATTCTCTTTTTTTGATTGCATTGGCTAATACTTACAGCACTATATTGAAAAGGATTGGAGAAAGTGGGCAACCTTGTATAGTACCAGTTTTTAGTGGAAACATTTTCAGCTTTTCCCCATTCACAATAATGTTAGCTATAGATTTTTCATATATGTCTTTTATTGTGTTGAGAAATGACTCTTTTATGCAGATTTTATTAAGAGTCTAGATCATAAAGAGTGTTGAATTTGTTGAATTCATTCTCTCTATTAATTGAAATGGTCATATTGTTTTTATCTTTCTTTCTGTTAATATGGTGTATTAAGTTTATGGTTTTGCATATGTTGAACCACCCTTGCATTCCTGGACTAAAATCTACCTGGTCATGATGAATATATTTTTTCTGTGTTGTTAGATATGGCCTGTAAATATCTTGTTGAGAATGTTTGCATCTATATTCATTAGAGATATTGGTCTGTAGCTTTCCTTTTATGTCATGTCTTTATCTGTTTGGGAGATGAGGATGATGGAGTCTTCATAAAATGTATTTGTGAGTTTTTTTTTTTTAAGAGGTTTTTGCTATAGGGCACGTGCACTCGCCAGACAGAGAGAGAGAGACAGAGAGATAGAAAGTGAGAAATCACCCCGCAGGGGGGTTGGCCATGCTGCAATCCCTTCTCCTCTATTCTCCTCTCGGGATCTTGGGCATGCACGCACACGCGCCCGGCGTGAGTTTTAAGCCACTGGGTCCGGGACATGAACCGCAGTCGACTACATGGGAGTTCAGTGACATAGCCATTACGCTAACTGCTGGTCCCGAGTTTGTAAGTATTTTTCCTTTTGGAGTTTTAGAAATAGTTTGAGTAGAATGGGGATTCACTTTTCTTTAAAAATTTTGGAGAATTCAAAAATGAAGTCATTAGGAACTGAGCTTTTATTTTTAAACATTATTTATTACTTATGCAATCTCATTGCTTCTTATGGGTTTATTCAGGCTTTCTATGTCCTCCTGATTCAATCTTGGTAGATTATATGTGCTTGGGAATTTGCCTATCTGATTCAGGTTCTCTTGTTCGTTGGCATATGGTCATTTATAGTATCCTTTAATGATGATTTACATTTCTATTTTATCTGTTGTAATATTGCCTGTTTCAAAACAAATTTGATAATTTGGTTTCTTTCTCTCTTATTCTTAATCCATCTAGCTAAAGGTGTGTTAATCTTGTTAGTCTTTTCAAAGAACTAGCTTTTGTTTTATTTATTTTCTGTATAGATTTTTTATTTTTTACTTCATTTATTTCTGGTCAAATTTTATTGTTTCTTTTTCTTTAATTTAAATTTATTTATTTACATTTATTCGCTATACATCATTACAGCATACAAAATGAGATTTCCTATTCAGAATACACTGTATATTGGCTCAATGAATCATATCAACATACATGTTATCATCAACGAATAATTTTCCATTTCTTGTTTCCTGTATATTTTACTTTTTTTGCTATCCTTGATTCCCTATCACTCACCCTCTGTTGTGTCCCACCCTCCTTCCACACTGTCTCTGGTATCCACAGCTGCTTTCTATGCCTTTTCCCCCCATTTTATTGATGTGGTAATGACCTTTTTTTTGAAAAGAGAATTTAAAATGTTTATTAAATGCATAAAGTAAAATAAATGTCTTTAAAAGAAGTGTTTTATTCAGAAACTGGTATTAAAAAAGAAGAGTGCACAGGTCAAAATTTGGGAAACAAATGTTTAAAGATTTTCTTTTTAAAATAAATTTATTTTTTATACACATTCAATGACATTGTTTAGCTTATGAAGTGAACATTTCAATATGTGAACATTTCTCCCCAGTCCAGTTGATCAAAATATCTTCAACCGATTACACCACACCTCCCTGTACTGTCAATGCTCTGCCTCTGTATTCCTCCTCCAAATGTTCTTCCCTAGGCCCCTCTCCTCCACACTCATCACATCTGACATTTACACACATCTCTTGTGTTTATATATCTTTTAGTCAATCAGTTGTGGTCATAGAGTGCAGATACTCGGTATATATTAAGCAGGGACATACAGTGTCTCTCTAATGAACTTAATTAATCTGAATATTTCCAATAGCAACTGCAGCTCATGTATACATATCCCTGAACACAAGTCTGACTTTAGGCATAAACCTCAGTGAGTAGAATGAACATAATATAAAGTAGCAACTAGCTGGGGATATATAGTTTACTGCAGTCATCAAATACACATTTTTTTCTGGAAACTTTTTTTAAAAATTAATTAATGTGCATCCATCCCCTAATCATCTTCACAGCATACAAAAAGTGGTTTCCCATCCAGAATATACTGCATACTGGCTTAATAATGTATGTTAACATCAATGATTTTCTAGTTTCACATATGTGTGTGTATGTGTATATATATATATATATATATATATATATATATATATATATATTTACCCCTATGTCTGACCCTCTGCCATTTCCCACCCTCTTCTTACACTATCTCTGGTGTCTACAGTTGTATTCCATTACTTCCCCCCCACTTTTTATTGATCACTCAATTTCTTAAATAATCTAACTATTTTCAATAGCAGGTTCAGCTCATAATTCCAAGAAAAGCAGTTTTGAATTGGTAAGGAAATTTGCTTAAAACTTAAAACCTGGAAACAGGTTAGTATTCTGTTCAAATAGTAGGTACATGATCCTATTGACAACTCAAGACAGGACAAAAACTCTTAAAACTGGACAACAAAGCCTATAAGAAAAGCAACAATATTTTAGTCAAAAGTCACAGAATGCTATTTCACCAGTTCATTCTCATGTACTTAATCTAACTTGTGTTGTGATTCTATCTTCCTGATTGAATTCTGGGATATAATACTCAACTCCAGACTTGTCCCTATGATTAAGTTTGCCATTTTCTTAGTTTTTGAACTCTTATTTCTGTGTGACTACATTTAATTTTCCTGACTTAGCACTCCCTTGAGAACTTCTTGGAGATCTGGTCTGGTACTGGTAAATTCTTTCAGGTTTTGTTTATTTGAGAATGTTCTTGTCTTTTCTTCCCATATGAAGGATAATCTTGCCGGGTACAGTATTCTCATTGCAATTGCTTTTCCCTTAACACTTTTAATATATTTTCCCATTCTTTCCTTGCTCACATTGTTTCTGATGAGAGGTCTTCCCTTAGTCTGATGGGATATCCTTTGTAGGTAACTTGCCATTTCTCTCTTGCCAATCTTAGTATCTTGTCTTTGTCAGTGGTTTTGGTCAACCTGGCTATAATATGTCTTGGAGAAGATCTTCTTGGGTTGATTCTATTTGGGGTCCTTTGTATTTCTTGGTACTGGATCTTTGAGTGCCTCTTTAGGTTTGGAAAGTTTTCTTGCAGGATTTCATGGAATAGATTATCAAGGTCCTTATGAGTCTCTTCACCTTCTGGAATGCCAATTAACTGGATGTTTGGACGTTTGATGGTATCTAGTATTTCTCGTATATTATTCTTAAATTTTTGGGCAATTTTCTCAGTCTTTGTGTTGGATTTTTCTAGGCCAGTAATTTTCTATTCTATGTCTGAGATTCTATTTTCTCTATGACCTAGTTTGCTTTTAAAACTTTCAAGAGAGATTTTGGCTTTCTGTATTATAGTCTTTATCTCTAACAGTTTCATTTTATTCTTTTGTAAAGTATGTAATTCCTCTTTTAGATCTTGCAAGAATTTTCTCACCCCTCGGAACTCATCAGCTTCTTTTTCCTTTCTCTTCTGCAGTTCATTGTCTCTCTTCTCTTCCATCTCTGTTATCTTTGCCATTATAAATGTTCTAATTTTTTTTGGAGAGGTTTTTGCTATAGGGCATGTGTGCTCACCAGAAAGACAGAGAGTGACAGAGAGACAGAAAGAGAGAAATCACGCCCCAGAGGGATAGCCACGCTGCAATCCCTTCTCCTCCATTCTCCTCTCGGGATCTTGGGAACACATGCACACGCACCCAGTGTGAGTTTAAGCCACCAGTTCCAGGACTCGAACCACAGTCGACTACATGGCAGTTCAGCGATATAGCCATTACACTAACTGCTGGTACCATGAAAGTTCTAAATTTTTTTTTAGAGCTTTTTGCTATAGGGCACGTGTGCTCGCCGGACAGACAGAGAGAGAGAGAGACAGAAAGCGAGAAATCACCCCCCAGGGGGCATGGCCACACTGCAATCCCTTCTCCTCTGTTTTCCTCTCGGGATCTTGAGCATGCACACATGCGCCCAGCGTGAGTTTTAAGCCACTGGGTCTGGGACATGAACCACAGTCGACTACATGGGAGTCAAGCGACATAGCCATTACGCTAACTACTGGTCCCCCAAATTTTCTAAATTCTTTATCAGACATTTTCCTGATTTCTATTGAACTCTGTGGATGAAGAGAAGTTTTTCTTTTCCCTTGGAGGAGAGGTATTTTCTTGCTTTCCCATATTTCTTGTGGTCCTGCAGTGACTTCTAGTCATCTGATGGAAAGTGTGTTTTTTCCCAAACTTGAAGTTCAATCTGAGCATCCAGGAGCATGCAGAAAAGGAAACACAGAGAGAAATGACAGCAACAAAAACAACCAAGAAACAGCGAAAAAGAGAAGAAAAAAACTATTAAAAATTTTTAAAATATTATATTTTTTAAAAGCAAAAATTAGAAAACCGTGCCTCCTGGCCCTTTTGGATTTTTTTTTTTGGTTTGTTTTTTATCAATTCATTGAGACATGATGTTAAGTTGTCTATTTGCCACCTTTTCATCTTTTTCTTATGTATACTAGTTGCTATGAAATTTTCTCTTATGAATGCTTCTATGGTGTCCCATAGATTATGGAAACTCCTGTATTCATTATCATTGATTTCCATTATTCTTTTGATTTTGATCTTAATTTCTTCAGCAGTTGAGGAGTCATTAAGTAGTAGCTTGTTTTGTTTCCATGTGTTTGTGTATTTTTGAAGATTTTTCCTGAAATTAATAAATAGCAATTTTAATTCCATCATGATCAGAGAAGATGCTGAATACAGTTTCTATGCCTTTGAATCTGTAGAGGCTTGATCTGTTTCTTATCGTATGGTCAGTTGTCAGAAAGGTTTAGTGTGAATGTAAGATAAATGTCTATTTTTTGGTGTGTTTTTTTATGGAGAGATTTTTGGTATGGGGCACATATGGTCACCAGAGGGACAGACACAGAGAGACATAAAGTGGGAGATCACTCCTTGAGGGGATGGCCATGACACAATTCCTTCTCCTCCAGTCTTCTCTAGATATTTTGACAATGTACCCACATGCACTCAGCATGAATTTTAATTTTCTGGGTCTGGAACTCAAACCATTATTGACTATGTGGGAGTCCAGCGATTTAACCATTATGCCATCTACTGGTCGCTATTTTATGGTTTAAGGTGGAAAACTCTATAGATGTGTCAAGTCTACTTAATTTATGGTATCAATTCCTGTATCTTTTTGCTTATTCTTTGACTATAAGATCTAACAGAGATAATGGGATGTTGAGATTCTCAATGATTATAGTGTTGCAACCTATCTCTCCTTTTAGATATAGCAGGTTTTATTTTATTATTTTATTTTATTTTATTTTATTTTATTTTATTTTATTTACTTTTTTAGAGGTTTTTGCTATAGGGCACGTGAACCCACCAGAAAGACAAAGAGATAGAGAGACAGAAAGTGACAAATCACTCCCCAGGGGGGATAGCCACGTCACAATGCCTTCTCCTCTATTCTACTCTCAGGATCTTGGGCATGCACGCACATATGCCTGGCGTGAGTTTAAGCCACCCGGTCTGGGACTCGAATCATGATCGATTATATGGGAGTCCGGCAACATAGATATTACGTCAACTGCTGGTCGTTACCTAGCAGTTTTTTATTCATGTATTTGGGTAATTCTGAGTTGGGTGCATAGATATTTATTTTTTTATTTTTATTTTTTTTTATTTTTGAATTTATTTATTATCATCATAATCTTGTTTATATTACATTGAATTACATATTACTTTACAGTGTATTACATTGCTTTTTCAAAATGGAATGCCATGCATGTCAGTTACTACAGAGACATTAAAATCCCCACTTCATCATTCAATATCTTCATTTTCACCCTAATTATTATTATTATTATTATTATTCCAATTATTTTTTTAACCAATCACTATTTCTCATTTTCCTTGTATAAAGACTTTACCCATCATGAAATACTTCTCACACCAATCCAGTTGAGAATACTATAAACGTCATCATCAACAGGTAATAAACAGTATCTGTGTCTCACTAATATAATGCCTTTCTATTTGTTCTCTTGCTATCTTTCTCTATACTCTTCACCACCACCCCTCATTCCACAGTCTTATCCTCATTAAGTCTTTTCACTGCTTTTATGTCCTCCAATATTTTGCTCTCTACCATAGAATGTGGATAGTTGGTATATATTAAGTGGATACATACAATATCTTTCTTTCATAGCCTGGCTACTTCATTCGGCAATAGATCCTCCATATCCGCCCACTTTCTATTAGATGCCAGGGTCTTGTTATTTTTTATGGCTGAGTAGTATTCCATAGAGTATACATGCCACACTTTTTTTTTTTCTTTTTTTTTTTTCTTTTGGGAGAGTTTTTTTTTTTTTTTTTTTTTTTTTTTTTTTTTTGCTATAGGGCGCGTGTGCTCGCCAGACAGACAGAGAGAGACATAGAGACAGAAAGCGAGAAATCACCCCCCAGGGGGGATGGTCACGCCGCAATCCCTTCTCCTCCATTCTCCTCTCGGGATCTTGGGCACGCACGCACACGCGCCCGGCGAATGCCACACTTTTTAATCCATTCATCAGTTTGCAGACATTTAGGTTGGTTCAATGTCTTGGCAATCATGAATAATGCTGCAATAAACATTGATGGGCAAACACTTTTCCAACTGAGCATTCTCCTGTTCTTTGGGTAGATACCCAGAAGTGGGATTGCTGGATCAAATGGTAGTTCTATTTGTAGATCTTTGAGGAACCTCCATATTGTTCTCCAAAGTGTTGAACCAGTTTACATTCCCACCAACAGTATAGGAGGGTTCCCTTTTTACCACATCCCTGCCAACATTTATTATTTTTTATATTCTTAATCTTTGCCATTCTGACAGGGGTTAGGTGGTATCTCATTGTGGTTTTTATCTGCATCTCCCTTTTGATGAGGGATGTTGAGCATTTCCTCATATGCTTTTTGGCTGTTTGTATGTCTTCCTTAGAGGGACTTTTGTTTAGCTCATTTGCCCATCTTTTAATTGGGTTAATCATTTTTTTTTTCGCATAAGGCCCTTGAGTTCCCTGTGTATTCTGGTTATCAGTCCCTTGTCTGAGACATATTTAGTAAAAAATATTTTCCCATTCGGAGGGTAGTTGATTCACACTTGTTTCTGTGTCTTTTGCTGTGCAAAAACTTCTTAGTCTGATATAGTCCCACTTGTCTATTTTAAGGATTATTGCCTGTGCTTTGGGAGTCCTATTTAAGAAATCTTTGTCTACTCCAATGTCTCCCAGAGTTTTCCCAGCATTTTCCACCAGTAGTTTTATTGTTTGAGGTCTTAGATTCAGATCTTTGATGCATTTTGAGTTGATTTTTGTTAATGGTGAAAGTTGGGGTTTCAGTTTCATCTTCCTGCAGGTGAATACCCAGTTTTCCCAGCACCATTTAACAAAGTGGTTTTTCTTTTCTCAAAGGATTTACTGATATCCTTTGTCAAAGATCAGTTGGCTGTAAGCTTTGGGGATTATTTCTGGGGTCTCTATTCTATTCCATTGGTCCACATGTCTTTTTTTGTGCCAATACCATGCTGTTTTAATGACCACAGCTTTATATTATATCTTGGGATCAGGGAGTGATATGCATCCTACTCCATTCTTCTTGCGCAGAATTGCTTTAGCAATACAAGGTCTTTGATGATTCCAAACAAATTTCATGATTGTCTTTTCTAGATCTGTGAAGAGTATTTCTGGTATTTTGATTGGAATTGCATTAAACATGTAGATTAGTTTGGGTAGAATTGCCATTTTGATTATGTTAATTCTTCCAATCCAGGAACATGGGATGTCCTTCCATTTTTTATGTCACTTTCAATATCTTTTTAAAGACTTTCATAGTTTTCTTTATAAAGGTCTTTGGCTTTCTTAGTTAGGTTTATCCCTAGGTATCCTATACATCTTGTGGCTACAGTGAAAGGGATTTCTTTCTTCAGCTCTATTTCGTTCAACTTGTTGTTCATATATAGAAATGCTATAGATTTTCGGATGTTGATTTTGTATCCTGCCACTTCACTGTATTCACTTATTACTTCAAGAAATTTTTTTCATGTTGGGACCAGCAGTTAGCGTAATGACTATGTCACTGGACTCCCATGTAGTCAACCGTGGTTCGTGTCCTGGACCTGGTGGCTTAAAGCTCACACCAGGCATGTGTGCGTGCATGCCCAAGATCCCAAGAGGAGAATGGAAGAGAAGGGATTGCACCATGGCCATCCCCCCTGGGGGGTGATTTCTCGCTTTCTGTCTCTCTATCCCTCTCTGTCTGTCTGGTGAGTGCACGTGTCCTATAGCAAAAACCTCTCCCAATAAAAAAAGAAGTTTTTTCATGTAGACCTTTGGGTCTTCTAAATATACCATCAAGTCATCTGTGAATAAAGATATTTTCTACTCTTCTTTGCCTATTTGAATGCCTTTTATATTGTTCTCTTCTCTGATTGCATTAGCTAAGATTTCCAGTACTATATTAAAGAGCGGAGAAAGTGGGCAGCCTTGCCTAGTAACCATTTTTACTGGAAAAGTTTTTAGCTTTTCCCCATTCAGTATAATGTTAGCTGAAGGTTTTTCATAGATGGCTTTTGTTGTGTTAAGAAATGACCCTTCTATACCAATCTTACCGAGGGTTTTAATCATAAAAGGATGTTGTATTTTACCAAATGCTTTCTCAGCATCAATTGAAATGATTATATAGTTTTTATCTTTCTTTCTGTTGATATGGTGTATTACATTTATGGTCTTGCATATGTTGAACCACTCTTGCATCCCTGGGATAAAGCTTACCTGGTCGTGATGAATAATCTTTGTTATATGTTGTTGGATATGATTTGTAAGTACCTTGTTGAGAGTTTTTTGTGGCTATATTCATCAATGATATTGGTCCATAGTGTTCCTTTTTTCTCATGTCCTTATCTGTTTTGTGAATGAGCATGATGGAGGCTTCATAAAATAAATTTGGAAGGTTTCCTTCATTTTGAATCTTTTTTTTTTTTTTTGGAGAGGTTTTCACCATAGGGTGCGTGCACTTGCCATACAGACAGAGAGAGACAGAGAGACAGAAAGTGAGAAATCACCCCCCAGGGGGGATGGTCATGCCGCAATCCCTTCTCCTCCATTCTCCTCTCTGGATCTTGGGCACATACGCACATGCACCTGGCATAAGTTTTAAGCCACCGGGTCTGGGACGCGAACCGCGGTTGATTACATGGGAGCCCAGCGACATAGCCATTACGCTAACTGCTGGTTCTCTCATTTTGAACCTTTAGAAATAATTTTAGTAGGATAGGGGTTAACTCTTCCTTAGAGGTTTTGTATAATTCAGAAGTGAAGCCATCTGGACCTGGGTTTTTCTTTATCAGGAGGTTACTTATTACTGATTCAATTTCCTGGCTTGTTATGGGTCTATTCAGGTTCTCTATGTACTCCTGATTCAATCTTGGTAGATTATATGCATCCAGGAATTTGTCCATCTCTTCCAAGTTATCTTGTTTATTGGCATATAGTCACACATAGTATTCTCTAATGACATTTTGTATTTCTACTAATTGTGTTGTAATATTTCCTGTTTTATCACGTATTTGATTTATCTGGTTTCTTTCTTTCTTCTTCTTGAAAAGTCTAGCCAATGGTGTGTAGATCTTGTTAATCTTTTCAAAGAACCAGCTTTTGCTTTCATTTATTTTCTGTATGGTTCATTTATTTTCTATTTCTTTTATTTCTGCTTGAACCTTTATTATTTCTTTTCACCTGACATTTTTAGGGTTTGTTTGTTGTTGTTTTTACAATTCCCTGAAGCATGATGTTAAGTTATCTATTTGCCATCTTTCCATCCTTTTTTAATGTGCACTAGTTGCTATGAATTTTCCTCTTATGACTGCTTTTGTCGTATCCCGTAGATTAGGGACACTTTTGTACTCATTATCATTTGTTTTCATAAATTTTTTGATTTCAGACTTAATGTTTTCAGTAGTGAAGAAGTCATTCAGAAGTAGGTTGTTCTTGGGACTGAGGCTGCAGGCCCGACCCTTCTGAATCTCCATGCATCCCCACCGTTTCTCCTCCTTGGACCCCAGGTTGGTTGTCTGGGACTTTAAGGCGAACTCCCACCCCACCCCACCCGCAACCCGGATCGAGCCGGCCAGCAGTTCCGGGCTCCAGGCGGACTGAGGCTGCAGGCACGACCCTTCTGAATCTCCACGCATCCCCACCGTTTCTCCTCCTTGGACCCCAGGTTGGTTGTCTGGGACTTTAAGGCGAACTCCCACCCCACCCCAACCGCAACCCAGATCGAACCGGCCAGCAGTTCCGGGCTCCAGGCGGACTCAGGCTGCAGGCCCGACCAACCTGGTCTTGTCACTCATCCTCTGACCCTTTCCCACTAGCCTTTGGACTTTTGAATTGTAGTGATTTGAATAGCGCGCGGCGCGCGCCGCACGATTTCCTTTTTTCATTCTGTTTTTCTTTGCTTTTGGGGTGTTACTTATTCAGTCAATTGAAGGCTCACCTCTCCTTAGAGACAGTGAGGACTTTGGGCTATCCAGGGTAGTGGCAACAGTTAATGGTAATTGTGAGCAACAGGTAGGCCAACCATAAGGGAAATCATCAATTTTCTAAGCCTGTATAACTTTTAACAATCAGATAGGAAGAAACATATAGATTACCTGATGACTAGGAACAATCGCAGAGGCTCAAGAAATATGAGCAACCAAGAAAAGGCCTCTCCCCCAAGGGAAATCATCAGGACTACACCACCCACAGTTAATACAATGGACCTCGTGGACATGTCTGATAAGGAATTCAGATTATTTGTAGTGACCAAACTAACTGAGATGGAAGAGAAAAGAGACAAGGAGCTCCAGGAGATGAGGAAGTCCTTCAACGACTTGAAAGAAGAAATGGATACCTTAAACAAGAACCAGATGGAACTTTTAGGATTGAAGAATGTGATACAGGAAATCAAAACCTCCCTTGAAAGTATTAAAAGTAGGTTAGACCAGGCAGAAGATCGAATCTCCAATGTAGAAGACAAAACATCTGACCTAGAAAAAAGTATCAAGAAGATTGAGAAAACAACCATGAAAAATGAGGATAATATACGAGGAATACTGGATACTATTAAGCGCCCCAACATCCGGATAATTGGTATTCCAGAAGAGGAAGAAAATAATAAGGGCCTAGATAATTTATTCCATGAGATTCTGGAAGAAAACTTTCCAAATCTAGAAAGGCATTCAAGTATCCAGACCCAGGAAATACATAGGACCCCTGGTAGAATCAACCCAAGAAGATCTTCTCCAAGGCACATTATAGCCAGACTGGCAAAAACAACAGATAAAGACAAGATACTAAAGTTGGCAAGAGGGAAACGCCAGGTTACTTACAAAGGTCACCCCATCAGGCTAACATCGGATCTCTCGGCCGAAACAATGCAGGAAAGGAAAGAATGGGGAAGCATAGTAAAAGTGTTGAGTGAAAAACAATTTCAACCAAGAATACTATACCTGGCAAAATTATCTTTCATATGGGAAAAAAAGATAAAAATATTCTCGAATAAACAAAATTTGAAGGAATTTACCAACTCCAGACCAGCTCTTCAAGAGGTTCTGAAGGGAGTATTATACCAGGAAAGCTAAAAAATCAGAGACAGTTATATGAGAACAAAAAGCAACCAAGAAAATGGCTCACTTAATGATAGGATCAGGTACGGAAATATCGATAATTACATTGAATGTCAATGGATTAAATTCTCCAGTAAAGAGACATAGACTGGCTGAATGGATAAGAAAACAGAAACCCTCTATCTGTTGCCTACAAGAAACTCACCTTATGGATAAAGACATACATAGACTAACAGTCAAGGGCTGGAAAAAGATACTCCATGCAAATGGAAATCAAAAAAAGGCTGGAGTAGTGATATTGATCTCAGACAAAATAGATTTCAAGACAAAGACCGTAAGAAGAGACAAAGAAGGGCATTATATAATAGTAAATGGGGTAATCCAGCAAGAAGACATAACCCTTATAAATATCTACACACCCAACTCAGGTGCACCTAAATATGTGAAGGAAAAACTGCTGGAGCTAAAAGGAGAGATAGGGAGAAATACTATAATTGTTGGAGATCTCAACACCCCATTATCTCCTATAGACAGATCTTCTAGACAGAAAATAAATAGAGAGATACAGGACTTAAATGATACTATAAATGGAATGGGCTTGACAGAGATCTATAGAACTTTCCACCCTACATCCACAACATATACATTTTTCTCACCCCAACATGGAACCTTTTCAAAGATAGATCATATATTAGGACACAAATCAAGCCTTTATAGATTCAAAGGCATAGAAACTGTACCCAGCATCTTCTCTGACCATGATGGAATTAAACTCAAGATTAACTTCAAGACACAACCCCGAAGATACACGAACACATGGAGACTGAACAACCTACTTCTGAATGACTTCTTCACTACTGAAGAAATTAAGGCTGAAATAAAAAAAATTATGGAAACTAATGATAATGAGTGCACAAGTGTCCAGAATCTATGGGACACAGCAAAAGCAGTCTTAAGAGGGAAATTCATAGCAATTAGTGTGCATAAGAAAAGGATAGAAAGATGGCAAGTAGATAACTTATCATCATGCCTCAGAGAATTGGAAAAACAACAACAAACAAACCTCCAAAATGCCAGGCAAAAAGAAATAATAAAGGTTCGAGCAGAAATAAATGAAATAGGAAATAAACGAACCATACAGAAAATAAATGAAAGCAAAAGCTGGTTCTTTGAAAAGATTAACAAGATCGACACACCATTGGCTAGACTGATTAAGAAGAAGAAAGAAAGGAACCAGATTAATAAAATATGTGATGAAACATGCAACATTACCACAGACATAGCAGAAATACAAAATATCATTAGAGGATACTATGAGCAACTTTACGCCAACAAACAAGATAACCTGGAGCAGATGGATAAATTCCTGGATGCACATAATCTACCAAGGTTAGATCAGGAAGACATAGAGAACCTGAATAGACCCATAACAAGCCAGGAGATTGAATCAGTAATAAATAACCTCCCAACAAAGAAAAGCCCAGGCCCAGATGGCTTCACTTGTGAATTCTACAAAACTTTTAAGGAAGAGTTAACCCCTATCCTACTAAAATTATTTCTAAAGATTCAAAAGGAAGGAAACCTTCCAAATTCATTTGATGAAGCCTCCATCATCCTCATCCCGAAAACAGATAAAGATATGACAAAAAAGGAAAACTACAGACCAATATCATTGATGAATACAGATGCGAAAATTCTCAACAAGATACTCGCAAATCGTATCCAACAACATATAACAAAGATCATTCATCACAATCAGGTAGGCTTTATACCAGGGATGCAAGGGTGGTTTAATATACGCAAGACCATAAATGTAATACACCACATTAACAGAAAGAAAGATAAAAACCATATGATCATCTCAATTGATGCGGAGAAAGCATTTGATAAAATACAACATCCTTTTATGATTAAGACTCTCAGTAAGATTGGTATAGAAGGGTCATTTCTGAACACAATAAAAGCAATCTATGAAAAATCTACAGCTAACATTATACTGAATGGAGAAAAGCTGAAAGCTTTTCCTCTGAAAACAGGTACTAGGCAAGGCTGCCCACTTTCTCCACTGCTCTTTAATATAGTATTGGAAGTCTTAGCTATTGCAATCAGAGAAGAGAATAATATTAAAGGCATTCGAATAGGCAAAGAAGAATTGAAAATATCTTTATTTGCAGATGACATGATGGTGTACTTAGAAGACCCAAAGGTATCCATGAAAAAACTGCTTGAAGTAATAAGTGAATACAGTAAGGTTGCAGGATACAAAATCAATATCCAAAAATCTATAGCATTTCTATTTATGAACAACAAGTTGAACGAAGCAGAGCTGAAGAAAGGAATCCCTTTCACCGTAGCCACAAGGTGTATAAGATACCTAGGGATAAACCTAACTAAGAAAGTCAAAGACCTTTATAAAGAAAACTATGAAAATCTTAAAAGAGACATTGAAAGTGACATAAAAATGTGGAAGGACATCCCATGCTCCTGGATTGGAAGAATTAACATAATCAAAATGGCAATTCTACCCAAATTAATCTACATGTTTAATGCAATTCCAATCAAAATACCAGAGATATTCTTCAAAGATCTAGAAAAGGCAATCATAGAATTTGTCTGGAACCATAAAAGACCTCGTATTGCAAAAGCAATCCTGCGCAAGAAGAATGGAGTAGGAGGCATATCACTCCCTGATCCCAAGATATACTATAAAGCTGTGGTCATCAAAACAGCATGGTATTGGCATAAAAACAGACAAGTGGACCAATGGAAGAGAATAGAGACCCCAGAAATAACCCCCAAAGCTTACAGCCAACTGATCTTTGACAAAGGATATCAGTCAATCCATTGGGAAAAGGAAAACATCTTTAGTAAATGGTGCTGGAAAAACTGGGTATCCACCTGCAGAAAGATGAAACTGAATCCCCATCTTTCACCATTAACAACAGTCAACTCAAAATGGATCAGAGATCTGAACCTAAGACCTCAAACAATAAAACTACTGGTGGAAAATGCTGGGGAAACTCTGGGGGACATTGGAGTAGGCAAAGACTTCTTAAATAAGACTCCAAAAGCACAGGCAATAATCCCTAAAATAGATAAGTGGGACTATATTAGACTAAGAAGTTTCTGCACAGCAAAGGACACAGTAACAAGTGTGAACCGACAACCCTCAGAATGGGAAAATATTTTTGTTAAATATGCCTCAGACAAGGGACTGATAACCAGAATACATAGGGAACTCAAGTGCCTTATGCGAAAAAAAATGATGAACCCAATTAAAAGATGGAAAATGAGCTGAATAAAAGTCTCTCTAAGGAAGACATATGAACAGCCAAAAAGCATATGAGAAAATGCTCAACATCCCTCATCATAAGGGAGATGCAGATAAAAACTACAATGAGACACCACCTAACCCCTGTCAGAATGGCAAAGATTAAGAATATAAAAAGTGATAAGTGTTGGCGGGGATGTGGTGAAAAGGGAACCCTCCTACAGTGTTGGTGGGAATGTAAACTCGTTCAACCACTGTGGAGAACAATATGGAGGTTCCTCAAAGATCTACAAATAGAACTACCATTTGATCCAGCAATCCCACTTCTGGGTATTTACCCAAAAGACAGGAGAACGCTCAGTCAGAAAAGTGCTTGCACATCAATGTTTATTGCAGCATTATTCACAATTGCCAAGACATGGAACCAACCTAAATGTCCACAAACTGATGAATGGATTTGAAAAGTGTGGTATATATACTCTATGGAATACTACTCAGCCATAAAAAATGACAAGACCCTGGAATTTGATAGAACGTGGTCAGATACGGAGGATATATTGCTGAGTGAAGTAAGCCAGGCTATGAAAGAAAGATATTGTATGTATCCACTCAATATATACCGACTATCAGCACTCTATAATAGAGAGCAAAAAATTGGAGGACATAAAAGCAGTGAAGGTACTTAACGAGAATAGGACAGTGTGGAATGGGGGAAGTGAAGAGAAGAGAATAGAGAAAGATAACAAGTGAACAATAGAGAGGCAGGACATTAGTGAGAAAGAGATATGGCTTATTAACTGTTGATGTTGACATGTATAGTATTCTCAACTGGATTTGTCTGAGAGGTATTTCATGATGGGCAAAGTACTTGTACAAGCAAAATGAAAAATAGCAATTGACTGTTTTAAAAAATAATTAGAATAATAATAATAATGATTGGGGAAAACATAGAAAAGATATTGAATGTTAAAGTGGGGAGATTAATGTCTCTGTACTGACTGACATGCATGGCATTCCCTTTTGAAAAAGCAATGTAATACACTGTAAAGTTATATGTAATTCAATGTAATATAATAGAAGAACATGATGATAATAAAAAATTAAAAAAAAAAGAAGTAGGTTGTTCTTTTTCCAAGTGTTTGTGTATTTTTGGTGGTGTTTCTTGAAATTAATCTTGAGTTTAATTCCATCGTGGTCAGAGAAGATGCTGGATATAGTTTATGCCCTTGAATCTGTAAAGGCTTGATTTGTGTCCTAACACATGATCAATCTTTGAAAAGGTTCTGTGCCGGGGTTACAAAAATGTATATGTTTTGGACATAGGGTGGAAAGTTCTATAGATATCTGTCAAGCCCATTCGATTTATAGTAACATTTAGATCCTGCATCTCTCTATTTATTTTCTGCCTAGAAGATCTGTTTAAAGGAGATAATGAGCTGTTGAGATCTCCAGCAATTACAGTATTTTTCCGTATCTCTCATTTTAGCTTCAGTGCTGGAGACCTGCTGCAGCCGGGGTGGGTTGAAGCTCATAGAAAAGTGATGCAGGTGAGCAGGAATTCAGGCAGAGACCTCTCTGCTATTCAGCATGTTCTCAGCTGACTACAGTCAGAGCAAGCTCAAGACTGCAACCTCAATGTCTAGGAGACATACATATTTATTATTGAGGGAGTTTTACAGTAGTAGGAAGGGTGAGGGGAAGTAAAAGATTTTACTCTAAAAAGTAAAGTATTCAAAGCATAAGAACAATAATCATAAAACATGATGTCTGTTTTCTTTAGCTATAAACAGTCATAATCTTCAAGGCAAGGAAGTGCATTTGTCTGGTGCATTCTCTTCTTAGATCTTGATTAGCGGGAAAGGTCTTTTGGGTGAGGGGGCTTTCAGGAAGCTTGATAACCTCAGTCCCAGGCCAGCTTGAGAACTTCAGACCCAGACCAGCATGAGAACTTCAGCCCCAGGCCAGCTTGAGAACTTCAGCCTCAGGCTAGGGTGGCAGTGGATTGCTGGTTACAAAGGCCTAGATAGAAATCTTATCTGATTAAGTAAAGACATGGTTAATATATACTGAAGTGGAATATCTATATTATCTCTTGGGTAAGCAGCTTAATGACTGACTTAAAGGTTATTGTGTACTTGTGACCCTCTATGTGCTGCTCTATACAATGGCTGTGGCTCAGGGAGCAGCAATCTTTCCTTGTCCTGAGATCAAAGGTGACTCATGGTCTTTGTTTGGGGTATCAGAACTTCGCAGGTGAGCCCCTGAGCCTCTCCCAGCTACTGAGGTCGTTTCACCAATTTAGTAGCTTTCCATTAATCCAAACCTTTCTAATGCTATCTATGTAATCCCCAGTAGGAGAAGTGAATGCAGCATTCTTTATTAACATTTTCCAGGCAGGTGGGGTGAGTCTCACAGAAATAATTCCCGTTTGCTGCCACCATAGGGATCTACATTCCTTCAGGATTATTGTAAAAGTTACAGTAAGGCTGGGGGTGTTATTTTACCCTTACGGGGTACTGGGGTACCGTAATGACAGTAAAGTCCATGGCAGAGAGATTGAAAGCACAAACCAGTACAACAAACACAGTTGAAACCTTGAGCTCATGGCTGCGGCCTTGCCTGCAGCTCTTCTCAGCCAAGCCTTGCTGAGACATGAGAGGCAGCTCCCCATATTCTGCCTGTGTTGGCTGCATGGCCTCCACCACTTCAGCGGTCTTTCCTTCACGTATTTAGGTGCACCTGAGTTGGGTGTATAGATATTTATAAGCATTATGTCTTCTTGCTGGATTATCCCATTTACTATTATATAATGCCTTTCTTTGTCTCTTCTTACAGTGTTTGTCTTGAAATCTATTTTGTCTGAGATTAATATCGCTACTCCAGCCCTTTTTTGATTTCCATTTGCATTGAATATCTTTTTCCAGCCCTTTACTTTTAGTCTATGTATTTCTTTATTCATAAGGTGAGTTTCTTGTAGACAACAGATAGAGGGTTTCTGTGTTTTTATTCATTCGACCCACCTGTGTCTCTTTATTGGAGAATTTAATCCATTGACATTCAATGTAATTGTCGATATTTCTGTACCTGTTCCTATCATAAAGTGAGCCATTTTCTTGAGTGCTTTTTGTTCTTGTATAACTGTCTGTCTGAATTTTTAGTTTTCCTGGTGTAGCACCCCCTTCAGAATCTCTTGAAGAGCTGATCTGGAGTTGGTTAATTCCTTCAAATTGTGTTTATCCAAAAGTGTTTTTATCTTTTTTCCCATATTAAAAGTAATCTTGCCAGGTATAGTATTCTTGGTTGAAATTGTTTTTCATTCAACATTTTGACTATATTTCCCCATTCTTTCCTTGCCTGCATTGTTTCCACTGAGAGATCCGATGTTAGCCTGATGGGGTGACCTTTGTAAGTAACTTGATGTTTCCCCTCAACTTTAGTATCTTGTCTTTGTCTGTTGTTTCTGCCAGTCCAGCTATGATGTGCCTTGGAGAGAATCTTCTTGGGTTGATTCTACTCGAGGTCCTATGTATTTCTTGGGTCTGGATATTTGAATGCCTTTCTAGGTTTGGAAAGTTTTCTTCCAGGATGTCATGGAATAAATTATCTATGCCTTTATTATTTTCTTCCTCTTCTGGGATACCAATTATCCGGATGTTGGGGCACTTGATGGTATCCAGTATTCCTCATATATTATTCTCAGTTTTTATGGTTGTTTTCTCAATCTTCTAGATACTTTTTTCTAGGTCAGAAGTTTTGTCTTCTACATTCGAGACTCGATCTTCTTCCTGATCTAACCTACTTTTAATACTTTCAAGGGAAGTTTTGATTTCCTGTATCAAATTCTTCAACTCGAGATGTTCCAACTGGTTCTTATTTAAGGTATCTATTTCTTCTTTTGAATCATGAAAAGACTTCCTCATCTCCTGGATCTCCTTGTCTCTTTTCTCTTCCATCTCAGTTAGTTCAGTCACTATGAATATTCTGAATTCCTTATCAGTCATGCCCACGACTTCTATTGTATTGACTGTGGGTGGTGTAGGCTTGATGATTTCTCTTGGGGGAGAGGCCTTTTGCTGATTGCTCATACATCTTGAGCCTCTGTGATTGTTTCTAGTCATCAGGTGATCTATATGTTGCTTCCTAAATTATTTAAGGTATATTAGAGTGTTAAAAGGTGTACAGGATTAGAAAACTGATGACTTCTCATATGGTTGGCCTACCTGTTGCTCCCAGTACTAGGTACTGTTGTCACTGGTCCTGGGAGACACAAAGTCCTCCCTGTTTCTAAGGAGTGGTGAGCCTCCAAATGACCTAATAAGCAACACCACAAGAGTAAAAAAAAAAAAAAAAAAATCACATGATGCATGATGCTAAATACTAAAATTCAGAGAGTCCAAAAGCAACTGGGGAGAGGCAGACTGAGGCTTCAGGCCCGACCCTTCTGAATCTCCATGCATCCCCACCGTTTCTCCTCCTTGGACCCCAGGTTGGTTGTCTGGGACTTTAAGGCAAACTCCCACCCCACGCCACCCGCAATCCGGATGGAGCCGGCCAGCAGTTCTGGGCACCAGGCGGACTGAGGCTGCAGGCCCGACCCTTCTGAATCTGCACACATCCCCACCGTTTCTCCTCCTTGGATCCCAGGTTGGTTGTCTGGGACTTTAAGGCGAATCCCACCCCACCCCACCGGAAACTGAACAACCTACTTCTGAATGACTTCTTCACTACTGAAGAAATTAAGGCTGAAATAAAAAAAAAATTATGGAAACTAATGATAATGAGTACACAAGTGTCCAGAATCTATGGGACACAGCCGAAGCAGTCATAAGAGGGAAATTCATAGCAATTAGTGCGCATAAGAAACGGATAGAAAGATGGCAAGTAGATAACTTATCATCATGCCTCAGAGAATTGGAAAAACAACAACAAACAAACCCCCAAAATGCCAGGCAAAAAGAAATAATAAAGGTTCGAGCAGAAATAAATGAAATAGAAAATAAACGAACCATACAGAAAATAAATGAAAGCAAAAGCTGGTTCTTTGAAAAGATTAACAAGATTGACACACCATTGGCTAGACTGATCAAGAAGAAGAAAGAAAGAAAGAAACCAGATTAATCAAATATGTGATGAAACAGGCAATATTACCACAAACATAGCAGAAATACAAAATATCATTAGAGGATACTATGAGCAACTATACGCCAACAAACAAGATAACCTGGAGGAGATGGACAAATTCCTGGATGCATATAATCTAACAAGATTGGATCAGGAAGACATAGAGAACCTGAATAGACCCATAACAAGCCAGGAGATTGAATCAGTAATAAATAACCTCCCAACAAAGAAAAGCCCAGGCCCAGATGGCTTCACTTGTGAATTCTACAAAACTTTTAAGGAAGAGTTAACCCCTATCCTACTAAAATTATTTCTAAAGATTCAAAAGGAAGGAAACCTTCCAAATTCATTTGATGAAGCCTCCATCATCCTCATCCACAAAACAGATAAGGACATGACAAAAAAGGAAAACTATAGACCAATATCATTGATGAATATAGACATGAAAATTCTCAACAAGATACTCGCAAATCATATCCAACAACATATAACAAAGATCATTGATCACGATCAGGTAGGCTTTATACCAGGGATGCAAGGGTGGTTTAATATACGCAAGACCATAAATGTAATACACCACATTAACAGAAAGAAAGAAAAAAACCATATGATCATCTCAATTGATGCGGAGAAAGCATTTGATAAAATACAACATCCTTTTATGATTAAGACTCTCAGTAAGATTGGTATAGAAGGGTCATTTCTGAACACAATAAAAGCAATCTATGAAAAACCTACAGCTAACATTATACTGAATGGGGAAAAGCTGAAAGCTTTTCCTCTGAAAACAGGTACTAGGCAAGGCTGCCCACTTTCTCCACTGCTCTTTAATATAGTACTGGAAGTCTTAGCTATTGCAATCAGAGAAGAGAACAATATTAAAGGCATTTGAATAGGCAAAGAAGAATTGAAAATATCTTTATTTGCAGATGACATGATGGTATACTTAGAAGACCCAAAGGTATCCATGAAAAAACTGCTTGAAGTAATAAGTGAATACAGTAAGGTGGCAGGATAAAAAATCAATATCCAAAAATCTATAGCATTTCTATTTATGAACAACAAGTTGAACAAAGCAGAGCTGAAGAAAGGAATCCCTTTCACCATAGCCACAAGGTGTATAAGATACCTAGGGATAAACCTAACTAAGAAAGTCAAAGACCTTTATAAAGAAAACTACGAAAATCTTAAAAGAGACATTGAAAGTGACATAAAAATGTGGAAGGACATCCCTTGCTCCTGGATTGGAAGAATTAACATAATCAAAATGACAATTCTACCCAAATTAATCTACATATTTAATGCAATTCCAATCAAAATACCAGAGATATTCTTCAGAGATCTAGAAAAGGCAATCACAGAATTTGTCTTGAACCATAAAAGACCTCGTATTGCAAAAGCAATCCTGCGCAAGAAGAATGGAGTAGGAGGCATATCACTCCCTGATCCCAAGATATACTATAAAGCTGTGGTCATCAAAACAGCATGGTATTGGCATAAAAACAGACATGTGGACCAATGGAAGAGAATAGAGACCCCAGAAATAACCCCCAAAGCTTACAGCCAACTGATCTTTGACAAGGGATATCAGTCAATCCATTGGGAAAAGGAAAACCTCTTTAGTAAATGGTGCTGGAAAAACTTGGTATCCACCTGCAGAAAGATGAACCTGAACCCCCATCTTTCACCATTAACAACAGTCAACTCAAAATGGATCAAATATCTGAACCTAAGACATCAAACAATAAAACTACTGGTGGAAAATGCTGGGGAAACTCTGGGAGACATTGGAGTAGGCAAAGACTTTTTAAATAAGACCCCCAAAGCACAGGCAATAATCCCTAAAATAGATAAGTGGGACTATATTAGACTAAGAAGTTTCTGCACAGCAAAGGACACAGTAACAAGTGTGAACCGACAACCCTCAGAATGGGAAAATATTTTTGTTAAATATGCCTCAGACATGGGACTGATAACCAGAATACATAGGGAACTCAAGTGCCTTATGCGAAAAAAAATGATGAACCCAATTAAAAGATGGGCAAATGAGCTGAACAAAAGTCTCTCTAAGGAAGACATACGAACAGCCAAAAAGCATATGAGGAAATGCTCAACATCCCTCATCATAAGGGAGATGCAGATAAAAACTACAATGAGATACCACCTAACCCCTGTCAGAATGGCAAAGATTAAGAATATAAAAAGTGATAGGTGTTGGCGGGGATGTGATGAAAAGGGAACCCTCCTACAGTGTTGGTGGGAATGTAAACTCGTTCAACCACTGTGGAGAACAATATGGAGGTTCCTCAAAGATCTACAAATAGAACTACCATTTGATCCAGCAATCCCACTTCTGGGTATTTACCCAAAAGACAGGAGAACGCTCAGTCAGAAAAGTGCTTGCACATCAATGTTTATTGCAGCATTATTCACAATTGCCAAGACATGGAACCAACCTAAAGGTCCACTAACTGATGAATGGATTGGAAAAGTGTGGTATATATACTCTATGGAATACTACTCAGCCATAAAAAATGACAAGACCCTGGAATTTGATAGAACGTGGTCAGATACGGAGGATATATTGCTGAGTGAAGTAAGCCAGGCTATGAAAGAAAGATATTGTATGTATCCACTCAATATATACCGACTATCAGCACTCTATGATAGAGAGCAAAAAATTGGAGGACATAAAAGCAGTGAAGGTACTTAATGAGAATAGGACAGTGTGGAATGGGGGAAGTGAAGAGAAGAGGATAGAGAAAGATAACAAGTGAACAATAGAGAGGCAGGACATTAGTGAGAAAGAGATATGGCTTATTAACTGTTGATGTTGACATGTATAGTATTCTCAACTGGATTTGTCTGAGAGGTATTTCATGATGGGCATAGTATTTGTACAAGCAAAATGAGAAATAGCAATTAACTGTTTTAAAAAATAATTAGAATAATAATAATAATGATTGGGGAAAACAGAAAAGATATTGAATGTTGAAGTGGGGAGATTAATGTCTCTGTACTGACTGACATGCATGGCATTCCCTTTTGAAAAAGCAATGCAATACACTGTAAAGTTATATGTAATTCAATGTAATATAAAGAAGAATATGATGATAATAAAAAATTTAAAAAAAGCAACTGGGGAAAAGGCAGAGGATTAGCAATGGTCCCTGGTGTAAGAGTCTGAAGCTTCAGGCAACCTGGTGTCTGGAACTGCTGCCTGGCTTGAACTGCTATTCTGGTGGGGTTGAGGGGATGTGAGTTCATCTTAAAGTTCCAAGGAAACAACCTGAATTCCAGAGACGAGTAGGAATCGGGATGCTTGAAGGTTCCCGGTGTAAGGGTCTGCAGCCGCAGGCAGCCTGGTGTCTGGAAATGCTGTCTGGCATGAACTGGTTTGCAGGTGGGGTGGAGGAACTTGCGAGTTTGTCTTAAAGTCCCAAGGAACAAACCTGAAATCCTGAGATGAGTAAGCTTGGAGATGAGTGTAGGCCCAGGTGTAAGGGCTTGCAGCTACAGGCAGCCTGGTGTCTGCAACTGCTTGGTGGCTCAAACTGGTTTGCAGGTGTGGTGGAGGTGGGTGCATATTCATCTTAAAGTTTGAAGGAACCAATCTGAAGTCCAAGGATGAGTAGGGTTTGGGATGCGCAATGGTCCCGGGCATAAGGTCCTGCAGCCTTAAGCAGCCTGGTGTCAGGAACTGCTGGCTGGCTCAATCTAGTTTGGTGTTGGGGTGAAATGGAAGCGAGTTCATCCTAAAGCCCCAAGGAACCAACTTGAAGTCCAGAGACAAGTATGGTTGGGGATGCACAACGGTACTGGGAGTAAGGGCCAGAAGCTGCAGGCATCATGGTGTCCAGAACTCCTGGCTGGCTCGAAATTGTTTGTAGTTGGGGTGTAGAAGGGTGTGAGTTTATCTAAAGTCCCAAAAAATAAACCTTAAATCCAGAGATAAGTAGGGTTGGGGTTGTGCTATGGTCCCGGGTGTAAGGACTTGCACCCACAGGCTGCCTGGTGGCTAGAACTGCTGGCTACCTTGAAATTTTTTGCAGGTGGGGTTAAAGGGGGTACGAGTTTGTCTTAAAGTGCCAAGGAACAAACCTGAAATCCACAGAGGAGGGTTGTGGATGCTCAACTATCCCGGATGTAAGAAACTACATGAGCAGGCAGCCTGGTATCCGGAACTGCTGGCTGGCTCGAACTTGTTTGCTAGTGAGGTGGAGGGGGTTGTAAGTTCACCCTAAAGTCCTAAGGAACCATCCTGAATTCCAGAGATGAGTAGGGTTGGGATGTGGGATTGTCCCTTGTGTAAGGGCCTGCAGCCACAGGCAGCCTTGTATCTAGAACTGCTGGCTGCCTTGAATGGCTGGCTAGGTTGATCTGGTTTGTAGATGGGGTGGAGGGTGGTGTGAGTTCATCTTAAAGTTCCAAGGAAAGAACCTGAAATACAGAGACAAGTAGAGTTGGGGATGCACGAGGGTCCCAGGTATAAGGTCCTGCAGAAACAGGCAGCCTGGTTTCTGAAACTGCTGACTGGCTCGAATTTGTTTGTAGTTGGGGTGGAGAGGGGTGTGAGTTCATCTTAAAGTCCCAAGGAACCAACATTAAGTCCAGAGACAAGTAGGGTTGGGGATGTGCAATGTTCCCGGGTGTAAGGGCCTGCAGTTGCAGGCAGTCTGGTGTCCAGAACTGCCTGATGGCTGGAACTTGTTTGTAGTTGGGGTGGAGGAGGGTGGGAGTTTGTATTAAAGTCCCAAGTAAACAACCTGAAGTCCAGAGACGAGTAGGGCTGGGGATGCGTGACAGTCTCTGCATAAGGGCTGGCAGCCCAAGGCAGCCTGGTGTCCAAAACTGTTGGCTGGCTCAAACTGGTTTGCAGGTGGGGTGGAGGGGAGTGCAAGGCCATCCTAAAGTCCCAAAAAACCAACTTGAAGTCCTGAGACGGGTAGGGTTCTGTATGCTCAAAGTTCCTGGTTTTAAGGGCTTGTAGCTGCAGGCTGCCTGGTGTCTGGAAATGCTGGCTGGCTCAAACTGGTTTGCAGGTGGGGTGTGGCAGGTGTGAGTTCATCTTAAAGTCCCTCGGAACCAAGCTGAAGTCCAGAGAAGAATAAGATTGGGGATGCGCCATGTTCCCAGGTGTAAGGGCCTGCAGACACAGGCAGTCTGCTGTCCGAAACAGCTGGCTGGCTCAAACTGGTTTGTAGTTTGGGTGGAGAGGGGTGTGAGTTCATATAAAGTCCCAAAAATCCAACCTTAAGTCCAGAGACGAGTAGGGTTGGGGATGCATGATGCTCCCAGTTGGAAGGGCCTGTAGTCACTGGCAGCCTGATGTCTGGAACTGTTGGCTGGCTCAAACTGGGTTTCAGGTGGGGTGGTGGGGGGTGCAAGTTTGTCTTAAAGTCCCAAGGAACCAACCTCAAGTCGAGAGATGAGTAGGGTCCAAAATGCATGAGGGTTTCAGGCGTAAGGGCCTGTAGCCACAGGCAGCCTGGTTTCCGGAACTGCTGACTGACTCGAACTGGTTTGCAGGTGGGGTGGAGGAGAAAGCGAGTTTGTCTTAAAGTCTCAATGAACCAACCTGAAGTCGAGAGACAAGTAGGGTTGGGGATGCGCGATGTTCCCAGGCATAAGAGACAGCAGCCGCAGGCAGCCTGGTGTCTGTAACTGCTGGATGACTGGGACTGGTTTGCAGTTTTGGTGGAAGGTGGTTTGAGTTCATCTTAAAGTCCCAAGAAACCAACCTGAATTCCAGAGAAGGGTAGGTCTAGTGATGTGTCAGTCTCGGCATAAGGGCCAGCAGTCCCAGTCAGCCTGGTGTTCGGAACTGCTGGCTGGCTCAGCCTGGCTTGCAGGTGGGGTGGAGTGGGGTGCAAGGTCATCTTAAAGTTCCAAGGAACCAACTTGAAGTCTAGAGATGAGTAGGATTGGGGATGCGCGATGGTCCCGGGTGTAAGGGCCTGCACCAGCAGGCTTCCTGGTACCTGGAACTGTTGGCTGGCTTGAACTTGTTTGCAGGTGGGTTGGAAGGGGGTTTGAGTTCATCTTAAACTTCCAAGGAAACAAGCTGAAGTCCACAGATGAGTAGGGTTGTGGATGCTCGAGTGTCCCAGGTGTAAGGAAATGCAGCAGCAGGCTTCCTGGTGTCTGGAACTGCTGGCTGGCTCGAACTTGTTTGCTGGTAGAGTGGAGAGGATTGCGAGTTTGTCTTAAAGTCCCAAGGAACCATCGTAAATTCCAGAAATGAGTAGGGTTAAGGATACATGATGGTCGCGTGTGTAAGTGCCTGCAGTCGCAGGCAGCCTGGGTTCTGGAACTGCTGACTGGCTCAAACTGGATGGATGGTAGGGTGAAAGGGCTTGTGAGTTCTTTTAAAGCCCCAAGGATCCAACCTGAAATTTAGCGATAAGTAAGGTTCTGGATGGTAGATGGTCCTGGCGAAAGGGCCTGTAGCTGCAAGCAGCCTGGTGTCCAGAAGTGCTGACTGGCTAGAACTGGTTTCCAGTTGGGGTGGATGGGGGTGTGAGTTTGTCTTATAATCCCAAGAAACCAACTTTAAGTCCAGAGATGAGTAGGTTTGGGTATGCACGATGGTCCCGGGCATAAGGGCCTGCAGCTGCAGGCAGCCTGGTGTCTGGAATGGCTGGCTCTCTCTAACTGGTTTGCAGATGGGGTTGAGGGGGATGTGAGTTTGTTGTAAAGTCCCAAAGAACCAACCTGAAGTCCAAAGATGAGTAGGGTTGGGGATGCACGATGGTCCCAGGCATAAGGGCCTGCAGCCTCCAGCAGCCTCGTGTCCGGAAATGCTGGATCACTCAAACTGGTTTGCAGGTGTTGTGGAGAGTGGTACGAGTTCATCTTAAAGTCTCAAGGCAGCAACCTGACGAGTAGGGTTGGGGATGCACAACGGTCCCAAGTGTAAGGGCCTGCAGCTGCAGGCAACATGGTGTCCGGAATTGCTGGATGGTTGGAACTGGTTTACAGTTGGGGTGGAAGGGGTACGAGTTCATCTTAAAGTCCCAAGGAACTAACCTGAAATCCAGAGAAGAGTAGGTCTGGTGATGCGTCTGTCTCAGCGTAAGGGACGGCAGTCCCAGTCAGCCTGGTGTTTGGAACTGCTAGCTGGCTCGAACTGCTTTGCAGGTGGGGTGGAGGTGGGTGCGAGTTCATCTTAAAGTTTCAAGGAACCAACCTGAAGTCCAGAGACGAGTAATGTTGGGGATATGAAATTGTCACGGGCATAAGGGCCTGAAGCCCCAGGCGGCGTGGTATCCGGAACTGCTGACTGGCTCGAACTGGTTTGCAGGTGGGGTGGAGAGGGTTGTGATTTTGTTATAAAGTCCCAAGGAACGATCCTGAAGTCCAGAAATGAGTAAGGTTGGGGATGCATGATGCTCTCTGGTGGAAGGGCCTGCAGTCACCAGCAGCCTAGTGTCTGGAGCTTCTGGCTGGCTCAAACTAGTTTGCAGGTGGGGTGGAGGATGGTGCGAGTTCATCTTAAAGTCCCAACGAACCAACCTGACGTCAAGACGAGTAGGGCTGGGGATATGTGACTTGCTTGGTGTAAGGACCACCAGCTGCAGACAGCCTGGTTTCCAGAGTTGTTGGCTTGCTTGAACTATTTTGTAGGTGAGGTGGAGGGGGGTACGAGTTCTACTTAAAGTTCCATGGAACCAATCTGAAGTCCAGAGAAGAGTAGGGTTCGGAATGCATGGCATTCCCCGGTGTAAGGGCCTGCAGCCCTAGTGACCTGGTGCTCAGAACTGCTGGATGGCTGCAAATTGTTTGCAGTTTGGGTGGAGGGGGTGCGAGTTCTTAAAGTCCCAAGGAACCAACCTGAAGTCCAGAGATGTGTAGGGTTACTTATGGGCGATGGTGCCGGGCATAAGTGCCTGCAACCGCAGGCAGCATGGTGTCTGGAAATGCTGGCTGGCTGAAACTGGTTTGCAGGTGGGGTGGAGGGGGGTGCGAGTTCATCTTAAAGTTCCAAGGAACCAACCTGAAGTCCAGAGATGAGTATGGTTGGGAATGCGGGATGGTCCCCTGTGTAAGGGCATGCAGCCACAGGCAGCCTGGTATCCCGAACTACTCAGTGCGTAGATATTTATAAGCGTTATGTCTTCTTGATGAATTAGTCCTTTTATTGGTATATAATTTGTTTCTTCCAATTTTTTCTTAAAAGCTGTATTGTCTAAAATCAGTATAATGACTCCAGCCTTTTTTTGATTTCTGTTTGCGTGGAATATCTTTTTCCAGCCCTTCACTTTTAATCTGTGTATGTCTTTATTCATAAGGTGCATTTCTTATAGGCAACAGATAAAGGTTTTTTTTTTTTTTTTTTTTTTTTTTTTTGCTATAGGGCATGTGTGTCTGCCAGAAAGACAGAGACACAGAAATGAGAAATCACTACCCAAGGGGTGGCCATACCGCAATTTATTCTCCTCCATTCTCTTCTTGGGATCTTGGACACACACACAAACACACACAGACACACAGACACACAGACACACACACACACACACACACACACACACACACACCTGCCTGGCGTGAGTTTAAGCTGCCAGGTCTGGGACTCGAACTGTGATCGAATACATGAGAGTCCATAGACGTAACTATTATACTATTTGCTGGTGCCTTTGACTGTGTTTCTTTTTTTTTTTTTTTTTTTTTTTTTTTTTTTTTCCCTATAGGGAGCACGTACTCACCAGAAAGACAGAGAGAGAGAGAGAGACAGAAAGCAAGAAATCACACTCCAGTGGTAATGGCCATGCCACAACCCCTTCTCCTCCATTCTCCTCTTGGGATTTTGGGCATACGCACACACATGTGCCCAGTGTGAGTTTAAGCCACTGGGTCCTGGACTTGAACCTCGGGAGTCCAGCAACATAGCCATTACGCCAACTGCTGGTCCCTTGACTGTGTTTCTTGATCAGATCATTTAATCCATTAACATTCTATGTTATTATCAATATTTTGGGAGCTGTTCCTATCTTTAAGTTAGCCATTTTCTTGGTTATTTTTTGTTCTCTTAGTTCTGTCTGCTTCTCTTTAGTTTTCCTGGTATAGTATTTTCTTCAGAAATTCTTGAGGAGCTGGCCTGGAGTTTGTAAATTCTTTCAGGTTTTATTTATCTGAGAATGTTTTTATCTTTTATTCCCATATGAAGGATAATCTTGCCAGGTATAGCAATCTTGGTTAAAATTGTTTTTCATTTAACACTGAATATATTACCCCATTCTTTCCTTGCTTACATTTTTTCTGATGAGAGGTCTGATGTTAACCTGAAGAGATATCATTTGTAAGTAATTTGATGTTTGTCTCTTGCCAATTTTAGTATCTTATCTTTGTGGTTTTAGCCAATCTGGTTATGACATGCCTTGGAGAAGATCTTCTTGGGTTGATTCTATTTGGGGTCCTTTGTATATCTTGTGTATGGATATTCAAATGCCTCTCCAGGTTTATAGTCTTCATCTCTAACAATTCTGTTTAATTCATTTTTATAGTGTCTATTTCTTCTTTCAAGTTGTGAAAGGACTTCCTTATTTCCTGGAGCTCATTGTCCCTTTTCTTTTCCATATTCTGTAATTCATTGTCTCTTTCCTCTTTCATCTCATTTTGTTTTGTCACTATAAGTATTCTAAATTGTTTATCTGACATTCCCACAATTTCCATAGTATTTTCTGTAGATAATGAGGAATTGGTGTTTTCTCTTTGGTGAGAGATATTTTCTTGGTTTCTCATATTTCTTGTGCCTCTGCAGTAGTTTCTATTATCAGGTAAATTATATGTAAATTAAATTTCTTAATCCTGAGTGTTCAAAGGTTAGCAGGGGGAATTGGTGATTAGAAGTCTCTCTGCTGCTCTACCTCTCTGATGCTCACCAGCAAACTCCTCTTTTGTCTTGGGACTTGGATAATTCAATGTCTTCCAAGTTTCTAGGTGCAGCTAGAGCTGAGCTGCTGAGCTTTAATTGAGAAAAAAAGAGTCACTTAAGGAAATGCTGAATTCTGAGAATTCAAAGGCATATAGTAGGGGATGAGCCACAGTCTCTTTGTGGCTCAGTGTTCCTGTCACTCAGTACAGCCAGGTCCTTCACTGGAGTGGGTGTCTTGATGGCATGGAGAGTGGGGAAATATGGGCTTCTCCAAGTCCCTATTAACATACCTGAGAGTTCAAAGGTTTGTGTTGGAGGTTATAAGTCATGCTCTGAAACACCCCCTCCCAGTCACAAATGGCTCTCCTGCCAGCAAAGTTGTCTGGGGTGAATCTCCTGATACTGTGGGGAGGGGGAAAAGATGGGCTTCTCCAATTTCCAGTTAACACATCGATTGCAGGAATTTTTTCAGCCACCTATGTAGCAAAGCACTCTCTCACACTCATCCTTGCCTACTTCACCCTTTCCCCTCAGGATATGTGTGTAAATGATTTAGTGCTATGGAGCCAGGCTTTGTCTGTCTTGTCCTGTGTCCAGAATATGTCCTTTGTTTTATTTTCCTTTGTTTTATTTGGCAGCCTACAAGTGCTTTGGTAACTATAAATTTATAGTTATAATTGAGTTATACATCATTTTCTAGAATTTAATTTTTAAGGTTTGAGAAAACAATGTAGTTGGTATTTTGAGCTGATTTTCTGAATTTCTCAGAGGCTCTTCAACTCATTATTTTATTTGAAACATGCTTAATGAACATCTACTATGTGTTCAGAGCTTTGCTGGGTGTGATGGGTGGTACAAAGACAAATGTAATTTTTTGCCTAAAAGAGCTATTTGTAAAAAGAAGACATAAACAAACAAATTAATTAAAAAGCCGAACTTATGGGACCAGCAGTTAGCATAATGGCTATGTCTCTGGACTCCCACGTAATCGACCGCGGTTCGCATCCCGGACCCGGTGGCTTAAAACTCCCGCCGGGCACATGTGCGTGCGTGCCCAAATCCCGAGAGGAGAATGGAGGAGAAGGGATTGCGGTGTGACCATCCCCCCTGGGGGGTGATTTCTCTCTTTCTGTCTCTCTGCCTCTCTGTCTGGCAAGCACACGCACCCTATAGCAAAAACCTCTCCAAAAAAAAAAAAAAAAAAGCCGAACTTATGAAACATAGGAACACATATTTATGTGCAGTTTAATAGGACTGAATGTATAGTTTGTAATTTATACCAATTTATGAATCATTAATTTATTCCAAGTGGAGCCCTAAAGGAATAGGCCTCAGGGGAAGGGTTAGGCTGGAATGATCAAAAAATGCTTCATGGCATGGGGGAAGGGATGGGAAGGTTGTTTCTCTAAATCTTTCTTCAGTTTGACTGGGTTGATTGATCCTGATTACTCAACAATTTGCAGTTTACAGAACATCAATACAAGGAATCTTCAAAAGTACATGGAAAATATATAATATGGATAAAACTATGATGTATGATTTTAATTTTTTTGCACTCAAACTGTGATTCCATTTTTTGGAGAGTTTTTTTCTGTAATATGGCACATGCTCTTGCCAGAGAGACAGAGAGACAGAAAGTGAGAAATTACCCCCCCCCAGGAGGGATGGCCATGCCACAATCCCTTTTCCTCCATTCTCCTCTTGGGATCTTGGGCACACACGCACATGCACCCAGCATGAGTTTAAGCCACCGGGTCCACGACTCAAACTGCGGTCGACTGCATGGGAGTTCAGCGACATAGCCATTATGCTAACTGCTGGTCCATTTAATTCCATTTTCATGAAATTTTTTGAAGTCCTCTTATATCTCATTAGAATCTACCAACAACTTTGTGTAGTAAATAGACAAAATACTCATACTCTCATTTTATTTGCATTCAATCTTCCCTTTTTATTTGTTTTCTCTTCACTATCATTCATGGCTTTTGTCCACGAATATCCACTTGCCTGTGTTCCTGGGTGGGTGTCACTTATATGATGTGTGTTTTGCAAAGTTCTTCCTCCTCTGAAGGGTGGGTTAAACCAAGATGCAGGGAGTTGTAAAAAGATGCAAGGCACTGATGTGATGTTGTTTATTGGCTGAGTTCTGGGGTAGCTCACAGAACTTAGCACTCAATGAGCTTCCTCCCTCTTGGAGCTCAAAGCATGGAGAGCTGAGCTGAGTTGAACTGAGAAGAACTAGATAGCTGAGCTGACTAGGTGCTCCCCTTCTCTTAACAGGGCTGCAGACAATAGTGGTTTATTGCCAAAGAGAAACTATCACACACACACATGTTCATTACATGCAGTGGCATAAAAAAGCAAAGTCATAATTACATAACAAGCATGCAAGTGCACTACAACTAATTACATGAGTTGTTTATCATGTAACCTTCAAACATGATAAGGTAGGAAGTGAGGGAACCAGACTAACCCATTTTCTCTACAATGAGAATTAAAAGGCATCATAAAATGTGTCCTTGGGTATGTAACATGTTTCTTTAAATGAAATTTTTGTCTTTTCTTTTAGCTTTAGGAAATATCAGTGTAGATTTATACTTATTATTTGGAATGCACCTTTTATTATCCCTTTATTGTCTAAGGACACTTTGTATTAATTATTGAAACCATCACATCTTTTTTTTTCTAGTTGATACTGAGGGGATGGAACAGGGAAGATATCCACATAGGAGGCAGTGCTGGCAAAGGCAAATCTGGGTGTGGGCATTTGCTTAATAAGGGAACACTTGGCCCTTCTTAGTGAAGGGACAGTGGAGTTGAGACAGGAACAGTGACAGAAAGAAGAGAGTAATGGGAGAAAGTAGTACAATTTTGGATTTGAACAAGTGGCCATTTGCCACCTACTGCAGACTGACCCTAGAACTCCCAGTGAATTAAACCTAGCAATATTGTTTCCAGTATCTCAAATTCCCCTGTGCACTGTGAAGAACACTGAAGTGGATGAAAAAAATTTCTCTTAGTCCTTCCCTTTGTCTCACCCATTGAATGGTAGTAATGCCAAAGTGCTGCGAGAAGAAAGTCCTTAACAGTTATTAAGGCTCATATGTCATCTAGTATTTTTCTACACTGTCATTTGCCTAGAAATTCTGGTTTGATTGGCAAGGGGTGAAAACAGCATCGATTGTCTTTTAAAATAAATTCCCCCAGATGATTCTAATGCACACCCAGTGTTGAGAACAACTGGGTTATATAGTCAGCCTCTAAATAACTGCTTTAGAGAGGTCCTTTCCTCTCATCTTTTTATGTGCACATCAGTCAGGATAATGATTGCCCTTTTATTAACACATTCTGCCTCTGCTAACCGTCTCTATCAACATCTGTGACAAGTGGGCTTCTAACAGAAGTCTCATTTCATTCATTTTTTAGAAAAATATGCCCTAATGCAACAGAGATTTAAGGTACTCTGATGTCTAAGACTGGGCCTAACATTCTCTTGTAAGTCTCCTTTGCCAGGAGTCCAGATAACATTTTCCTGATGCAAACAGCTGTCTGTCTGAATCTTTAAATATTGTGGGCTTCTGCAAGAGGTGACTACAGGCTATTCATCAGCTCAGGTGACTACATTGAACTTTGCTAATGTTGATTGCTATACTTCACTAATACCTGAATTCTGAGCACATTAAATTGATTGTACTGCTTCTACCAGTGTCTTCCCCAGTGCAGTCAATAGGTTTGCTTCCTGATCTTGGCTTCTACTATTACTTTTCTTCATAAATGAGACCATATATGAGATGTTAAAAGTCCATGGGCTCATGTAGTTTCATTAGCCTCATTTAAAGTGCAAATATCTCTTAGAAAGGGCAGTTATCTTACACTTGTCCACTTGTCTAAATTATTTTCATCAAGGCTTTCTTTACTAACTCAATAAAATTTAATAATTTTTCTGATATTTGCCTTCTCTGTACAAGCATGGCTCTTGTAGTATCTCTAATACTTATATGAAGGCCTAAACTTTTTTTTTATTTTTTGGAGAGGTTTTTGCTATAGGGTATGTGCGTTCACCAGAAAGACAGAGACAGAGAGACAGAAAGCGAGAAATCACCCACCAGGGCGTATGGCCATGCTGCAATCCCTTCTCCTCCACTCACCTCTTGGGATCTTGGGCATACACGCACACATGGCAAGTGTGAGTTTAAGCCACCAGGCCCAGGACTTGAGTCGTGGTCATGGAGCCCAGTGACATAGCCATTACACTAACTGCTGGCCCCGAAGGCCTAAAATTTTAATGGGAGAATAGAAGGTTGGGGGTAGTAAACAGTAAAATAGATGGCCATTATTTGAGTATGGATGAAAGCCAAACAAAAAGGCAGATGAGAACTGATGAAACAAAGACAAATTCCTTTTTGCATTTTGGTTGCATCTCAAGCTTTTCTCTGCCCATGTAGTGGGGTTTCACTGATGGTTGCTGGCCAAGGCAAGTCTATTGATGTCCACTTGAGCCATGGTTACTCTGAGGAAGAACTCTCCTGGAGGAGTCCAACCTGGTGGGGCCCCAGGATCTGTTTGAGCCCCCTGACCTTTGAGCACAGCCTTGGTCAGCTCAGCACGTTGGCAAGGCCACTGCTGTATGGCCCCCCGACCTATGAGCAAAGCTTGGGTCGACTCAGCATGTAGGCAAGGCCGCTTGCTGTATGCTCTGGAGACTACGGTAGCCTTGCTGGGAAGCAACCCCCCTCTGACTCCCTGATATACTACTATAAAAGAATTACATAGCTCTCTCATACATCTTGAGTATGTGGTAAGATTTCCCGAAAGTCCCCCAACCACTCCACTTTGCCCTGACCACCTACTGTTAATTACAATGCTTCATCCCTGAGGTCACAATGGAGGGTGTGCTGAAGTTCCATCTAGGCAGAAATCTTCTTGACCTTTGGAAGGCCCTTCAAGACACATTTAACATAAGCTTAAAAATAATCTTCTCTTTACATATAATAGGATTAGGCTGAAACTGGCCCAGGACACTCCTGCCCCACAGTAGCTAATGTTTTAGCAAGATACATAACAGTGGCACCACAGGCACAACAGAACACTTAGGTATACCACAAACCCATTTTAAAGTTTTTCATTAACTTGTTAGTCACTTTACTTTTGACTTAAGAAAAACCGGTACTGCCAGTTGAAGAAGCTGTTTAAAGTATCCCCATCCTCTCCAAGTGAACAATAGATTCACCCCTTTAGAATAGATAGATATATTAGGATTCCTTTAATTAAGTTTTAGATCCCTATAGAATTATATAATTGTCATTCTTTATTGAGATCCATAAGAACTAATACCTATACTTGAGATTTTCTTTTCTTAGCATCGTACTCAGTAATCACAAGATGGCTGCTGCCAATCATCGGCTGATAATTAACTCTGCTTGCTGGAGCTGCTTTCCTGAAACTGCATTCCTTGAAGTTCCTGAAAACCTGCTTACATCAAACAAACAATTGTTGAACTGTAATAGATCCACCCTTAATCCAACACTGAATGGAATCTATGATCCCTATTGTTAAAACTTTATGAACTGATAATTAGAACACATAGCCCCTCACCTGTTTACTTGCATGTATCACATTTTCAATAAAAAGGCACAATGATTCCTAGCAGTTGTCACTCTACAGAGAGCAATCTCTGAGGGTGTCCGACTGAGGACGTGCATGAAAAAGGCACCGAGGCCTCAGTCTTTCCTTCCTGTACCGCCTCTGTCAAGATAACCCAGCCCCGCTGAGACTGGACCCCGGCACTCTCAATACTCATATATGTGGGGTCTTGAATTATCTCCATTAGCTTGCCATGGTATGTAAATTTTGCCTGAAGAATGTACTGGAGATGGGTATAATTTTAGTAGACCAAAAGCTAGTTTCTACTAGATTGAAAGAAAAGTAGTGTCATTTTCATGGTCTATTCCAAACATTGTAAGAGAGCTTCTGGTTGCTCAGAGCAGGCCAGTTCCAAGAATTTAGATTTAAGAAGAATTTTGACAAATGAACTGAGTAAACCAGCCAAGGAAGAGACTCAAAAGCTGTCAAAGCAGCTAGTTATATTGTATCTGAAAAAAAAAAAAATAAGGCTCTGTGAGTCTAGTTTTTTCTCTTTATATGTTTGAGGCGAAGGCAGGACTTGCACTTATAACATAAAGAGAAATGTGGGCTAGTATATTTTGACTCATAGCTATCCAATGATGATTAAGATCACAGGATTTGGAATCAGCCGCTTGGGCTTGAATCTTGTTACTAACTATGATCTTGGACAAAGTATATGACATCCACGTATTGTCAGCTGTAAAATGTGAGAAAAATTATGGCCTTAAATATATACTTTGTGATGTTATTTAACTTTTTTTTACATTCATTCACTGTGTATTATTACAGCATATCAAACGATCTTTTCACGTCATCAATATACTGTATATTGGTCCAGTTAAAGATCATTACCATACCTGTTATCATCCACAGATGATTTTTCATTTTTGTGTCCCTTAAATGTTTTGCTTCTTTCTTTTGCACCTTGATTCCCTCACTTTCACCATCTGCCATTTTCTGCTCTCATCCCACATTATATCTAGTACCCACGGTTGCTCTCCATGCCTTTATGCCACCTAATCTTTCAGTTTCTGCCATAGAGTGTAGGCATCTGGCATATATTGAATGGGGACATATGCTGTCTCAATTTCATAGTCTTCTTGCTTTATTTAGCAGTTAACCTTCCATATTTTTCCACTTTCTATGAAATGTCAACATCTCATTTGGCTGAGTAGTATTCTAAAGTGTACATGTGCCACACTTCTTCAATCCATTCATCTGTTCATGGACATTTTGGTTGGTATCATGTCTTAGTAATTGTTAATGCTGCAATAAACATGGACATGCAGGTGTTTCTCTAACAGTGCATTCCTATCCTTTGGGTAGATATCCAAAAGTGTAATTGCTGGATAATATAACAGTTCCATTTGTAAGTCTTTGAGGAACTTCCACATCATTCTCCATAGTGGCTGTACTAATTTACATTCTCACCAACAGTGTAAGAAAATTCCCTTTTCTCCACAGCCTTGTCAGCCCTTACCATTCTTTATTTTTTATTCTTAGTCATTTTGATGGGGGTTATGTAGTATCTCATTTTGGTTTTGATTTGCATCTCCCTTATAAGTGGTGTTGAACATTTTTTCATATACTCTTTGACTTTTCATATGTCTTACTGAGAGGTTTGTCTGTTAGACTCATTTGCCCTTCTTTAAATTGGGTTGATTTTTTTCTTTGCTAAGCTGTTCAAGATTCCTGTATATTCTGGTTATCAGTCCCTTATCTGATGCATAGTTTGCAAATATATTCTCCCATTTTGACTGTTGTCAATTCACTCTAATTATTGTTTCTTTTGTTGTGCAGAAGTTTTTTATATAGTGTTATTTTGAAGCTTACAAAAGGCAATATAAATAAAACATTTAACCGTATTTGTACAAAAATATTTAATAAGTGTTATTGGTTATGAGGATGATGATGGCTATGCAGGGACTGGAAATCACTTGGCAGTGAAACTGGAGATAGAGGCTGTATTCTTGGTGTAGAGGTTTGTAGCAGATAAATATCTATGAGTGCTTTTGACTGTGTGATTCTATATTGTTATTCCTTGAAACACTTAATTCTTTGTTAGAGGCAGCCAAATAAAGCCAATTTGTACTGTTTACTGTTCAGCCTACTCTGTGCTTAATCTGCACTGAGGAAATCTTGCCTATTCACATGCTTAGAATATTCTCAGACTGGCCTGCTGAAGGCCTCTCCCAAATAGTCAAAAGACCACTGGGAAAGTCCACATCTATGTAGAAGATAGCAATTATGTAGTTGAATGGATAGGCATACATTTACTATAGAAAACTTGAAGGGTATGTGTAAGAAGCAGTTTAAAGAGATCAATTGATGCCAGGTACTTTTAAAGTGAACAAACAGTCTTAGCTTACTAAAATGGCTCTAAAATCAGCCTTTAAAAAAATTACTAGGAACCAGACCAGCGATTAGCTTAATGGCTATGTCGCTGAACTCCCATGTAGTCAACCATGGTTTGAGTACCAGACCTGGTGACTTAAACTCATGCTGGATGCATGTGTGTGCATGCCTAAGATCCTGAGAGGAGAATGGAGGAGAAGGAATTGCGGTGTAGCCATCCCCCCTGGGGAATGATTTCTCACTTTCTGTCTCTCTGTCTCTTTCTGTCTTTCTGGTGAGCACACATGCCCAATAGCAAAAACTTCTCAAAAAAAATTACCAGGAAGACAGCAAGTGATGTGGTAGTTGAAGGTACTAGACATCTACATGGCCAACTGTGGTTCAAATTCTGGACCGGGCAGCTTGCTTTCTCACTTACCATTTCTCTCTCTGATCAAAGTTTTAAAAATAATAATAACAAAAAATAAAATTAAATAAATAATTCTTTTTTTTTTTTTTTTTTTTTTGGAGAGGTTTTCTCTATAGGGTGTGTGCGCTTGCCAGACAGACATTGAAAGACATAGAGACAGAAAGCGAGAAATCACCCCCCGGGGGAGATGGTCACGCCGCAATCCCTTCTCCTCCATTCTCCCCTCAGGATCTCGGGCACGCACGCACACGTGCCCGGCGTGAGTTTTAAGCCACTGGGTCCAGGACGCGAACCGCGGTCGACTACGTGGGAGTCCAGCGACATAGCCATTACACTAACTGCTGGTTCCCAAAATAAATAATTCTTTAAAAAATTTTTCAGAGGGTGAGTGAACTCACCAGAGAGAGATAGAGAAAGTGAGAAATCAATTCCTATTGGGGAAGGCTACACTGCAACCCTTTCTCCTCTTTTCTCCTTTTGGAATTTTGGGCATGCATACACAGGCACTCTGCATGTTTCTCAAGTCACTAGGTCCAGGACTCAAACCACACAGTCAGGTGTGTGGAATTCACCACCTTCACCATCATGTCATCATCTGGCCCAAACTTCTTGTTTTTAAAGTTAATTTTGTTTCTTTCATGTGAGCAAATCATGGGTGTGTGTGTGTAGAAAGAGAGAGAGAGAAACCATCAACAGGGTCTTGTCATACTACAGTCCTCTTCCACCAGCCCTCTAGCTAGTCAGGATATTGGGTATACACCCACCTACGGTATTTCAACTCAACTTGGGATCTAAACTTCTGGCTGATTATGTGGCTTTTAGTACTTTAGATCAGCACACTACCACCTGTGCCAGAGGCTGGGTCAAGAATTTGCTTTCCTACCCCTAGCTCTAAGCTGTTACTTTGCTGTTCTTTTATTTATTTATTTATTTATTTATTTATTTATTTATATTTTACTTCATAATTTATTATTTACATTTAATTGTACATCTTTGTGAGTCATGACATTGTTTTTGAAAGCATGCATGCAATGTGTGATAAATCAAGAATTTTACCATATTCATTGTCTTCAATAAAAAACATTACATTATTGTGTGCACCTTCAATTTTCATTCTGTTTTTTAAAGATATATATATATATATATATATATATATATATATACACTCATATAAGTACACACATATATCTATATATATGTATATATGCATATGTATAAACTAGAATGTTCTTTTTTTTACTCTGCTGTGGTCTGGAATGTCCTTTTGTTACTCTGCTGTGGTATACCATTTGGTAGCCTATTTTCCTTTCTTACATGCATTCTTGTGTCTGTTACATGTTTTTAAAGTTTAAGTATTTATTTTTCCATGAGTGAGCAAATAAGGGAGATAGACAGAGCACCCCCAAAAGGGTCCTGACATCACTATTTACCCATAGCCTTCAACTAGCACTTGGTCATGGGCAAAAGTACACCTAGTGAACTCAGGAAGGCCTCTGAACATGAACCAGGAACTTTCTTATGTGGGATTATCTTGAAGAGTGTTGTATTTTATTGCTATACCAACATCTGACCCGACTTTTTAATTCTTTCTCTTCTTGTTTGAAACCAACCAATGAAGACCTTTTCTCTTGTAAGTGATGAAACCACAGATAAAATCTTGACTCTCAGAAAGACAGTACCTTGCTGTAGACCTGAGATAGACTTTGAAGTCCCCTTCTGTTATTCTTATGCTATTTCTACTTTTAGCTTCTGTGTCAGCATCACTTAATAGTATCAATGTGAGTCATGAATGTTCACCACATATGTAATATTAAATTTTATAGTAGCCACATTAAAAAAGCTTTAAAAAGTACAATTAAGTTAAATAAGATATGCAAAATACAATTAAATAATGTACCAAAATATTATAATTTAAACATGTAATTAATATATAAAAAATATTGGAATATTTTACATTCTTTTCTCCATACTGAGCCTTCACAATATGGCACTCACTTTATACATTTCAAGTGCTCCATAGCTACATATGGATAATGACTAATGTATTAGATGAATTAACTTTAGCTCAGAAGCATTGACAGGCCCACTGTTTTTGATAATTTATGCATAAATTTCTTCATAAATTTTAAATAAATTCTGTGTTTTCTTAAGAAAAAAGTCTGTATGATTTTTTTCCCAAATGAACAAGCATTCAAGGTTTTGCTATTCTGCCTTCCTAGGTTCCCTGGCAATCCAATCTGTATCCTGATATATTGAAAACAATCATACATTTTTGGTGATTTTTTTGAGATAAAATTGGGATCAGGATGTTTGGAAATAATATATTTTTCTATTTTTGGAATTATACAGGGTAATATCATAATTGCCTTTTCTTTTTAAATTTAAGTACTAGATATTAAACTTGTATTTCTAAAGATGGCAGGTGTTGGAGATTGGTTAACTACACTCTTTTCTCTCTTTTTCCATAGCCATGGAAATATTCTGTGTATTTTTGTGTAGAACGGAGGAAGGATAGAGCAGTGATTCAGCTAATGGAATGAATGCTACAGTGCAAGTCAAAATGCTAATTCTCATTCTTTTACTAATGAACAGTATGAATTTAGGTAAGTGACTTGTCTGGTTCTCACTCTTATCTACAGAATGCAGCAGTTGAATGAGATAATTTTGAAAGTTCTTCCCATCATTTCCAGCACTTTTACTCATCTTTGTCTCATCAGGAGCATAATAAAGCAATTTTATTTTATTTATTTATTTATTTATTTTTATTTTTTTTTGAGAGGTTTTTGCTATAGGGCGCGTGCGCTCGCCAGACAGACAGAGAGAGACATAGAGACAGAAAGCGAGAAATCACCCCCCAGGGGGGATGGTCACACCGCAATCCCTTCTCCTCCATTCTCCTCTCGGGATCTTGGGCACACACGCACACGCACCCGGCGTGAGTTTTAAGCCACCAGGTCTGGGACATGAACCGCGGTCAACTACGTGGGAGTCCAGCGACATAGCCATTACGCTAACTGCTGGTTCCCTAAAGCAATTTTTTTTTGTAGTTTTTTACTATAGGGTTCATGAGCTTGCTAGAGAGAGACACAGAGAGAGGAAAAATGAGAAATCACCCCATTCAGGGGGATGGCCATGCTACAATCACTTCTCCTCCATTATCTTCTCAGGATTTTGGGCATTCATGTCCATGTGCTAGGAGTGTTTTTCAAACTGCCAAGTTCGGAACTCAAAACTCGAAGTCAGCCATGTGGTGCCTTAACCACCACATTGGCCTATAAAGCAATTTTAATGAGCTTCATATCTCCCAATGGGGCAGGCAAACCCTCTATGTTTGTAGTACTTAACCAGGGTCCATGGGTGAATTTCAGAGGTACATGAACCACTTTAAATGGCAAATTTGTGAGTTTTGTGAATATATTTGCTTTTCTAGGAGAGATTATAGTTATCATATTTGTTAAGGAGTCAATGACCCCCAAAAGATTAATGCAAGAGATTGGATAAGTCCTGGGGCCTTGTAAACCCTCACTTAAATTTTCCATTTAAGAGTCTCAGTGGTAGAAAGCTTGATCAGACTTAGAAGCTCAGCCAAGGGATTTCATAATTACCCTCCATCACTTCCAGCATTGCCAACAATAAGTTGTTAAAGAGATCAAGAATTGAACTTGTCAGTATGCTCCTATGTCCTTGTTAACCACTTGTGAAGACACTATATTCATATGTGTGGTGAATATGTTAAAGAAAAAGGAGATCAGGTTCAATCCCAAATACAAGAGTGAGTGGAATTTATAGTCAAAGACCACGTTGGAGGGGGTGGTAGAAAAATGTTTAAGAGAAGACATCAAGGGTAGGAATATTTTTGAAAAATATTACTTAGAATTCATGCTGAAGGCAAACCAAGGACTTATACATTAAAGATTGAGGATGAGAAGTTTGATTAGTTATTAACAGTGAGGGATTCTGACTTAGTAAATGGTATGATGTATATTTTACAATATTATGATTCTCATTAAATTTGAAAGCTTATACAGTTATGCTTGCCAGTACTCCATTTTAAATATTTTGACAACATAACTTTATTTGAAGGTATACAATTTGCTGTGCCATATTTGCTGCAACTAAGCCAAATGAGCTGACAGCTACCTTATTAATATATAAATGAGCTAGTGAACTCTTGGACACATCCCTTCACAAGTAACATCAACAAGTTGGAGTAACGTGTTTTTGAGGATATAAAAATAAGAGCCTCTGAACTAATATATGAGACACATCTTAAAGTACCTCTTTTGTCTGGGAGAATACATTTGATAAGACAGATGCATCTGGAAGCTGTCCAGTTGGAAAAGTCTTTGAACTGCATTGTTGATAACTTGATGGCATTCTGTATCTGTTTGAGTGCCACTTTGAGGAGACTGTCTCCTTAGCCAAGTGGAAAACTCCTCTCATGGACATACAAAATTTGGTTTGTTATTAACACATGTGTACTCATATGCCCTGCATTTTTTTTCTTATTTACTGTTAGGATAATGCAGCTAATTTAGGCTGAATTTAAAGGAGCTGCCCCTCATGCCTAAAAGCAAGGACTGGGCTGAGGAGAACTGTTAGCAAGGTCAGAAGTTTACGAGTTCCAATTCTCCACTGTGTTGCTGTACTGGCCTGCACTTAATTTCTCTGCCATGAGCTTTACTGATGGTACCCCATAAGGGCAAAATAACACCCCCAGCCTTACTGCAGCTTTACAATAAAGCCAATTAGCAATCCTTAAGGAATGCAATTTCCTAAGATGCAGTGAGGATCAGGAAGTTTGAGACTCACTCCACCTGCCTGGAAAATGTCAATAAAGAATGTTGCATTCACCTCTCCTACTGGGGATTACATAGATAACATTAGAAAAGTTTGAGTTAATGGAAAGCTACTAAATTGGTGAGACAACCTCAGTAGCTGGGGGAGTCTTAGGGACTCATTCACAAGGCACTGATACCCCAAACAAAGACCATGAGTCACCTTTGATCTCAGGACAAGGGAAGATGGTCATTCCCCAAGCCACAGCCATTGTATAGAACAGCACTTAGAGGGTCCCAAGTACACAGTAACCTTTAGGTCAGTCATTAAGCTGCTCACAAGACCACATTCCTTTCCCATGTAGGCAATAGGCTCACCCCCTTAGCTGTAAATTACCCCAAAAGCAATATAGATATTTCACTTTAGTATATATTAACCATGTCTTTACTTAACAAGACAAGATTTCTATCTAAGCCTTTGTAACTGGCAATGCTGCCGCCCTGGCCTGGGACTGAAGTTATCAAGTTTCCTGCAAGCCCCCTATTCAAAAGACCCTTCCCGGTAATCAAGATCTAAGAAGAAAATGCACCAGACAAATGGACTCCTTTGTTCTAAGGACTGTGTTTGGCTTCACCTGATCAAACAGAACAGTGCATCATGTTTTACGATTATTGTTTCCATACTTTGTATACCCTGTTTCTTAGAGTAAATCTTTTACTTACTTCCCCTTACCCATCCTACTCCTGTAAAACTCCTTCAATAATAAATACGTATGTCTCCTAGCCATCAGGGCTGCAGTCTTGAGCTGGCTCTGACTGTAGTCGGCTAAGAAGATGCTAAAGAGCACTGAGGTTTCATCCTGAATTTCTGCCCATGTTGCCTTCCTGTGTATGAGTCTTGGCCCACCCCGGCTGGAGCAAGCCTCTGGCAACTTACCTTTTACTTGTGTCACTTTATATTTGCCTATTCTGTGTGTGTGTGTGTGTGCGTTCTATGACTAACCAGAATTTTCATTCATGAATACTCTGTTCTCTATTTGGCATGTCATTTATTTCTGTTTTGTTTTTGATTTTGCTTGTTTTGTTTTAGGCATAAAAGAAAATAACCTTCTCGCAGAGCGATTAAAATCATCACCAGGTATTGGGGAAACTTGATCACCTTTGTTGGTCCAGAAGTGACAGCAGGATTCTTGTTAAAAACTGTGCTATTCAGGTGCTCCAAGGATGGGTCTAAAGCTGAAGTCTAGTCACAAAGAAGACTCAGGAACCCCAGTGAAGTTTGGTCAAGAAGAAAGTTTTTGCCAAATGTCAGAGGTTATGCTGGGCATATAATAATTTATTAATGGCCTTTTCATGCTTTCTAGCTTATGTGTTGCTCCTTGTTTTGATATCTGTTGTCTTCTATTTCTAAGAAGATTAAGAGAACTATTTATTTATTTATTTTTCTTTCACATTTTATTGATTCACAAAAGATCTTAATGAATCTAAATACTTTCAATAGCAAGTGTGGCTAATATATACTGATCTGTGAACACATATCTAACTTTAGGCATATAACTCAGTGATTAGAATAAACATACTATAAAGTAGCACCTAGCTGTGGCTATATAGCTTACGGTGGTCACTTAATAGATTTTTTAATGTATTTTTAATTTCAAGAGAAGTAGGTTTAGCTTTAATAAATAAAAACAAAAAAAATGTTAAAGAAAATTTGCTTAAGACTTCAGACGATTCCTCATGGCTCCTGTGAACTAGTTATTTCAGGGGACAAGAGAAATGAATATTTTCTACTGATATTTCAGCCTCCAGCAAACAAGCTAGTGTTGCAGGAGAGGTGAGGCCTTCCTTCAGAAGAAGATTCCTCATGGCTCCTGTGAACTAGTTATTTCAGGGGACAAGAGAAATGAAGATTTTCTACTGATAATTTAGCCTCCAGCAAACAAGCTAGAGTGGTAGGTAGCCCCCCCTATGGCCTTCTATCTCTGTCTCTGTGTCTCTGTCTCTCTCTCTCTCTCTGCTTCTGTCTTCTCATTTTTTTGTAATTTTTCCTTTTCACAACTTTTTTAAAGGTAAAGTTTTTCTCTTGCACTCAACTCCACTTTTTGTTTTGTTAATAATCTCCTCTGGTCCTTCCACCCAGGCAGGAGAGGTGAGGCCTTCCTTCAGAAGAAGATTCCTCATGGCTCCTACGAAATAGTTATTGCAGTTTTCTATTTTTTTAAAGAAAAACAATAATTACAATTTTTTTTTGAGAGGTTTTTCGCTATAGGGCGCGTGCGCTCGCCAGACAGACAAAGAGAGACATAGAGACAGAAAGCGAGAAATCACCCCCCAGAGGGGATGGTCACGCCGCAATCCCTTCTCCTCCATTCTCCTCTCGGGATCCTGGGCACGCACGCACACGCGCCCAGCGTGAGTTCTAAGCTACCGGGTCCAGGACGCGAACCGCGGTCGACTACGTGGGAGTCCAGCGACATAGCCATTACACTAACTGCTGGTTCCCAATAATTACAATTTTTTCACTTTCTGTCTTTTTTTCTCTTTCTTTGTTGTTGTTTCTCTATTTTTCATTTTCTTTTTTCTTGTCTCTCCACTCTTCAATATCCATTTAATGTGTTTCTAGATGGATCTAAGAGCACTGTAGCTAAACATCCAAATACTATTAGGTTAACCTATTCCTCAATATCTACTGAATCTCTGCTGCACCAGCGATCACAACAGAATGGCAAAGAGATTCCAGGTCACCTCTTTCTGCTTGCTCATGAACACTCAGATTGAACTTCAAGAATTAGGAAGAAATACACCATCCATCAGATGACAAGAAATCACCACAGGACCACAAGAAATAAAGGAAAGCAAGAAAATGCCTCTCCTCCAAGGGAAAAGAATAATTCCTCTTCATCCACAAGCAGTTCAATGCAAATCATGGAAATGTCTGATAAAGAATTTAGAGTATTCATAATGGTGAAGCTAACTGAGATGGAAGAGATGAGAGACAATAAACTGCTAAAGAGAAAGGAGAAAGAAGTTGATGAGTTACAGGGGTTGAGGAAATTCTTGCAAGATCTAAAAGAGGAATTAAATGCTTTACAAAAGAGTCAAACGAAACTGTTAGAAATGATGTCTATAATACAGGAAGTCAAAATCTCCCTTGAAAGTATGCAAAGCAGACTAGATCATGTGGAAAATAAGATCTCAGATGTAGAAAAGAAAATTGCTGGCCTAGAAAAATCCAACACAAAGACTGAGAAAATGACACAAAAACTTGAGAGTAATATATGAGAAGTACTAGATATCATCAAATGTCCAAACATCCGGATAATTGACATTCCAGAAGATGAGACCCATAAGGGCATTGATAATCTATTCCATGAAATTCTGCAAGAAAACTTTCCAAACCTAGAGAGCCACTCAAAGATCCAGACCCAAGAAATACAAAGGACCCTAAATAGAATCAACCCAAGAAGATCTTCTTCAAGACACATTATAGCCAGGTTGTCCAAAACCACAGACAAAGACAAGGTACTAAGATTGGCAAGAGAAAAACATCAATTTACCTACAAAGGACATCCCATCAGGCTAACAGCAGATCTCTCATCGGAAACAATGCGAGCGAGGAAAGAATGGGAAAATATATTCAAAGTGTTAAGACAGAAGCAATTTCAGCCAAGAATACTGTACCCAGCAAGATTATCTTTCATGTGGAAAGAAAAGCCAAGAACATTCTCAGATAAATCAAACTTGAAAGAATTTACCAGCACCAGACCAGATCTCCAAGAAGTTCTCAAGGGTGTGCTTTATCAGGAAAATTAAACACAGACACCCAGAAATAAGAGTTCAAAAACTAAGAAAGTGACCAACTTAATCATAGGGACAAGTCTGGAGTTGAATATTATATCCCAGACTTTAATAGGGAAAATGGAACCAGAACAGAAGATAAAGTACATGAGACTTATAGGTTCATGAACCTACCATTTGAACAGAATCCTAACCTGTTTCCTGGCTTTAAGCAAAGTTCCTTGGCATTTCTTTGATTTAAGTTAAAACTGGTCTTCTTAATAGTATCATGTTAACTTACCATTCAAAGTAGTTAGATCATTTAAGAAATTGTGTGATCAATACAATGTGTGTGGGGGGGAAGGAATGGAAGATAATTGTAGACACCAGAGATAGTGTGAGAAGAGGGTGGGAAAGGACAGAGGGTCAGAAAGAGGGGTAAAAAAATTCTAGGAACTAGAAATGGAAATTTTTTGATAATAATATTCATGATTAAGTCACTATGCATATTCTGGATGTATATTCTGGATGGGAAATCTCATTTTGTATGCTGCGATGATGCTTAGGGAAAGAATGGAAATTAAGTTACAAAAAAAAGTTTCAGAAAAAAAAAATCTATTTAATGACTGCAGTAAGATATGTAGCCCCAGCTAGGTGCTACTTTATAGGATGCCTAAAGTTAGACTTGTGTTCATGGAAATGTATATATCAGCTTTGTTTGCTATGAAAATATTTAGATTAATTAAGATCTTTAGTAATTCAATAAAATGTAGGGGGAAAACAGTACAGAAAGTAAACATAGATACTAGAGACAGTGTGGGAAGAGAGTGGGAGATGGCACAGGGTAAGAGATAGGGAATCAAGGATGGGGGAAAAAGCAAAACATACAGGAAGCAAGAAATGGAAAATTATTTGTTGACAATAACATGTATGTTGATGTGCTTGATTGAGACAATATACAGTGTACTCTGGATGGAATTTCTCATTTTGTATGCTGTAATGATGTACAGTGAATGAATGTAAATAAATAAATTTAAATTTAAAAAAAAGAAAATTTGCTTAAGACTTAAAGCCGGGAAAAAGATTAGGATTCTGTTCAAACAGTAGATAGATATAGAAATTCAAAATCACATATGAACAAAGCTAAAATCTAGTAATAAGTGCACTGTAATTTTCTTCTGAAGCATTTTTTTCCTTCTCAAGCCCCCCTTTTACCAATGAGACTCATAAACTAACTTATTTGTGAATAAATAAATTTAGTCTTAATTTGGTCTGTTATTTGCACAAAGCCCCATAGAAATACTAATTGATTTACCCATATTTCCAATTTCTAACTCAAGACAACAGATATTATTAAACTTAAGCAAATAACCATTCTGTCATAAAATAAAAATATTCCCAAATATTTTCAAATTCCAGAGGGGTCAGGAAGAGAGAAAAGTTTATGTTCAATTTCAAAAACAAACAAAATAAAACAAAACAAAACAATTACTGAACCTATCTACAGCTCAAAAGAGGAAAAAAGCCCTTAAATCGGGAAAACAAAGCACAAAAATTCAACAATATTTTAATCAAAAGTCATAGAATTCTATTTCACTAGCTCAGTGTAGTAATGTAATGAATCTCTTTTCTGTTGAATTTGCAGTGTTACTGTGGTTCAATCTTTCCATTTTAATTCTGAAACTTAACATTCAACATTATCATTGATCTTTCCGGACTTCTTCCTATCATTAAGTTGGCTATTTTCTTGGTTGTTTTTTGTACTCTTATTTCTGTGAGTCTGTCTTTAGTTTATCTGTACAGGACTCCCTTCAGAACTTCTTGGAGTGGTGATCTGCTGTTGGTAAATTCTTCAGGTTTTGTTTATTTGAGAATGATTTTATCTTTTCTTCTCATATGGAGGATACTATTCCTCGGTATAGTTTTCTTAGTTGAAATTGTTTTTCACTTAACACTTTAAATATATTTTCCCAAAGTTTCCTTGCTTGCATTGTTTATGATGAATAGTACAATGTTAGCATGATGGAATATCCTTTATAAGTAACTGGACATTTCTTCCATGCCAATTTTAGTATCTTGTCTTTGTGGTTTTGATCAATCTGGCTATGATATGCATTGGAGAAGATCTTCATGGGTTGATTCTCTTTGGGGTCCTTTGTATTTCTTGGGTTGGAATATTTGAATGCCTCTCGAGGTTTGGAAAGCTTTCTTTCACGATTTCATGGAATAGACTATCAATGCTCTTAAAAGTTTCTTCAGCCTCTGAGATACCGATTATCTGGATGTTTGAGCATTTAATGGCATCTAGTATTTCTCATATATTATTCTCATTGAATTGGGTTATTTTCTCAGTATTTTTGGTGAGTTGTTCTAGGTCAGAGGTTTTGTCTTCTATGTCTGAAATTTGATCTTCTGTATAATTTAATCTTCTTCCAACATTTTCAAGGGAAGTTTTGATTTCCTGTATTACAGACTTCATCTCTAACAGTTCTACCTGATTCCTTTTTTATGATGTGTATTTCCTCTTTCAAATCATGCAAGAACTTCCTCAGCTCCTGGAACTCATTGTCTCATTTCTCTTTCATCTTCTGGAGGATGTTGTCTGTCTACTCTTGCATCTCTTTTAGTTTTGTCACTATGAATATTATGAATTAATTATCCAACATTTCCACAAGTTCCATTCTACCATCTGGATGATGAGGGTTTATTTGTTTCCTTTGGGGGTATTTTATTATTTTTTCATAGTTCTTATGCCTGTGCAGCATTTTCTGATCATAGGATGGATTATCTGTTTCTTTCTGATTTCTTGGAGTTAATCTGAGCATTGAGATGCATACACAAGGAGGTGATCTGCAATCTTTTTGCATTTCTGTTTCCCTGATGCTCACCAGGCAACCTGCACTTCTGTGGTTGGAACTGGATATTTCAAAGGCTTCCCAGTTAGAGAACAGGTGCACCTGGGTTGAGCTACAGGGTTTTAAATTCAGAGGTTTGTGTGTAGAATTGACCTACTCTCTTTCTGCAGCTCCATCTTTCTCCCTGCTGCTCACTATGCAGTCTCTCTTCTCTGAATTGTAGTCATTTGGTGATGTACTCACTTTTGGCTAATTTGTTGGAGAAGGGGTCTGCAACTATAAGCTCACAGACTTCCATTTACTGTGAAGAAATTATGGCCAATTTCTCTCCTCTACTGTGTTTTGCAATGTGGTATCCACAGAAAGTATTGAGATCAGATTTATGACGAGGAGATTCTCCCTTTGTGCAGCCGGTTCAGTGGGAACTGAGGATGTCTCCAGCTCTAAAAGAATTCAGATGTTTGACTACTACACACCTAGATTTGTTTACACAGTTAGAGTGTGGGGATAAACAGCAAAGTGAGAAAGGGAAACAAAAAAGAAAAATGAAAAGAAAACAAAGAGAAAAAAGAAGAAAACAACAACAACAACAACAACAAATTATTAAGTGAAAAGTGAAAAGCACATAGCCTGCTGGTGTGCCGTGCAAAAAGGGCAGCTCCAAGCTTAAAAGGAGATAATTTCTGAGATGGCCTGAGATTGGTTTGTCCTATGTGGGAGGGTGTAAAAGGTGAGAATTAGCAAGGTAAAAGAGAGCTAAAATCATTCTTTTTTTTTAAAAAAAATAGAGACAGTGAGAGACAGAGGGAATAGAAAGGTTGCCATACCTCTCTAGAAATGGAGCAAGGTGAAGTTGGAGCAGAAAATATTCAGATGCCCTGGTCCCTAAAAAGGCAGCTACAGCTCAGATGTAGAAGACTTATGAGATGGTCTGAGCCTGGTCTGTCCTATGTGGGATGGAGGAAAGATAAGAATTAGGAAGAACAGAAGAGATCTAAAAGACAAGAAGTATTTTACTTTAAAAATAAAGAGGAGGGGACCAGCAGTTAGCGTAATGGCTATGTCGCTGGACTCCCACGTGGTCGACCGCGGTTCGAGTCCCGGACCCGGCGGCTTAAACTCACGCCAGGTGCGTGTGCATGCGTGCCCGGGATCCCGAGAGGAGAATGGAGGAGAAGGGATTGCGGTGTGGCCATCCCCCCTGGGGGGTGATTTCCTGCTTTCTGTCTCTCTGTCTCTCTCTGTCTGTCTGGCGAGCGCACGCGCCCTATAGCAAAAACCTCTCCAAAAAAAGAAAAAAAAAATAAAGAGGAGGAGGAGAGAGAGAGAATATAGTGGAAACCCTACCTGTCTAGAAATTGGGGTCTGGAGGGTGAAGTTGGAGCAAAAAAATATTCAGTTGCCCTAGTCACTAAAAGGGGCAGCTACACTTCAGATGTAGAAGACTTTTGAGATGGTCTGAGACTAGTCTGTCATACATGGGTTGGGGAAAGGTGAGAATTAGCAAGAGAAAGGAAAAATCAAAAAGGCAAGAAATACTTTAATCTAAAAATAAAATAAATAAAGAGAGAGAAACACACACACAGAGAATAGAGATGTTGCCTTACCTCTCCAGAAATTTGGGTCAGGAGGGAGAAGATGAAGCAGAAAATATTCAGTTGCCCTAGTCCCTGAAAGGGGCAGCTCACAGCTCACACTCACTCAGTGTGCAGACAGTGGTATATATTAAGTAGAGACATAAGATGCCTCTCCTTCATAGCCTTGCTTGCTTCACTCAGAAGTAAATCATCCATATTCATCCACTTTCTGTCAAAAGCCAGGGTTTGTCGCTTTTTATGGTTGAGTAATACTCCATAGAGTATATGTGACAAACTTTATTAATCCATTCATCTGTTTATGGGCATTTGTGTTGGTTCCATGTCTTAACAATTATCAACAATGCTACAATGAACATGGATATGCAAGCACTTTTTCAACTAAGGATTCTTTTGTCCTTCATGTGGATATCAAGGAGTGGAATTGCTTGATCATATGATAGTTCTATTTGCAGAACTTTGAGGAATCTCCATATTGTTTTCCAAAATGGCCTGATCAATTTACATTCCCAACAGAAGTGTAGGAGAGTTCCACCTTCACAACATCCACATCAGCACTTATCATTTTTTATAATCTTAGTCATTCAGATGGGGTTAGGTGGTATCTCATTGTGGTTTTGATCTGTATATCCCTAATAATTAGGGATGTTGAACATTTTTTCATATGCATTTTGGCTATTCCTTCCTTAGAGAGTTTTTTTTTTTTTTCAACTCATTCTTCCATCTTTTAATAGGGTTGATCATTTTTTTCAGACAGCTGCTTGAGTTCCCTGTGTATTCTGGTTGTCAGTCCCTTATTTGACACGTAGTTTACAAAAATATTTTCCCATTCTGAGGGCTGTTGGTTTGCATTGATGACTGTGTCCTTGGCAGTTCAGAAACTTCTTAATTGTATGTAATCCCAGTTGTCAATTTTTTGAATTATTCACTGTGCTCTGGGGGTCTTAATTAAGAAGTCTTTGCCTACCTCAATGTCTCTCAGAGTTTTCCTAGGGTTTTTCAGCATTAATTTTATAGCTTTAGGTCTTAGGTTTAGATCTTTGATACACTCTGAGTTGATTTTTGTCAATGGTGAGAGGTAGGGGTTCAGATTCATCTTTTTGCAGGGGCATATCCAGTTTTTTCAGCACAATTTGCTAAAGAAATTTTTCTTTTCCCACTCTATTGACTCTTACCCTTTGTCAAAATTTAGTTGGCTGTATGTTTGGGAGTTTATTTCAGGGGTCTCTTTTTTGTTCCATTGGTCCACCTATCTCTTTCTGTTCCAGTACCATGCTGTTTTGATTATCAAAACATTGTAGTATATTTTCAGGTCAGAGAATGAGATGTCACCCACTCCATTCTTCTTGTTCAGGATTGCTTTGGCAATACGTAATCTTTTATGATTCTAGACAAATTGTATGATTGTCTTGATCTGTGAAGAATGTCTCTGGCACTTTGATTGGGGTTGCATTAAATATGTAGGTTAATTTGGGTAGATTTGCCATTTTGATTATATTAATTCTTCCAATTCAGGAACATGGGATGTCCTTCTACTTTTTTGTGTCATTTTCAATTTACTTTTTTAGCTTCTTGTAATTTTCCTTGTGGAGGTCTTTTAGTTCTTTGGTTAGATTTATTCCTAGATATCTTATACATTTTGTGGCTATGGTAAATTGAATTACTTTCTTCAGTTCTATCTCAGTCTGCCTGCTGTATGTATATAGAAACGCTATAGATTTCTGTATGTTTATTTTGTATCCTGCAACTTTACAGTATTCGTTTATTATTTCCAGGAATTTTTTCATGGATACCATTGGGTCTTCTATGTATCTGCAAATAGAGATAGTTTCACCTCTTCTTTTCCTATTTGAATGCCTTTTATTTTATTCTCTTTTTTGATTGCGTGGTGAGGACCTCCAGTATTATACTGAAAAGGAGTAAAGAAAGTGGGATTCCTTGTATTTATCAGTTTTTAGTGGAAAAGCTTTCAGCTATTCCCCATTCTGGATGATGTTCACTGTGGGTTTTTCATAGATAGCTTTTAGTGTGCTGAGAAATGACCCTTTTATGCCGATTTTACTGAGAGTTGATCATGAATGGATATATCTTATCAAATTATTTTTCTGCATCAATTGATATGATCATATGGTTTTTCTCTTTCTTTCTGTTAATATGGTGTATTAAATTTATGGTTTTACATTAGTTGAATCAACCTTGCATCCCTGAATTAAAGCCTACCTGGTCATGATGTATAATGTTTTTTATATGTTGTTGGATACTATTTGCTAGTATCTCATTGAAAATTTTTGCATCTGTGGTCATCAGAGATATGGGCCTATAGTTTTCCTTCCTTGTCCTCTCCTTGTCTGATTTAAGGATAAGGGTAATAGAGGCTTTGTTGAATTAATTTGGGAGAGTTCCACCCTTTCAGATCTGTAGAATTAACTTGAGCAGAATGGAGATTAACTCTTCTTTAAAAGTTTTATAAAATTCAGAAGTGAAGTCATCAAGACCAGGACTTTTCCTTGTTGCAAGGTTATTTATTACTGGTTCTATCTCCTGGATTTTTGTGGGTCTATTCAGACTTTCTACATCCTCTTGACATCAATTTTGGTTGATTATATGTGTCCTGGAATTTGTCCATCTCATCCGGATTTTCTTGTTAGCGTGTAGTTGTTCATAGTATCCTCTCATGATGTTTTGTATTTCTATTATGTCTTTTGTTATAGTTCCTGCTTCATTGCAAATTTGACTTACCTGGTTCCTTTCTCTCTTCTTAGTCTAGCTAGTGGTTTATTGATATTGTTTTCTTTTCAAAGAACCAGTTTTTACTTTCATTTATTTTTCATATTGTTTATTTATTATTTATTTTATTTATTTCTGCTTGGATTTTTATTATTTCTATTCTCCTGAAGTTTTTTCTGTTTGTTTTTCTTTTGCTTTTCCAATTCTTTGAGGCATGATGCTAGGTGTTTCATTTGCTTTCTTTTCATCTTCTTCTTACGTGCACTATTTTCTATAAACTTCCCTCTTATGACTGCTTTTGCAGTGTCCAAAAGATTATGGAGACTCATGTTCTCATTGTCATTGACTTTCATGAATCCATTCATTTAAGTCTTAATTTCTTCAGTAGTTGTGAAGTCATTCAGGAGAAGGCTATTTAGTTTCCATGTATTTGTGTATTTTTTTTTCCTTTTTTTGGAGAAGATTTTGCTATAGGGCATGTGCACTCACCAGAAAGACAGAAAGAGACAGAGAGACAGAAAATGAGAAACCACCCTTCAGAGGGGATGGCCATGCTGTAATTTCTTCTCCTCCATTCTCCTCTTGGGATCTTGGGCATGCACGCACACGCACCTGACATGAGTTTAAGCCACCGAGTCTGAGACTCAAACCGTGGTTGACTACATGGGAGCCCAGCAACATAGCCATTACGCTAACTGCTGGTCCCTGTATTTGTGTATTTTTAAGGATTGTTCTTAAAAGTAATATCAAGTTTGATTCCATCATGGTCGGTGAATGTGCTGGATATAGTGTCTATGCCTTTGAATCTCTAACGACTTGCTTTGTGCCTATCATGTGGTCAATCTTTGAAAAGGTTCTATGTGGGTGTGAGAAAAAGGTGTATCGCGTGGTTTTGGGTTTGAAAGTTCTATAGCTGTCTATTAAGTCCATTTGATTTATGGTATCATTTAGATCCTTTTATCTCTTTACTTAATTTTGTCTAGATGATCTGTCCAGGGGAGATAGTGGAGTATTGTCATCTCTGACAATTAGTGTGTTGTAGCCTATTTCTTCTTTTAGATCTAACAGTCTTTCCTTCAACTATTTGGGTGCTCCTGAGTTAGGTGCATAGACATTTATAAATATTATATCTTCTTGATGGATTAGTCTTTTTACTACTATACAGTCCCTTTCTTTGTCTCTTCGAACAGTTTCTGTTTTAAAGTCTATTTTATTTTTTCAGAAATTAGTGTAACTACTCCATCTCTTTTTTCATTCCCATTTGCATGGAATACCTTTTTCCAGCCCTTCACTTTTAGTCTATGTATGTCTTTATCCATGAGATGTGTTTCTTGCAGGAAACAGATAGAGGGCTTCTGTTTGTTTGGTGTTTATATTTTTTTTTCCATTCAGCCAGTCTGTATCTCTTGATTGGAGAGTTTAATCTGCTAACATTCTATGTTATTATCAATATTTATGTACTTGTCCCTACCTTTAAATTGGCTATTTTCTTGTTTGTCTTTTATTCCTTTATCTCTGACTGTTTATTTTTTAGTTTTCCTGGAATAGTACTCTCTTCAGAGTTTCTTGAAGAGATGGTCTAGTGTTCGCAAATTCTTTCAGGTTTTGTTTGAGAAGTTTTTAATCTTTTTTCCCATATGAAGGATAATCTTGCTGGATATAATCTTGGTTGAAATTGTTTCTCTCTTAACACTTTCAATATGTCTTTTCATTCTTTCCTTGCTTGCATTGTTTCTGTTGAAAGGTCCAGTGTTAGCCTGATGGGGTGACCTTTGTAAGTCACTTGTCATTTCTCTCTTGCCAATTTTAGTATCTTGTCTTTGCCTGTGGTTTTGGCCAGTCTGGCTAAAATGTGTCTTTGGGAGGATCTTCTTGGGTCGATTGTATTTGGAGTCTTTTGTATTTCTTAGGTCTGGATGTTTGAGTGCTTTTCTAGACTTGGAAAGTTTTTTTCCAGGATTTTATGGGATAGATTATCCATGCTCTTTTCACTTTCTTCACCTTCTGGGATATCAATTATTCAGATGTTTGGACATTTAGTGGAATCTAATATTTTTTGTATATTATCCTCATTTTTGTGTCATTTTCTCTATCTTTTTGTTGAGTGTTTTTTTTTTTTTTTCTAGGTAAGAGGTTTTATCTTCTACATCATAGATTCGATCTTCAGCATGGTCTAATTGTCTTTTTATACATTCAAGAGAATTTTTGATTTTCTATATTACAGACTTCATCTCTAATAGTTCCTTCTGAGTCTTTCTTATAGTGAATTGATTCTTCTTTCAATCATGGAAGGACTTCTATTTCTGGAAATCATTGTCTCTTTTTTGTTCCAAGTCATAGACTTTTGTCACTATGAATGTTCTGAATTGTTTGTCTGACATTGCAGTAGCTTCTTCTGTTTTTCAAAGAGATGGAAAGGACTTATTGTGTTCTTTTGATGGAGACATATTTCCTGGTTTCTTCAAAGCTGAGGCTTTTCGTCTAATTCTAGCCATTGGAGAATGTTTCTGCCACTGGGAACAAGAATGGTTTTCTTTTCCTCTGGATTGATGTGTGCCTAATTCTCACTTCTGCTATGTTTAGCTCTGTGTTCCCTACTGAGGAATCTTCTATTCAGATGTCTGAAGAGAAGTTTCTCCTTTTTGACAGGTGGTTCAGTAAAAGGGAGTATCCTCCGGAGCCTCACAATATAAGGGTATTTAAAAACTGTAATTTTAGATCTGTCTCGTCCCTCTGACAGGGTAAAGGATGAGGAGGAGAGTACAATATAAGAAGGAAGAAAAAAAGGTATGAATAAAAAAAAGAATGTCACATGCAGGGGACTGCAGATGGAACTGGGCTCTGCTGGAGAGCTGAAGGATGCCACTTCTGGCTGGGGAGTTCTCTGAGGTTGGGAGAGCTGGGGTGAGGCCAGAGCTGGAGCTGGGTCAGGAGTCAGTGAGAGGTACTGCCTCATTTTCCCTGTTGGTCATGGACTGAAGATGAAACTGGGCTCTGCTCAGTTCTTTACTTTAAAAATTAGAAAAAAAATGAAGAGAGACAGAGAGAATACAGAGGTTGCCTTACCTATATACAAATAGGAATCTGGAAGTTGAAGTCAGAACAGAAAATATTCAGTTTTCTTAGTCCCTGAAAGAGGCAGCTCTCAGCTCAGCTACAGATGACTTCTGAGATGACCTGACATTGGTCTATCTTATGTGGGAGTTGGGCACAGGTGAGAATTAGCAAGGAAAGTAGAAAGAAAACTGCAAGAAGTACTTTACATTTAAAAATTTAAAAAGAAATCAAGGGAGGGAGAGAGATACAAAATGAATACAGAGTTTGTATTGTCTAGAGATTGGAAACTTGTGGATGTATTTGGAGTAGAAAATATTCAGTTGTCCTAGTCTCTCAAAGGGGCAGCTCACATATTAGATGTAGATGACTTCTGAGATGGCTTGAAATTGTTTTTTCCTATTGGGATGGGGAAGGTGGGAATTAACAAGGTAAAGGGGAGATCAAAAATAAAAAAGTACATTATTTATAAAATTAAAAGAAAATAAAGAGAGAGGGGGACAGAAAGAGACAGGGAGAATACAGAGGTTGCCTATCTATATAGATATTGGGGTCTGGAGGGTGAAGTTGGAGCAGAAAAAATTCAGTTGTCCTAGTCCCAGAAAGTGTAGTTCACAATTCAGATGTAGATGACTTCTGATTCAGCCTAATATTTGTATGTTGAATGTGGGAGGAAAAGAGTTGTTAGAACTAGTAACATAAAGGAGAGATAAAAAAGGCAAGAAGTTGGGGCCAGCAGGTGGTGTGGTGGTTAAGGACGCTGGACTCCCACATGGCCAACCACGGTTCAAGTCCTGGACCTGGAAGCTTGCTCTCTCACTTTCCCACTCTCTCCTTCTCTCTTGCTCTGTCCTTCTCTGGTCAAAATAAAATGAAATAAATGAATGAATAAATAAAAAAACAAAATAATTCTTTAAAAAAGGCAAGAAATACATTAGATTTAAAAATTTTAAAATATAAAGAGAGACATTCAATGTAATATAAGCAAGATTATGATAAATAAATAAATAAAAATTAAAAAATAAGTAGAGACAGAGAGAATACAGATTTTGTCCTCCATGTCTAGAAATTAGTGTGTAGGGTCAAGTTGGAGCAGAAAATATGTTTTTGCTCAAATCTCTAAAAGGGGCAATTCACAGCTCAGATGTAGATGACTTTTGAAATGGCATGAAATAGGTTTGTCTTATATGGGGAGGTGAAAAAGGTAAGAATTAGCAACATAAAGGAGAAATCAAAAAAGCAAGAACTTTAAAAATTAAAAAAATAGGGGCCAGCAGCTGGCATAATGGCTATGTCACTGGACTCCCATGTAGTCAACCATGGTTCAAGTCCCAGACCTGGTGACTTAAACTCATGCAAGATGCATGTGCGTGCATGCCCAATATCCCAAGAGGAGCATAGAGGAGAAGGGATTGCGGCATGGCCATCCTCCCTGGGGGCGGGAGGGGTGATTTCTCACTTTCTGTCTCTATCTTTCTCTGTCTTTCTGGCAAGTACATGCACCTTATAGCAAAAACCTCTACCAAAATAAATTTTAAAATAAAAATTAAAAAATAAAGAGAAACAGAAAGAGGTAGTAAAGAACAGTTGCCCTAGTCCTTGAAAATAGTAGGTCACATATCAGATAAAGATAACTTTGGAGATGGCCTGAGATAAGTCTGTCCTATGTGGGAAAAGGGGAAATGTTAAAATATGCAGGAAAAATAGATTCAGTACACATGAAGTACTATTTATTAAAATTTTAAAAAGGAAATTAAGAGGGACAGATAGAGTGGGACAAATAGAATACAGAGGTCATCCTACCTGTTTAGAAGTTGTGGTCATGAGCAGAAAGTTGGAGTAGAAAATAATTAGTTGTCTGACCCTAAAAGGGTCAGCGCACACCTCAGATGTAGATGACTTCTGAGACATCCTGGAATTGGTATGTCATATGTGGGAGGGAGGGAAAGGTGAGAATTAAGAAGATAAAGGAGAGGTCAAAAAGGCAAGAATTACTTTATTTCAAAAATTAAAAGAATATAAAGAGACAGTGACAGTAAGAAACAGAGAAGAAATATAGGTTGCCATACTGTTCTAGAAATTGGACTCTGGAGGATGAAGTTTAATCAGGTAATACTAATTTTCCATAGTCCCTGAAAGGGGCAGCTCACACCTTATATGGTAACAATTTCTGAAATGTCCTAAAATTGTTATGTTCTATATGGGAGGGGTGGAAAAGTGGGAATTAGCAAGATAAAGGGGAGATAAAAAAGTCAAGAAGTACAAGTACACTATGTTTAAAATAAAATATATAAAGAGACTGAGACAGAGAGAGACAGTGAGACAGAGAGAGACAGAGAGAATACAGAGGTTTCCCTACCTGTCTAGAATTTGGGTTCTGCATGGTGAAGTTGGAGCAGAAGATATTCAGTCCATGAAAGGGGTATCTCACAGTTCAGATGTAGATGATTTCTGAGATGGTCTAAGATTGATCTGTCCTGTGTGTATAGGGGAGGAGGGTGAGAATTAGCAAGATAGGAGAGAGATCAAAAAGGCAATATGTATTTTACTTTAAAAATTAAAAACATAAAATTAAAGACAGAGAGCCAAAGAGAGACAGAGAGAATATAGAGTTTGCCCTACCTGTTTAGAAATTTGGGTCTGGAGGTTGAAATTAGAACACAAAATATTCAGTTGCTCTAATCTCTGAAAGGGCAGCTCACAGCTCAGATGTAGATGATTTGAGACAGCCTGAGATTGTTCTGTTTTATGTGTGAGGGGGAAAAATGTGGAAATTAGCAAGTTAAAGGAGAGATCAAAAGGCTAAAAGTACTTTAGAAATTGAAGAAATAAAGAGAGAGAGAGAGAGACATACAGAGACAGAATCTGGAGGTTGTCCTATCTATCTGAAAATTGGAGTCTGGAGGGTAAAGTTGGGCCACAAAATATTTATTTGCCTTAATCCCTGAAAGGGGCAGTTCGTTGCTCAGATGTAGATGATTTCTGAGATGGCCTGAAATTGGTCTGTCCTATGAGGGGTGGGTTAAAGGCCAAAATTAGCAAGAGAAAAAGAGATAAAAAAAGAAAGAAGGACTTAACATTAATTTTTTTAAAAAAAAATAAATAATTAAGGTGTCCAGATAGAGAGAGACAAAGTGAATGCAGAGTTTGTCCTACCTGACTAGAAATTGGGGACTGGAGAGTGAAGTTGGAGCAGAAAATATTCAGTTGCCCTAGTCCCTGAAAGGGGAAGCTCACCAATCAAATGTAGATGACTTCTGAGGCAGCCTGAGATTGGTCTGTCCTATGTCAAAGGAGGGAAAGGTGAGAAATAGCAAGATAAAAATAGTTCAAAAGGGCACAAATTACTTCACTTTAAAAATTAAAAAAAGAGAGAGAGAGAGACAGAGAATACAGAAGTTGCAGTAACTGTCTAGAAATTGGGGTCTGGAGAGTGAAGTTGAAGCAGAAAATATTCAGTTGCCCTAGCCCCTGAAAGGGAGCTCAGGGCTCAGATAAAGATGACTTTTGAAATGGTCTGAAAGTAATCTGTCCTATATAGGAGGTGGATAAAATGAGAATTAGCAAGGTAAAGAAGGGATTAAAAAGGCAAGAAGTACTTTACATACTAAGAAAAAATAAGGAGAGAGAAACAGAAAGAGAGAATATGGTGGTTGCCCTACTATTCTAGAAACTTGGTTCTGGAAGGTAAATTGTAGCAGAAAATATTTCTTTTCCCTAGTCCCTAAAAGGAGCAGATCACAGCTCAGTTGCAGATGACTTCAGACACCACCTGAGATTGGTCTGTCTTATGTGGGAGGGAAGGAAATGTGAGAATTAGCTAATTAAAGGAGAGATCAAAAGCCTGGAAGTACATTACTTTAAACATTAAAAAATAATAAATATAGGTAAAATGAGACAGAGAGAGACAAAAAGAATACAGTCATTGCCCTATCTGTCTAGAAATTGGGTTCTGGAGTGTAAAGTTGGAGCAGAAAATATTAAGTTGCCTTAGTCCCTGAAAGGGGCAACTCACAGCTAATATGTCAATGACTTCTGAGACAGACTGAGATTGGTCTGTCCAATGGGGAAAGGGTGAAAAGATGAGGATTAACAAGGTAAGGGGGAGATCAAAAAGGCAAGAAATACTTTACTTTAAAATTTAAAAAAGAGAGAGAGAGAGACAAAGAGAGACAGAGAGAATACAGGTGTTTCCCTATATGTCTAGAGTTTTAGATTTGGAGGGTGAAGTTGAAGCAGAAAATATTTAGTTGCCCTTGCCACTGAAGGAGCAGTTCACATCTCAGATGTAGGTGACTTCTGAGATAGACTGAGATTGGTCTGTCCTTTGAAGGAGGAGAGAAAAGGTAAGAATTTGCAAGTAAAGGAGAGATCAAAATGGCAAGAAATACTTTAGTCTAAAAATTTTTTAAAAATTAAATATAGAGACAGAATATAGAAGATGCCATACATTTCCAGAAATTGGGGTCTGGAGGAAGAAATTGGAGCAGAAAATATTCAAGTGCTCTAGTCCCCGAAAAGGACAGCTAACAGCTCCATTGAAAATGAATTCTCAGAACAGCCTAAGGATTGTCTGTCCTATGTAAGAGGAGGAAAGATGAAAACTAGCAATATAATGAGAGGTCAAAAATACAAGAAGGACTTCACTTTAAATTTTTTTTTAAATAAAGAGAAAAAGGAAGAGAAAGATAGAAAGAATACAGAGGTTGTTCTACCTGTCTAGAAGTTGGGATCTGAAGGGTGAAGTTGGAGCAGAAAATATTCAGTTGTCCAAGTCCCTAAAATGAGCAACTCACAGCTCAGATGCAGGTGATTTTTCAGAAGGACTGAGATTGATCTGTCCTATATTGGAGTGGTGGAAAGGTGAGAATTTGTAAGGTAAAAAAGAGATCAAAGGGAAAAAAGTATTTTTAAAAAAAAATTTAGAAAAAGATAAAGAGAATGACAGAGAGAGACAGAGAGAACTCAGAGTTTGCATTACCTATCTAGAAATTAGTGTCTGGAGGGTGAAGGTGGAGTAGAAAATATTGAGTTGCCTTAGTCCTAAAAGGGTCAGTGCACAGCTCAGATGTAGATGACCTCTGAGATGGACCATGATTGGTCTGTCTTAAACAGGAGGGAAGGAAAGGTGAGAATTAACAGGATAAAGGAGAGATTAAAAAAAAAAAAAAAAACACAAGAAGTAATTTAAGTTCAAAATTTTTAAAAATTTAAGAGGAGAGAAAGAGACAATCACATGTTTCCCTGTCTAGAAATTGGGGTCTGGAGGATGAGGTTGGAGTAGAAAATATTACGTTGCCTTAGTCTCTAAAAGTGGCAGCTCACAGTGAAGATTTATATGATTTCTGAGACAGCATGAAATTGGTCTATTCTATGTGGGTAGGAGTGAGAATAGAAAGGTAAAGGAGTGATCAAAAAGGCAATAACTACTTTTAAAATTAAAAGAATAATTTAAAGAGAGAGAGAGACAGAGTGGGACAGAGAAAAGAGAGTTTTCTCTAACTGTCTAGAAATTGGGGTCTAGAAGATGAAGTTGAAGCAGAAAATATTCAATTTCCCTAGTCCCTGAAAGTGGCAGCTCACAACTCAGATGTACATGAAGTCTGGTATGGCCTGAGGTGGATATGTCCTATGTGGGATGGGAAAAATATGTGAAATAGGAAGGTAAAAAACAGATAAAAAAGGCATGAAGTAATATATATATATATATATATATATATATATATATACATATACATATATATTAATTTTTTTAAAAAAATAGAGAGACAGAGACAATACAGAGATTGACTTACAAGTCTAGAATTGGGGGTCTGAAAGGTGAAGTAGGAACAGATATCCAAAAATCTATAGCATTTCTATATATGAACAATAAGTTGAAAGAAGTAGAGCTGAAGAAAAGAATCCCTTTCACTGTAGCCACAAGATGTATAAGATACCTAGGGATAAAACTAAGAAAGTCAAAGACCTTTATAAAGAAAACTATGAAAATCTTAAAAAAGATATTGAAAGTGACATAAAAAAGTGGAAGGACATCCCATGCTCCTGGATTGGAAGAATTAACATAATCAAAATGGCAATTCTACCAAAATTAATCTACATGTTTAATGCGATTCCAATCAAAATACCAGAAAAATTCTTCGCAGATCTAGAAAAGACAATCATAGAATTTGTCTGGAATCATAAAAGACCTCGTATTGCAAAAGCAATCATGCGCAAGAAGAATGGAGTAGGAGGCATATCATTCCCTGATCCCAAGATATACTATAAAGCTGTGGTCATCAAAACAGCATGGTATTGGCATAAAAACAGACATGTGGACCAATAGAATAGAATAGAGACCCCAGAAATAACCCCCAAAGCTTACAGCCAACTGATCTTTGACAAAGGATATCAGTCAATCCATTGGGAAAAGGAAAACCTCTTTAGTAAATGGTGCTGGAAAAACTGGGTATCCACCTGCCGAAAGATGAAACTGAACTCCCATCTTTCACTATTAACAAAAATTACCTCAAAATGGATCAAAGATTTGAACCTAAGACCTCAAACAAAAAAACTACTAGTGGAAAATGCTGGGGAAACTCTGGGAGACATTGGAGTAGTCAAAGACTTCTTAAATAAGACTCCTAAAGCAAGGCAATAATCCTTAAAATAGACAAGTGGGACTATATTAGACTAAGAAGTTTCTGAACAGCAAAGGACACAGTAACAAGTGTGAACCGACACCATCAGAATGGGAAAATATTTTTGTTAAATATGTCTCAGACAAGGGACTGATAACCAGAATGCACAGGGAACTCAAGTGCCTTATGTGAAAAAAATGATTAACCCTATTAAAAGATGGGACAATGATCTGAACAAAAATCTCTCTAAGGAAGACATGTGAACAGCCAAAAAGCATATGAGAAAATGCTCAACATCCCTCATCATAAGGATGCAGATAAAAACCACAATGAGATACCACCTAACCCCTGTCAGAATGGCAAAGATTAAGAATATAAAAAGTGATAAGTGTTGGTGGGGATGTGATGAAAAGGGAGCACTCTTACACTATTGGTGGGAATGTAAACTGGTTCAACCACTGTGGAGAACAATATGGAGGTTTCTCAAAGACCTACAAATAGAACTACCATATGATCCAGCAATCTCACTCCTGGGAATCTATCCAAAGGACAGGAAAATGCTCAGTCGGAAAAGTGCTTGCACATCAATGTTTATTGCAGCATTATTCACAATTGCTAAGATATGGAATCAACCTAAATGTCCACAAACTGATGAATGGATTGGAAAAGTGTGGTATATATACTCTATGGAATACTACTCAGTCATAAAAAATAACAAGACCCTGGCATTTGATAGAAAGTGGTCAGATATGGAGGATCTATTGCTAAGTGAAGTAAGCCAGGCTATAAAAGAAAGATATTGTATGTATCCACTTAATATATGCCAACTATCTGCACTCTATGGTAGAGAGTGAAATATTGGAGGACATAAAAGCAGTGAAAATACTTAATGAGAATAAGACAGTGGTGAGTGGGGGGAGGTGAAGAGAAGAGGATAGAGAACAAATAGAGAGGCAGAATGTCTGTGGGAAACAGATATGGCTTATTACCTGTTGATGATGACATGTATAGTATTCTCAACTTGATTGGTTGGAGAAGTATTTCATGATAGGTAAAGTCTTTTTACAAGCAAAATGAGAAATAGTGGTTGACAGTTTAAAAAATAATAATTAGAATATAATAATAATGATTGGGAAAAACATTGAAAAGATATTGAATGATGAAGTGGGGAGATTAATGTCTCTGTATTGACTGACATGCATGGCCTTCCCTTTTGAAAAAGCAATGTAATACACTGTAAAGTTATATGTAATCCAATGTAATATAAAGAAGATCATGATGATAATAAAAATTAGAAAAAGAAAAATTTAAAAAAATAAATAAATATAGCAGGCCTCAGAAGACACCTTAATGGCTACTGAGAACTAGTGATTTCAGGGGAATAGGTGAAATAAAGATTTTCAACTGATAATTCAGCCTCCAGCCCACAAATTCAGGGGGTTAACAGACTTTCAAGCCTCCTGTCTCTGTCTCTTTCTCTGTCTATGTCTTTGTGTCTCTCTACCTCTGTCCCTGTCTTTTCATTTTTTGTAATTTTTCCTTTTAAAAAATTTTTTAAAGTAAAGCAGTTTCTTGGCTTTCAGCCTCTCCTTTCCCTTTATCTTGTTAATAATCTGCTCTCCTTCTCCCAACTCAGGAGAGGCAAGAGAGCAGGCCTCATAAAGCACCTTCATGGCTACTGAGAACTAGTGAGTGTGCCACATGGTTTTCTAATTTTGCTTTTTTTTTTTTTTTTTGGAGAGGTTTTTGTTATAGGGCGCGTGCGCTCGCCAGACAGACAGAGAGAGACAGAGAGATAGGAAGCAGGAAATCATCCCCCAGGGGGGATGGCCACGCCGCAATCCCTTCTCCTCCATTCTCCTCTCGGGATCTTGGGCACGCACGCACATGCGCCCGGCGTGAGTTTAAGCCGCCGGGTCCGGGACTCGAACCGCGGTCGACTACATGGGAGTCCAGCGACATAGCCATTACGCTAACTGCTGGTCCCCTTTTTTAATAATAATAATAATATACTTTTTAATTTTTTAGTTTTTTCTTCTCTTTTTCTCTGTTTCTTGGTTGTTTTTGTTGCTGTTGTTTCTCTCTCTGCTTCCTTTTCTGCACACTCCTGGATGCTAAGATTGAACTTCAAGTTTGGGAAGAAACACACTTTCCATCAGATGACTAGAGATCACCACAGAACCACAAGAAATATGGGAAAGCAAGAAAATACCGAAAATACCTCTCCTCCCAGGGAAAAGAATAACTCCTCTTCATCCACAGACAGTTCAAAGGAAATCATGGAAACGTCTGATAAAGAATTTAGAAGATTCATAATGGAGAAGCTAACAGACATGGAAGAGAAGAGAGACAAGGAATTGCAGAAGAGAAAGGAAAGAGGAGCTGACAAGTCCCGGGAGGTGAGAAAATTCTTGCAGATCTAAAAGAGGAATTACACTTTACAAAAAAAATCAAATGGAGCTGTTAGAGATGAAGACCATAATACAGGAAGTCAAAATCTCTCTTGAAAGTATTAAAGACAGACTAGATCATACAGAAAATAGAATCTCAGATATAGAAGAGAAAATTGCTGGCCTAGAAAAATCCACTATGAAGACTGAGAAAATTGCCCCCAAATTTGAGAATAATATACGAGAAATACGAGATACCATTAAATATCCAAACAGCTGGATATGTGGCATCCAGAAGGTGAAGAGACTCATAAGGGCATTGATAATCTATTCCATGAAATCCTGCAAGAAAACTTTCCAAACCTAGAGAGGCACTCAAAGCTCCAGTTCCAAAAAATACAAAGGACCACAAATAGAATCAACCTAAGAAGATCTTCTCCAAGACATATTATAGTCAGACTGACCAAAACCACAGACAAAGACAAAATACTAAGATTGGTAAGAGAAACAGCAAGTTACCTAAAAAAGATATCCCATCAGACTAAGAGCAGACCTTTCATTAGAAACAATGTGAGCGAGGAAAGAATGGGAAAATATATTCAAAGTGTTAAGGGAAAAGCAATTGCAACCAAGAATACTGTACCTGGCAAGATTAGCTTTTTTATGGGAAAAAAAGACAAGCATATTCTCAGATAAACAAAACCTGAAAGAATTTACCAGCACCAGACCAGATCTCCAAGAAGTTCTAAAAGGAGTGCTATGTCAGGAAAATTAAATTTAGTCACACAGAAATAAGAGTTCAAAAACTAAGAAAATGGCAAACTTAATAGTAGGGACAGTCTGGAGTTGAATATTCTATCCCAGAATTCAATTGGGAAGATAGAACCACAACACATGATATATTAGGTACATGAAACTGAACTGGTGAAATGGCATTCTGTAACTTTTGACTAAAATATTGCTGCTTTTCTTTTAGGCTTTGTTGTTCAGTTTTAAGAGTTTTTGCCCTGTCTTGAGCTGTCAATAGGTTCATGTACCTGCTATTTGAACAGAATACTAACCTGATTCCAGGTTTTAAGTTTTAAGCCAATGTCCTTACCAATTTAAAACTGCTTTTCTTGAAATTACTAGCTGAACTTGCTACTGAAAGTAGTGAGATTATTTAAGAAATTGTGTGATCAATAAAAGTTTGGGGAAGGAATGGAATACAACTGTAGACACCAGAGATAGTGTAAGAAGAGGGTGGGAAAGGTCAGAGGGTCAGACATAGAGGTAAATATAAATTATACGCACACACACACACACACACACACATATATATATATATGTGAAACTAGAAATGGAAAATTATTGATGATAGCATACATGATTAAGCCACTATGCAATATATTCTGGATGAGAAACCACTTTTTTTATGCTGTGATGATGATTAGGGGATGGATGTACATTAATTAATTAAAAAGGGTTTCAGGAAAAAATGCATATTGGATGACTGCAGTAAACTATATAGCCCCCGCTAGGTGCTACTTTATAGTATGTCCATTTTACTCTCTGAGGTTTATGCCTAAAGTCAAACTTGTGTTCATGGATATGTATATATCAGCTGTGCTTGCTATTGGAAATATTTAGATTAATTAAATTCATTAGCAAATCAATAAAATGGGAGGAAAAGGCATAGAAAGCAACTATGGATACCAGAGACGGTATGGGAGAAGGGTGGGACACAAGAGAGGGTGAGAGATAGGGAATCAAGGATGACAAATAAAGCAAAATATACAGGAAACAAGAAATGGAAAATTATTTGTTGATGATAACATGTATCTTCATGTACTTTATTGAGCCAATATACAGTGTATTCTGAATGGTAAATCTCATTTTGTATGCTGTAATGATGTATAGAGAATGAATGTAAATAAATAAATTTAAATAAAAGAAAAAATAAATAATTAAATAAAGAAGAAAGAATAAAAGAGAGAAACACAGAGAGTGAATACAGAGATTGTCTTCCTTTCTAGAAGGGATTGTGGCATGACCATCCCCCCTGGGGGCTGATTTCTTGCTTTCTGTCTCTCTGTTTCTCTCTGTCTTTCTGGTGAATGCATGTGTCCTGTAACAAAAACAAAAACAAAAACAAAAAAAACAAACAACAACAACAAAAAAAAACCCACCAAAACCAACCAACAAACAAACAAAAAAACCCTCAGTCAGAAAAGCACTTGCACATCCATGTCTAATGCATTATTTACAATGGACATGGAATCAACTCAAATTCCAAAAATAGATGATAGGATTTAAAAAAATGTTGCAAGCACAAACTAAAAGTTTAGAAGGCAACAGAAGATAATAAAGATACTAAGGATATGGGTAATATGGGGGTGGGTAATAGAGGGAAGGAGGGAGGGCAACAGGGGAAGGACAAAATTGTACATTTAATTTAAAAAAATGTGAAAAGCTATTTGTTGCTGATACTGTATGTAATAATGTCTTTATCTTGACTGATATGCATAATATTCATGCTGGAAAAAACAATGTTGTACACTGTAAAAATATATGTGATTAAATGTAAATTAAAATTAATTTTTAAAACAAAATTAAAAAGAGAGAGAGAGCAATAGAGAAAATTCAGAACTGGTTAAATTGGGGATGGAGGGTGAAGTTGGAGGAGAAAATATTCAGTGGCCCTAGTTCCTGAAATGGACAGCTCATGGCACAAATGTAGATGACTCTGAGATGGCCTTAGATTAGTCTTTCCTATGTGGGAGGAAGGAAAAGGTAGAATTATCAAGATAAAGGAGAGATGAAATTCGCAAGAAGTCTTTAAAATTAAAAAAAGAGAGAAAGACAGAGAGAATCCAGAGGTTTACCTTTCTAGAAATACTGGTCTGAATGGCCAAGTTGAAGAAGAAAGTAGTCAGTTGCCCGAGTCTCTGAAAGGGACAGTTCACAACTCAGACATTGATGACTTTGAGACAGCATGAGATTGATCTGCCCTATGTATGGGGAGGATGAAATGTGAGAATTAACAAGATAAAGGAGAAATAAAAAAAGCAAGTATTTTACTTTAAAAATTAAAAAAAAAAAATAGAGGCAGAGAATACAGAGGTTGGTCTACCTCTGGAGGGTTAGGTTGAAGCCAAATAAAACTCTGTTGTCCTAATTACAGAAATAGGCACCTCAGAGGTCAGATGTAGATGATTTCTGAGATGGCCTGAGATTGATCTGACCTACGTGTGTGTGGGGGAAACACAAGAGTTAGCAAGATAAAGAAAGATTAAAAAAAGCAAAAAGTAGTATATTTAAAAATTAATAAAAAATGAAAGAAAGAGAGAATGAGAGACACAGAGAGTATACATAGGTTGCACTTCCTGTCTAGAAATTGGAGTTTGGAGGGTTAAGTTGGTACAGAATATATACAGTTTCCCTAGTCCCAGAAATGGACAGCTCACAGCTCAAATGTAGATGACTTCTGAGATAGCATGAGATTGGTCTGTTCAATGTGGGAGGGGAAAAGGTGAGAATTAGCAAGATAAAGAGTAGATAAAAAAGGCAAGAAGGACCTTACATTTAAATTTAAAAGTAAATTTTAAATAGACAGAAATAATGCAGAGTTTGCCCTATCTGTCTAGAAATTGAGATCTGGAGGATGAAATTGAAGAAGAAAATATTCAGTTGCCCTGGTCCCTGAAACTGATAGCTCACAGCTCAGATGTAGATGACTTCTGAGACAGCCTGAGATTGGTGAGCCCTATGTGGAAGAAGTTGAAAGATAAGAATTAGCTAGAAAAGAGAAATCAAATTGGCAAGAAGTACTTTACTTAATTGAAAATAAAAAATTAAAGAAGGAATCAGAGAACCTCAGAGAGAGACAGAGGGAATGCAGAGGTTGCCCTACCTATCTAGAAACTGGGGCCTGGAGGGTGAAATGGGCCAATAATATTCAGTTGTCCTAGTACCTGAAATGGATAGCTCACAGGTCAGTTGTAGATGACTTCTGAGGTGGCCTGATATTGGTCTGTCCTATGTAGGGATGAGGGAAAAGGTGATAATTAGCAAGGTAAAGGAGTGATAAAAAAATCAAGAAGCACTGGGGCTGGCAGGTGGCGTGGTGGTTAAAGGTGTTGGACTCCCACATGGCTGACCACGGTTCAATTCCTGGACCTGCCAGCTGGTTTTCACACTTTCTCTCTCTCTCTCTCTCTCACTCTGTCCCTCTCTGGTCAAATTAAAAATAAATAAATAAAGTTAAATAAAATAATTATTTTTAAAAAATCAAGAAGCAGTATATTTATTTTATTTATTTATTTATATATTTATTTATTTTGGAGAGGTTTTTGCTATAGGGCGCTTGTGCTCGCCAGAAAGACAGAGAGAGACAAAGAGACAGAAAGTGAGAAATCACCCCCCGAGGGGGATGGCCACACCACAATCCCTTCTCCTCCATTCTCCTCTCGGTGTCTTGGGCATGCACGCACACATGCCCGATGTGAGTTTAAGCCACCAGGTCCGGGACTCAAACCACAGTCAACTACATGGGAGTTCAGCGACATAGCCATTACACTAACCGCTGGTCCCAAAGTATTATATTTAAAAGTAAAAAAAAAAAAAAATTAAAGAGAGAAAGAGACAGAGAAAATACATAGAATGCCCTACCTATCTGGAAATTGGTTTTTGGAGGGTTAACTTAGAGTAAAAATTTTTAATTTCTCTAGTATCAGGTAGGGAAAACTCACAGCTCAGGTGTAGATGATTTCTGTAATGGCCTGAGATTGGTCTGCTGTATGTGTGTGGGGGGTGGAAGATGAGAATTAGCAAGATTAAGAAAAAATCAAAAAGGCAAGAAGAACATTATATTAGAAATTTAAAAATAAATAAAACATAGAGACAGAGAAAGAAAGAAAATACAGAGGTTGCTCTATTTGTTCAGAAATTGGTGTATGGAGGGTGAAGTTAAAGCAGAAAATATTCAATTGCCCTTATCTCTGAAAGGGGCAGCTCACAGCTCATATATAGATAACTTCTGAGAGACCTGAGATTAGTCTGCACTATGTGGTTGGGGGGGAGTGTTCAGAATTACCAATATCAAAGAGAGATCAAAAGGGCATGAATTACTTCACTTTAAAAGTTAAAAAAATTAATGAAAAAGAGAGACAGAGAGAATACAGTTGTTGCCCTAACTGTCTAGGAATTGGTGTCTGGAGGGAGAAGCTTGAGCCCAAAATTTTCACTTGCCCTAGTCCACGAAACATGCAGCTCACAGTTCAGATGTAAATGACTTCTGAGATGAATTGAAATTGGTCTAGTCTATGTGGATGAGGAAAGGTGAGAATTTGCAAGATAATGAGGGATCAAAAAGACAAGAATTACTTTACTTAAAAATTAAGAAAAAAATTAATAAGAGAGAGAAAGAGAGAGATGGAGTGAATACAGAGGTTGCCCTACCTTTCTAAAAATTGGGGTCTGGAGAATGAAGTTGGAGCATAAAATATTCAGTTGCCTTATTCTCTGAAATTAGTCACTTACAGCTCTGATATAAATGACTTCGGAGATGGCCTGAGATTGGACTATCCCATGTAGGAGGGAGGATTGCGTGTGAATTAGCAAGAAAAATGAGAAATCAAAAAGACAAGAAATACTTTAATTAAATAACCAAAGAAAAAATGAGGATAACAAATAAGAAATTCTACATACCATTAAATGCCCAAATATCTGAATAATTGGTATTCCAGAAAGTAAAGAATCTAGTAAGAGAATAGAAAATCTATTCCATGAAATAATTTCAGAAAACTTTCCAAATCAAGATAGAGAAACATTCAGACATCCAGATACAAGAAATGTAAAAAAACTTAAATAGAATCAAAGAAGATTCTTTCCCCAGCAAATCATAGTAAGATTGATTAAAATTTCAAAGATAAGATTCAAAAAATGACAAGAGAAACATCAAGTCACATACAAAGGTTATTCCATTAAACTAATATCGAATCTCTCAAGTGAAACAATGCAGACAAGAATAAATGGGAAGATATATTGAAAGGGTAAAAGAATAACAATTTTAACCAAGAATACTATAACCCAGCAAGATTTTCCTTCATATGGGAAGAACAAATAAAACCATTCTCAGACAAATAAAAACTGAAAGAATTTACCAACACTAGACCAACTCTTCAAGAAGTACTGAAGATAGGGCTATATCAGGAAAAATAAAGAAAAACAGAGATAAGAAATAAAAGAAAAGCAACTAAGAAAATGGCTAACAAAATGGCAAAGACAAGTCTGCAAATATCAGTGATAACATTGAATGTTAAAGGATTAAATTCTCCAATAAAAAGACACAGACTGGCCAAATGAATAAAGAAAAACCAGAAACCCTCTATCTGTTGCCTACAAAAATGTACCTCATGAATAAAGACAAACACAGACTGAAACAGAAGGGCTGGAAAAAGATATTTCAAGCAAGAGAAAAATTTTTAAAAAAAGGATGGGGTTATAATACTGATATTGACAAAATAGATCTAAAGACAAAAACTATAAGAAGAGACAAAGAAAGACACTATATAGTACTAAAAGGGCTAGTTCACCAAGAAGATAGAACACATAAATATCTATGCACCCAACACTGTAGCACTCATATACATTAAAGATAGACTGCTTGATTAATAAAAGGAAATAGACTGCAACACAATAATCATTGGAGTGCTCAACACTCCACTGTCTCCTCTGGACAGATCATCTAGATGAAAAATAGATACAGGATCTAAATGATATAATAATTTGAATGGACTTGATGAACAGCTATAGCACTTTCCACTCAACAATGACAAAATATACATTTTTCACACCCCACATGGAAAATTTTCAGAGATTGATCACATGATAGGGCACAAAACAAGCTTTTATAAATTCAAAGGTATAGAAACTATATCTAGCATCTTCTCTGACCACAGTAAAATTAAACTTGAAATTAACTGTAGGAAAAATTATTTAAGGGGACCAGCAGATGGTGTAATGATTTTATTGCTGGACTTCAATGCTTCAAGTCCTGGATCCAGTAGCTTCAAACTCATGCTGGGCATGTGTGTGTGAATGCCCAAAATCCCAAGAGGAGAATGGAAGAGAAGGGATCATGGCATAGCTATCCCCCTGGAGGGTGTTTTCTTGCCTTCTCTCTGGCTAGCTGATGTGCTCTATAGTAAAAATCTCTCTCTCAAAAAAAAAAAACCTTTAAAATACACAGGAACATTAAAAGTAAACAACCTACTCCTGAATGACTTCACAACCACTGAAGAAATTAAAACTGAAATAAAAAACATAAGTAATGAGCATAATGAGCATGTAAGCTTTCATAACCTATTGGATACATCAAAAGCAGTCTTAAAAGAGAAGTTCATAGCAAGTTGTGCTCACTAGAATAAAAAAGAGAAAGAGGGTAAATAGACAACCTAACAATATATACCTCAGGGAACTGGAAAATCAGCAACAAAAAGCACCAAAAACACCAAGAAAAAAAAGAAATAATAAAGATTTGAGCAGAAATAAATGAAATAGAGAATAAACTAAGAAAATAAATTAAACCAAAAGCTGGTTCTCCGAGAAGATAAGTAAAATTTCACACCATTAGGTAAACTAATTAAGAAGAATAGAGAAAGAAACCAGATAAACCTAATCAGCAATGAAGCAGGCAAGATTACAACAGACATAACAGAGATATAGGAGATCATCAGAATACTACAAGTGATTACATACCAATAAGCAAGACAACCTGTATTATGAGATGGACAAAATTCTGGACACATATAATGTACCAAGATTGAATTAGGAAGACATAGAAAGCCTGAATATTCTAATAACAAGCAATGAGATTGAATCACTAATAAATAGTCTCCCAATAAAGAAAAGCGCAGGTCCTGATATTGTAACTTCTGAATTCTACAAAAATTTTAAAGAAGAGCTAACCACAGGGACCAGCAGTTAGCATAATGGCTATGTTGCTGGACTCCTATGTAGTCAATTGCAGTTCGTGTCCCAGACCCGGTGGCTTAAAACACACTGGACGCATGTGCGTGCATGCCCAAGATCCCGAGAGGAGAATGGAGGAAAAGGGATTGCAGTGTGGCCATTCCCCCTGGGCAGTGATTTCTCCCTTTCTGTCTCTCTATCTCTCTCTGTCTGGTGAGTGCACACGCCCTATGGCAAAAACCTCTACAAAAAAAAAAAAAAAGAGCTAACTGCTATTCTACTCAGACTATTTCTCAGGAGCCCTCCCAAATTCATTCATTCATTCTATGAGGTCTCCATCACCCTCATTCCAAAAACAGACAAGAACATCACTAAAAAAGTAAATTACAGACCAATATCCTTGATGAATACAGATGCAAAAATTCTCAACAAACTATTAGAAAATTGTACCAACAACACGTTAGAAAGATTATACACCATGACCAGGTTGGCTTTATTCTAGGGATGCAAAAGTAGTTTAACATATGGAAAACAATAAATATAATACATCATATTAATAGAAGGAATGCTAAAAGCCCATTATAACAATTAATGCAAAAAATCATTTGATAAAATATATCCCTTTAATATTAGACTCTCAGCAAAATAGGCATAGAAGGACCTTTTTTCAACACAATTAAGGCCATACATAAAAACCAATAGCTAACATTATACTAAATGTAGAAAACTTAAAGATTTTCCACCAAAACTTGAACAAAACAAGGCTGCACATTTTCTCCAGTCCTTTTCAATACAGTACTGGAAGTCCTAGCCAATGCAATCAGTCTAGACAATAAAATAAGACATTCACATAGGGAAATGATCTCTTTTTGTAGATGACATGATTATATACATAAAAAATCCATAAGAATCTGTGAAATATAATTTAAAAAACTCAGGGAAGTGATAAATGAATACAGTAACGTGACAGAATACAAAATAAACATACAAGACTCTATAGCATTTCTATATACTAAACAGTGAACAGACTGAGGTAGAATTAAAGAAAGTACCATTCACAATAGTATCTCTTTCTCTCTCTCTCTCTAACACAAAGATACACACACACACACACACACACACACACACACACACACCAAGATATCTAGAAATAAACCTAACTTGAGAAGTCAAAGATCTTTATAAGAAAAACTATGGGCCTTTGGAAGAAGATTCCTTCATGGCTCCAGAGAACTAGTGATTTCAGGAAAAAAAAGAGAAATGAAGATTTTTTACTGATAATTCAGCCTCCAGCCCACAAACCCTAGTGGTAGGGAACTGCTCTAGCCTTCTCTCTGTCTCTGTCTCTGTCTGTCTCTGCCTCTGTCTCTGTCTTCTCTTTTTTTGTAATTTTTCCTTTTAAAAAATTTTTTAAGGTAAAGTATTTTGTCAGCTTTCAACCACACTTTATCTTGCTAATAATCCCCTTTCTCCCCTCACTTAGGAGAGGCAAGGGGCAGGCCTTCAGAAGAAGACTTCTCCATGGCTCCTGAGAACTAGTGATTTCGTGATGCTTGTGGGCTGCGTGGTTTTCTACTTTCAGCTTTAAAAAAATTATTTTTTGGTTGTTTTTTTAATATATTTTCTTCTTTTTCCTCTCTGTTTCTTTGTTGTTGTTTTTTCTCTCTCTCTGTTTCCTTTTCTTTTTCTTTTATCTCATTGCTTTGGTCCTCAATCTCCATTCACTGTGTTCTAGATGAAACTAAGGGAACCATCGTCAAACAATCCAAATACTATTTGGATTAACATATTCCTCAATATCTACTGAATCTGATGCACAAAGGGATAAAAACAGAACGGCAGAGATTCCAGATCACCTCCTTCTGTACACTTCTAAATACTCAGATTGAACTTCAAGAATTAGAAAGAAACACACCATCCATCAGATGACTAGAAATCACCACAGGACCACGAGAAATATGGAAAATCACATTTTGTGTGCTGTGACAATGCTTAGGGAACGAATGTAAATTAATTAAGTTTTGAAAAAAAGTTTCAGAAAAAAAGAACCCTGAAACATTTTTCTTGAAACTAAAAAAAAAAAAAGCATTAAAAATACTTATTTGATTACTGCAGTAAGATATATAGCAGCAGTTAGGTGCTACTTTATAGCATGTTCATTCTATTCACTGAGGTTTATGCCTAAAGTCAGACTTGTGTTAATGAATATGTATATATATGCTGTGCTTGCTATTCAAAATATTTAGATTAATTAAGATCTTTAGTGAATCAATAAAATGTGGGGGGAAGGCATAGAAAGCAACCATAGATACCAGAGACGGTGTGAGAGGAGGGTGGGAGATGGCAGAGGGTGAGAGATAGGAAATCAAGGATGGGAAAGCAGGCAAAATATACAGGAAATAAGAAATGGAAAATTATTTGTTGACAATAACATGTATGTTGATGTGCTTGATTGAGCCAATATACAGTGTACCCTGGATGGAAAATCTCATTTTTTATGCTGTAATGATGTATAGTGAATTAATGTAAATAAATAAACTTAAACTAAAAAAAAAAAACAAGAAAAAAAAAAAGAAATCACCACAGGGCCACAAGAAATACGGGAAATCAAGAAAATACCTCTCCTCCAAGGGAAAAGAATAAATTCTCTTCATCCACAGACAGTTCAATAGAAATCATGGAAATGTCTGATAAAAAATTTAAAATATTCGTAATGATGAAGCTAACAAAGATGGAAGACAAGAGAGACAATGAACTGCAGAAGAGGCAGGACAAATGAGCTGATGAGTTCCAGGAGGTGAGAAAATTCTTGAAAGATCTAAAAGTGGAATTACACACTTTAAAAAAGAATCAAATGGACCTGTTAGAGATGATGGCTATAATACAGGAAGTCAAAATCTCCTTTGAAAGTATTAAAAGCAGACTAGAACACACAGAAAATCTAATATAAGATGTAGAAGAGAAAATTGGTGGCCTAGAAAAGTCAACTGCAAAGACAGAAAATTGCCCCCCAAAATGAGAATAATATACGATAAATACTAGATATCATCAAATGTCCAAACATCCGAATAATTGGTACCCAAGAAAGCAAAGAAAGACTCATAAGAGCGTTGATAATCTATTCCATAAAATCCTGCAAAAAAACTTTCTAAACCTAGAGAGGTACTCAAAGATCCAGTCACAAGAAATGCAAAGGACTACAAATAGAATCAACCCAAGAAGGTCTTCTTCAAGACACATTATAGCCAGATTGAGCAAAACCACAGACGAAGACAAGATACTAAAATCGGCAAGAGAGAAATGGCAAGTTACCTACGAAGGATATCCCATCAGGCTAAGAGCAGACTACTCATCAGAAACAATGTGAGTGAGGAAATAATGGGAAAATATATTAAAAGCATTAAGGGAAAAGCAATTTAAGCCAAGAACACTGTACCCAGAAATATTATCCTTCATATGGGAAGAAAAAACAAGAACATTCTTAGATAAACAAAACCTGAAAGAATTTACCAACACCAGACCAGATCTCCAAGAAATTCTCAAGGGAGTTCTCAAGGAAAATTAAACATAAACACACAGAAATAAAAGTTCAAAAAATAAGAAAATGGCCAACAAAATCATTGGGACAATCTGGAGTTGAATATTATATCCCAGAATTCAATCAGAAAGATTGAATCACAACAGAAGATAAAGTATATGAGACTGAATTGATGAAATAGCATTTTATGACTTTTGATTAAACATTGCTGAATGTCTTCTAGGCTTTGTTTTCTGGTTTTAAGGATTTTTGTCCTGTCTTCAGATGTAGATAGGTTCATGTACTACTATTTGAACAGAATCCTAACCTGTTTCCTGGCTTTAAGGTTTAAGCAAATTTCCTTAGTATTTCTTTGATTTATTAAATGTAAAACTGCTTTTCTTGAAAAAAAAAATAAAGAAATAGAATTAAATAAGTAAATAATTCTTTTTAAAAAAGAAAAACTATTAAAGACTTAATGGAAATTGAAAATAATATAAAAAATTGGAAGGCTATCCCATGTCTCTGGATTGGAAAAATTGATGTAATCAAAATGTCAATTCTACCTAAATTAATTTATAAATTTTTTGAGAGGATTTTGCTATAGGGTGTGTGCGCTCACCAGACAGACAGAGAGAGACAGAGAGACAGAAAGCCAGATATCACCCCCCAGGGGCGATGGCCATGCTGCAATCCCTTCTCTTCTATTCTCCTCTCGGGATCTTGGGCACGCATGCACACGCGCCCAGCGTGAGTTTAAGCTGCCGGGTCCAGGACTTGAACAGCGGTCGACTATGTGGGAGTCCAATGACATAGCCATTATGCTAACTGCTGGTCCCATTAATTTATAAATTTAATACAATCTGACTCAAACTTCCAGAGATATTTTTCACAGAATTACAAAAAAATACATAAAATGTGTCTGGAATTATAAAAGTCCCAGTACTTTCCAGAAGAATACTGTGCAAAAATAATAAAGTAGGAGGAATTTCACTCCCTGACTCCAAAATATATTACAAATCTGTGATAGTCAAAACAGCATAGTGCTGTAACAAAAGCAGGCACATAGTCTGGTGGAACAATATAGAGAATCCAGAAATAAACCTCAAAACATACAGACAACTGATTTTCAACAAAGGGCACACGTTAATACAGTGTGGAAAATAAAATCTCTTCAGAAAAGCAGATGATGACGGAAAAACTGGATATCTACCTGCAGAAAAATTAACTGGACCCCTATCTTTCACCATTAACAAAGATCAACTCAAAATGGATAAAAAAAATTAAACATAAAACCTCATACTATAAAACTACTGGTGAAAAACATGGTAAACTCTTGGAGATAGCAGATTTGGGAATAAATTTTTAAATAAGACCCCCATAGCTCAACCAATAATCTCAAAAAATAAGTGAGATTGCATCACGTTTAAAAGCTTCTGCAGAGCAAAGAAACAATAATTAGAGTGAAGAAACAATCTTCAGAATGAGAGAATATATTTCCAGAGTTTCCCTTAGATAAGGAACTGATAACCAGAATATTCAAGGAACTGAAACTGCTTATCTCCCCAAAATAGTCAATGCAATTAAAAGACAGACTAATGAGCTGAACAAACAACTCTCCAAGGAAGATATATGAACAGCCAAAAAGCATATGAAAAAAAATGTTCAACATCCCTTATAATAAAAAAAATGCAAAACAAAACCACAAAGTAATACCACCTAATCCCAGACAAAATGGCTAAGATTAAAAAAATATTAGGTGATAAGTGCTGGTGAGGCAGCAGCGAAAAGTGAACTCTCCTACATAGTTAGGAATGTAAATTGGTATTACCACTATAAAGAACAAAATAGAAATTCCTCAAAAGCCTACAAATAGAACTACCATATGATCCACTAATTCTACTTGTGGGTATCTCCCCAAAGATTAGGAATGCACTCAGAAAAGTATTTGCATATCCATGTTTATTACAGCATTATTTGCCATTGCTAAAACATAGAATCAACCTAAATGTTCCAGAACACATGAATGAATAGAAAAAGTGTGGCACACATATACTACAGAATACTACTCAGCCATAGAAATAATGAGACCCTGGCATTTGATTGAAAGTGAATGAATATGGAAGATTATTTAAAAGAATTATTTTATATCATTTATATTTATTTATTTATTTTTAATTTTAATACTATTTTCTTTTTTTAATTAATTTTTAAAATTATAATTCATACATTAAAACACTATACATCATTTAGATTGTGAAGAGACTTTACCCCGTATGATATACACCTCAGTCCAGCCCAGTTGAAACTATTTATTGTACACATCCTCATCAACAGGTAAAAAATTTATCTGTGTTCCATAAATGTCTTACCTCTCCATTTCTCCGCCAAATTTTCTTTCCTATGCTCTTCTCCCCCACACTCTCTTTCCACTTTGTCTCTAGTGTCATTACAATTTTTAATGCTTTCATGTTCTCCAGTCTTTCAGTCTCTACCATAGAATATGGACAGTTGGAACTGATTGACTAAAGTATATAGTAACACAGTATATGGATGTAAATACCAGATATAGTGTGTGTGTGTGTGTGTGTGTGTGTGTGTGTGTGTGTGTGAAAGAGTAGGGTCTGAGGAAGGACATTTAGAAGAAAAATAGGGAAGCAAAGCATTAATGGGTCAAATAAATATGATATTATCTGTTGAAGATATTTTATAGTTTTATCAACTGGACTAGGGAAAAATGGTCACCTGTCGAAATATTAACTTTGTAAACTAAATAATGTAATTGAATGTATAAAATAAAATGAAATTAAAAAAGAAGAAAAAAGAATGTGGACAATTGGTATATGTTAAGTGGAGACATACAATGTTTCTCTTTCATAGCCTGTCTTGCTTCACTCAGCAACAAATCTTCCAAATTCGTTCATTTTCTATCAAATTCCAGGGCCTTGTTGCTTTTTATGGCTGAATAGTATTCCATGGAGTATATGTGCCATAATTTTTCAATCCATTCATCTGTTTGTGGATGTATGAGTTGGTTTCATGTCTTAGCGATCAAGGATAATGATGCAATGAAAGTAGTTGTGCAAGCGCTTTTCCGACCAAGTTTTCACCATTCTGACAGTGGTTATGTGAAATTTCATTGTGGTTTGATCTGAATGTCCCTTACAACGAGGGATGTTGAGCATTTTTTCATGTGCTTTCTGGCTGTTTTTATGTCTTCCTTAGAGAGTTGTTTATTCAAATTATTTTTCCATCTTTTAATTGGGTTAATTATTTTCTTCTGGGTAAGCTGTTTGAGTTCCGTGAGTATTCTGGTTATCAATCCCTTATCTGAGGCACAGTTAACAAAAACTCTCTCCCGTTCTGAGGGTTGTTGATTCATACTAATTACAGTGTCCTTTGCTGTGAAGAAACTCCTTAATCTGATGTAATCCCACCTATCTCTTTTGCCCTTTTGGGGATTATTGCCTGTGCTTTGGGGGGGGGGGGGGTGTTGCTTAATAAGTCTCTGCCTACTTCAATGTCTCCCAGAGTTTCCCCAGCATTTTCCACCAGTAGTTTTATAGTTTTCACTCTTAGGTTTAGATGTTTGATCCATTTTGATTTGATTTTTGTTAATGGTGACAAATAGGGGTTAGGATAAATCTTTTTACAGGTGGATACCCAGTTTTTTTCAGCACCATTTGCTAAAAAATTTCCCTTTTCCCAATGGACTTACTGGTACCCTTTGTCAAAGATTAGTTGGCTGTATGTTTTCGGGTTTATTTCTGGGGTCTCTACTCTGTTCCATTGATCCTCACATCTGTTTTTGTGCCAATACCATGATGTTTTAATTATCACAGCTTTGTAATATATTTTGGGGCTAGGAAGTGAGATGCCACCTACTCCACTCTTCTTGCACAGGATGGCTTTAGCAAAACGGGGTCTTTTATGGTTCCAGACAAATTCTATGATTGTATTTTCTAGATCTATGAAGAATGTCTCTTGTAAGTTTTATAGGGATTGCATTAAACATGTGGATTAATTTGGGTAGAACTGCCATGTTGATTAAATTAATTCTGCCAATCCAGGAACATGGGATGTCCTTCTACTTTTCAGTGTCCTTTTTAATTTCCTTTTTAAGGTTTTCATAGTAGAGGTCTTTAACTTCCTTGGTTAGTTTTATATCTAAGTATCTTATACTTCTTGTGGCAATGGTAAATGGAATTACTTTCTTCAGTTTTGTCTCTGTCTGTTTGTTGTTTGTATATAGAAATGTTACAGATTTTTGTAAGTTAATTTTGTATCCTGCCACTTTACTGTATGCATTTATTACTTCAAGAAGTTTTTTCATAGATACTATTGAGTTTTCTATGCATACAATCATGTCATCTTCATACTTCAGATAACTTCAGCTCTTCTTTCCCTATTGGAGTGCTTTTTATTTCCTTCTCTTGTCTGATCACATGGCTACAACTTTCAGTACTATATTGAATAGGAGCAAAGAAAGTGGACAGCCTTGTCTTGTACCAGTTTTTAGTGGAAAGTTTTCAGGTTTTTCCCATTCAATATAATGTTAGCTGTAGGTTTTTCATAAACGGCTTTTATTATGCTGAGAAATAGTCCTTATATGCCAATTTTCTTGAGAGTCTTGATCATAAAGGCATGTTGTATTTTGTTGAATGCTTTTCCCGGATCAATTGAAATGATCATATGGTTTTTACATTTTTTTTTTTCTGTTAATATGGTGTATTACAGGGACTGACAGGTGGCATGGTGGTGAAGGTGCTGGACACTCCCACATGGCCAACCATGGATCAAGACCTGGACCTGATGGCTTGCTTTCTCACTTTCCCTCTCTCTCTCTCTCTCTCTCTGTGTGTGTGTCTGTGTTTCTCTGGTCAAATTAAAATAAATGAATGAATAAATAAAATTTAAAAAAATATGGTGTATTACATTTGTAGTTTTGCATATGTTGAACCACCCTTGAATCCCTGGAAAAAAGCCTACCTGGTAGTGATGAATAAGCTCTTTTATATGCTGTTGAATATAAAGTATCTTGTTGAGAATCTTTGCATCTATATTCATCATGGATATTGGTCTATAGTTTTATTGTTGTATCCTTATCCATTTGGAAATGAGGGTAATGGAGGCTTAATAGAATAAATTTGGAAAGATTCCTTCCTTTTGGATATCTAGAAACAGTGTGAGCACATTGGGGGTTACCTCTTCTTTAAAAGCTTTGTCTGTCATTTTATTTAAAACTTTTTAAGGTAAAGTATTTTCTTGTCTCCGAAATCCTCCTTTATCTTAGTAATAATCCCCTATGCCGCCCCCCCCCCCCCTTGTTTAGGTAAGCCAAAAATTGTAGGCCTTCAGAAGAAGACAGAGTCCACCAAGAAAGCTGAGATCTTGTGCTTGCTTTCAGGGATAAAAGAAATCAATATGTTCTGCTTAGAAATCACTCTGAGGAGGCAAAAAATACAAGCCTTCATAATAAGACTTAGTCCTCTATGAGAGCTGAGATCTAATGCTTTAAGTGAATAAGAGAAATGAAGATGTTCTGCTGAGAAGTCATCCTTGAACAACAAAAGGGCAAGTCTTCAGAATAAGACAAATTCTGCCATGAGAGCTGAGATCTAGTGCTTTCAAAGATTAAGAGAAATGAAGGTGTTCTGCTGAGAAATCATCCTGGTAGCGCTTCCTCTATCTTTCTCTCTCTGGATCTTTCTGTCTCTCTGTCTCTTTTTATTTTTCTGAATTTTCTTTTTAAGAATTTTTTTGTTTTGTTTTGTGTTAGTTTGTTCTTTCTCTCTTTCTTTCTTCATTGAATGTAAATATATATATATATATATATATATATATATATATATAATTGAAAAAATAAAAAAACAACAAAATAAAACAACAACAAAGTTTTTATATACATTCAATCACATTGTTTACCTTACAAAGTGAACATTTAAATATGTGAACATTTCTCCCCAGTCCAGTTGATCAAAATATCTTCAAACGATAACACCACATCCTGGCAATGGTCTGCCTCTGTATCCCTCCTCCAAATGTCTTTCCTTAGGCACCGCTCCTCCACACACACCACATCTGGCATTCACACCCATTTCTTGTGTCTATACAACCTTTAATCAATCAGTTTAAGTCATACAGTGGAGGCACTCGGTATATATTAAGTGGGGATATACAATGTCCCTCCTTCATAGACTGGCTTGCTTTACTCAGCAGTAACTCTTCCATATTCTTCCACTTTCTGTCAAAAACAAGGGTTTTTGCTTTCTGCCTTTGGATGCCGCCAGAGAAGCATCGTTGAACTCTCTCTTCTCACTGCCATCATGTCTAAGTCCGTGTCTCCCAAAGAGTTGGAACAGCTGTGGAAACTCTTTTTTTTTTTTTTCTTTTTTTCTTTTTTTCTTTTTTTTTTTTTTTGGAGAGGTTTTTGCTATAGGGCGCGTGCGCTCGCCAGACAGACAGAGAGAGACAGAGAGATAGAAAGCAAGAAATCACCCCCCAGGGGGGATGGTCACACCGCAATCCCTTCTCCTCCATTCTCCTCCTGGGATCTTGGGCACGCACGCACATGCGCCCGGCGTGAGTTTAAGCCACCGAGTCCGGGACTCGAACCGCGGGTCGACTACGTGAGAGTCCAGCGACATAGCCATTACGCTAACTGCTGGTCCCGCTGCTGTGGAAACTCTTTATCAGAGGGTTGAGCTTTGAAACAACCGATGAGAGCCTGAGGAGCCATTCTGAGCAATGGGGAATGCTCACAGACTGTGTGGTAATGTGAGATCCAAACACCAAGTGCTCCAGGGGCTTTGGGTTTGTCATGTATGCCACTGTGGAGGAGGTAGATGCAGCCATGAATGCAAGGTCACACAAAGTGGATGGAAGAGTTGTGGAACCAAAAAGGGCTGTCTAAAGAGAAGATTCTCAAAGACCAGGTGCCGACTTAACTGTGAAAAAGATTTTGTTGGTGGCATTAAAGAAGACACTGAAGAACATCACCTAGGAGATTATTTTGAACAGTATGGTAAAATCAAAGTGATTGAAATCATGACTGACCGAGGCAGTGGCAAGAAGAGGGGCTTTGATTTTGTGACCTTTGATGATCATGACTCTGTGGATAAGATTGTCATTCAGAAATATTATAATGTGAATGGCCACAACTGTGAAGTAAGGAAAACCCTGTCCAAACAAGAAATGGCTAGTGCTTGCTCCAGCCCTAGAGGTTGAAGTGGTTCTGGAAACTTTGGTGGTGGTTGAGGAGGTGGTTTTGGTGGTAATGACAACTTTGGTCATGGAGAAAACTTCAGTGGTCGTGGTGGCTTTGGTGGCAGCAGTGGTGGTGGTGGCAGATATGGTGGAAGTGGGGATGGCTATAATGGATTTGGTAATGATGGAAGCAATTTTGGAAGTGGTGGAAGCTATAATGACTTTGGCGATTACAACAATCAGTCTTCAAATTTTGTACCCATGCAGGGTGGCAACGTTGGAGGCAGGAGCTCTGGACCTTATGGAGGTGGAGGCCAATGCTTTGCCAAACCACGAAATCAAGGTGACTATGGTGGTTCCAGCAGCAGCAGTAGCTATGGCAGTGGCAGAAGGTTTTAATTAACTGCCAGGAAACAAAGCTTAGCAGGAGAGGAGATCCCGAGAAGTAACAGGGAAGCTACAGGTTACAACAGATTTATGAACTCAGCCAAGGACAGTGGTGGCAGGGCCTAGCTGCTACAAAGAAGACATGTTTTAGACAATACTCATGTGTATGGGCAAGAAATATGAGGACTGTATTTGTGACTAATTGTATAACAGGTTATTTTAGTTTCTGTTCTGTGGAAAGTGTAAAGCATTCCAACAAAGGGTTTTAATGTAGATTGGTTTTTTGCACCCACACTGTTGATTGCTAAATGTAATAGTCTGATCATGACGTGGAATAAATGTGTCTTTTTAAAAACAAAACAAAACAAAACAAACAAAAAAAAAAACCCAGGGTTTTGTTGGTTTTTATGGCTGAATAGTATTCCATAGAGTACATGTGCCACAGTTTTTCAATCCATTCATCCGTACTGGGACATTTGGGTTGGTTCCATGTCTTAGCAATCGTGAATAGTGTTGCAATAACCATCACCATGCAAGCACTTTTCCAATGAAGAATTCCATCCTTTGGGTAGATATCGAGGAGTAGGATTGCTGCATCATATGGTAATTCTATTTGTAGATTTTTGAGGAATCTCCAAATTGTTCTCCTAAGTGGCTAGACCCATTTACATTCCCACCAGTGGTGTAAGAGTTCCCTTTTCACCACACCCTGTCAACACTTATCTTTCTTTTTTTTTTTAATCTCAGGCATTCTGACTGGGGTTAGGTGGTACCTCATTGTTGTTTTAATCTGCATTTCCCTTACAATGAGGGATGTTGAGCATTTTTTCATATGCCTTTTGGCTATTTGTATGTCATCTTTTTTTTTTTAAATAAAAAAATTGTATTTACTTAGAAGCATTCAGAATGTCAACAAAACAGCTGCCATTTTTTTTTTTTTGCAATTAGAGAGTGGTATTCAGTTAACAGAACAACAATTATTTCATATAAGCTGCATCAGAGACAACTTAGAGAGTGGTTTTTTCAACTCCTTCTCCCATCTTTTAATAGGGTTGATAAACTTTTTTCCAAAGAGCGGCTTGTTTTCCTTGTGTATTCTGGTTATCAGTCCCTTATCTGATGCATAATTTACAAAGATCTTTTCCCATTCTGAGGGCTGTCTATTCACACTAATTATTGTGTCTTTTGCCATGCAGAAACTCCTTAGTCTGATGTAATCCCACTTGTCTATTTTGGGGATTATCAACTCTGCTTTGGGGGTCTTATTTAAGAAGTCTTTGCCTACACCAATGTCTCCCAGAGTTTCCCCAGTATTTTCCAGGACCAGTTTTATAGTTTGAGGTCTTGGATTTAGATCCTTGATCCACCTTGACTTGATTTTTGTCAAAGGTGAGAGATAGGGGTTCAGATTTATCTTTCTGCAGGTGGAAATACAGTTTTTCCAACACCATTTGCTGAAGAGGTTTTCCTTTTCCCACTGAATTGACTGGTACCCCTTGTCAAAAATCAGTTGACTGTATGTTTGGAAACTTGCTTCTGGGGACTCTATTCTGTTCTATTGGTCCACATGTCTGTTTCTGTGCCAGTACCATGCTGTTTTGATTACCACAGCTGTGTAGTATATTTTTGGGTCAGGGAGTGAGATGCCACCCACTCCATTCTTCTTGTGTAGAATTGCTTTGGCAATACGAGGTCATTTATGATTCCAGACAATTTTTATGATTGTCTTTTCTAGATCTTCGAAGAATGTGTCTGGTACTTTGATTGGCATTGTATTAAATAAGTAGATTAAATTGGGTAGAATTGCCATTTTGATTCTATTAATTTTTCCAAATCAGGAACATGTGATGTCCTTCCATTTTTTGTGTCATTTTCAATTTCTTTTTTTACTTCTCATAGTTTTCCTTCTGGATGTCTTTAACTTCTTTGGTTAGATTTATTCCTAAATATCTTATACTTTTGGTGGCTATGGTAAATGAAATAACCTTTTGCAGTTCTATCTCAGTCTGCCTGTTTTTGTATATAGAAATCCTCTCGATTTCTGTATATTGATTTTATGTCCTGCAACTTTACTGTAATCATGTATTACTTCCAGTAATTTTTTTATGGAGACCATTGTGTCTTCTTTGTATACAGTCATGTCATCTGTGAATAGAGAGAGTTTCACCTCTTCTTTTCCTATTCAAATATCTTTTATTTTTTCCTTTTTTCTGATTGCATTGGCGAGGATTTCCAATACTATATTAAAAAGCAGTGGAGAAAGTGGGCATCCTTGTCTTGTTCCCGTGTTTAGTGGGAAAGCTTTTAGCTTTTCTCCATTCAGGATGATGCTCGCTATGGGTTTTTCATAGATGGCTTTTATTGTGTTGAGAAATGGCCCTTCTATGCTGGTTTTTCTGATAGTCTTGATCATGAAGGAATGTTGTATCTTACCAAATGATTTTTCTGCATCATTTGATATGATCATATGTTTTTATCTTTATTCCTGTTAATATGATGTATTACATTTATGGTTTTGCATATGTTGAACCAACCTTGCATTCCTGGAATAAAGCCTACCTGATTATGGTGTATGATCTTTTTTATATGTTGTTGGATACGATTTGCTAGTATCTTGTGGAGAATCTTTGTGTCTATATTCATCAAAGATATTTGTCCATAGTTTTCCTTCCTTGTCCTGTCCTTATCTGCTTTAAGGATGAGGGTGATAAAGGCTTCATAGAATGAATTAGGGAGAAATTCACCCTTTTGGATCTTGAGAAATAACTTGAGCAGAATGGGAGTTAACTCTTCTTTGAATGTTTTGTAGAATTCAGAGATAAATCCATCAGGGCCAGGGCTTTTTTTGTTGGGAGATTATTTATTACTGATTGAATCTCCTGGCTTGTTATGGGCCTATTCAGACTTTCTATATCCTCCTGGCTCATTCTTGGCAGATTATATTTTTCCAAGAATATGTCTATCTCATCCATATTGTCTTGTTTCTTAGCATATAGATGTTCAAAGTATTCTCTAATGATGTTTTGAATTTCTACTATGTCTGTTGTTATATTACCAGCTTCATTGCAGATTTGATTCACCTGGTTTCTTTCTCTCTTTTTTTTGTAATAAGTCTCACTACTGGTGTATTGATTTTGTCTTTCCTTTAAAGATTCAGCTTTTACTTTTATTTATTTTCTGTATAGTACATTTATTTTCTATTTCTTTTTTTTCTGCATGGATCTTTATTATTTTCTTCTCTTGGAGTTTTTTGGATCTTTTTGTTGTTGCTTTTCCAATTCTCTGAGTCATGATGTTAGGTGATCTATTTATCTTCTTTCCATCTTTCTCTTATGTGTATTAATTTCTATGAACTTCCCTCTTAAGACTGCTTTAGCGATGTCCCAAAGATTATGGAAACTCATTTCCTTATTTTCATTGGCTTCCATGAATCTTTTGATTTCAGTGTTTATTTCATCAGTAGTTGTGGAGTCTTTCAGGCGTAGGTTATTTAGTTTCCATTTATTTGAGTATTTTTGAGGATTTCTCTTGAAATTAAACTCAAGTTTAATTCCATCATGGTCAGAGAAGATGCTGGATATAGTTTCTATGCCTTTAAATATGTTGAGGCTTGCTTTGTGCTGTATAATGTGGTCAATCTTTGAAAAGGTTCCACGTGGGAGTGAGGAAAAATGTATCTCATGTTTTTGGATAGAAAGTTCTATAGATGTCTGTCAAGTCCATTTGATTGATGGTATCATTTAGATCCTTTATCTCTTTACCTATTTTTGGTCCAGATGATGTGTCCAGAGGGGATAGTGCAGTGTTGAGGTCTCCAACAATTACTGTATTGCAGTCTATCTCCCCTTTTAGATCTAACAGTCTTTCCTTCACATATTTGGGTGCTCCTGTGTTAGGGCCATAGATATTTATATGCATTATATCTTCTTGATCTATTGATCCTTTTACTACAATATAGTGCCCTTCTTTATCTCTTTGAACAGTTTTTGTTTTAAAGCCTATTTTGTCAGAAATTAGTATCGAACTCCAGCTCTTTTTTGATTCACATTTGCATGGAAAACCTTTTTCCACCCCTTCACTTTCAGTCTATTGATGTCTTTATCCACGATGTGGGTTTCCTGTAGGCAACAGATAGAGGGTTTCTGTTTTTTTTTTTTTTATCCATTCAGCAAGTCTGTGTCTCTAGATTGCAGAATTTAATCCATTCACATTCAATGTTTTTATCGATGTTACCAGATCTTTCCCAACCTTTAAGTTGGCCATTGTCTTAGCTGCCTTTTTTCCCATTGTTTCTGTTTGTTAATTCTTCAGTTTTCCTGGAACAGTACTTCAGGGTTTCTTGAAGAGCTGGTCTGTTGCTGGCCAATTCTTTCAGGTTTTGTCTGTCTGAGAAGATTTTAACCTTTCCCCCCCCCCCCATATTAAAGATAGTCTTGAAGGATAAGATAGTCTTGGTTGACATTGTTTCTCTCTTAACACTTTCAATACATGTTCCCATTTTTTCCTTGCTTGCATTGTTTCCATTGAGAGGTGTGGTGTTATCCTGATGGGATGACCTTTGTAAGTCACTTCTCATTTCTCTCTTGCCAGTTTTAGTATCTTATCTTTATCTGTGGTCTTTGCCAGTCTGGCTAATATGTGACTTGTGGAAGATATTCTTGGGTTGATTCTATTTGGGGTCTTTTGTATTTCTTGGGTCTGGATGTTTGAGTGCCTCTCTAGATTTTGGAAATTTTCTTCCAAGATTTCATGGAATAGATTTTACATGCCCTTATTTATTCTTTCACATTCTGGGACACCAACTTCAGATATTAGGGTATTTCGTGGAATCTAGTATTTTTTCATATGTTATCATCGTGTTTTTATTTTTTTAAATTTTATCTATCATTTTGGTGGTTTCCTCTAGATCAGAAGTTTTATCTTCTACATCAGAGATTCGATCTTGAGCATGGTCTAATCAACTCTTCATACTTTCGAGAGAGTTTTTGATTTCCTTTATTACAGACTTCATCTCAAATAGTTCCATCTGATTCTTTTTTATCATGTTCATTTCTTCTTTCAAATCATGGAAATACTTCATAATCTTCTGTAGTTCATTGTCTCTTTTCTGTTCCAACTCATAGAATTTGGTCACCATGAGTGTTCTAAATTCTTCCTCTGACATTTTGGTAATGTCCTCATTTTTTTTTTTCCCGAGAAATGGAAGACAGTCACTGCGTTCTTTTGATGAAGACATATTTCCTGGTTTATTCAGACCTGAGTATCTTCTTCTAATTTTAGTCATTGGGAGAGGTATTCACTTTTTAATATCTTTTAGGAGAATGTTTCTTTGACTAGGAACAAGAGTGTTTTCCTTTTGCTATGGACTGAAGACTGCCAAAGTCTCTTTTGTTGTGTTTAGGAATGTGGTCCAAGGAGAATTATTCTATTCAGGTGTCTTAAGAAAAGTATCTTCTTTTTTGCATGTGGTTCAGTAAAAGGGAAGAGTCTAGAGAGACCTACAATACTAGAATATTTCAGAACTGTTATTCTAGACCTGTCTAGACCTTCTGGGAGGGCGGGAGAAGAGGAAGTGAGGAATAAATAAGTGGGAAGATAGTAAGAAGGAGAATTTTAAAGAAAGTCATGCACTGCGCTACATCACTGGGTGTGATTTCACCTGGAGTCTGGAGATGGGATTGGGGTTGCTCTAGAGTTGAGGGAGGTCCTGGCTGACAGAGATAAAGGTCACTGGGATTGGGAGTGCTGGGGCTGGAGCTAGGGCAGGGTTCCCTGCATCAGTGTCCCTTAGGCCCAGTATCTGGAGATGGAATTTCGGTTGCTGTAGAGCTGAAGGCAGTCCTTCCTGACACAGATAGTGGTCTCAGGGCTTGGAGATGCTGGGTATAGAGCTGGGGCAGTGGTCCCTCCCTCAGTGTCCTTTAGGCCCAAGGTCTGGAGATAAAAGTGTGGTGGCTGTAGAGCTGAGGATGTTCCTGTGTGTTAAGGAGAAGAGAGAAATTTACAAATGAAAGAAGAGGATGGAAAAAAAAGCCTACCTGGCTGACAGAGATAGGGGGTCTCTGGCTTGGGGGTGCAGGGGTTGGAACTGGGGCAGGGCCCCTGCCTCAGTATCCCTTAGGCCAGGGGTCTGAAGATGGAAGTGGGGTGGCTGTAGAGCTGAGGGCATTCCTGGATGACAGAGATAGGGGTCTCTGGCTTGGGGGTGCCAGGGCTGGAGCTGGAGCAGGGGCCCTGCCTCAGTGTCCCTTAGGCCAGGGGTCTGAAGATAGAAGTTTAATTAATTTTTAATACTTTTGAGGAAGGTTTTGATTTCCTGAATGGCAGCCTTCATCTCTAATAGCTCCATTTGATTATTTTTTTATGGTGTATATTTTCTCTTTCAGATCATGAAAAAATTTCGACACCTCCTAGGATTTGTTGTCTCTTTTCTCCTCCATCCTCTTGAGTTTATTCTCTTTTAGCTCTTGCATCTCATTTAGTTTTGTCACTATGAATATTCTAAAGTCTTTATCAGACATTTCTATGAACTATATTGCACTGTCTGTGGATGATGAGAGATTGATTTTTCCCTTAGGGTAGAGACATTTTATTGGTTTCTCATGTTTCTTGTGCCTCTGCAGTTGTTTTTGGTCATTCTGTGTCAAAATCTCTCCTCTAAAGTGCTTATTAATGTGGTATCAACAGTAAGATTAGGAGTTCAGATTTATAAAAAGAAATTTCTTCATTAAAGCAGAAGGTTCAATAAGCTTTGAGGATTTCAATGACTCTAAAAGTATTCAGATGCTTGGCTACTATGCACCTAGGCCTATCTAGACATTAAGTGTGAGAGTGAAGCATAGAGTAAGAAAGTAAGGTTACAGAATATAAGCAAAAAGAAAAAAAAAACTAGAAAAATACTATCAAAAAAAAAAATGAAAACCACACAGTGTGCTTGCACATGGCACAAACATGCCAGGATATACCTCAGCTTTATAATGGCTTCTGATATTAACAAGTGAAAGAAAAGGCCCAAGCTGAGGAGAGGTGATTGAAAAAAAAATTTTTAAATTTATTTAAAGAGAGAGAGAGAAAGTGAGACAGACAGAGAGACAGACAGCCAAAGACAGAGAGAAGACAGAGGTCTTCCTACCTTGTCTGAATATTTTGGGAGTCTAGGAGATGGGTTTAGAACATACCTTTCCTGAACAAGCCAGGACACACCTCAGCTTTAAATGACTTCTGAAATTAACAAATGAAAGAAAAGGCCAAAGGTGAGGAGCAGTAATTTGAAAATTTAAAAAAAAAATAGTTAAAGAGAGAGAGAATGAGACAGAGAGCCAGAGATCCAGAGACAGATAGAAGACAGAGGTCATCCTACATTGTATGAATATTTTCGGAGTCTAGGAGATGGGTTTAGATCATAACTTTCCTGAACACACCAGGAAACTTCTGAGCTTTAAAATGGCTTCTGAAATTAACAAGTGAAAGAAAAGGCCCAAGCTGAGGAGAGGTGATTGAAAAATTAAAAAAACAATAATTTAAAGAGAGAGAGAGACAGACAGACAGACAGACAGACAGCCAGAGACAGAGAGAAGATGGAGGTCATCCTACCTTGTCTGAAAATTATGAGAGTACAGCAGATGGATTTCGAACATAGCTTTCCTGAACATGCCAGGACACCCCTCAGCTTTAAAATGGCTTCTTGTCTGAGTATTTGGGAGTCTACTGCAATAATTCTTTATAATCATCAGAGGACACCACCAAAAGCTTTTGAGAAATCTATGAGAAACTTGCAGTCTAAGATTGATGCCAAGAATGATCAGCTAGCAGATGCCTGAAGAGATCTGAAATGTGCCAAGGCTGATGCCAAGGTCATGAAGAATGCAAAGACCAAGAAGGTAATAGAGTCAAAGAAAAAGAGTGTTCAGAGACTGGAGAACCAATTGATGAACTTGAAAGTTCAGGTGACAGATTGAGAAGAAAATATACAAATTGCTTTGGGAACCTCCAAACTCAATTTTCTGGACCCTAGTTTTACAGTGACTTGGTGCAAGAAGTGGGGAGTTTCAACAGAAAATTTACAAAAAATCTCAGAGAAATAAGTTTGCCTGGGCCATTGACATGGCTGACGAGGACTACAAATTTTAGTCAAACTCTTGGGGGCAGGGTTCTGTAAAAAGAAACTGTGTGGTTTGGGGAAGATAAATAAATTGTGAGCCTTAGGGGGAGAGACAGGAAGTCTTAAACTAACATCTTTGCAAAAAGATAAACCAGGAGATATTATGAGGGAGAGCTTATCCAGTAGTCCCATGGACAATTTATTTTAAAATATTTCAAATACCAAAAAAATGTATACCATGTTCTGCTGGCAGTAGCTTCATCCATCTTATGTTTATTACATCTCTAGATTACATTTCTCTTGTGCTTGATTTAATCTCTCATTGTTTTGGTCACTGTAATCCTCCCAGTGGAATTAGATGTGGTGGTAAAAAATGGTGACCTTGATGATTTTGACCGTATGTAGTCCTAGGCTAATGTATTTGTTTGGCTTAGTTTTTGTTTGTTTGTTTGTTTTTATTGCTAAGGGGTTTGTGAGCCTCCCTGAAAGAAACAGAGATAGAGGGAGAAATCACCCCAAGTGAGGTTTGGTCATACCACAATCCCTTCTCCCTCATTTCTCTATCCTGCCAAGATTTGGGACATGCACGTGCATACACACACACCTAGCATGTTTTTGAAGCTGCCAGGGTCAGGATTCAAAGAGCACAGTTGTGCATGTGGAATCCAGCTCCCTTAACCACCAGGTCTGAGGGCAGTCCAAAGGATTACCATCTAAAATGATGACAGACCCCATTGGAGAACAGTTCAAGCTAGCAGCCTTGCTGGACACCAGGTTGCCTGTAGTTGTAAGCACTAATGGCCAGGACTTGTAACTCACCCCTCTTTACTTGCCTTTGGAATTCCGGTTTGTGTCTTGGGACTTTAAGACAAACTTGAAGCCCTCCCCATCCCATCTGGAGACCAATTCAAGCTAGCAGCCTTGCAGAACACCAGTTTTCCTGTGGCTGCAGGCCCTAATTGCTGGGACCCATGGCTCATTCCCCCCAACTCACATTTGGACTCTCAGAACATTGGTGTTTTGGATAGCATGCAGCTTGTGATTTTTTCTTTGCTCCTGAGGTGAAGTTCAAGAGCTCAGTTGGATGTGCACCAGTTCTTTAGAAACAGGGAAGAATTTGGGTCACCTAGGAACAGTGACAACAGTGCAGGGTACTGGTGAGTAACAGGGAGGCAGAGCAGAAGAGAGATAACCAATTTTCTGTATCTGTACATCTTTCTTGTTTTGTTTTGTTTTAGAGTCTTTTTTTCCTGTAGGGTACATGTGCTTGCCAGAAAAACAGAGAGAGACAGAGAGACAGAAGGCAAGAAATAATTCCCCAGGTGGGATGGCCATGCTGCAATCCCTTCTCCTCCATTCTCCTCTTGGTATCTTGGGCACACATGCACAAATGCCTGGCTTGAGTTTAAACCACTGGGTCTGGAACTCAAACTGTGATCAACTACATGGAAGTCCAGTGACATAGCCATTATGCCAACTACTGATTTCTACACCTGCACATCTTTGAAAGATCAGAGATAACCTTGAATAATTTAGGAAGGAACGTATAGATCACCAGATGACTAGGAACAATCACAGAGGCACAAGAAATAAGAACAACCAACAAAATGTCTCTCCCCCAAGGGAAAACATCAATTCCATATCACTCACAGACAACACAATGGAAGTCATGGAAATGTCTGATTGATAAGCAATTCAGAATTTTTGTAGTGACCAAACTAATTGAGATGCAAGAGTAAGATAAAAGAGACAATGAGCTCCAGGTGATGAGGAAGTCTTTTCATGATTTGAAAGAATAAATAGACACCTTGAAAAAGAACCAAAAGGAATTGTTAGGAATGAAGAATGTGATACAGAAAATTAAAACCTCCCTTGAGAGTATTCAAAGTAGATTAGATAAAACAGAAGATCAAATCTCAAATGTAGAAGACAAAATATCTGACCTCAAAAAACTTATCAAAAAGATTGAGAAAACAACCAAGAAAAATGAGGACAATATACGAGAAATATTAGATACCATTGAGTGTACCAACATCTGGATAATTGATATCCCAGAAGAGGAAGAAATAATAAGGACATTGATAATTTATTTCATGAAATCCTGGAAGAAAATTTTCCAAACCTAGAGAGGCATTCAATTATCCAGACCCAAGAAATATGTAGGATCTTAAATAGAATTAAGTCAAGAAGATCCTCTCCAAGGCATATCATAGCCAGATTGGCCAAAACCACAGACAAAGACAAAATACTAAAATTGGCCAGAGGGAAATGTGAAGTTATTTACAAAGGTCATCCCATCATGATAACATTGGACTTCTTGTTGGAAACAATGCAGGCAAGGAAAGAATAGGGAAATATAGTCAAAGTGTTAAATGAAAAAAAACAATTTTAACCAAGAATAATATACTCGACAAGATTATCCTTCATATGGAAAAATAAGATAAAAACATTCTCAGATAAACAAAACCTGAAAGAATTTACCAACTCCAAACCAGCTCTTCAAGTGGTTCTGAAGGGAGTGTTATACCAGGAATACTAAAAAGTCAGATGGACAGTTGAAAGAGAACAATAAACAACCAAAAATTGGCTCAAATAGAGAAAGGAACAGGTCCAGAAATATTGAGGATAATATTGAATGTTAATGGATTAAATTCTCTAATTAAGAGGCACAGACTGGCTGAAAGAATAAAAAACATAAACCCTCTATCTGTTGCCTACAAGGAACATACCTTATGGAAAAATACATAAAATACTAAAAGTGAAGGGCTGAAAAAATATATTCCATGTAAATGGAAATCAAAACAAGGCTTAAGTTGCAATACTGATCTTTTCTGATTTCAGACAAAATAGGCTTCAAAACAAAGACAGTAAGAAGAGACAAAGAATGGTGTTATATAATAATAAATGGGCTTATTCAACAAGAAGACATAACACTTACAAATATCTATGCACTCAACTCAGGAGCCCCTAAATATGTGAAGGAAAGACTGCTGGAGCTAAAAGGAGAGACAGGATGTAACACTATAATTGTTGAGAATCTCAACACCCCATTATCTCCTTTAGATAGATCTTCTAGACAAAAACATAGAGTGATACAGGACCTAAATGATACTATAAATTGAATGGGCTTGACAGACATCTATAGAACTCTTCACCCTAAGAACACAAAATATATATATTTTTTTCCCTGGTATGAAACGTTTTCAAAGATTGATCATATGATAGGACACAAATTAAGCCTTTAAAGATTCAAAGGCATAGAAACTATATCCAACATCTTCTGTGACCATGATGGAATAAACTCAATATTAATTTCAAAATCACCATCAAAATACACAAATACATGGAAACTAAACAACCTACACCTGAATTACTTAACTACTGAATAAATTAATTCAGAAATAAAAAAGTATGGAAACAAATGATCATGAGTACACAAGTTTCCATAATCTATGGGACATGGAAAAAGCAGTTATAAGAGGGAAATTCATAGCAATTAGTGGGCATAAGAAAAAGATTGACAGGTGACCAGTAGATAACCTAACATCATGCTTCAGGGAATTATAAAACAACAACAAAAAGAACAAAATGCTGGGTGAAAAAAGTATTCAAGTAGAAATAAATGAAATAGAAAACAAACAAGAAGATTAACAAGATCGACACACAATTTGCTGGACTGATGAAGAAGAAAGAAACCAGATAAATTAAATACATGATGAAATAGGCAATATTATAACAAACACAATAGATATACAAAGCATCATTAGAGGATACTTTGAGTGACAATATGCCAACAAACAAGAGAACATGGAGGAGATGGACAAATTCCTGGGTGTATATAATCTACCAAGGTTGAATCAGGAGGACATAGAAAACCTGAATAGACCCATAATAAGCCATGAGACTGAATCAGCAATAAATAACCTCTTGACAAAGAAAAGCCCAGGTCTGGATGGCTTCACATCTGAATTGTACAAAACTTTTAAGGAATAGTTAGCCCCTATCCTACTCAAATGCTTTCTAAAGATCCAAAAGGAAGGAAATCTTCCAAATTTATTTTATGAAGCCTCCATCATCCTCATTCCAAAAACAGATAAGGATACAACAAAAAAGGAAAACTACAGACCAATATCTCTGATGAAGATAGATGCAAAAATTCTAAACACGATATTTGCAAATCATAACCAACAACATATAACAAAGATTATTCATCACGACCATGAAGGCTTTATCTCATGGGAGCAAGGGTGGTTCGACATACACAAGAACATAAATATAATACACCGTATTAAGAGAAAGAAAGTTAAAAACTATATGATCATTTTAATTGATGTAGAGAAAGCATTTGATAAAAATACAACTTTTTTGTGATTAAGACTCTCAGTAAGATTGGTATAGAAGGATCATTTCTCAACACAATAAAAGCCATGTATGAAAAACTAATCACTAACATTATACTAACTGGGAAAAAGCTAAAAGCTTTTCTACTAAAAGCTGGTACTAGACAAGGCTGCCCACTTTCTCCACTACTTTTTAATATATTGTTGAAAGTCTTAACCAATACAATCATAAAAGAGAGCAACATAAAAGGTGTTCAAATAGACAAAGAAGAGTTGAAAATATCTCTATTTGCAGATGACACGATGGTATATTTAGAAGATCCAAAGGTTTCCATGAAAAAAACTTCTTGAAGTAATAAATGAATACAGTAAAGTGATAGGATACAAAAATCAACATAGAAACATTAATAACATTTCTATATATGAACAACAAGTTGAATGAAGTAAAGCTGAAGCAAAGAATGTGTTTTACTACAGCCAGAAATTATGTAAGATACCTACGGATAAACCTAACTAAGGTTGGGAATAGCAGTTAGCTTAATGGCTATGTCACTGGACTCCCATGTAGTCGACCGCATTTCGAGTCCCAGACCCAGTGGCTCAAATTCATGCCAGACGCGTGTACTGTGTGCCCAAGATCACAAGAGGAGAAAAGAGGAGAAGGAATTGTGGCATGGCCATCACCCCTGGCGGTGATTTTTCACTTTCTGTCTCTCTGTCTCTCTCTTTCTGGTGAGCTCACATGCCCTATAGCAAAAAATTCTCAAAGAAAAAAAAAAGAAAAGAAAAGAAAAAGAAAAAAGAAAAATCTAGCTAAGGAAGTCAAAGACCTTTACAAAAAAAAAAAAAAAAAAAAAAACTATGTAAATCTAAAAAAAGATATTGAAAAAAGACATAAATAGTGGAATGACATTCCATGTACCTGGATTGGAATAATTAATATAATCAAAATGGCAATTCTACCCAAATTAATCTACTTATTTAACACAATTTCAATCAAACTACCAGAAACATTCTTCACACATCTAGAAAAGACCATCATAGAATTTATCTTGAATCATAAAGGACCTCGTATTGTCAAACCAATCCAGTGCAAGAATAGTGGAGTGGGTGGTATATTACTCCCTGACCCCAAAACATGCTATAAAGCTGTGATGATCAAACCATGATGGTATTGCAATAAAACAGACAGGTGGCCCAATGTAATAGCATAGAGACTCCAGAAATAGGGACCAGCAATTGGCATAATAGCTATGTCACTGGACTCCCATGTAGTTGACTGCAGTTCAATACCTGAACCCAGTGGCTTAAACTCACGTAGGGTGCATGTGTGTGCATGCCCAAGATCCTGAGAGGAGAATGGAGGAGAAGGATTACGGTGGGGTCATACCCCCTGGAGGTGATATTTCACTTTCTGTTTCTCTCTGTCTTTCTGGGGAATGCACGTGCCCTATAGCACAAACCACTCAAAAAAAAAAAAAAAAAAAAAAAAAAAAAAAAAAAAAAAAGATATACTCCAGAAATAAACCCAAAAGCTTACAGCCAACTGATTTTTGTCTAAAGATACAAGTCAATCCGTGGGGAAAAGAAAACCTTTTTAGCAAATGGTGCTGGAAAATCTGGGTATCCATCTGCAGAAATTTGAAATTGAACTTCCGTTTTTCACCTGTAACAAAAATCAACTCAAAATGGAAAAAATATCTGAACCGGAGACCTCAAACTATATAATTACTGGTGGAGAATACTGGGGAGACTCTGGGAGACACTGGGGTAGACAAAGAATTATTAATCAGATATAATTCTACTTGTCAGTTCTACGAATTATTGCCTGTGCTTTGGAAGTCTTCTTTTAAAAGTTTCTGCACAGCAAAGGACACAGTAAAAAGTGTGAATTGACAACTCTCAGAATGGGAGAATATTTTTGTAAAATATTCCTCAGACAGGAGACTGATAATCAGAATACACAGGGAACTCAAGTGGCTTACCTCAAAAAAAAAAAAAAAAAAAGATTAACCCAATTAAAAGATGGGAAAAATGAGGTGAAAAAAAATCTCTCTAAGGAAGACATACAAAAAGCCAAAAAGTCTATGAGAATATGCTCAACATCCCTCATTTTAAGGGAGATGCAGATGAAAACTACAGTGAGATACTACCTAATCCCTGTCAGAATGGCAAAGGTTAGCTTTCAGAAGATTCCTCATAGGGGCCAGCAGGTGGCGTGGTGTTTAAAATCGCTGGATTCCCACATGGCCGACCGCGGTTCCAATCCTGGACCTGGCTGCTTGCTTTCTCAACTTCCCTCTCTTTTTCTTTCTCACTCTGTCCCTCTCCAGTCAAATTGAAATAAATAAATAAAATAATTCTCAATTTTTATTTTTTTTAAAAAAAGAAGATTCCTCATGGCTCCAGGGAACTAGATATTTCAGGGGACAGGAGAAATGAAGATTTTTGACTCATAATTTAGTCTCCAGCAAGCAAAGCTAGCGTGGCAGGAGAGTAGAGCCCTTCTTTCAGAAGATTCCTCATGGCTTCTGGGAACTGGATATTTCAGGGGACAGGAGAAATGAAGATTTTCTATTCATAATATAGCCTCCAGCAAGCAGAGGTAGCGTAGCAGGAGAGTTGAGCCCTTCTTTCAGAAGATTCCTCATGGCTCCTGGGAACTAGATAATTCAGGGGACAGGAGAAATGAAGATTTTCTACTCATAATTTAGCCTCCAGCAAGCAGAGGTAGCGGGGAAGGAGACTTGAGCCCTTCTTTCAGAAGATTCCTCATGGCTCCTGGGAACTAGATAATTCAGGGGACAGGAGAAATGAAGATTTTCTACTCATAATTTAGCCTCCAGCAAGCAAAGCTAGCGTGGTAGGGAGCCCCTCTGGCCTTCTATCTATGTCTCTATGTCTCTGAGGTCTCTGTCTCTCTCTGCTCATGTCTCCTCATTTTTTTTGGTAATTTTTCCTTTTTACGATTTTTTTAAAGGTAAAGATATTCTCTGGCCCTCAGCTCCACCTTTTGTTTTGTTAATAATCCCTTCTGTTCCTTCCTCCCAGGCAAGAGAGTAGAGCCCTTCTTTGAGAAGATTCCTCATGGCTCCTGGGAGCTAGATATTTCAGGGGACAGGAGAAATGAAGATTTTCTTGACATAATTTAGCCTCCAGCAAGCAAAGCTAGTGTGGTAGGGAGCCCATCTGGCCTTCTATCTCTGTCTCTGTGTCTCTGAGGTCTCTGTCTCTCTCTGCTCCTGTCTCCTCATTTTTTTTGGTAATTTTTCCTTTTTATGATTTTTTTAAAGGTAAAGATTATTTCTGGCTCTCAGCTCCACCTTTTGTTTTGTTAATAATCCCTTCTGTTCATTCCCCCAGGCAGGAGAGTTGAGCCCTGCTTTCATAAGATTCCTCATGGCTTCTGGGAACTAGATATTTCAGAGGACAGGAAAAATGAAGATTTTCTACTCATAATTAAGCCTCCAGCAAGCAAAGCTAGCGTGGTAGGGAGCCCCTGTGACATTCTATCTCTGTCTCTATGTCTCTGAGGTCTCTGTCTCTCTCTGTTTCTGGCTCCTCATTTTTTTTTGGTAATTTTTCCTTTTTACGATTTTTTTAAAGGTAAAGATTACCTCTGGCCCTCAGCTCCACCTTTGGTTTTGTTACTAATCCCTTCTGTTCCTTCCTCCCAGGCAGGAGAGTTGAGCCCTTCTTTCAGAAGATTCCTCATGGCTCCTGGGAACTAGATATTTCAGGGGACAGGAGAAATGAAGATATTCTACTCATAGTTTAGCCTCCAGCAAGCAAAGCTAGCGTGGTAGGGAGCTCCTCTGGCCTTCTATCTCTTTCTCAGTGTCTCTGAGCTCTCTGTCTCTCTCTGCTCCTGTCCCTCATTTTTATTTTTGGTAATTTTTCTTTTTACGATTTTTTTTAAAGGTAAAGATTTTTCTCTGGCCCTCCGCTCCACCTTTGGTTTTGTTACTATTCCCTTCTGTTCCTTCCTCCCAGGCAGGAGAGTTGAGCCCTTCTTTCAGAAGATTCCTCATGGCTCCTGGGAACTAGATATTTCAGGGGACAGGAGAAATGAAGACTTTCTACTCATAATTTAGCCTCCAGCAAGCAAAGTTAGCGTAGTAGGAAGCCCCTCTGGCCTTCTATCTCATTCTCTGTGTCTCTGTGGTCTCTGTCTCTCTCTGCTCCTGTCTCCTCCTATTTTTTTTTTGGTAATTTTTGCTTTTTACGATTTCTTATAAGGTAAAGATTTTCTCTGGCTCTCAGCTCCACCTTTGGTTTTGTTAATAATCCCTTCTGTTCCTTCATCCCAGGCAAGAGAGTAGAGCCCTTCTTTCAGAAGATTTCTCATGGCTCCTGGGAACTAGATATTTGAGGGGACAGGATAAATGAAGATTTTCTACTCATAATTTAGCCTCCAGCAAGCAAAGCTAGCGTGGTAGGGAGACCCTCTGGCCTTCTATCTCTGTCTCTGTGTCTCTGAGGACTGTGTCTCTCTATGCTCCTGTCCCCTCATTTTTTTTTTGGTAATTTTTCCTATTTACTATTGTTTTAAAGGTAAAGATTTTCTCTGGCTCTCAGCTCGACTTTTTGTTTTGTTAATAATCCCTACTGTTCCTTCCTCCCAGGCAGTAGAGTTGAGCCCTTCTTTCAGAAGATTCCTCATGGTTCCTGGGATCTAGATATTTCAGGGGACAGGAGAAATGAAGATTTTCTACTCACAATTTATCCTCCAGCAAGCAAAGCTAGCGTGGTAGGGAGCCCCTCTGGCCTTCTATCTCTTTCTCAGTGTCTCTGAGGTCTCTGTCTCTCTCTGCTCCTGTCCCTCATTTTTATTTTTGGTAATTTTTCTTTTTACGATTTTTTAAAGGTAAAGATTTTCTCTGGCCGTCCGCTCCACCTTTGGTTTTGTTACTAATCCCTTCTGTTCCTTCCTCCCAGGCAGGAGAGTTGAGCCCTTCTTTCAGAAGATTCCTCATGGCTCCTGGGAAATAGATATTTCAGGGGACAGGAGAAATGAAGACTTTCTACTCATAATTTAGCCTCCAGCAAGCAAAGCTAGTGTGGTAGGGAGCCCCTCTGGCCTCCTATATCTGTTTCTGTGTCTCTGAGGTCTATGTCTCTCTCTGCTCCTGTCGCTTCATATTTTTTTTTGGTAATTTTTCCTTTTAAGATTTTTTTAAAGGTAAAGATTTTCTCTGGCTCTCAGCTCCACCTTTTGTTTTGTTAATAAACCCTTCTGTTCCTTCCTCCCAGGCTGGAGAGCTGAGCCCTTCTTTAAGAAGATTCCTCATGGCTTCTGGGAACTAGATATTTCAGGGGACAGGAGAAATGAAGATTTTCTACACATAATTTAGCCTCCAGCAAGCAAAGCTAGGGTGGTCGGGAGCCTCTCTGGCCTTCTATCTCTGTTTCTTTGTCTCTGATGTAACTGTCTATCTCTGCTCCTGTCTCCTCATTTTTTTTTTTTTTGGTAATTAGGTAAAGATTTTATCTGGCTCTCAGCTCCACCTTTTGTTTTGTTAATAATCCCTTCTGTTCCTTCCTCCCAGGCAGGAGAGTTGAGCCCTTCTTTCAGAAGATTCCTCATGGCTCCTGGGAATTAGATATTTCAGGGGAGAGGAGAAATGAAGATTTTCTACTCAAAATATAGCCTCCAGCAAGCAATGCTAGCGTGGCAGGAGAGTTGAGTCCTTCTTTCAGAAGATTCCTCGTGGCTCCTGGGAACTAGATATTTCAGGGGACTGGAGAAATGAAGATTTTCTACTCACAATTTATCCTCCAGCAAGCAAACCTAGTGTAGTAGGGAGCCCCTCTGGCCTTCTATCCCTGTCTGTGTGTCTCTGAGGTCTCTGTCTCTCTCTGCTCCTGTCTCCTCATTTTTTATTTTTTGTAATTATTCCTTTTTATGATTTTCTTAAAGGTCAAGATTTTCTCTGGCTCTCAGCCCCACCTTTTGTTTTGCTAATAATCCCTTCTGTTCCTTCCTCCCAGTCAGGACAGTGGAGCCCTTCTTTCAGAAGATTCCTCATGGCTCCTGGGAACTAGATATTTCAGGGGACAGGGAAATGAAGATTTTCAACTCAAAAGTTAGACTCCAGCAAGCAAAGCTAGCGTGCCAGGAGAGTTGAGGCCTTATATCACAAGATTCATCATGGCTCCTGGAAACAAGATATTTCAGGGGACAGGAGAAATGAAGATTTTCTACTCAAAATTTAGACTCCAGCAAGCAAAGCTAGCAGGGTAGGGAGCCCCTCTGGCCTTCTATCTCTTTCTCTGTGTCTCTGACGTCTCTGGCTCTCTGTGCTCCTGTCTCCTAAATTTTTAATTTTGGTAATTTTTATTTTTACGAGTTTTTTGAAGGTAAAGATTGTATCTGGCTCTCAGCTCCATCTTTTGTTTTGTTACTATTCCCTTCTCTTCCTTCCTCCCATGCAGGAGAGTTGAACTCTTCTTTCAGAAGATTCCTCTTGGCTCCTGGGACCTAGATATTTCAGGGGACAGGAGAAATGAAGATTATCTACTCATAATTAGGCTCCAGCCAGCAAAGCTAGCGTAGTAGGGAGCCCCTCTGTCCTTCTATCTCTGTCTCTGTGTCTCTCTCTCTGCTCCTTTCTCCTCCTTTTTTTGGGTAATGTTTCCATTTTATGATTTTATTAAAGGTAAAGATTTTCTCTGGCTCTCAGTTCCACCTTTTGTTTTGTTAATAATCCCTTCTGTTCCTTCCTCCCAGGCAGGAGAGTTGAGCCCTTCTTTCAGAAGATTCCTCATGGCTCCTGGGAACTAAATATTTCAGGGGACAGGAGAAATGAAGATTTTCTACTCATAATTGAGCCTCCAGCAAGCAAAGCTAGCGTGGCAGGAGAGTTGACCCCTTCTATCAGAACATTCTTCATGGCACCTGGTAACCAGATTTTTCAAGGGTGAGGAGAAATGAAGATTTTCTACTCATAATATAGCCTCCAGCAAGCAAAGCTAACGTGGCAGGGGTGTTGAGCCCTCTTTCAGAAGATTCCTCATGGCTCCTGGGAACTAGATATTTCAGGGGACAGGAGAAATGAAGATTTTCTACTCACAATTTATTCTCCAGCAAGCAAAGCTAGCGTGGTAGGAAGCCCCTTTGGCCTTCTATCTCTGTGTCTCTGAGGTCTCTGTCTCCTCTGCTCCTGTCTCCACATTTTTTTTTTGGTAATTATTCCTTTTCATGATTTTTTTAAAGGTCAAGATTTTCTCTGGCTCTCAGCCCCACCTATTGTTTTGTTAATAATCCCTTCTGTTCCTTCCTCCCAGGCAGGAGAGTTGATCCCTTCTTTCAGAAGATTCCTCATGGCTCCTGGGATCCAGGTATTTCAGGGGACAGGAGAAATAAAGATTTTCTACTCATAATTTAGCCTCCAGCAAGGAAAGCTAGCGTAGTAGGGAGCCCCTCTGGACTTCTATTTCTGTCTCTGTGTCTCTGAGGTCTCTGTCTCCTCATTTATTTTTGGTAATTTTTCCTATTTACGATTTTTTAAAGGTAAAGATTTTCTCTGGGTCTCAGCTCCACCTTTTGCTTTGTTAACAATCTCTTCTATTCCTTCATCCCAGGCAGCAGAGTTGAGCCCTTCATTCAGAAGATTCCTCATGGCTCCTGGGAACTAGATATTTCAGGGGACAGGAGAAATGAAGATTTTCTACTCATATTTTAGCCTCCAGCAAGCAAAACTAGCGTGGTAGGGAGTCCCTCTGGCCTTATATCTCTGTCTCTCTGTCTCTGAGTTCTCTTTCTCTCTCTGCTTCTGTCTCCTCATTATTTTTTTTTTTGGTGAATTTTCCTTTTTATGATTTTTTTAAAGGTAAAGATTTTCTCTGGCTCTCAGCTCCACTTTTTGTTTTGTTAATAATCACTTCAGTTCCTTCCTCCCAGGCAGGAGAGTTGAGCCCTTCTTTCAGAAGATTCCTCCTGGCTCTTGGGAACTAGGTATTTCAGGGGACAGGAGAAATGGAGATTTTCTACTCATAATTTAGCCTCCAGCAAGCAAAGCTAGCGTGGCAGGAGAGTTGACCCCTTCTATCAGAACATTCTTCATGGCACCTGGTAACTAGAAATTTCAAGGGTGAGGAGAAATGAAGATTTTCTACTCATAATATAGCCGCCAGCAAGCAAAGCTAAGGTGGCAGGGGAGTTGAGCCCTGTTTCAGAAGATACCTCCTGGCTCCTGGGAACTAGATATTTCAGGGGACAGGAGAAATGAAGATTTTCTACTCACAATTTATTCTCCAGCAAGCAAAGCTAGTGTGGTAGGGAGCCCCTCTGATCTTCTATCTCTGTCTCTGTGTCTCTGAGGTCTCTGTCTCCTCTGCTCCTGTCTCCACATTTTTTTTTGGTAATTATTCCTTTTCATGATTTTTTTAAAGGTCAAGATTTTCTCTGGCTTCAGCCCCACCTTTTGTTTTGTTAATATTCCCTTCTGTTCCTTCCTCCCAGGCAGGAGAGTTGAGCACTTCTTTTAGAAGATTCCTCATGGCTCCTGGGAAGTAGGATTTTCAGGAGACAGGAGAAATGAAGATTTTCTACTCATAATTTAGCCTTCAGCAAGGAAAGCTAGCATAGTAGGGAGCCCCTCTGGACTTCTATTTCTGTCTCTGTGTCTCTGAGGTCTCTGTCTTACTTTGCACCTGTCTCCTCATTTTTTTTGATAATTTTTTCTATTTACGATTTTTTTAATGTAAAGATTTTCTCTGGGTCTCAGATCCACCTTTTGCTTTGTTAACAATCCCTTCTGTTCCTGCCTCCCAGGCAGGAGAGTTGAGCCCTTTTTTCAGAAGGTTTCTCATGGCTCCTGGGAACTAGATTTTTCAGGGGACAGAAGAAATGAAGATTTTCTACTCATAATTTCACCTCCAGCAAGCAAAGCTAGCCTGGCTGGAGAGTTCACCCCTTCTATCCGAATATTCTTCATGGCTCCTGGGAACAAGATATTTCAAGTGACAGGAGAAATGAAGATTTTCTACTCATACTTTAGCCACCAGCAAGCAAAGCTAGCATGTAGGGAGCCCCTCTGGCCTTCTATCTCTGTCTCTCTGTCTCTGAGATCTCTGTCTCTCTCTGCTCCTGTCTCCTCATTTTTTATTTTTTGGTATTTCTTCCTTTTTATGATTTTTTTAAAGGTAAAGATTTTTTCTGGCTCTCAGGCCCACCTTTTGTTTTGTTAATAATCCCTTCTGTTCATTCTTCCCAGGCAGGAGAGTTGAGCCTTTCTTTCAAAAGATTCCTCATATCTCCTGGGAACTAGTTATTTCAGGGGACAGGAGAAATGAAGATTTTCTACTCATAATTTAGCCTCCAGCAAGCAAAGCTAGCGTAGTAGGGAGCCCCTCTGGACTTCTATCTCTGTCTCTTTGTCTCTGAGGTCTCTGTCTCTCTCTGCTCCTGTCAACTCATTTTTTTTGGTAATTTTTCCTTTTTAAAATTCTTTTAAAGGTAAATATTTTATCTGCTCTAATCTCCACCTTTTGTTTTGTTAATAATCCCTTCAGTTCCTTCCTCCCAGGCAAGAGAGTTGAGCCCTTCATTCAGAAGATTACTCATGGCTCCTGGGAACTAGATATTTCAGGGGACAGGAGAAATGAAGATTTTCTACTCATAATTTAGCCTCTAGCAAGCAAAGCTAGCGTGGCAGGAGAGTTGACCCCTTCTATCAGAACATTCTTCATGGCACCTGGTAACTAGATTTTTCAAGGGTGAGGAGAAATGAAGATTTTCTACTCATAATATAGCCTCCAGCAAGCAAAGCTAACGTGGCAGGAGAGTTGAGCCCTCTTTCAGAAGATACCTCCTGGCTCCTGGGAACTAGATATTTCAGGGGACAGGAGAAATGAAGATTTTCTACTCACAATTTATTCTCCAGCAAGCAAAGCTAGTGTGGTAGGGAGCCCCTCTGGCCTTCAATCCCTGTCTCTTTGTCTCTGAGGTCTCTGTCTATTCTGCTCCTGTATCCACATTTTTTTTGGTAATTATTCATTTTCATGATTTTTTTAAAGGTCAAGATTTTATCTGACTCTCAGCCCCACCTTTTGTTTTGTTAATAATCCCTTCTGTTCCTTCCTCCCAGGCAGGAGAATTGAGCCCTTCTTTCAGAAGTGTCCTGATGGCTCCTCGGAACTAGGTATTTCTGGGGAGAGGAGAAATGAACATTTTCTACTTATAATTTAGCCTCCAGCAAGGAAAGCTATCATAGTAGGGAGCCCCTCTGGACTTCTATTTCTGTCTCTGTGTCTCTGAGGTCTCTGTCTCTCTCTGCTCCTGTCTCCTCATTATTTTTATTGGTAAATTTTCATTTTTACGATTTTTTTAAAGGTAAAGATTTTCTCTGGCTCTCAGCTCCACCTTTTGTTTTGTTAATAATCCCTTCTGTTCATTCTTCCCAGGCAGGAGAGTTGAGCCCTTCATTCAAAAGATTCCTCAGGGCTCCTGGGAACTAGATATTTCAGGGGCAGGAGAAATGAAGATTTTCTACTCATATTTTAGCCTCCAGAAAGCAAAGCTAGCGTGGTAGGGAGTCCCTCTGGCCTTCTATCTCTGTCTCTCTGTCTCTGAGTTCTCTTTCTCTCTCTGCTCCTGTCTCCTCATTATTTTTTTTTGTAAATTTTCCTTTTTACGATGTTTGTAAAGGTAAAGATTTTCTGTGGCTCTCAGCTCCACCTTTTGTTTTGATAATAATCCCTTCAGTTCCTTCCTCCCAGGCAGGAGACTTGAGCCCTTCTTTCAGAAGATTCCTCATGGCTCCTGGGAACTAGATATTTCAGGGGACAGGAGAAATGATGATTTTCTACTCATAATTTATTCTCCAGCAAGCAAAGCTAGTGTGGTAGGGAGCCCCTCTGGCCTTCTATCTCTGTCTCTGTGTCTCTGAGGTCTCTGTCTCTTCTGTTCCTTCATCCACATTTTTTTTTAGTAATTATTCATTTTCATGATTTTTTTAAAGGTCAAGATTTTCTCTGACTCTCAGCCCCACCTTTTGTTTTGTTAATAATCCCTTCTGTTCCTTCCTCCCAGGCAGGAGAGTTGAGCCCTTATTTCAGAAGAGTCCTCATGGCTCCTGGGAACTAGGTATTTCAGAGGACAGGAGAAATGAAGATTTTCTACTCATAATTTAGCCTCCAGCAAGGAAAGCTAGTGTAGTAGAGAGACCCTCTGGACTACTATTTCTGTCTCTGTGTGTCTGAGGTCTCTGTCTCTCTCTGCTCCTGACTCCTCATTTTTTTTGGTAATTTTTCCTATTTACGATTTTTTAAAGGTAAAGATTTTCTCTGGGTCTCAGCTCCACCTTTTGCTTTGCTAACAATCTCTTCTGTTCCTTCATCCCAGGTAAGAGAGTTGAACCCTTCATTCAGAAGATTCCTCATGGCTCCTGGGAACTAGATATTTCAGGGGACAGGAGAAATGAAAATTTTCTACTCATATTTTAGCCTCCAACAAGCAAAGCTAGCGTGGTACGGAGTCCCTCTGGCCTTCTATCTTTGTCTCTGTGTCTCTGAGTTCTCTTTCTCTCTCTGCTCCTGTCTCCTCATTATTATTTTTTTTGGTAAATTTTCCTTTTTATGATTTTTTTAAAGGTAAAGATTTTCTCTGGCTCTCAGCTCCACCTTTTGTTTTGTTAATAATCACTTCTGTTCCTTCCTCTCAGGCAGGAGAGTTGAGCCCTTCTTTCAGAAGATTCCTCCTGGCTCCTGGGAACTAGGTATTTCAGGGGACAAGAGAAATGGAGATTTTCTACTCATAATTTAGCCTCCAGCAAGCAAAGCTAGCGTGGCAGGAGAGTTGACCCCTTCTATCAGAACATTCTTCATGGCACTTGGTAACTAGATATTTCAAGGGTGAGGAGAAATGAAGATTTTCAACTCATAATATAGCCTCTAGCAAGCAAAGCTAAGGTGGCAGGAGAGTTGAGCCCTCTTTCAGAAGATACCTCCTGTCTCCTGGGAACTAGATATTTCAGGGGACAGGAGAAATGAAGATTTTCTACTCACAATTTATTCTCCAGCAAGCAAAGCTTGTGTGGTAGGGAGCCCCTCTGGCCTTCTTTCTCTGTCTCTGTGTCTCTGAGGTCTCTGTCTCCTCTGCTCCTGTCTCCACATATTTTTTTGGTAATTATTCCTTTTCATGATTTTTTTAAAGGTCAAGATTTTCTCTGAGTCTCAGCCCCACCTTTTGTTTTGTTAATAATCCCTTCTGTTCCTTCCTCCCAGGCAGGAGAGTTGAGCCCTTATTTCAGAAGAGTCCTCATGGCTCCTGGGAACTAGGTATTTCAGAGGACAGGAGAAATGAAGATTTTCTACTCATAATTTAGCCTCCAGCAAGGAAAGCTAGTGTAGTAGAGAGCCCCTCTGGACTTCTATTTCTGTCTCTGTGTCTCTGAGGTCTCTGTCTCTCTCTGCTCCTGACTCCTCATTTTTTTTTTGGTAATTTTTCCTATTTACGATTTTTTAAAGGTAAAGATTTTCTCTGGGTCTCAGCTCCACATTTTGCTTTGCTAACAATCTCTTCTGTTCCTTTATCCCAGGTAAGAGAGTTGAGCCCTTCATTCAGAAGATTCCTCATGGCTCCTGGGAACTAGATATTTCAGGGGACAGGAGAAATGAAAATTTTCTACTCATATTTTAGCCTCCAACAAGCAAAGCTAGCGTGGTACGGAGTCCCTCTGGCCTTCTATCTTTGTCTCTGTGTCTCTGAGTTCTCTTTCTCTCTCTGCTCCTGTCTCCTCATTATTATTTTTTTTGGTAAATTTTCCTTTTTATGATTTTTTTAAAGGTAAAGATTTTCTCTGGCTCTCAGCTCCACCTTTTGTTTTGTTAATAATCACTTCTGTTCCTTCCTCTCAGGCAGGAGAGTTGAGCCCTTCTTTCAGAAGATTCCTCCTGGCTCCTGGGAACTAGGTATTTCAGGGGACAAGAGAAATGGAGATTTTCTACTCATAATCTAGCCTCCAGCAAGCAAAGCTAGCGTGGCAGGAGAGTTGACCCCTTCTATCAGAACATTCTTCATGGCACCTGGTAACTAGATATTTCAAGGGTGAGGAGAAATGAAGATTTTCTACTCATAATATAGCCTCTAGCAAGCAAAGCTAAGGTGGCAGGAGAGTTGAGCCCTCTTTCAGAAGATACCTCCTGTCTCCTGGGAACTAGATATTTCAGGGGACAGGAGAAATGAAGATTTTCTACTCACAATTTATTCTCCAGCAAGCAAAGCTTGTGTGGTAGGGAGCCCCTCTGGCCTTCTTTCTCTGTCTCTGTGTCTCTGAGGTCTCTGTCTCCTCTGCTCCTGTCTCCACATATTTTTTTGGTAATTATTCCTTTTCTTGATTTTTTTAAAGATCAAGATTTTCTCTGGCTCTCAGCCCCACCTTTAGTTTTGTTAATAATCCCTTCTGTTCTTTCCTCCCAGGCAGGAGAGTTGAGCCCTTCTTTCAGAAGTTTCCTCATGGCTCCTGGAAACTAGATATTTCAGGGGACAGGAGAAATGAAGATTTTCTACTCATAATTTAGCCTCCAGCAAGCAAAGCTAGCATGGTAGGGAGCCCCTCTGGCTTCCTATATCTGTCTCTGTGTCTCTGAGTTCTCTGTTTCTCTCCTCCTGTCTCCTTATTTTTTTTTGGTAATTTTTCTTTTTATGATTTTTTTAAAGGTAAAGATTTTCTCTGGCTCTCAGCTCCGCCTTTTGTTTTGTTAATAATCCCTTCTGTTCCTTCCTCCCAGGCAGGAGAGTTGAGCCCTTCTTTCACAAGATTCCTCATGGCTCCTGGGAACTAGATATTTCAGGGGACAGGAGAAATGAAGATTTTCTACTCATAATTTAGCCTCCAGCAAGCAAAGCTAGCGTAGTAGAGAGCCCCTCTGGACTTCTATCTCTGTCTCTTTGTCTCTGAGGTCTCTGTCTCTCTCTGCTCCTGTCTCCTCATTTTTTCTTGGTAATTTTTCCTATTTACGATTTTTTAAAGGTAAAGATTTTCTCTGGTACACAGCTCCACCTTTTGCTTTGTTAACAATCTCTTCTGTTCCTTCATCCCAGGCAGGAGAGTTGAGCCCTTCTTTCAGAAGATTTCTCATGGCTCCTGGGAACTAGATATTTCAGGGGACAGGAGAAATGAAGATTTTCCACTCATATTTTAGCCTCCATCATGCAAATCTAGCATGGTAGGGAGCCCCTCTTGCCTTCTGTCTCTTTCTCTGTGTTTCTGAGGTCTCTGTCTCTCTCTGGTCCTGTCTCCTCCTTTTTTTATTTTTAATGTTTCCTTTTTATGATTTTTTTAAAGGTAAAGATTTTCTCTGGCTCTCAGCTCCACCTTTTGTTTTGTTAATAATCCCTTCTGTTCCTTCCTCCCAGGGAGGAGAGTGGAGCCCTTCTTTTACAAGATTCCTCATGGCTCCTGGGAACTAGATATTCCAGGGGACAGGAGAAATGAAGATGTTCTACTCATAATTTAGCCTCCAGCAAGCAAAGCTAGCATGGCAGGAGAGTTGAGCTCTTCTTTCAGAAGATTCCTCCTGGCTCCTGGGAACTAGATATTTCAGGGGACAGGAGAAATGAAGATTTTCTACTCATAATATAGCCTCCAGCAAGCAAAGCTAGCATGGCAGATGAGTTGAGCCCTTCTTTCAAAAGATTCCTCATGGCTCCTGGGAACTAGATATTTCAGGGGACAGGAGAAATGAAGATTTTCTACTCATAATTTAGCCTCCAGCAAGCAAAGCTAGCGTGGTAGGGAGCCCCTCTGTCCTTCTATCTTTGTCTGTGTGTCTCTGAGGTCTCTGTCTCTCTCTACTCCTGTCTCCTCATTTTTTTTTGGTAATGTTTCCTTTTTACGATTTTTTTAAAGGTAAAGATTTTCTCTTGCTCTCAGCTCCACCTTTTGTTTTGTTAATAATCCCTTCTGTTCCTTCCTCCCATGCAGGAGAGTTGAGCCCTTCATTCAGAAGATTCCTCATGGCTCCTTTAACTAGGTAATTATCACAGTGTGCTAGTGCGCCGCGCCGTTTTCTACTTTTTGATTTTTTTTTTTAGAAAAAGAGCAGTAATTTTAATTTTTTAAATTTTTTTCTTTTTTTCTCTTTTTGTTTGTTTCTCTCTCTCTTTTTCATTTTCCTTTTTCTTGCCTCTTCACTCAATATCTATGAATCTTCTGCACCAGTGATGACAACAGAACCGCAACAGTTTCTAGAACACCTCTGTCTGCTTGCTCCTGAACATTGAGGCTTAACGTCAAGAATTTGAAAGAAACTCACCATACATCAGATGACAAGAAATCACCGCCGGATCACGAGAAATATGGGAAAACTAGAAAATACCTCTCCTCCAAGGGAAAAGAGTAACTCTGCTTCATCCACAAGCAGTTTGGTGAAAGTCATGGAAAGATCTGATAAGGAATTTAGAGCATTCATAATGTCGAAGCTAACAGAGATGGAAGAAAAGAGAGATAATGAACTGCTAAAGAGAAAGGAGAAAGAAGTTGCCAAGTTCCAGGAGATGAGGAAATTCTTGCAAGATCTAAAAGAGGAATTACACACTTTACAAAAGACTCAAACGGAACTGCTAGAGATGAAGTCTATAATACAAGAAGTAAAAATCTCCCTTGAAAGTCTTAAAAGCAGACTAGATCATTCAGAAAATTGAATCTCAGATGTGGAAGAGAAAATGGCTGGCTTAGAAAAATCAACCATGAAGACTGAGAAAATGGCCCAAAAATTTGAGAATGATATGTGAGAAATACTGGATAACATCAAATGTCCAAACATCCAGATAATTGGCATTCCAGAAGGTGAAGAGGCCCATAAGGGCATTGATAATCTATTCCATGAAATCCTACAAGAAAACTTTCCAAACCTAGAGAGGCATTCGAAGATCCAGTCCCAGGAAATACAAAGGACCCTATATAGAATCAACCCAAGAAGATCTTCTCCAAGACACATTATAGCCAGGTTGACCAAAACCACAGACAGAGACAAGATACTAAGATTGGCAAGAGCAAAGCATCAAGTTACCTACAAAGTACATCCCATCAGTCTAACAGCAGATCTCTCATCAGAAACAATGCGAGTGAGAAGAGAATGGGAAAATATATTCAAAGTGTTACAAGAGAAGCAATTTCAGCCAAGAATACTGTACCCGGCAAGATTATCTTTCAGGTGGGAAGAAAAGACAAGAACATTCTCAGATAAATAATACCTGAAAGAATTTACCAGTACCAGACCAGGTCTCCAAGAAGTTCTCAAGGGTGTGCTGTATCAAGAAAATTAAACACAGACACATGGAAATAAGAGTCCAAAAACTATGAAAGTGGCCAACTTAATCATAGGGACAAGTCTGGAGTTGAATATTATATCCCAGAATTTAATCAGGAAAATTGAACCATGACAGAAGATAAAAGTACATGAGACTGATAGGTTCATGCACCTACCATTTGAACAGAATCCTAACCTGTTTCCTTGCTTTAAGCAAAGTTCCTTGGCACTTCTTTGAGTTAAGTTAAAACTGATTTTCTTAGTAGTAATGAGTGAACTCACCATTGAAAGTAGTTAGATTATGTAGGAAATTGTGTGATCAATGCATCGTGGGTGGGAATGGAATGAAGGACAATTGTAGACACCGGAGGTGGTGTAAGAGGAGGGTGGGAAGGGACAGAGGGTCAGAAAGAGGGGTGGAAGTAATTCTAGGAACTAGTAATGGAAAATTTTTTGTAATGTGCATGATTTTGTCACTATGCAGTGTGTACTGGATGGGAGATTGCATTTTGTATGCTGTGATGAAGCTTAGGGAAGGAATGTAAATTGAATTACAAAAAAAAAGTTTCAGAAAAAAAATATATCTATTCAATAACTGCTGTAGGATATGTAGCCACAGCTAGGTGCTACTTTATAGGATGCGTAAAGTAAGACTTGTGTTCATGGAAATGTGTGTATCACCTGTGTTTGCTATGAGGGTATTTGGATTGATTAGGGTCTTTGGTGATACAATAAAATGTAAGGAGAAAACAGTATAGAAAGCAAACATAGATACCAGAGACAGCGTGGGAGGAGAGTGGGATATGGTAGAGGGTAAAAGATAGGGAATCAAGGATGGGGGGCAACAAAAAGCAAAACATACAGAAGACAAGAAATGGAAGATCATTTGCTGACAATAACATGTTTGTTGATGTGCTTGATTGAGACAATATATAGTGTACTCTGGATGGAAAATCTCATTTTGTATGCTGTAATGATGTTCAGTGAATGAATGCAAATAAATAAATTGAAATAAAAAAAGAAATTTAAAAAAAAGAATGGCAAGGGTTAAAAATATAAAACGTGGTAAGTGTTGGCAGGGATGTGGTGATAGGAGAACTCTCCTACACTGTTGGTAGGAATGTAAACTTGTTCAGCAACTGTGGAAAACAACATGGAGGTTTCTTCAAGATCTACAAATAGAACTACCATTTTATCCAGCAATCCCACTTCTAGGTATCTACACAAAGGACAGGAGAATGCTCAGTTGGAAAAACCCTTGCACATCAGTGTTTATAGCAGCATTATTCATGATCGCTAAGATATGGTACTTACCTAAATGTTCACAAACAGATGAATGCATGGAAAAAAGTGTGGCACATATACTCTATACTCTCTAGAATACTACTCAGTTATAAAATCTACAAGATCCTGGCATTCAATAGAAATAGAAAGTGTTCAAATATCTAGGATCTATTGCTGAGTGAAGCAAGTCAGGATATAAAATGAAGATATTGTATGTATCCACTTAATATATACTGACTATGCACACTTTATGTTAGAGAGAGAAATATGGTAGGATGTAAAAGCGGTGAAAATAGTTATTGATACTGAAGACAGTGTGGAATGAGGTGGTAGAAGGGAAGAGTATAGAGAAAGATAGCACGAGAACAAATAGTGAGGCATGACATTAGTGGGGCAGAGAAATGGTTTATTATCTGTTGATAGCATGTATAGTATTCTCAACTAGACTATATGAGAAGTATTTCATGTTGGATAAATTCCTTACACAAGCCAAATGATATATAGTCATTCAATGTTTAAAAAGTGAGAATAAATAATAATAATAATAATCTAAAAATGATGAAAAGCTATTTGATGATGATGATGTGGATAGCAATGTCTTTGTCTTGACAGATATGCATGGTAATCATGCTGGGAAAAGGAATGTAATACACTGTAAAGATAGATGTGATTTAATGAAATATAAAAAAGATTATCAGAAATTAAATTAAATTTAGGGACCAACAGTTGGCATAATGACTATGTCGCTGGACTCCATTGTGGTTGACCACAGTTGAGTCCAGGACCCAGTGGCTTAATCTCATGCCTGGTGTGTGCCCAAGATCCCGAGAGGAGAATGGAGGAGAAAGGATTGAAGCATGGGTATCCCCCCTGGGTGGGTGATTTATTTCTTTCTGTTTCTGTGTCTCTCTCTGTCTTTCTTGTGAATGCCCTATAGCAAAAACCTCTCCCCCTCAAAAAAAACAAAAAATAAAATAAAATTTAATTTAAAATACAATAAAATGACAAAAACTATACTGTAGTAAATGAATAAATCAGTAATAATTTTATGGACTTTTCATAATTTCATGTTGTATAATTTTATGTAACTGAGAGCATGCTAGGTTTGTTTACACCAGCATCACCACACACTTGAGTGAATTGTACTACAGTGTAACCACAGTTGCTATGTCACTAGACCATAGGAATTTTTCAGTGCTCTTATACATAATATTATGAGACTACCAATCATTGTTGATCAAAATGTCATTATGTGGTACATCTCTATACTGAATATGTTGTAGGGTTTTTGTATAGGTTACCCCTTCCAGAGTACCATTTGTATGTAGAGTTCAGGAAAGTGTTGGTGGAAAAAAATGCATAAAGAGTAAATACTTAGTGTTCTTAAGCAATTGTGGGGGACTGTGAGGGGTAGGCACTAAACAAGGGAATACTCGACTTTCTAATAAAAGGTCATATGGTACTTGAGTAACTAATTGCAAAAGTATGAAAATATGATCATGCTTATATGTGAATAAAGCAACATATTTATTTTTGAAGAGGTTTTTGCTATAGGGTGCGTGCACTTGCCAGACAGACAGAGAGAGACAGAGAGACAGAAAGCGAGAAATCACCCCCCAGGGGGGATGGCCATGCCACAATCCCTTCTCCTCCATTCTCCTCTCGGGATCTTGGGCACACATGCACATACACCCGGCATGAGTTTAAGCCACTGGGTCCGGGACTCAAACCGCAATGGACTACGTGAGAGTCCAGCGATATAGCCATTACACTAACTGCTGGTCCCTAAAGCAACTTATTTTAAAAGCTAGAGAAAATTGGTCCTGTATCATAGTGGTTAGGGGGAGTTAGATACCATATGGTTCGAAACCCAGCTCTGATGGCTTGAATAATATGCTTTGCATTTGTGCATGTGTGCATGAATGCCCAAAATTATGACCAGATGGACAAATGAAGGAGAAGGGATTTCAGTGTAACCACACCCCTTTGGGGTGTGCTTTCTCCTTCTTTTTCTTTGTCTCTCTTTGGCAAGTGCATGTGCCTTCTAGCAATTAATAAATAAACTAGAGGGAATGGATGATTTTATGTGTAAAATACCAAATTTCACCCAAATAGTGGAAAATGTTAATAAACCATGATCAATCTAGAAAGAAAGCCAAAGCTAAGTAAGTGTACAGAAAGTTTTATTTGTCCAAATAAATGAGGATGGTAGCCTGGATACAAATGCACTAGAAGCCACGAGTAATGTATACTGAGTTCTAATAGATTTCAGGGTGGTTTTACAGGCAAAATTCATGCATGGGGAGGGGTAATGAAATATCAATTCAAGCTGTTAGGGCGGTCATGTTCAACACCTGAGCTTGGTTTCAGTTGTTTCTCAGCCATGTTGTGGAACAAATAGACCGTTATTTCTTTTCCTTTCTTTCTTCTCTCTTTTCCTTCCTTCCTTTCCTTCCTTCCTTCCTTCCTTCCCTCCCTCCCTCCCTCCCTCCTTCCTTCCTTCCTTCCTTCCTTCTCTCTCTCTCCCTCTCTCTCTCTCTCTCTCTCTCTCGCTCTCGCTCTCGCTCTCTCTTTATTTCTTTCCTTCTTTCCTTCTTTCCTTCTTTCCTTCTTTCTTTCCTTCTTTCTTTCTTTCTTTCTTTCTTTCTTTCTTTCTTTCTTTCTTTCTTTCTTTCTTTCTTTTTTTATACTTTGTTACAAAAGACCAGGAAGGTGACTAGGAATACGTTTTAAAAAATTAGAGATGGACTTCAGAAAGATGGAATAGAACTTTATTATATTTATTTATTTATTTGAGAACTTTGCTACAGGGTGTGTGTGCTTGCTGAATAGACAGAGACAGAAAGTGAGAAATCACCTCTCCTGGGAGGGATGGCCATGCCACAATTACCTTCTTCTCCATTCTCCTCCTGGGATCTTATTATTATTATTATTATTCACACATAAATCATTATAAATCATTTTAGATTGTGAAGAGACTTTACCCAGCATGATTTACACCTCAGTCCAGCCCAGTTGAGATTATTATATACATCCTTGTCAACATGCACACAGATGCATCTGGTGAGAGTTTCAAGCCACCGATCCAAGTCTTCAACTGTGATTGGCCATATGGGAGTCAGTGACATAACCACTGTGGTATCTGCTGGCCCCATGGAATAGAACTTTATAATGCTTGTCCCCTGGCACAAACACCATTTATTAGTTTTATTGGGGTTTGAACTCAGGTCTTTGGGGATTTTTCCATCTCAGTGTAGGAGTGGGGCAAGTATTAAATTAGAGTTGTCAAAAAGCATTGATGAGATTTTTCTCTAAAAATATTTTATTTTTTATCCATGATAAAGCATGTGCATAAGAATGAAGCAGCGTCCATAGGGCTCAGTTATGCTGACACCCCCTTTCTCCAGGTCTCTAGACTGCCATGACTCTGGGCATACACACATGCATGCATCTGGTATGCTTTCAAACAGACTGGGCTGGGACTCAGAATACAGACCTTATGTGACTTACCAGCTCCACAGTCCAGTACACTACTGGTTGCACCACAAAGACTAAGCTTTTGTTGGTCATTGTTGTCAGTTAGTTTTAGGATCTTACTGTGTCTGGATTGGAGTCCCAAAGGATTTTTCTGTTAAATATTCAACTTCTGATTATAGAAGCATTTCTGCTAAACATATGTTGAACATTAACTGAATATGAGGCTTGCAACATCAATTTATTAATTTTCAGTTAATAACAATTATTGAGTGCCTGTTATGTGCCAGGCATCATTATCCTCTTTGGAATAGAAAATGGCTATATGTTGTGGTGCTCTAGTATCCCCAGAATTACACCTTAGAAGTATTCAAATAATTTCTGCTTTTCATCCTTGAACTTCATTCCTAGATATTTTTTATTTAAATAGGTCTGGGATGTAGCTTAGGCATCCATATTATTAAACACTCCCTGATTCTGATAGCCAGTTTGGGTAACCACTGATGAGAAAGAGCAAAAACAATAGAATTGGTTTATATTAGCGTTGGAGAAGAAAATTATTACCAGGCACATGACTGTTTCATTGCTTTTCAGGTGTATGAAAGGATATCATGGGGAAGTGAGATTTTTTTTTTTTTGGAGAGGTTTTTTGCTATAGGGCGCGTGCGCTCGCCAGACAGACAGAGAGAGACAGAGAGATAGAAAGCAGGAAATCACCCCTCAGGGGGGATGGCCACGCTGCAATCCCTTCTCCTCCATTCTCCTCTCGGGATCTTGGGCACGCATGCACACGCGCCCGGCGTGAGTTTAAGCCGCCGGGTCCGGGACTCGAACCGCGGTTGACTACGTGGGAGTCCAGCGACATAACCATTACGCTAACTGCTGGTCCCGGGAAGTGAGATTTAATATTTGCCACTTAAAGTTAAAGTCAGGACCAAAGTAGATAGGGTGGAGGATAGAAAGTAGAGAAGATGGAGAGGGAATGCTATGAAAACAGATTTCAAGTTAACATAAGAAATATTATGTCTAACAGAACTGCTTACAGATGGAATGGTGTCAAAGGACTGAGAGATTTTCCACCTGTCTGAGTAGGTGTTAAAGTTGAACTGCAAAATGACAATGTGATTGAGTTGTAATAGAAAGAACATAGCAATAGACTGGGAAGTGGTGGGTCAACTAGAATAAATTTAAGGTCCTATCCAACCTGAGATTCTATAATACTGAGGAAGTTACACAATGTATCTTGAGGTAGTTAAGAGTGCTATGGTTTGAATGCTATGGCCCTGCAGAAATTTATGTTGTAATATAACAACTAACATGGCAGGGTTAGGAGGTGGGGCTTGGTTGGACGTTCTTATGACATGAGAGAGATTTATTATAAATAATTAATGCAGGTTTCTTAGAGAGAATATGTTCTCATTAATTAGTTCCCTTGAAAGTGTGTTATAAAAGCAAGTTGGTTGTCTGTAGGTTTCTCTGTCTTTGCATGTGCCTCTTCTTTACACTTATCTTGGCCATGTTGAGATGTAGTAGTAGAGGCCAGCCAGATGCTTGTGCCATTCTTTTTGAATTCTCAGACACTAGAATTATGGGCCAAATAATCCTGTTTTCTTTCCGTATAAATCACCCAGTCTCAGGTATTCTGTTATAGTAATGCAGACTGAGACATGGTTATAAATTACACCATTGTGATTGTAGAAGATTGTGAATGTTTTGCTTATGTTTTTGGGAAGGAGTGATCAAGAAAATGACCTCTTTAGTGATATCTCTTCCTTAAATACATATAGCCCTAATATTTGAGAGTATATAAGAGATTATCTTGGAGAAAGGTAAGAAATTAATAATGTTGCCATTTGAGTTATTTACTCAAAGGATAAGAAGCACCTACTAGCAGAATGAGAAAGAAGGGGAAGGAAAGGTCTGAAATACAAGATGTGGCTGAGGAAGTCCAGGAAGGAATGGTAATACCTAGGTAGGTAGTTGGAGTTGTGGGGACAGATACCTGGTAGTCACAGAAAAACCTGAAGATTTTTGAAAGAGGTGGGGAAGGAAGGAGCTTTCACAAAGTGGGGAAGTATTGCTGAAAGAAGAGGAAGGAAGACATAAAAGATAGAACTTTTCTACTTGGTTAGGAGAAAATAACAGTAGCAGCAAGTACTTAAGCAGGATTTGCTATGGTTCAGGCACTACTGTGAGCTCTTAATGAATATTAACCTATTCAGTGCTCATCACAACCCTATGAGATAGGTACTATTCTTTAAATTACAGTTTTACAGATTAAGAAACTCAGTCACAGGGAAGTTAAGTAAGTTGTTCAAGATCAATTACTTAATTATGACTAAGCTGGGATTTAAACTCATGCACACTTGCTTCAGGATTTGGGTTTAAAACTACTGCACTGTGTCATCTTATGATAGGATATAAAACATAGGCAAGTGGATGAAGAGGATTGAAACCCTTGTCTGAAATTCATTCTTCTTTTGCCTCTGTGCAGTCAAACTCCCCAACTCCCCATGCTCAGGGAAGTAAAAGGGCATCATTTGTAACATAGAGACTATTATTTGGAGATATAGGAGATAATGAGAATGTCTGTGTTAGAAACAGGAAATCATTCTTATGGGATCTAACAAGTCAAGGATTTCATAGTAAGAGGATTATGACAGATTTATTCTATGCATTTAGCATAAACTGGACATGATGAAAGGATGGGTGGGTGAGTTCAAAACTAAGCAGTGTTAATCTCAGAGTCGAGATGACTTGGATAGCAAGAGTTCAATAATAGCAGGCATTACCTTGCTGCCTAGAACATGCATGTAACAATAATGGTATTACAGTTCTAAACAGGTGAGACCAGCACAAGGTAAGGTGAAATGTTCCAATTTGATGTCTCATTTATCTAGTCTTAAATAAGAGAAATATGGTCTCTTACCACAGGGTAAGTGAGTTTTTTCTTCTTTCATCATTTATTAAGCATTTACTATGTAATAAGCATTTATTTATTTATTACATTCAGTCACTGTGTATCATTACAGCATACAAAATCTAATTTAATCTTTATTACAGTTCTCTGAAGGACATATCATAGTAAAAGGTTTCATCTCTGCCACTGTTGAAACTGGCAAATTGCCTGTTAATCAAAAATTTTGATTAAAGGAGATAGCTATGTTAAAAGGATACATAAATATATTAAACATTACTTTTTTTGGGGGGGGAGGTTTTTGCTATAGGGCGTATGCACTTGCCAGAAAGACAGAGAGAGACAGAGAGACAGAAAGTGAGAAATCACCCCCCGGGGGGATGGCCACACTACAATCCTCCATTCTCCTCTCGGGATCTTGGGCATGCACGCACACATGCCTGGTGTGAGTTTAAGCCACTGGGTTGGGGACTCGAACCGTGGTCAGCTACATGAGAGTTCAGCAACATAGCCATTATGCTAACTGCTGGTCTCCAATCAAGCTTTACTTATGGACACCAAAATTTGAATGTTATATGATTTTTATGTGTCATAAAATATTTTTCTTCCTACTTTACATTCTTAGCTTGTGGGTCATACCAAAACAGGAAGCTGGGCAAATTAGTTTGTGGACCTTAATGACCCTTGATCTAGGATTTCCAGTTTTGGTGTCTTAAAGTGAAGCAAAAATGTAAAAATACTTGCCAAGTGGTCTCATTGCTGAATCAATTTCAGTGAAGAAAAATCCCTCCCCAATCTTGGATAGGACTTTCATGCACACATAATTTGAGAGTGTATTTTTCAAAAGTGAATTGTTTTTATGAACTCTTTCTACAAAGTTTATTTTTTTTATTTCATTTTTTATACATTCAATCACATTGTCTAGCTTACAAAGTGAATATTTCAGTATGTGAACATTTCTTCCTAGTCCAGTTGATAAAACTATAAAATATCTTCAAAAGATAATACCACATTTCTTTGTCCCATTAATGCTTTGCCTTCATATTTTTCTTCTAAATGTCTTTCCTCAGGCCCTACTCCTACTCTTCCACACACACTATATCTGGTATTTACACCCATTTACTGCGTTTGTATATCTTTCAGTCAATCAGTTTCAGTCATAGAGTGCGGACACTTGGTATATATTAAGTGGTGACATACAATGTCTCTCCTTCATAGCCTGGCTTGCTTCACTCAGCAGTAAATCTTCCACATACTTCCACTTTCTGTAAAAAGCCAGGGTTTTGTTGGTTTTTTTTATGGCTGAATAGTATTCCATAGAGTATATGTATCACAGTTTTTCTATCCATTCATCTGTTCGGGGGCATTTGGGTTGTTTCCATGACTTAGCAATTGCAAATAGTGCTGCAATGAACATCAATGTGCAAGCGCATTTCTGATTAAGTATTCTTCTGTCCTTTGGGTAGATACCAAGGAGTGGGATTGCTGGATCATATGGTAGTTCTATTTGTAGATTTTTGAGGAATCTCCAAATTGTTCTCCACAGTGGCTGGACTAATTTTGATTCCCACCAGCAGTCTAAGAGAGTTCCCCTTTCACCACACCCCTACCAGCACTTACTCTTTTTTTTTTTTTTTTTTAATCTTAGACATACTGACTGGGGTTAGGTGATATCTCATTGTAGTTTCGATCCGCATTTCTCTTATGATGAGGGATGTTGCGTATTTTTTCATATGCCTTTTGGCTATTCATATGTCATCTTTAGAGAGTGGATATTTCAACTCCTTCTTCCATCTTTTAATAGGGTAGGTCATCTTTTTTTCAAACAGCTACTTGACTTCCTTGTGTATTCTCATTATCAGTCCCTTATCTGATGCATAATTTACAAAAATATTTACCCATTCTGAGGGCTGTTGATTCATACTAATTACTGTGTCTTTTGCCATGCAGAAACTTTTTAGTCTGATGTAATTCCACTTGTCTATTTTAGGGATTATCGACTGTGCTTTGGGGGTCTTATTTAAGATGTCTTTCCCTACCCCAATGTCTCCCAGAGTTTCCCAAGTGTTTTCCAGGAGCAGTTTCATAGTTTGAGGTCTTAGATTTAGATCTTTGATCCACCTTGACTGGATTTTTGTCAAAGGTGAAAGTTAGGTGTTCAGATAAATCTTTCTGCAGGTAAAGATTCAGTTTTTCCAGCACCATTTGCTGAAGAGGTTTTCATTCTCTCACTGGATTGACTGGTACCTCTTGCCAAAAATCAGTTGACCATATGTTTGGAAATTTATTTCTGGAAACTCTATTCTGTTCCATTGGTCCACATGTCTATTTCTGTGCCAGTACCATGCTGTTTTGATTACCACAGCTGTGTAGTATATTTTTGGATCAGAGGGTGAGATGCCGCCCACTCCACTCTTCTTGTGCAGAATTGCTTTGGCATTACGGAGTCTCTTATGATTCCAGAGGAATTTTATGATTGTCTTTCTAGATCTGTGAAGAATGTGTCTGGTATTTTGATTGGCATTGAATTAAATATGTAGATTAATTTGGGTAGAATTGCCATTTTAATAATATTATTCTTCCAATACAGGAACATTGGAAGTCCTTCCACTTTTGTGTCATTTTCAATTTCTTTTCTTAACTTATCATAGATTTCCTTGTGGAGGTCTTTCACTTCTTTGGTTAGATTATTTTCTAAGTATCTTATAGGTTTTGTGGCTATGGTAAATGGAATCATGTTTTTCTGTTCTATCTCAGTCTCCTGTTCTTTTTATATAGGAATGCTGTAGATTTCTGTATATTAATTTTGTATCCTGCAATTTTACTGTATTAGTGTATTACTTCTGGAAATTTTTTCATGGAAACCATTGGGTCTTCTATGTATACAATCATGTCATCTGCAAATAGAGAGAGTTTCACCTCTTCTCTTCCTATTTGAAAGCGTTTTGTTTTCCTCTTTTCTGAATGCATTGTCAAGGACTTCCAGTACTATATTGAAAAGGAGTGGAGAAAGTGGGCATTCTTGTTTTGTACCCGTTTTTAGTTGGAAAGCTTTCCAATATTTTCCATTGAGGATGATGTTCACTATGGGTTTCTCATAGATAGGTATTTTTGTGTTGAGAAATGACCCTTCTATGACGATTTTGCTGAGAGTTTTGATTATGAAGAGATATTGTATCATATCACATGCTTTTTCTGCATCAATTGATATGACCATATGGTTTTTTATCATTCTTTCTGTTAATATGGTGTACCACATATATGGTTTTGTGTATGTTGAGCGAACTTTGCCTTTCTGGAATAATGCCTACCTGATCACAATGTATAATCTTTTTTATAAGTTGTTGGATACAATTTGCTAGTATCTTGTTGAGAATCTTTGCATCTATATTCATCAAAGATATTGGTCTATAGTTTTCCTTCCTAGTCTTGTCATTATCTGTTTTAAAGATAAGGATGATAGAGGCTTCATAGAGTGAATTAGGGAGAGAGTCACCCTTTGGACCTTTAAAAATAACTTGAGCAGAATGGGGGCTAACTCTTCTTTGAAAGTTTTATAGAATTCAGAGATGAAGCCATCAGGGCCAGGGCTTTTCTTTTTTGGAAGGTTATTTATTACTGATTCAATCTCTTGGCTTGTTATGGGCCTATTCAGACTTTCTATATTTCTATATCCTCCTGGCTCTATCTTGGTAGATTATATGTTTCCAGGAATTGGTCCATCTCATCCAGATTGTCTTGTTTCTTGGCATATAGTTGTTCATAGTATCCCCTAATGATGTTTTGTATTTCTACTATGTCTGCTGTTATATTGCTTGCTTCATTGAAGATTTGATTCACCTGGTTCCTTTCTCTCTCCTTCTTAATAAGTCTCAGTAGTGGTGTATCGATTTTGTTTATCTTTTCACAGAACCAGCTTTTACTTTCATTTTTTTTCTGTATAGTTTGTTTAATTTCTATTTCATTTATTTATGCTCTTATCTTTATTATTTCCTTTCTCCAGGAGTTTTTTTGGACTTTTTTAGCTTTTGCTTTTGTAAATCTCTAAGGCATGGTGTTAGGTGATCCATTTTCCTTCTTTTTGTCTTCCTCTTGTGTGCACTAATGGCTATGATCTTCCCTCTTATGACTGCTTTAGCAGTATCCCAAAGATCATGGAAACTCATGTACTCATTGTCATTGGCTTGTATGAATGTATGGATTTCAGTCTTTATTATTTCAGTAGTTGCGGGGTCTTTCAGGAGTAGGTTAGTTTCCATGTATTTGAGTATTTTTGAGGATTTCTCTTGAAATTAAACTCAAGTTTAGTTCCATCATGGTCGGAGAAGATGCTGGATATAGTTTCTAAGCCTTTGAATTTGTAGATGCTTGCTTTGTGCCCTATGATGTGGTCAATCTTCATAAAGGTTCCATGTGGAGGTGAGAAAAAAGTGTATCTTGTGGTTTTTGAGTGGAAATTTCTATAGATGTCTGTTAAGTCCATTTGATCTATGGTATTGTTTAGATTCTTTATCTCTTTATCTATTTTATGTCTAGATGATCTGTCCAGAGGGGATAGTGCAGTGTTGAGGTCTCCAACAATAAGTGTATTACAGTCCAACTCCCCAGTCAGATCTAACAGTCTTTCCTTCTCATATTTGTGTTAGGTACATATTTATTTATAAGTGGTATATCTTCTTGATCTATTTATCCTTTTACTACTATATAGTGCCCTTCTTTGTCTCTTCGAACAGTTTTTGTTTTAAAGGCTATTTTGTCAGAAATTAGTGTCAAACTCCAGCTCTTTTTTGATTCCCATTTGCATGGAAAACCTTTTTTCAACCCTTCACTTTTAGTCTATTTATGTCTTTATCCATGAAGTGGGTTTCCTGTAGGCAACAGATAGAAGATTTTTGGTTTTTAATTCATTCATTCAGTCTGTGTCTCTTGGTTGGAGAATTTAATCCATTAACATTCAATGTTATTATTGATGTTACTGGGTCTGTCCTGACGTTTAAGTTGGCCATTGTCTTAGTTGCCTTTTACTCCTTTGTTTCTGTCTTTTAGCTCTTTAGTTTTTCTGGAACAGTACTTTCTTCATTGTTTCTTGGAGAGCTGGCCTGGTGCTGGCAAATTCTCTCAGGTTTTGTTTGTCTGAGAAGATTTTAATCTTTTTTTGCCATGTAAAGGATAATCTTGCAGGATAAAATAATCTTGGTTGAAATTGTTTCTCTCTTAACACTTTCAATACATCATCCCATTATTATCTTGCTTGCATTGTTTCTGTTGAGAAGTCTCATGTTAGCCTGATGGGGTCACCTTTGTAAGTCACTTGTCATTTCTTTCTCAGCAGTTTTAGTATCTTATCTTTATCTGTGGTCTTAGCCAGTCTGGCTATGATATGCCTGGGGAAGATCTTGGGTTGATTCTATTTGGGGTCCTTTGTATTTCTTGGATCTGGATGTTTAAGTGCCTCTCTAGACTTGGGAAATTTTCTTCCAGGATTTCATGGAGTAGGTTTTCCATGCCCTTATTCCTAGTTTCTTCATCTTCTGGGATACCAATTATTTGGATGTTAGGGTATCTAATGGAAACTAGTATTTCTCGTATGTTATCCTCACTTTTTTTGTTATTTTCTCTATCTTTTTGGTGGTTTTCTCTAGGTCAGAAGTTTTATCTTCTACATCAGAGATTCGATCTTCAACATGGTCTAATTGACTTTTAATACTTTCGAGAGAGTTTTTGATTTCCTGTATTATAGACTTCACCTCTAATAGTTCCATCTTATTCTTTTTTAGCGTGTCCATTTCTTCCTTCATATCGTGGAAGGACTTTCTCATCTTCTGTAGTTCCTTGTCTCTTTTCTGTTCCAGCTCATAGTATTTCTTCAACATGAATGTTCTAAATTATATCTCGGACATTTTGGTAACGTCCTCTATTTTTTCAAGAAAAAGAAGGGAGTTACTGTGTTCTTTTGATGGAGACATATTTCCTGTTTTATTCAGACCTGAGATTCTTCTTCTACTTCTAACCATCGGGAGATGTGTTCCCTTTGAAATACCTTTTAAGAGAACGTTTCCTCGTATAGGAGCAAGTGTGTTTCCTTTTTGCTGTGGAATGAAGACTGCCAAAGTCTCTCTTCTTTTGTGTTTAGCAATGTGATCCATGGAAAAGTATTCTCTGGCTGACAGAGAGAGGGGTCTCTGGCTTGGGGGTCACAGGGCTGGAGCTACAGTGGGGTGTCCTCCCTCAGAGTTCCTGGCCCAGGGGTTGAAAGATGGGAGTAGGGTGTCTGACTCACAGTTTTAATGAATTAATTTCTTCTTTTGGCTCCTTGTTTATCATTTTGAGATTTCCATTTTGCAAACCTGTGATCTCTTTGTAAACCAATATGCTAGCATTTTATCTAGTGTCTGAAATCTCTACCAATACCACAGTCTTGATTATTGTAGCTATATTTCCAGCCTTAATATCAAGTAGAGAGATACCTCTAACTTTCTTTTTCCTTTTTTTTTTCTTTTTAAAATAGAGTGCATATGCTTGCCACAGAAAGAGAGGGAGAGGGGAAAGTAGCTCACTATGAAGAATTTCATGCCATAATCCTTTCTCTTCCATCTCTTTTCTTTTAGAATTTTGGTTATACATGCATAGACACTCAGTGTGTTTTTAAAGTCACTAGGTCTGGGAGTTGTACTGTGCAGTTGGTCATATGTGATCTGGCTGTCTGAACCACCAGGCTATGAAACCACCTTAATTTTTCTTTTTCAAAAAAAAATTCAGCTAAGTATTTCCTTTGTTATTTCTTACATATTTTAGAATAAGCTTATGTATACAAAAATATCTTGATGGGAGTTTGATAGAAATTATATTAAATCTATAGATTAATTTGATGAGAGCATAATGAAATCTACGCTGAATCTTCCAATCTCTGAATTTTGTAAGTCTCTCCAATTTAGGTCTTCTTTTATTTATTATTTCAGAATTTTTTAGTTTTTAGGATAAAGATTCTTTACTTGTTTTGTAAGATACATACTTAAGTATTTCAGTTCCCTTGAAGCATTTATAAATAGTGTTGTTTTTAATTTTGGTTTTCACATGTTTATTGTCAGTACGTAAAATGCAATTGATATTTTGTATGTTGATCTTTTCTTTTGTTTGTTTTGGAGAGGTTTTTGCTATAGGATGTGTGTGTTAGCCAGAAAGACAGAGAGACGGAAAGCAAGAAATCATCCCTTTTGGAGATGACCACACCACAATCCCTTCTCCATTCTCCTGTTGGGATCTTGGGCATGCACACACATGCACCTGGAATAAGTTTAAGCCACCAGGTCCAGGACTCGAACCGCGGTTGACTACATGGGAGTCCAGCGACATAGCTATTACGCCAACTGTTGGTCCCCATGTGTGTTGATCTTGCATCATGTATCTTAGCTGAAGTCACTTAGTTTAAGAGTTATTTTTTACAGATTCCCTTGGAATTTCTACATAATTATGTATTGTAGAAATGTTAATTATGCCATCTATAAATAGGGAAAGTTTATTTTTCCTTTATAATATAATTTTATTTATTTTTCTTGCCTTATTGCACTGATCAGAACTCCCATTACAATGTTGGGTATGAGTGGGGAGAATAGACACCTGTGCCTCTAATGACCTTAGAGAAAATGCATTAAATCTCTCAGTTAATAAACTGTAATTAACTGTATGTATTTTTTGTAAGTATTTTTTATGAAGTTTGGGAAGTTTTTCTTTATTTCTCATTTACGTTGTGTTGTCATCATTATTTATTACTGTTGTTTTCATCATAAATAGGTGTTAGATTTTGTCACATGATTTTCTGGTTCAATTTCTGCAGAATTTTTGTATCAAGAGATATTGGTATATAGGATTTTTCTTTTTCATTTCTCTCTTTTTTGTAATTTTTTTATTATATAAGGGTAATGGTTTCATCAGAATTTTAACAGAATTAATTGGGAAATGCTCCATTCTCTTCTATTTTTTGAAAAAAAATTGTATAAAACTAGTTATAATTTTTAAAATTTTTGTTAAAATTATCTAGAGAGTTCGGACCAGCAGTTGGTGTAATGGCTATGTCACTGGGATCCCAAGTAGTCGACTGTAGTTCGAGTCCCAGACCCATTGGCTTAAACTCATACCGTGTGGTGACCAACAGTTGGAGCAATGGCTTTGTTGCTGGACTCCCATGTAGTCGACCATGGTTCGAGTCCTGGACCTGGTGGCTTAAACTTACACCGGTGCATGTGCATGTGTGCCCAAGATCCTGAGAAGAGAATGAAAGAGAAGGAATCACAGCATGGCCATCCCACCGGCGGGGGTGGGGTGGGGGTGTGATTTCTCACTTTCTATCTCTCTGTCTGTCTGGCGAGCACACGTGCTCTATAGCAAAAACCTCCCCACAATAATAATAATAATAATAAATAATAATAATAATAAACTCACACCGTGTGTGTGTGTGTGTGTGTGTGTGTGTGTGTGCCCAAGATCCCGAGAGGATAATGGAGGAGAAGGGATTGTGGTATGGCCATGTCCCCTGGGGAGTGATTTCTAGCTTTCTGTCTCTCTGTCTTTCTCTGTCTTTCTGGTAAGTACACATACCCTCTAGCAAAAACCTCTCAATCTAGAGAAACAATTTAGGCTTGAAGTTTATTTTGGGGGCTTTATTACTTATGAATTCAATTAATTTAATCATCATAGTACTATCTAGGTAATTAGCTTTATCTTACTTGAGTTCTGATAGTTTGAACACAAATCTATCCAGTACTATGGTCCAAATATTTGTGTCCTCTTCAACATTCAGGTGGAAGTTTAATTCTCAACACAAGGGGACACCATTTAGAGTGTCATTAAGTAATGAGGGCTTTGCTCTTATGAATGTATTAGTACTCACAACAGAATTAGCTAAGCTCTCGTTTTACCCTTCTGCCTTTTGTCATGTGAGAATGCAATATTTCTCCCCTACAGAGGACACAGCATTCAGCCACCATATTGGTAATACAAACAACCTTCACGAGACTTCTAATGTGCTGCACCTTGATCTTGCACTTCTCAGCCTCCAGAAGTATGAAAAATAAATTTATGTCTTTTATAAATTACTCTGTCTTAATTATTATGTTATGGGTATGTTATGGTTCTAAGATATTGGAGATTTTCTATTTCTTATTGAGGATGATTTGGTAGTTTCTATCTTTTTGGAATTTGTTAATTTCATGTAAATTTCTAAATTGTTGGGAAAAAGTTAGTCTTAGTATTTTTATAATCTTTTTCATTTCAATGATATCAGTAGTATTATCCCTTTATTCACTCCTGTTGTTAATAGTTTGAGTCTTCTCTTTTTTTATTACTTAGTCTTGCTAAAGTTTTGCTGATCTTTGCAAAGAACCAATTATTGGTTTCATTATATTTTTCTTCTGTTTTTCTATTCTCTATTTTCATTAATTTCTTTTCTAATACTTCTTTTCTTTTTCTTGCTTTGGGTTTTTTTAGTTCTTCTTTTTCTAGTGTTTAAAGTAGAAAGCCATTTACAAATCTGAGCTTTTTCTCTTTTTTTCAGTGTACACATACACAGTTATAAATTTTCCTCTATGTCAGATGGCAATGTAGTGGTTAAAATGGCTGGGTCCCACATAGCTGACTTTGGTTTGAATCCTAGACTTAGGAGCTTGGAAAATATGCTAGACGTGTATGTGTCTATGCCCAAATTACTGAAAGGAGAATAGAGGAGAAAGTATTGCAGTGTGATCATCTCCCCATGGAGGATGCTTTCATGCTTTCTCTCTCTCTCTCTCTCTCTCTCTCTCTCTCTCTGTCTTGTATGAATGCATACGTGCATGTGAGCACATATGCCCTCTAGCAAATTGAAAAGATTTTTTTCTCTAAACATTGCTTCAGTAGCATCTCATAAGTTTTGGTATGTTGTGTCTTAATTTTTATTAATGTCAAAGTGCTCTCTCAATTGCTTTATTATATCTTCTTTGTACCATTGATTCTTTGGGTGTTTGTTGTTTAATTTCCACTTATTTGTTAATTTACCAAATTTAACTCTGTAATTCATTTCTAATTTTACTCCAGTTTGATGGCATTCTCATATTTTATATGATTGTAATCCTTTAGATTTTACTGAGACTTGTTCTATGGCTTCACATATATTTTATCTTGGAATATTTAGTGTGCATTTGAGATAAATGTATATTCTAGTTTTGTTGGTTGGAGTGTTCTATAGGGATCTGTTAGGTCTACTTGGTTTATATTGTTGTTCAAATTTTTCTTTGACCTATTTTTTCTATTCATTATTGCTGCACCATGAAGCTGGCTCTGTTGTTCTTTTTCAAATTTGCTACAAGGCATGCATGCTTGCTGGAAAGAGAGAGAGTGAGAGTGAGTGAGAGAGAAAGAAAGTAAAAAAGAAGCCCGCAGGTGGGTTACCATGCCACAATTCCTTCTCCTCCATGCTCCTCTCAGGACTCAGCATGCACACACATGCACCCAGAATGTTTCTCAAGCTACTGACTCCAGGAACTGAGTCATAAAGTGCCTTTGGGGAATCTAGCCACTTCACTACCATGCCACCTGACTGACCCTAACCCTGTTGTTCCTAATTAAGACTGGTTACCAACCTCCTATCATTTGCTTTCCATCAGAATCTCTACTGCTTTTAAAGTATCCTTGGATTTGACTTTCTCACACTCTGTTTAAAAGAAATTTAGTTTCTTTAAGCATAGAGCTAGAGCTCTGTATTCTTATGGACAGTCTCCCCTCAATCAGGCAAAAATTTATGACTATTGTGGCCAGTGGATTGAGTCAACACCCTTTGCTTCTCTGCCTTGCTTTTTCCCATGTGGAATTTTAGCCCTATGTGCGACATGTGAGAAGGATGAGCAGATTCCCCGTGCTCTTGTCCTTCACCTGAGGTAAAAGCTTTATCCTATGAATAGGTGCTAGATAGAGAAATGGAGTATCAATCTCTTGGATAGACTCATCATAAATTTAGTCTGTTCAGCATGAAGATAAAAAGAAAGAAATGCTGGTGGCCAGTCATTGTCAAAATGAAATGATGTCTTTTATTTGGGACTTGAACCAAAAGGAGCATTGGTTTTTTGGCCATATTTGCATGGAATGGAGCCTAAGTTAACCAGGACATTAAGATGGAGAGAGGGAAGATGCTGATTGTGGCTTATGTACCGTATGTACCACAGACTCTCACTGTTATTATCAAGTTTTGATAGATATTCTCTTTTTTTTTTTTTTTTGGAGAGGTTTTTTGCTATAGGGCATGTGCGCTCACCAGACAGAGACAGAGAGATAGAAAGCGAGAAATCACTCCCCAGGGGGAATGGCCACTCTGCAATCCCTTCTCCTCCATTCTCCTCTCGGGATCTTGGGCACACACTTACACGCGCCCGGCATGAGTTTAAGCTGCCGGGTCCGGGACTCGAACCACAGTTGACTACATGGGAGTCCAGCGACATAGCCATTACACTAACTGCTGGTCCCGATATTCTTTAGTATTTTTTTTATTTGTTGTTTGCCTTCAGAAAAAAATTCCAGAGACTTTGAATGGTTATTTCTAGTTCTCAGCACATATGCTTGCTTTGCCAAGAATCAGTTCCATGTAACTTTCTATGCTGCTATTCAGAAGATGATATATATGCACTTTCTTTATAAGTGCATATAGAAATGTGTATAAAATTGAAGCATATTCTGGACTTTATATAAAACAAGTATCGACAAATTTCTTTTTTCCAGTTTTTTTTTAAATTTGCATTTATTCACCATACATCTTTACAGTGTACAATATGGTTTTTCCCAGAATGAATACAATGCATATTAGTCAATTCAAAGACATTATTATATACATTATCATTAGAAAATAACTTTTCACTTTCATATCTATTAAATGTGTTGTTTTTTCCTGATCCCCTCCCTAATACCCATGTACCCACCCCCTATTACCCCTATATTGTCTCCAGTATCTACTGTTGCCCTACCTGCTATTATACCTTTCAATAATTCAGTTTCTTCTATAGAGCTCAGACATTCAGTATATATTGAGCAAGGACCTAGAATGCCTGTCTTTCATAGTCTGGCTTATTTCACTTAGCATCAAATCACCCATATTTGTCTATTTTGTGTAAAATGTTAAGGTCTCATTGTTTTTTTTTATGGCTGAGTAGTATTCCATAGAGTACATTTTACATATTTTTTCAGTACACTCACCTGTTCTTGGAAATTTGGATTGATTCTATGTCCTAGCAATTGTAAATAATACTGCAGTAAACACAGATGTGAAAGTGTTTTTCTTATTTAAGGTTTTCCTATCTTCAGGGTAGATACAAGATAAGGTTTATTATCTGTTGATGAAGTTGTGTGTGGTGGTCTCAACTGGGCTGGACTGAGGGGTATATCATTCTGGGTGAAGTATCTTCACAATCTAAATGATGTATAGCGATTTAATGTATGGATAATAATAAAAATATATATAAATAAAAAAGAGTGAAATTACTAGGTCGTATAGTAGTTCTATTTGTAGGTTTCTAAGAATTCTCCATATCATTCTCTACAATGGTTGTACTAATTTACATTCCCACTAATAGTGTAGGAGGATTACTTTTCACTGCAGCCCTGCCAGCACTTATCTTTTTTTCCTCATTTTAACTTTAGCCATTTTGACTGAGTATATGTGGTATCTCACTGTGGTTTTAATTTGCATTTCCCTTATAATAAGAAATGTTGAGCATGCTTTCATATGTTTTTTGTCCATTTGTGTTTCTTCCTTGGAGAGTTGTCTGTTCAGTTCATTTGCCCAATTTTATTTGCATTGACTTTGGGGGGTACTAAGTTGCTTGAGTTCCCTGTATATTCAGGTCATCAGTCCCTATATTTTCCAAATATATTCTTCCACTCTGAGGGTTGTCTCTTTAATCATCTAATTATTGCTTCTTTGGCTATGCAGAATCTTTTTAGCCTAATGTAGCCCCACTTTCTATTTTGGGGACAATTGTCTGTGCCTTGGGAGTCTTATTTAAGAAGCCATTGCCTACTACAGTATCTCCAAGAATTTTCTCTGTATTTAAGGTTTATTGTTTAGATCCTTGATTCATTTTGAGTTGTTTTTTGTTAATGCTGATAGATAAGGGTCCTGTGACAATTTTATGTCAGTGGATATCCAGTATTTCCAGCACCATTTGCTGAAGAGATTTTCTTTTCTCCACTGGGTTTTCTTGTGCCGTTTATTAATGATATATTGGCTGTATGTTTTGTGATTTATTTTTGGGTTCCCAATTATGTCCCATTGGTCTGTATGTCTGTTTTTGTGCCAATATCATGCTGTTTTGATTATCACAACTTTGTACTATGTTTGAGGTATATAAGGGAGGTGCCTCCTAATTTTATTTATTTATTTATTTATTGCAAAATATTACTTTGGTGATACAGGACCTTTTATGATTTCATACAAATATTATGATTTAAAAAAAAATTTATGTGAAGAATATCTTTGGTAGTTTGGAATAGCATTGAATTTGTGGACTAATTTGGGTAGAATTGACATTTTAATTATACTAATTCTTTCAACCCAGGAATATGGGTGTCTTTCCACTTTTTGTATATTTTCAATTTCTTTTTAAATTTTTAAATATTTTTACATGTAATGGTCTTTTACATCTTTGGTTAGGCTTATTCCTAGGTATCTTATAATTTTTGAGGCTATTGCAAATGAGGATTGGTTTGTCAATTCTATTTCAGTCTGTTCATAGTTGGTGAAATAAAATACTATAGATTTTTGTATGTTGATTTTGTATTCTGCCAGTTACTGTATTCATTTATCACTTTCTTTTTTATTACAATTTATTTATTTGCATTCATTCACTGTACATAATTACAGCATACAAAATGAGATCTTCCATCCAGAGTACACTGTATATTGTCTCAATCAAGCACATCAACAAACATGTTATTGTCAGCAAATAATTTTCCATTTCTTGTTTTCTGTATGTTTTGCTTTTTCCCCCCATCCTTAATAGCCTATCATTTATCACTTTCAAAAGTCTTTTTTTTAATTTGGATTTTCTTTTTTTATTTTTTATTTCAATTTCTTTTATACATTCACGTGTTACTTAGCTTACAAAGTGAATATTTTATATTTCATCTTCAAATAAAGATATTTTCACCTCTTTTCCTTAATAAATGCCTTTTATTTGACTCTTTTATCTGATTGCATTGGATAGGACTTCCAGTACTATGTTAAAGAAGGATGGAGAAAGTGGGTAGATTTATCTTGTTCTACTTTTAGTGAAAAAGAATTCAGCACTTGTTCATTCAGTAATATGTTACAAATGGATTTTTTATATAAGCCTTTATTTTGTTTAGAAATGTCTCTTCTATGCCTATTTGCTGAGAGTATTAATTATGAGGGGATGTTGTATTTCATCAAATGTTTTTTCTGCATCGATTGATATTATCATATAATTTTTATCTTTTCTTCTGTTATTGTGCTATATTACATTTTTTTGCATATGTGTGAAACCACTGCATCCCTGGTATAAAACCTGGATTATACCTGGTATTAGTGTAAAATCTTTTCAACATGTTGTTAGATATAGTTTTCTAGTATCTTTTTTTTTGTTATGCCATATACAGAAATATATACAGCAATGACATTTTTTTCTTTTTTTTTTAGAGAGGTTTTTGCTATAGGGCACATGTGCTTGCCAGAAAGACAGAGAGAGACTGAGAGACAGAAAGTGAGAAATCACCTCCCAGGGGGGATGGACACACCACAATCCCTTGTCCTCCATTCTCCTCTTGGGATCTTGGGCATGCACACAAACGCGCCCGGTGTGAGGTTAAGCCACTGGGTCCAGGACTCAAATCATGGTCTACTACATGGGAGTCCAGTGACATAGCCATTACACTAACTGCTCGCCCCCCAAGTTTGCTAGTATCTTGCTGAGAATTTTTGCATTTGTATTAATCAGGGATATTGGTCAGTAGTTTACTTTTTTGCTATTTCCTTGTCTGGTTTGGGGATAAGGGTGATCGAGGATTCAGAGAATAAATTTGGGAGACTTTTCTCCTTTTGGATCTTTAGAAATAGTTTGAGGAGAATCAAGGATAGTTCTTCATTAAAAATTTTGTAGAATTTGGATGTAAAGCCATTGGGTCTTGGGTTTTTTTGTTTGTTTTAGAGGTTTTTGCTATAGGACACATGCACTCACCAAAAAGACAGAGAAAGACAAGAGGGACAGAAAGTGAGAAATTACCCCCAGGGGGAATGGCCACTCTGGAATTCCTTCTCCTCCATTCTCCTCTTGGGATCTTGGGCACACAAGCAATGCACCTGGTGTGAGTTTAAGCCACTGGGTCTGGGACTGGAACTGCGGTCAACTACATGGGAATCCGGCGATATAACCATTATGCCAACTGCTGATCCTGACCCGGACTTATCTTTATTGGAAGACTATTACTAGTTCAGTCTCATTGCTTGCTATTGGTCTATTCAAACTTTTTATATCTTCTTGGCTTAATCTTGGTAACTTACATGTGTCCAGAAATTTGTTCATCTCATGTAAGTTTTCTTGTTTGCTGGTGTATCATTGCTCATAGTGTTCTCTCATGATCTTCTGTATTTTTGTTATGTCTGTTGTAATATTGCCTGTTTCATTACTGATTTGATTTATCTGGTTTATTTATCTGTTCTTCTTGATTAATATAGCTAACAGTATGTTGATTTTTGTTTATTTTCTCAAAGAACCAGCTTTTGGTTTCAAGTATTTTCTGTATAGCTTATTTATTCTGTATCTTATTTATTTCTGCTTGAATCTGTATTATTTTTCCTTCTGGTATTTTTGGGAATGTTTTTTATTGTTTTTTTTTTTTTTTTCAGAACCCTGAGATGGGTCATTAGGGAGAGCTGGAACTGGAGCTGGGGCAGGGGGGCCTTGCCTCAGTGTCTCTTAGGCCAGGAGGCTGGAGATGGATATGGGAATTCTTTGTATATTATGGATTATAATTCTTTTTTTTTTGCTTTATTTATTTATTTACATTCATTCACTGTACATCATTATGGCAAACAAAATGAGATTTTTCCATTCACAGTGCACTGTATATTGGCTCAATCAAGCACATCAAGATGTGTGTTATTGTCAACACATAATTTTCCATTTCTTGTTTTCTGTATATTTTGCCTTTTTTCCCATTCTTGATTCCCTATCTCACCCTCTGTCATCTCCCACCCACCTCCCACATTGTGTCTGGTATCGATTGTTGCTTTCTCTGCCTCCCCTATTTTATTGTTTCACTAAATATCTTAATAAATCTAAATATTTTCAATAGCAAGCACAGCTGAAATATACATATCCATGAACACAAGTCTGACTTTAGGCATAAACCTCAGTGAGTAGAATGAACATACTATAAAGTGGCATCTACCTAGGGCTATATAGCTTACTGCAGTCATCAGATAGGTATTTTTAATGCTCTTTTTTTCTGAAAAAAAATTTTTTCTATTAATTTACATTCATTCCCTGAGCATCATCACAACATACAAAATGTGGTTTCCCATCTAGAATAAACTGGATAGTGGCTTAATCAACTGGATAGTGGCTTAATCGTGCATGTTATCATCTATAATATTCCATTTCTACTTTCATGTATATATTTTTTTACCCCATATCTGACCCTCTGCCCTATTCCACTCTCTTATTACACTCTCTCTGCTGTCTACAGTTATCTTCAATTCCTTTTCTCCCGACATTTCATTGATCACACAATATCATAAGTAATCTAACTATTTACAACAGCAAGTTCAGCTGATGGTTTCACGAAAAGCAGTTTTGAACTGGTAAGGATATTTCCTTGAAACTTAAGGTTTCAAGGTTAGTATTCTGTTCAAATATTAGGTACATGAATCCATTGACAGCTCAAGACAGGACAAAAATCCTTAAAACCGGACAACAAAGCTTAGAAGAAAAGCAGCAATATTTTAGTCAAGTCATAGAATGCTGTTTCCTCAGTTCAGTCTCATGTACTTAATTTTCTTCTGTTTCTGTTGAGGTTCGATTTTCCAGATTGAGCTCTGGGATATAATAATCAACTCCAGACATTGTCCCTACAATTAAGTTGCCCATTTTCTTAGTTTCTGAACTCTTGTTTCTGTGTGTCTGCATTTAATTTTACTGACATAGCACTCCCTTAAGAACTTCTTGGAGATCTGGTCTGGTGCTGGTAAATTCTTTCAGGTGTTGTTTATCTAGGAATGTTCATGTCTTTTCTTCGCAAATGAACAATAACCTTGCTGGGTACAGAATTCTCGGTTGAAATTGCTTTTCCCTTAATGCTTTGAATATATTCGCCCATTCTCTCCTCACTTGCATTGCTTCCGATGGGAGATCTGCCGTTAGTCTGATGGGATATCCTTTGTAGGTAACTTGCCGTTTTTCTCTTGCCAGTCTTAGTATCTTGTCTTTGTCTGTGGTTTTGGTCAATCTGGCTATAATGTGTCTTGGAGAAGATCTTCTTGGGTTGATTCTATTTGGGGTCCTCTGTACTTCTTGGGAATGGATCTTTGAGTGCCTCTCCAGGTTTGGAAAGTTTTCTTGCAGGATTTCATAGAATAGATTATCAATGCCCTTATGAGTTTCTTCGCCTTCTGGGATGCCTATTATCCAGATGTTCGGACGTTTAATTGCATCTACTATTTCACGTATATTATTCTCAAATTTTTGGGCCATTTTCTCAGTCTTCATGGTGGATTTTTCTAGGCCAGTAATTTTCTCTTCTACATCTGAGATTCTATTTTCTGTATGATCTAGTCTGCTTTTAATACTTTCAAGGGAAATTTTGACTTCTTGTATTATAGCCTTCATCTCTAACAGTTCCATCTGATTCTTTTGTAATGTGTGAAATTCCTCTTTTAGATCTTGCATGAATTTCCTCACCTCCTGGAACTCTTCAACTCCTTTTTCCTTCCTCTTCAGTAGTTCCTTGTCTCTCTTCTCTTCCATCTCTGTAAGCTTTGCCATTATGAATGTTCTGAATTCTTTATCAGACATTTCCATGACTTCCATTGAACTGTGTGTGGATGAAGAGGAGTTATCCTTTTCTCTTGGAGGAGAGGTATTTTCCTGCTTTTCCATATTTCTTGTGGTGGTCCTGCAACGATTTCTAGTCATCTTGTAGATGTTCGATTTCGTCCCAAACTTGGAAGCTCAATCTGAGGGTCGACGACTGTGTAGAAAAGGAAACAGAGAGAGGGAAACAAAAGCAACAAGAGCAAAAAACAAAAACAAAAACAAAAAACAAAAATAGACAACGAACAAAGAAAAACCGAAAAAATGAAGAAAAAAGTTTCCAAAAAAAAAACTAAAAGAAAAAAAAAATAATATTCAAAAAATTTAAAAAAAAAAAAAAAATTAGAAAACCGCGCGGCGCGCAAGCAACATGGCTAGATCGCAGGAGCCATGGAGCTGGTTCTTGAAGAAGGGCTGTTCTGTTCCCTCTGCCTCTCCTGGGAGGGGAATGGGAGAGGGAATTATTAACAAGATAAAGGGCTAGGCGGGGCCAACAGGCCCAGAAAGATGCCTCACCTTAAACAAAATTCTAAAAAGCAAAAATTTTAAAAAAAGAAAGAAAAAAGAGAGAGGAGTCAGAGACAGAGGTAGAGAGAGACAAAGACAGATGCAGAGAGAGGAGGCCTTAGTCTTCCTACCACGTGAGTTGTCTATCCTGGAGGCTGAATTATTAGTGGGATCTCTTCATTCCTCCGTTTCCCCACACATGGCTAGATCGCAGGAGCCATGGAGCTGGTTCTTGAAGAAGGGCTGTTCTCTGGATTATAGTTCTTTTTTTTTTGAGAGGTTTTTGCTATAGAGTGTGTGCACTCGCCAGAAAGAAAGAGAGAGACAGAGAGACAGAAAACAAGAAGTCACCATGCAGGGGGGATGGCCATGCCACAATCCCTTCTCCTCCATTCTCCTCTAGGGATCTTGGGCACACACGCACACACACCCAGCGTGAGCTTAAGTCACTGGTTCTGGGACTTGAACCATGGTTGACTACATGCGAGTCCAATGACAGAGCCATTAGGCTAACTGCTGGTCCCTGGATTATAGTTCTTTAAACTGACCTTTTCAAAAACAATAATAATGTAATATGAGTTTTATAACATATATGAAAGTAAAATATGTGAAAATATTATCACAAAAGTTGTACTACGGTCTGAATGTTTGTTTTTCACTCAAACTAACATATTGGAGTTCTAATCCTTAGATGTGATAGTATCAGATGGTGGGGCTTTTAGAAGGTTGTTATTTGTTATGGATGGTGCCCTTATGGATAGGATTTTTGTTTACTTTAGTGTATGGCACATATATCTGCGAAAGAGAGAAGAGGGGCTGGGAGAAAGTGAGAAAGCCCTCCTCTGGAGGCATGGCCATAGCACATTTCCTTCTCCCTTGGTACCCTGGACATGTATGCTCACGCTCACAGCATGTTCTCCAAGCTGCCCATCTGGGCCTAAAAGTGAGAAGTTAGCTCTGTGGAATCTGGCTGCTCTTACCATCACACCACTGTCTGGTCCAGCCTCATAAATAGTATTAGTGACCCCACAAAGATCCATCTTTCCTTGCACAATGTGAAGACATAATGAAAAGGACCAGGAAGTAGGCCCTCAGACACCAAATTTGTTGGAAACTTGATCTTAGATTTCCCAGTCGCTAGAACTAGGAGAAATAAATATGTATAATTTGTAAACCACACAGTTTGTAGGGTTTTTGTTACAGTAGCCCAAATGTGCTAAGACAAGCCATCATGAAGGGAAATATGAAAGTATAATACTTTTGTATTTTATATATATATATATATATATATATATATATATATATATATATATATTTCCTTCTACTTGTCACCTTCTGCCATTTCCCTCCCCTCCATTCTTACACTATAAATAGAATGATATTAAAAAATAGAGTGATATTTATTGCAGAATTTTATAGTAAGTTAAACCTATGCCACTATATGCCCCCAGAAACAAAACAAAGAGGTATAAGCCCAACAAATGAGAAAAACAGAATAATAAAAATCTTGTGAGCTGCAATATTAAGCAATGGTCATAGAAAATTTATAGCTTTAGCTGTGTATGTTAGAAAATATCATGCTGGGTAAAGTTTCTTCACAATCTAAATGATGAATAGCAATTTTTTTTTTTTGAGAGGTTTTTGCTATAGGGCGCGTGCGCTTGCCAGACAGACATAGAGACAGAAAGCGAGAAATCACCCCCCAGGGGGGATGGTCCTGCCACAATCCCTTCTCCTCCATTCTCCTCTCAGGATCTTGGGCATGCACGCACACGCGTCCGGCGTGAGTTTTAAGCCACCGGGTCCGGGACGCGAACCGCGGTTGACTACGTGGGAGTCCAGCGACATAGCCATTACGCTAACTGCTGGTTCCCGATGCATAGCAATTTAATGTATGAATACTAATTTTAAAAATTAATTAAAAATATGACAAAAAATAAGGATGGAGGCCAGGAGGTCGCACAATGGTAACACAACTGAACTCACATGAGAGAGGTCCTGAGTCTATTTCCATGTCCATGGGGCACGTACCTGGGACATCACTGAGTACAATAGATGTACACGTACATCCCCATGATCCTGGCTAGCTGAAACTTGGAGTGGATCATGGAGTCAGGACTCAGCTGTTGAGTGTGCTTGTCTCACTGGCTCTCTCATGCAGAAGGTAAGTGAATAAACTTTTTTAGATTAGTTTTGACATGGAATGTGTGCATTCATTGGAGAGACAGAGAGAGAAGAAAAGTGATGAATCAACCTTCCAGGGAGGATAGCCATGCTTCACTCCATTCTCTATTGTCATCTTGGGATTTGGGGCACACATGAACATGGGCCCATAATGTTTTTCAGGCTGATGGATCTGGGAATTGAACCATGGAGTCAGTCATGTGGGATCCAGTGCTTTATTTACCAAGCCGCCTGCTGGTACCCCAAGTGAATAAACTTTTTAAATAATAGGAAATAAGGATAAGCATCAATTATTTAAGTTTCATCTGAAATAGTCCAGGAAAATAATAGCAAATTCAATACATGTTAGGGGATTTCTTGCACCATCCATGATGTAATAACTTGTTTTCTCACCAACAATAATTATAAAACCTGAGAAAAACATAAGAAATACTTGCTTTCAGCAAAGGGACAATAAACACAAGACTAATGGACTTTTCATTAACTGAAACTTTTTTCCTTGAAGGCATTTAAATAACTGAAATACAGAGAGATAAATATGGAGAAAAGATGGTTTTCATGTGCAGAAGTACAGAGATCACAATTTAAGTCTGCTAAGGTTTCTGGAATTTGTGTATGTGTGTGTAGATGTGTGCATTGTCTGGTAGGAGACAGAGAAAAATGGAGCCACTGGTAGTCCCTAAATTATGCAAAAGAAAACCCCATCAGGTTATTTCCTGTCTCCTAAGATGTGGGTGTGCAGGTACTGGCTGAGATTTTAGAAGATCTAGTAGAGAAGAGTTGCCAAGAGGTTGATAGCTGAAGAGGAAATCCAGAGGTTTCCAGTGCCTTTAGGCATTGAAGTATGGACAAAGGCAGAGTGAGGGTAGTTTTAAAAACATTTAATTAATTTTAATGTATATCTTAAAGTTTATTTATTTGTTCCTCCCATGAGCAAAAAAGACAGAGAGACAGAGGGATAACAGTCCCAACAGGGTCTCAATGCTATGATCCACTGTTTAGTCACAGCTAGCCCCAGATTATGGACATGTGCATTCTCAGTATTCTCATGGAGGTTTCTGGATGTGTACTGGAAATCTTATGAAGGGCTGCCTCACAGAATATTGTATTTTACTGCTGTACCATCATCAGGCTCCTTAATTTATTATTTTTATTTCTGGTAGATGGCATGTGCACTCACATGGCAGAGAGAGAGAGAAGTACCCTTTCTGTTTTTGTTTGTTTGTTTGTTTGTTTGTTGAGAGGTTTTTGCTGTAGGGCACATGTGCTTGCCAGAAAGAGAGACAGGGAGACAGAAAGTGAGAAATCACCCCCAGTGGGTATGGCCACACTACAATCTCTTCTCCTCTATTCTCCTCTCAGGATCTTGGCACACATGCACACTCGCCCAGCATGAGTTTAAGTCTCTAGATCTGGGACTCAAACCGTGGTCGACTACATGGGAGTTCTGCAACATAGCCATTACGCCAACTGCTGGTCCCAAGAAGTAACCTTAATAGGGTCTCATCATGCTGTAATCCTATTCCCAAGTCATTCAGCTTGTCAGAATCTTGGGCATGCACACATATCTGGCATGTTTTGTGGCTGACTCATAGATTCAAACTTGACAGTTAACCATGTGGCTTCCAGCACTGCAGTTCAGTTTGCTACTGACTACATCACCAGACTCAACCCAAAGTGGGCTTTTTATGAACATTCCAGTTCTTCAATTGAGACCTCAGAAATGCCATGGTCTAAGAGTAAAAACTGAAGAAAACTTATCTTAAAGAAGCCTGAATCTAAATATTAACATGAACTATACTATACACTGGCAGTTAACTACCTCATGCCGGGGTCTAGCCTCAGCGGGGGTGGGTTATCTCGATGGAGGCAGCACAGGAGAGGAAGAAGACTAAGGCCTCGTGCCTTTTTATGCACATCTTTAGCTGGACACCCCTTAGAGATCGCTTTCTGAAGAGTGACAACTGCTAGGAATCATTGTGCCTTTTTATTGAAAATGTGTTACATGTAAGTAAATGGGTGAGGGGCTACATGTTTTAATTATTAACTCATAAAGTTTTAACAATAAGGAATATTGTTAAGGTGAGGGGCTACATGTTTTAATTATTAGCTCACAAAGTTTTAACAATAGGGAATATAGATTTTACTCAGGGTTGGATTAAGGGTGGGTCTAGTGCAGTTCTGCAATTGTTCGTTTGATGTAGGTGGGTCTCCATGGAATGCAGTTTTAGGAAAGTGCTTTTAGCAAGCAGAGATGATTATCAGCTGATGCGGTGCAGCAGCCATCTTGTGATTACCAGGAATGGTGTTGAGAAAAGAAAATCTCAAGTATAGACATTAGTTCTTATGGATCTTAATAAAGAATGATACTTACATAGTTTTATAGGGATTTAAAACTTAATTTGAGGAATCTTAATATATTTATCTATTTTACTTGGTGAGGGCGGGGGTGTCCTGGACCAGTTTTGGCCTAATCCTATTTTATGTAAAGAAAAGATTAAGTTTACTTTAAATGTATTTTGAAGGGCCTTCCAAAGGTCAAGATTATTTTTGCCTAGATAGAACTTTAGCCCACCTTCTATTGTGACCATGGAGATAAAGCACTGTAATTAGCAGTAGGTAATCAGAGTAAAGGGGAGCGGTCAGGGGACTTCCTGGAAAATTTTATTATATACTCAGGATGTATAAGAGAGCTATGTAATTTTTTTGTAGTAGTATATTGGGGAGTCAGAGGAGGGTCGCTTCCCAGCAAGGCTACTATTTTTTTGGAGCAAATAGCAAACAGTCTTGCTGACATGCTAATTGACTCAAGCTTTGTTCCAAGGTCGGGGGGGGGGGGGGGAGGCACACAGTAGTGGCCTTGCCAACGTACTGAGCCAACCAGAAGCAGAGCTCAAAGGTCAAGAGGGCTCAGACAGATCCTGGGATCCTGGGGCGTCACCAGGTCGGACTCCTTCAACCTCACAGAATACAACTTAATATCTTTTAGAAGAAAATAACAATTTACATATCTACCCAGTGTTCAGCATACAATAAAAATTACTAAAATCATAAAATTAGTAACATTCAGAGATGATCCATATATTAGAATTATTATGCAAAGACTTCAAAATAACTATGCTAAACATGTTAAAGAAAATAAAAGGAAAAAAATGGAGAAATTACATGTACCTAAAAAGTTAATATTTATCAAAGAGAAAAAATATTCTGCAACTAAAAAAGTCTTAATATGTCATTAAACACTAATTGGCCTGGGTTTTTTTTTATCTTCAAAATCTTCTTTATATTACATTGGATTAGATATAATTTTACAGTGAATTACATTGCTTTTTCAAAAGGGAATGCCATGCATGTCAGTCAATACAGAGACATTAATGTCCCCACTTCATCATTCAATATCTTTTCTGTTTTTCCCAATCATTATTATTATTATTCTAATTATTTTTTAAAACAGTCAATTACTATTTCTCATTTTGCTTGTAAAAAGACTTTACCCATCATGAAATATTTCTTAGACCAATCCAGTAGAGAATACTATACATGTCATTATCTACAGTTAATAAGCCATATCTGTTTCTCACTAACGTCTTGCCTCTCTATTGTTCTCTGGCTATCTTTCTCTATCTTCTTCTCCTCACTCTCCCCCCATTCCACACTGTCCTTTTCTCGTTAAGTACTTTCACTGCTTTTATGTCCTCCAATTTTTTTGCTCTCTACCATAGAGTGCAGGTAGTCTGTATATATTGAGTGGATACATACAATTTCTTTCTTTCATAGCCTGGCTTACTTCACTCAGTAATATATCCTCCGTATCTGACCACTTTCTATCAAATTCCATGGTCTTGTTATTTTTATGGCTGAGTAGTATTCCATAGAGTATATATACCACACTTTTCCAATCCATTCATCAGTTTGTGGACATTTAGGTTGGTTCCATGTCTTGGCAATTGTGAATAATGCTGCAAAAAACATTGATGTGCAAGCACTTTTCTGACTGAGTGTTCTCCTGTCTTTCGAGTAAATACCCAGAAGCAGGATTACTGGGTCAAATGGTAGTTCTATTTGTAGATCTTTGAGGAACCTCCACATTGTTCTCCACAGTGGTTGAACCAGTTTACATTCCCACCAACAGTGTAGGAGGGTTCCCTTTTCACCACATCCCCGCCAACACTTATCACTTTTTATATTCTTCATCTTTGACATTCTGACAGGGGTTAGGTGGTATCTCATTGTGGTTTTTATCTGCATCTCCCTTATGATGAGGGATGTTGAGCATTTCCTCATATGCTTTTTGGCTGTTCGTATGTCTTCCTTAGAGAGATTTTTGTTCAGCTCATTTTCCCATCTTTTAATTGGGTTAATCATTTTTTTTGCATAAGGCCCTTGAGTTCCCTGTGTATTCTGGTTATCAGTCCCTTGTCTGAGGCATATTTAACAAAGATATTTTCCCATTCTGAGGGTTGTTGGTTCACACTTGATACTGTGTCTTTTGCTGTGCAGAAACTTCTTAGTTTAATATAGTCCCACTTGTCTATTTTAGGGATTATTGCCTGTGCTTTGGGGGTCTTATTTAAAAAGTCTTTGCCTACTCCAATGTCTCCCAGAGTTTCCCCAGCATTTTCCACCAGTAGTTTTATTGTTTGATGTCTTAGGTTCAGATCTTTGATCCATTTTGAGTTGATTGTTGTTAATGGTGAAAGATGGGGATTCAGTTTCATCTTTCTGCAGGTGGATACTCAGTTTTTCCAGCACCATTTACTAAAGAGGTTTTCCTTTTCCCCATGGATTGACTGATACCCTTTGTCAAAGATCAGTTGGCTGTAAGCTTTGGGGTTTATTTCTGGGGTCTCTATTCTATTCTATTGGTCTACATGTCTGTTTTTATGCCAATACCATGCTGTTTTGATGACCACAGCTTTATAGTATATCTTGGGATCAGGAGTGATATGCCTCCTACTCCATTCTTCTTGCGCATTGTTGCTTTTGCAATACGAGGTCTTTTATGATTCCAGACAAATTCTATGATTGTTTTTTCTAGATCTGTGAAGAATTTTTCTGGTATTTTGATTGGAATTGCATTAAACGTGTAGATTAATTTGGGTAGAATTGCCATTTTGATTATGTTAATTCTTCCAATCCAGGAGCATGGGATGTCCTTCCACTTTTTAATGTCTCTTTCAATATCGTTTTTAAGATTTTCATAGTTTTCTTTATAAAGGTCTTTAACTTTCTTAGTTAGGTTTATCCCTAGGTATCTTATACATCTTGTGGCTATGGTGAAAGGGATTCCTTTCTTCAGCTCTGCTTTGTTCAACTTGTTGTTCATAAATAGAAATGCTATAGATTTTTGGATATTGATTTTGTATCCTGCCACCTTACTGTATTCACTTATTACTTCAAGAAGCTTTTTTATGGATACCTTTGGGTCTTCTAAGTATACCATCATGTCATCTGCAAATAAAGATATTTTCAATTCTTCTTTGCCTATTCAAATGCCTTTAATATTGTTCTCTTCTCTGATTGCAATAGCTAAGACTTACAGTACTATATTAAAGAACAGTGGAGAAAGTGGGCAGCCTTGCCTAGTACCTGTTTTCAGAGGAAAAGCTTTCAGCTTTTCTCCATTCAGTATAATATTAGCTGTAGGTTTTTCATAGATTGGTTTTATTATGTTCAGAAATGACCCTTCTATACCAATTTTACTGAGAGTCTTAATCATAAAAGGATGTTGTATTTTCTCAAATGCTTTCTCCGCATCAGTTGAGATGATCATATGATTTTTATCTTTCTTTCTGTTAATGTGGTGTATTACATTTATGGTCTTGCATATATTGAACCACCCTTGCATCCCTGGTATAAAGCCTACCTGGTCGTAATGAATGATCTTTGTTATATGTTGTTGGATATGATTTGCGAGTATCTTGTTGAGAATTTTTGCATCTATATTCATCAATGATATTGGTCTGTAGTTTTCCTTTTTTGTCATGTCCTTATCTGTTTTGGGGATGAGGATGATGGAGGCTTCATAAAATGAATTTGGAAGGTTTCCTTCCTTTTGAATCTTTAGAAATAATTTTAGTAGGATAGGGGTTAACTCTTCCTTAAAAGTTTTGTAGAATTCACAAGTGAAGCCATCTGGGCCTGGGCTTTTCTTTGTTGGGAGGTTATTTATTACTGATTCAATCTCCTGGCTTGTTATGGGTCTATTCACGTTCTCTATGTCCACCTGATCCAATCTTGGTATATTATATGCATCCAGGAATTTGTCCATCTCCTCCAAGTTATCTTGTTTGTTGGCATATAGTTACTCATAGTATCCTCTAATGATATTCTGTATTTCTACTATGTCTGTAGTAATATTGCCTGTTTCATCACATATTTGATTAATCTGGTTTCTTTCTTTCTTCTTCTTGATCAGTCTAGTAATTGGCCTGGGTTTAACAACACAGCTCTCTCAGAAGAATGGAAGACTTATTGAAACAGGCATGACTCCATCTTGAAACAGAGCTTCCATCTTAAATGTTATGCCTCTCTTCTACCACTGAATTAGATAGAATCAACAGAAGCCTCAATCCTAGGCACCTTAAATAATCAGTGGTCAACAGATCCTGTCTGGAGTCAGGAAAACCATTAAGATTCCATTGTGTTTAGGTAGGAATAAAACATGCCCTTAGGAATGATCAAACTGTTCGTTCTGCTTCTGTAACTGGCTTTTGCTTTTTGCTTTGTAGAAAAACCCTACCCTCTACCCTTCCTAAACCCCTACACTTTGTTCCTTTGTTCTTGTAAATTGACATGTCATCCTGAAATAGATTGTGATTTTTGGCTTATATAAACACTTTTTCTCATTTCACTTGGGGTTGAGGGGTTTTGAGAGACATGAGTCCCCCCGTATGCCAGTGATTTAATCAATAAAATACAATAAATTCGGCTATGTCTGTGTGTCTTCTTACTTCTTGCTGATTAGACTATAACATTTGGAGGCCCCAGTGAGATCCTTACCTGTCTGGTATGTGGGTGAGGCATCCTAAGGGGACTGACCTCACTTGGCCCAGCTGCCAACTACCTGGAGACTGCTCTGGGAAGGTTCAACCTGGGATTTTCCAGGGTCCCTGAACTCTTCTCAGAATTGTTGATAGCTGACAAGAGACACTGACTACTCCTCCAAGAGGTCATGCAGTTTTAGTGTAAGACCTCTGGAGGCATTTATTTGGGTGTTCCTGTCCTATTTGCTTCTCTGGAAATAAAACAATGAGTACAGGATTGGCCATGAATCAGGGTGTAGTCCATTGGGGGGCCTCCTGAAGTCAGACCTTAATTGAGGGGCCATTACGCTGCCTCTCTGCAGGTGGTTGGGATTCAGGGCTGACCGTATGTGGTTATAGAACCCCTACTTAGATTCCACCAGACATGCTTGGAATTCAGTGGCTAAAGCTTTGTCCCTTAGACAGTTTGAAAGAATCCAGGGATAGGGTCCCTGGCAGGGTTTGAATTCTTGGAAATTTTGGAATTTGTATGAGTTTCTTCTGCTTTTACTGTCATTTTACTTATTTTCTTTGTACCCTCTTGGAAAATATTTCTTGGTTCTATCCTTCGTCTTCCTCAGTGGAGGACATTGAAAAATGGAATATTGACCTCATATACTGAGGGGTTCTTCAAGAGTTCCATTCTGATGAGGTCGAAGTGTTTGTTTTCTTTCTTGTTTTTATTCTATGATTGGTGGGATGGAACGTTATAGCCTCTTGTGTGACTGATGAATAAATAACCATACAACTGTGGTCCCACGGTGAAAGCTATGGGATCTGAGTGGATCCTACCCTGTTGTTCCATGGATGCCTCATATGGCTAAGGGTAAAATCAACATTGGGGGTCATAGACCCTCCCTGCATGTTTGATCTAACAGTGGATTTATAACTGGATGCCAAAGCTAAGAGGCTCCCTAAGGTCCCCATAAGGGGCACAGCTAGGCGGACACTTGAATGGTATCCTCGGAAGAGGGATTCCCACCCTTTGTTTGTCCTGTAGCGCCATCTGCTGGGAGAAAGTGAGAAAGGTTTGTACCTTGTACATGTCTGGTAGACCTCTCTGTCCCCAGAGACTAGGCCCACTTTTTTTTAAAAGGGTTATAGAGAAAGTCTATGGGAAGGAGACAATGAGGATCCTGCACCATCTCTTAACTCATCCCCCAGAGAGCCTCCTCTGTAAACAAGAGATCTGGGTAGACATCCCAACTGGATTCCTCACTGGGTTGCATAGGGAACTAATCCTGACTCACTTTCTTTGTCACTTCCTGAGTTTCCCAGCCACCACCATTAGGAATTCAGGACACTATAGGGAGGAATTTGCTAAAGCATCAACCTGTCTCCTCCTAGTAAACCTACACTCAGTAGGAAGTTTCAACCAGTCTTATACATTTTCATGCCCTTGTTGGACACCACCACTGTGCCCTTGTCTCTAGGTATTTCCTGAAGCGTCAGTCCTTTGGCATGTTGCCTGCTCCCTGAAGCAGGCAGTTTCAGTCGCCAGAATAAATCCAGGTTCCCTCCAGCATCCGAGTTTAGCTAGTCTTGCCATCCTAGTCGTAAAGCAGGGCAGCTGGGAAATGAGGCTTTTGAGAACTGGCAATTTTTATGTTATCAACATTATCATCATTATTGCCCAAGGTCACCTTGCTGCAGTCAAGAGTATAGCTGGAAATGAGGGTGTCGGTGTTTCACAGTTCATCAAGGTGCAGATACCTAGGCAGCATCTGAAAAATCATGGGAGAAAGAAATAGCTCTCTTAAAACCCCTCTAGGCTGCATGCTGTACCACTTTGACAAGGCTTTTGTGGAAGGGTGTGATTATGGTATTAAGCTCTCAAAACAAAGGCTATGAACCATATATGAGATTGACTGGCCCACTTTTGAAGGATGGTCAGACACAGGGTCCTTTAATATCAAGGACGTACAAGCTGAATGGAAAGTTGTCACAGGTGAATCAGGTGGACCTGGATATCTTGACCAATGTCCATATATTGGCCATTGGCTAGCTTTAATTCAGAGGCCCCCATCCTGGTTGAAAAATTTTGCTTTAAAAACAGGGAATTGCATCCTTATAATTCGCTCACAAGAAGGGCCTCAGAAAAGGGAACAAAATCTCCCTGTCTTGCAGTCAAACCCAGAGGAGTCCGATCTCCCTCCCCCTTATAACCCTCATAGGCAGCAACACAGGGAGGTTGATGAAGAGCCACAGGGGACAGCTGCCTCAGCCTCACTCTCACTGCCCTATACCCAAATCAGATGTAGGAAGGTGAGGGGAGAGCAGAGCCCCAACTCCTCAGAAGCCTTATTGTCTTTGAGGGAGGCACCCTCAACTGAAGGAGACTCTGGGGTCACCCATATCTTGTATATGTCCCTATAACTGAAGGGCTCAGAATCTACCCTTCTCTGAGAAGCCTCAGGCCCTTATTGACCTGTTTGTATTAGTTTTTTATACCCATCACCTGACTTGGGATGATTGTCAGCAGCTGTTGGTTATCCTTTTTTCTGCTGAAGAAAGAGAATAAAAGGGGAGGCTCAGAAAATTTTATTAAGAGTTGGGGAGGGAAAAATGGAGGAAAATCAGGATAGAATATAGAGTTTTCCCTTCTACATGCCCCAATTGGAACCCAACTACTAATGCTGGGAGAGAGGCATTAACCACATTTAGTAGTACCTTATTAACTGGAGTTAAGGCAACATCCCAGAAACCCACAAACTTGTCCAAGGTAATGGAAATTATGAAGGGTCCTCAAGAGTCCCCCACTGCTGGGACCAGCAGTTAGCATAATGGCTATGTCGCTGGACTCCCATGTAGTCGACCGCAGTCTGTGTCCCAGACCCGGTGGCTTAAAACTCATGCCGGGCACGTGTGCGTGCGTGCCCAAGATCCCGAGAGGAGAATGGAGGAGAAGGGATTGCGGCGTGGCCATCCCCCCTGGGGGGTGATTTCTCGCTTTCTGTCTCTCTGTCTCTCTCTGTCTATCTGGTGAGCGCACACGCCCTATGGCGTAAACCTCTCAAAAAAAAAAAAAAAAAAAGAGTCCCCCACTGCTTTCTTAGAACATTTATGCGAGACTTATAGAGAATACATTCTCAAAAATCCAAATGCCCAAGAGAATCAAAAAGCAATAAATATAGCCTTTGTGTCTCAGTCAGCCACAGACATTAGATGAAAGCTTCAGTGGCTGGAAGGGTTTGAGGGCATGAGCAGGTCACAGTTACTGGAAATTGCTCAAAAAGTCTTCAATGGGCAGGACACTATAGAAGACAAGCAGGTCAATTTCTAAGGTTGTGGTAGCCACTGTGGGGGAGGTCAATAAGAGGGAAAGGACACACAAAAATAAAAAGAAATCCACACTGGCTAAGGACTAATGTAGAAAATGTGGAAGAAAGGGGCACTGGGCCAGGGAATGCACAGAGAACATGACAGGAGAGAAAGTTCTAAATTTACAAGAAGATTGACCGGACCGGGTCTCATTCCAAATTAGCCCTCCAAGAGCCCATAGTCACAATGTGAGTCAGAGGCACATCTGTTGAGTTCCTAATTGATACTGGTGCAACTTGTTCTGTTTTAATTAAATCTATGGGACCCCTCACAAAAAGGATGATAACTATTCAGGGAGATACAGGGAACACAATCTCCTGTCCTTGGACATCTCAAAGAACAGTGGACTTGGGAAAGAATACTGTGACACATTTGTTTCTAGTTATCCCAGATTGCCTATATCCACTTATCGAGAGGGACCTTCTACAAAAACTCAAAGCTACCATATCATTTGATGAGAAAAGGGCCTTCTTCTCAACCAATTGCCAGAACCTGGAGGCCAAACACCACTCTAAAATCTTGGTAACCTGTCCCTTTACTGAAGAGTACCTCTTGCAAGAAGACAAGGAACAGCAACAAGGAAAGAGGGATCCTTTTCTGGCAGAACTGCAATCCCGTTTCCCTCAGGTTTGGGTAGAAGGCAATCCCCCAGGATTAGCTAAACATCGCCCACTGGTGGTAATACAGCTGTTTGCAACAGTTACTCCCATAGAGTAAAACAATACCCGATGATTTTGGACGCTAGGAGAGGTATCACAGTGCATAACAGCTGACTGTTTCAGGCAGGGATTTTAGTCCTCTTCCAATCACCATGGAACACTCCCTTGCTTCCAGTCAAGAAACCTGGAACAGGGAACCAGCAGTTAGTGTAATGGCTATGTTGTTGGACTCCCATGTAGTCGACCGCGGTTCGCGTCCCGGACCCAGTGGCTTAAAACTCACACCGGGCCTGTGTGCGTGCATGCCCAAGATCCCGAGAGGAGAATGGAGGAGAAGGGATTGCAGTGTGACCGTCCCCTCTGGGGGGTAATTTCTCACTTTCTGTCTATGTCTCTCTCTGTCTGGCGAGTGCTAAAACCTCTCAAAAAAAAAAAAAAAAGAAAGAAAGAAAAAGAAAAAAATGAAACCTGGAGCAAACGATTACAGGCCAGTCCAGAACCTGAGGGAAGTGAGTAAGCGGGTGAGACCATTCACCCTGCAGTGCCCAATCTGTACACCTTATTAAGTCTTCTCTCCTCAAACCACCATTTCTACACTGTAGTGTACTTGAAAGATGGATTCTTCTAGTTCCCGTGAGTCAGCCAATTTTTACTTCTGATGGACTGACCCTCAAGAGGGTTTTTTTCAGGCAATTAGGCTGGACAAGGCTACCTCAGGGGTATAAAAACTCACCTACCGTGTTTGATGAGGTCCTAAGTACTGACTTACAAGCATTTCACATGACTCACCCTAAATGTAGTTTTCTTCAGTATGTTGATAACCTCCTCTTTGCCTCAGAAGAGGAAAAAAACGTAAAAAGGCCACTGAGGACCTTTTGGAAGAGTTGCAGGGTTTGGCTATCATGTCTCTGCTAAAAAGGCTCAATTATGTTGCCAGTCTGTTACCTACTTAGGGTACTACCTTCAAGAAGGAAAAAGAAGACTCTCCCAGGGTCGCATAGAGGCAATCTTATAAATCCCCCGACCAAAGACTAAAAGGGAGGTGCATAAGTTTCCAAGGGTGGTAGGTTACTGCCGCCTATGGATTCCAAAGTTACCAAAATAGCTAAGCCCCTCTACATGCTCACTGGAGGGGTCCCAACCCCTAACTTGGACTGAGCAGGAACAAATGGTCTTTGAAGGGTTAAAAACAAGCTTTGGTATCAGCGCCAGCCCTGGGCCTTCCTGACATTACTAAACCCTTTCATCTCTTTATTGATGAGAGAAAAGGCATAGCAAAAGGAGTCCTAGCCCAAATTTTGGGGCCTTGGAAATGGCCAGAGGCCTATTTATCAAAGAGTCTTGATTCAGTAGCAGCAGGATGGCCTACCTGCCTCCAGGCTGTAGCTGCCACAGCCATGCTAGTGAAAGAAGCTGATAAATTAACTTTAGGTCAGGAGTTGATTCTCACTGCACCACATGCAGTGGAGGCACGCCTCCAAGCCATGCCTGAAAAATGGATGTCAAATGCCTGGGTGACTCAATACCAAGCCTTTTTACTATATCAGCCCTGGATTAAGTTTCAGAGGTCAGCAGCCTTGAATCCAGCCACCCTACTGACAGATGATGACCCCGAGGAGCCTATTCACAACTGCCTCAATGTGATAGGTGTAATCCAGTCTATCTGACCAGATCTGAAAGACACCCTGCTCCCTTCAGCTGATCCTGTTCATCGATGGGAACAGCTTCATGCAAAATGGAGTCAGGTATGCAGGGGTGGCTGTGGTCACCAGAGAGCAGACCGTATGGGCATAATACCTAAACAAGGAACTTCAGCCCAAAAGACAGAATTTATTGCTCTAATTCAAACCTTGAGGTGGGCAAAAGATAAGACTGTAACTACATGAACAACAAGTTTACCTTTGCTACCACCCATGTACATGGGGCAATTTAAAAGGAAGGGTGTTTTCTGACCTCTGCAGGAAAGGACATTAGAAATAAAGAAGAAATCCTAGCCTCGTGGAGGCCATTTGGCTACCTAAAGCTGTGGCCATTGTGTACTGTAACAGGCATCAAAAAAGCGACTCCCTTGAGGCTCCAGAGAACCAGGCTGCTGATCAAGCAGCCTGGGAGGTGGCCCTAAAACCAGGAGGGACCCTCCAAGTCCTCATCACTATGCCAGACCCAAACCTTTCAGTTACACCTACCTATACAATAGCAGAAGAAAAATTTTCAGATTAACAACAAGCTATCCGAGAGCCATCCAGATGGTTGAAGATGCCTGATGGAAGGCTGATGATCTCAGAGGCCCTGGGTCAGACAATAATAGAACAGCTGCACCAGACAACTCATTTGGGCAAGTCAAAACTCACGACACTGCTCAGAAGTAGATATTACATTAAAAAACTTAGTTGATAACATTACTTCTAGATGTTCTGCTTGCACCCAGGTAATGCTAAACATATAGAGTGACTATGGGCATCAGAAAAAGAGGGTAAGTCCCTGGGGAACATTGGGACATGGACTTCACTGAAATATAACCCCTCTTGAATGGGTATAAGTACTTATTGGTCTTTATAGATACCTTCTCAGGGTGGGAAGAAGCCTTCCCCACCAGGTCTGAAATAGCTGTAGTTGTTACTAAAATGTTGCTCCAGGATTTGATTCCTAGGTTTCGGTTATGTATGACAATTGGGTCAGACAATGAGACTGCTTTTGTTGCAAAGGTCTCACAGGATTTGGCAAAAGTCTTAAATGTCAATTGGAAATTACATGTGCCCATAAGCTCCAGAATTCTGTGCAAGTAGAGCGAATGAATTGGACCCTAAAGGAGTCCTTAACTAAACTAACTCTAGAAACTGGTGAGAGCTAGATACTACTTCTTCCTCTGGCCCTTTTAAGAGTTAGGTGTACCCCCTATGTGGAACAATTTACCCCATATGAAATCATGTTTGGAAGGCCCCTTCCACTTCTTCTTTAGCTATGTGAAGAAATGAAGGCTGATACCCATAATCATACCTTACTTAGACTATTGCAGGCTCTGGACTCTACCCAGAAGGCAATTCACCACCATGTCAGAGATGCTCTGCCTGTTCCTTCATCAGATGCAATTCACCCATTTCAGCCAGGAGATTCAGTATAGTTCAAGAACTTACAGTATGCAAGGATTGGCCCCTGCCAGAAAAGGACCCTACACCATCATTCTCACCACTCCAATGACCATCAAGGTCAATGGCATCCCCACCTGGCTACACCACTGCAGAGTGAAGGCAGAGCAGTCCGCATGGAAAGTTCAGAAGTCCCAGGATCCCCTCAAGCTAAGACTGTCCCATATTTCCTTTTAATTAATTAATTTATTTTAGAATTAAAGTATGAATTTATTTTTCTAAGAAAATTTTTGAAATTCACACATAGTTTTCTAATTACATGTATGTCCATGAGCTTTTTTTTCTGAAATATTTTAAAATTAATTAATTTGCATTCATTTCCTAAGCATCGTAACAGTATACAAAATGTGATTTCCTGTCCAGAATATACTACACAGTGGCTTAATCATGCATGTTATCGTCAATAATATTCCATTTCTATGGGAACCAGCAGTTAGCGTAATGGCTCTGTCTGTCTGGCGAGTGCACGCACCCTATAGCGAAAACCTCTCCAAAAAAAAAAAAATTCCCATTTCTAGTTATAAATATATATATATTACCCCTATTTCTGACCCTCTGCCCTTTCTCACCCTCCTCCCACACTATCAATATATCTGGTGTCTACAGTTGTTTTCCATTCCTTTTCCCCCACAATTTATTGATCACACAATTTCTTATATAATCTAACTCCTTTCAGTAGCAAGTTCAGCCTGTAATTTCAAGAAAAGCAGTTTTAACTTTAATAAATCAAAGAAATGCTAAGGAACTTTGCTTAAAACTTAAAGCCAGAAAACAGGTTAGGATTCTGTTCAAATAGTAGGTACATGAACTATCGACAGCTCAAGACGGGACAAAAATTCTTAAAACTGGGCAACAAAGCCTAGAAGAAAATCAGCAATGTTTTAGTCAAAAGTCATAAAATGCTATTTCACCAGTTCAGTCTCATGTACTTAATTTATCTTCTATTGTTGTTTGACCTTCCTGATTAAATTATGGGATATAATATTCAACTCCAGACTTATCCCTACAATTAAGTTGGCCATTTTATTAGTTTTTCAGCTCTTATTTCTGTGTGTGCGTATTTAATTTTCCTGGTATCGCACTCCCTTGAGAACTTCTTGTATATCTGGTCTGGTGTTGGTAAATTCTTTCAGGTTTTGTTTATCTGAGAATGTTCTTGTCTTTTCTTCCCATATGAAGGATAATCTTGCCAGGTACAGTATTCTTGGTTGAAATTACTTTTCCCTTAACATTGGAATATATTTTCCCGTTCTTTCCTCACTCACATTGTTTCTGATGAGAGGTCTGCTGTTAACCTGATGGGATATCCTTTGTAGGTAACTTGATATTTTTCTCTTGCCAGTCTTAGTATCTTGTCTTTGTGGTTTTGGTCAACCTGGCTATAATGTGTCTTGGAGAAGATCTTCTTGGGTTGATTCTATTTGGGGTTCTTTGCATTTCTATGGACTGGATCTTTGAGTGCCTCTCTAGGTTTGGAAAGTATTTTTTACAGGATTTTATGGAATAGATTATCAATGGCCTTCTGAGTCTCTTCACCTTCTGAAATACCAATTATCCAGATGTTTGGACATTTGATGGTATCTAATATTTCTTGTATATTATTCTTATTTTGGGGGGCAATTTTTTCAGTCTTTGTGGTGAATTTTTCTAGGTCACCAATTTTCTCTTCTACATCTGAGATTCTATTTTCTGTATGATCTAGTCTGCTTTTGATACTTTCAAGGGCGATTTTGACTTCCCGTATCGTAGCCTTCATCTCTAACAGGTCCATTTGATTCTTTTTTAAAATGTGTAATTCCTCTTTTAGATCTTGCAAGAATTTTCTCACCTCCTGGAACTCATCGGCTCTTTTCTTCTGCCTCTTCTGCAGTTCATTTTCTCTCTTCTCTTCCATCTTGGTTAGCTTTGTCATTATGAATATTCTAAATTCTTTATCAGACATTTCCATGATTTCCATTGAACTGTCTATGGATGAAGAGGAATTATTCTTTTCCCTTGGAGGAGAGGTATTTTCTTCTTTCCCATATTTTTTGTGGCCCTGCGGTGATTTCTAGTCATCTGATGGATGGCATGTTTCTTCCTAATTCTTGAAGTTCAATCTGAGCATTCAGGAGCATGTGGAAGGAGGTGATCTGGAATCTATTTGCTGTTCTGTTTTTATCTCTTTGTGCAGCAGATTCAGTGGATACTGAGGAATATGTTAACTCTAATAGTATTTGGATGTTTGGCTGTGGTTCTCATAGATCTGTCTAAAAACACAGAGTGGAGATTGAGGAGAAGAGTGATTAGATAAAAGAAAAAGAGAGAGAGAGACAAACGAAAAAACCAACAAAGAGACAGAGAGAAAAAGAAAAAAAGTTTAAAAAACAACCAAAAAATTTATTTTTAAAAAAGACAAAAACAAAACAAAACAAAACAAAAACCCGCACACTGTGAAATCACTGGTTCTCAGGAGCCATGGAGGAGTCTTCTTCTGAAGGGCCTGCCCCTTGCCTCTCCACTCAAGTTTGTGGGATGGAGGCTGAATTATTAGTAGAAAATCCTTATTTCTCTTTTTTTTCATGAAATCATTATTTCTCAGGAGCCGTGGAGTTTACTATATTTCTTAACCACCCTCTTTCTCTTGGTTGGGACTGAAGGGACAGATTGGACCTGGGAGATATGGAATATAGATGGAAAATTGTTAAATAGTACTTATTCAATTAGGAATGTTACTTCATTTTACCCTGATACATGTAATCTTTTTATGATTGAATCCAGTTCCAGTATGGGGGAATTGGACCCAGTTTCCAGTGGGCCTGTTAGGGAAATCACATGAAGGGTTTTATTTCTGCTCAGGTCAAAGGAGGGACAACTATTTCTCAAACTCATATTACTACAGCCCCTACTGGGGTTGTGAATCACTCATTCTAGGAGCCCTGAAGGCTAATGCAACCTGGCAAACCAAGCAACCTGATCCAGATATAGAAATAGAGAGACTCCCACCACCACCAAATTGTTGCCTGGGAGAATGTGATCCTTTAAACATTACTATTTGAAATCCAACAGATCCAAAGTGGTTCACAGGACATACTTGGGAAATATGCTTTTATGCTTCAGGAAGGGACCCTGGAGTGTATTTTACCATTCAAAAGTGTGTCCTGACCCAAGAGAAACCCCAAATAGATCCTCTAGAAAAAATATGATGGACCAAAATGTCTTATGCCCAGCTTCCCCAGGTAAGTTGTTTAACACTCCCAGGCCTAAGCTTTCTTTAACTACTCCAGCTCCCACAGGGACCTCTCATCTAGCTATCCTCACTGTAGTACAGTGCCTCCTAAATTCTTTCCAGCCTGCTCTGTTGGGAGATTGTTGGCTCTGTGTAGATACTTCCCCTTCATACTATGTAGGGGTGAAACAAGGGCTGCATATAAAAAACACCATGGATCGATGTGCTATCAGTTTCTTTCATCTGACCCTGAGCTATATTCAGGGTATTGGAACCAGTTTAGTGAGTCCAACTTTTAAAAATTCCACTTATTTGCAGTTCTCTAACTCTACCTATTTTGTAAATAACACTAGCGTTAGTTATCAGGCTCCAAATCTCACTTGGTGGGCTTGTACAAATGGAATAGCTCGATGTATCCCCACCCCACATGTGGAATTGTGTGTTCTTGTCAAATCTTCCCCCAGATGTCAATATGTTCTGGGGAAGCAGGCCAACATATGCTGTCTCCACCACTAAACGGGGCATGCCAAAAGCAGATCCCCATTTTAATATCCTTACTTGTGGGATTGGACATTGCTGGATCAGCTGCCATAGGAACTACTGCCCTGATCCAGGGAGACCAACACCTCCAGGAGCTATCCCAGTTAATTGATACCAATCTAGGTCTACTAGAGGAATCCATGGCTCACCTACAGGAACAAGTAAATTCCCTGGCAGAAATTGCACTGCAAAATAGAAGAGGATTTGACCTCTTATTCTTTTTTTTTTTTTTTTTTTTTGAGAGGTTTTTTTGCTATAGGGCGCGTGCGCTCGCCAGACAGACAGAGAGAGACATAGAGACAGAAAGCGAGAAATCACCCCCCAGGGGGGATGGTCACGTCGCAATCCCTTCTCCTCCATTCTCCTCTCGGGATCTTGGGCACGCACGCACACGCGCCCGGCGTGAGTTGTAAGCCACTGGGTCTGAGATGCAAACCGCGGTCGACTACGTGGGAGTTCAGCGACATAGCCATTACGCTAACTGCTGGTTCCCACCTCTTATTCTTAAGGCAAGGAGGCCTTTGTGTAGCTCCAGGAGAGAATTGCTGTGTATATGCAAATGAGACTGGATTCATTCCAGATAGTCTATCACAGGTTTAAAAACACCTCAACCTATGGGAACAACAAAAACAGTCCAAAATTTGGTCCCAAAAGATGTTTGATTGGTCTCCTTGGCTGACAACCCTGTTGTCAGCAATAACTGGGCCAATCATTATAATTACTATAAGACTGTTAATTGGGCCATGTCTTCTTAAACTTCTGGTCCAGTTTATTCAACAACATATCCACTCAGTCAAACTCTTAATTTTAAGAGAATGGGACCAATCCCTTATTGTGGTGAGTCATGGATTTGACTCCATTCTATAAAAACCAGTGGGAAATGAAGCAGGCATGACTCTATCTTGAAAGAGTGCCTCCATCTTAAATGTTATGCCTCTCTTCTCTCACTGAAGTAGATAGGATCAACAGAAGCCCCACTCCTAGGTGCCTTAAGAAATAATCAGTGGTCAATAGACCCTGTCTGGAGCCAGGAAAGCCATTAAGAGTTCATTGTGTTGGGACCAGCAGTTAGCGTAATGGCTATGTCGCTGGACTCCCACGTAGTCGACGGCGGTTCGAGTCCCGAACCCGGCGGCTTAAACTCACGCCGGGCGCATGTGCGTGCGTGCCCAAGATCCCGAGAGGAGAATGGAGGAGAAGGGATTGTGGCGTGGCCATCCCCCCTGGGGGGTGATTTCTAGCTTTCTATCTCTCTGTCTCTCTCTGTCTGTCTGGTGAGCGCACGCGCCCTATAGCAAAATCCTCTCCAAAAAAAGAAAAAAAAAAAAGAGTTCATTGTGTTTAGGTAAGAACGGAACACGCCCTTAGGTATGATTAACCTGCTAGTTCTGCCTCTGTAACTGGCTTTGCTTTTTGCTTTGTAGAAAAACTCTACCCTCTATACCCTTCCTAAGCTCCTACACTTTGTTCTTTTGTTTTTTTTTGTTTTTTTTTTGTTTTTTTTTGGAGAGGTTTTTCGCTATAGGGCGCGTGCACTCACCAGACAGAGAGAGAGAGACATAGAGACAGAAAGCGAGAAATCACCCCCCAGGGGGGATGGTCATGCCGCAATCCCTTCTCCTCCATTCTCCTCTCGGGATCTTGGGCACGCACACACACGCGCCCGGCGTGAGTTGTAAGCCACTGGGTCTGAGATGCGAACCGCGGTCAACTACGTGGGAGTCCAGCGACATAGCCATTACGCTAACTGCTGGTTTCCTGTTCTTTTGTTCTTATAAACCGACATGTCATCCCAAGATAGATAGTGATTTTTGACCTATATAAACCCTTTTTCTCCTTTCACTTGGGGCTGTGGGTTTTTGAGAGTCATGAGTCCTCCCATATGCCACCAGCTTAATCAATACACTCCAATAAATTTGGCTATGTTTGGATGTCCTCTTATTTCTTGTTGATTAGACTATGGCATCATGAGCATGACAGCAGATAAATATAAAGTAGAAAAACTATGTCTAGCTGCAGTGGGACAGGTGGTAGTGTCCTGTTCATTAGTTTTGGGGCTACATGGAATACCAGGGTTCAGATCCTGAGTCAATTTTAAATATGCTGGGAACATGTGCTCCCATGGTTCTGATGTGTATAAGACTGGTTTTACTTGATTCTCTAGGGAACACCACTTGTCAACATGAAGGTTGACAGAGGTTACCCTAGTGATAGTCTCTGATATTCAGGGCTGTTATTCCCGCAGGTGAATTGTTCCAGAAACTTTGACTATGTCAACGTAAGTAAAGAACATGGGAAAAAATTATACCCCATTGTCTCTCAAATTTCTTTTTTGCTTAATTCTATAAGAATCAAATTTATTTATATATGTTGCACTGAATAAGAACCAAATAAATCTTATATAACAAACTTGAAAAAAATAATAAAAACAAATTTTATTTTAGAGATAATTTCTTCACTACAACACTCTAACTACTATACCAAAATATAAATGAGGCAAGTTCAAATAAAAGGTAGCTAAAATGACTACAAATATTTGTTCCTGTTCATCATCTTGTACATGGTTCTTAAATTGCAAAGTGAATTTGATCTGATTTAAATAAAATTTTACATGCTCACAGTTTTAAATAGTAAACCATGGAAGAGGCAATGTTGAAGCTCCATAGATTGTAATTTTATTTGTAATTTAATTTTCTTTTGACTTTGACTATAGAATAACTTAATGTGATAACAAAGATAAATATTCACCTTTGGCCTTTTTGTAAGTTATGGTACTGATTCAGCTGCTCACCTGGATAGTTTGACATATGAAGTACTTATGGAGTTGCTGAAAAAAAAAAGAAAGAAAGAAACAGGCAAACAGAAAGACACACAGACACAAAGTGGGCTGTCAATTTACTACGTTCATTTAGGATGTAAAAATCATTAAAGAAATACTTCTTTTTTTGGAGAGGTTTTTGCTATAGGGCACGTGCACTTGCCAGACAGACAGAGAGAGACAGAGAGACAGAAAACAAGAAATCACCCCCCGGGGGGATGGCCACGCCACAATCCCTTCTCCTCCATTCTCTTCTCGGGATCTTGGGTACACACGCACACACACCCAGCGTGAGTTTAAGCCACCGGGTCCGGGACTCAAACCCTGGTTGACTACGTGGGAGTCCAGTGACATAGCCATTATGCTAACTGCTGGTCCCAAAGAAATATTTCTTTAGATAACTTGGTTTCACAAAAAATTCATGAATATTAATGAAAATGGTTAGTTTAGAACATAAAAGGGCTGCTTTCTATTTTGTGGGAGGCGCAAGTCTGCCAAGGTCATTTTCATGAGTCTCTTACTATTGCTATCTTAGGCTCAGAGAGCAAACAATTACAAAGGCCACAACTGGCTATACCATACTCTGATTGGCCACTTCCCATAGCAAATCAGTGAGCTTAGAATCCCTCAGATTTGCATATCTGGCACCTCATGATTGGTCCACAAAAGCAACCAATCATAACCCACCTTTTTACTATCCTTCATTCAACCAATCACGGCCCACCAACATGTATATAACCACAATCCCTGGCCCACAATTGTTGGATGACCCTGAAGTCCCTGAAGAGCTGTGACACTGCATCGTCTCCGGATGACCCTGAAGAGTTGTGACACCGTGTCGTCTCCAGACGACCCTGAAGAATTGTAACACTATGTCGTCTCCATGCTGCCCACAATAAACGGACGACCCTGAGGAGTTGTAACACTGCATTGTCTCTGTGTTGTAACACTGTGCTGTTCATCCCGTCTCTCACTCCTTCCCTCAGGAAACCTGTTCGATTGTCCCCTGGACTGGGACATGTGGCGCCTGAACAGGGACCCTGAGTACGAAGGATCCAGTGAAGAGCACCCAAGGAGGAGGACGGCAAAGAATCATCCCGAGAAAGGCTGCAGAGGAGGACGGCAAAGGATCATCCTGAGAAAGGCCGCAGAGGAGGACGGCACAGAATTGTCCCGGTGAGTGACAAAGGTTGCTTACTTATAAGTAATAATGGTAATAATGGGACAAGTAATAAGGGTAATAATGGGACAAGAGCTTAGTCAGCATGAACAAGAGCTTAGCCAGCACAAACAAGAGCTTAGTTAGCATGAACTATTCATTCAGGACTTAAAAGAAGCCCTTGCCACTATGGTTGCTAATTCTAAAATTGAAAAAGAACAGGGAGAGGATCTTATTACCCTAGATAGTGAGGGAGAAGTTGAAAGCCCTGAAGGCAAGAGAAAGCCCCAAAAATCGAAAAAACTAAAAAAGAAAAATAACCTTAAGGCTCTACAAGAGCCAAAAAAAATGAGTCATCAACTAGTTCAGAGGAGGAAATCCTAGAGGCCGAGGCTGACAAATATAATAACCCCGAACGGTTGCCTTTCAAAAAACGGCCACCACCCTATAACACTACTGCCTCAGCACCGTCTCTTATTGACCCAAAACAAAAGATAATTAATAAAATAAAACAATTAAAAGAACAAATTAGATTAGAAAAAGAACACCATGAATTAATATCACAATTAGAGAAACTAAAAACAAATACAGACAAAGAAACAAAACTAGTTCAGGGATCACATATGACAGACTTTGAGACATTCCCTGTTACAGAAACTACAGATCCCCAAGGACAGGTTTGGCAATGTCACAGCTGGTTTGACTTTAAAATGGTAAAAGAAATTAAGGCTGCGGTCAACCAATATGGAGCTACTGCTCCATATACCTTAGCTATAGTTGAAGCTATCGCCGAGGGCTGGCTCACACCGTCTGATTGGCAAACATTAACCCAAGCTACACTTTCAGGAGGAGACTACCTGCTTTGGAAATTAGAATATGTAGAGGCTTGTAGGGAAACCACCCGCCGCAATGCCCAAGGCAATAATGGCTGGAAGGCCAAAATGTTAATAGGAGAAGAAAACTATGCACACGATGAAAATCAAGTGCAGTATGACCCAGGGCTCTTTGCACAAATTCATACAGCAGGCATAAAGGCCTGGAAAAAACTCCCTGCCAAAGGAGATTTGAGCACCTCCCTTACTAACATTAGACAAGGGCCTGATGAACCTTTTTCTGACTTTGTACATCAATTAATTACCACGTCAGAAAAAATATTCGGTAATGCTGATGCAAGTACAGACTTTGTAAAACAACTGGCATATGAAAATGCTAATGCTTCTTGTCAGGCAGCCATTAGATCACACAGAAAAAAGACAGACCTGACAGGGTACATACGTCTGTGTTCAGAGATCATATCAGCATACCAACAGGGATTGGCCATGGCTGCTACCCTTCAAGGGTACACTGTCCACCAATTCCTTGACCACAATAATCGAGGTAATTGTTTTAAATGTGGTCACCCAGGACACCTGGCAAAACAGTGTAAACAAAAAATATTAAAAATCAGAGACAGAGTCAATCCCTTGAGTTATGCAGTAAGTGCCAGAGGGGACGTCACCCTGCCAATGAGTGCAGGTCCAAAACAGATATCCATGGCAGACCACTCATTTACTCTCAGGGAAATGGGAACAGGGGCCAGCCCCAGGCCCCCAGACCCAAACAAGTTTTTGGGCAATGTAAACTGTTCCAACAAACAATCCATTTCAGACCTCTCCAGAGCAACTCCAGGAAGCGCAGGACTGGACCTCTGTTACATCACCCACACAGTATTAACTGCTGAGATGGGGGTACAGGCCTTGCCTACCGGAATCTTTGGCCCTTTACCTCCAAACGCCTTTGCAATACTCATGGGTCGTAGTAGTACCACTATGGAGGGACTTCAAATCTTTCCAGGAGTATTAGATATGAGGGAGAAATAAAAATTATGGCTTCCTCTCCAAATCTAATAACAACTATTACAGCTGGAAAGCGCATAGCTCAACTCTTACTCCTTCCACTGCTTTCCACTCAAAATAACATCCAAACCTCCTCATGAGGTGAAAAAGGATTTGGTTCTTCAGATGCTTATTGGGTCCAACAAATTTCCCCAAACAAAGCAATGCTTATTTTATGGCTAGATGGTAAACAGTTTTCTGGACTTGTTGACACCGGAGCTGATGTTACCATTCTCAGAAAAGACAACTGGCCCCAAACTTGGCCCCTAACACCAACCCTTACACACATAAAAGGCATTGGTCAAAGCCAGAATCCAGAAAGGAGCACTAAAGTATTACAGTGGACAGACAGAGAGGGAAACCAAGGAACCATCCAACCCTTTATTATAGAAGGTCTCCACATAAACCTTTGTGGTAGAGATTTGTTGTCACAAATGAGTCTCATCATGTTCAGCCCTTCCGATACAGTTACTGCGCAAATGTTAACACAGGGTTATACACCAGGAAAAGGCTTAGGGAAAAATGACTCAGGTATCATCCATCCCTTGATACCAAAACCTAAATTTAATAGGACACAACTGGGAAATTTATCCTAACGGCCATTGATATTCCTGTACCCTTGCCATTCTTATCCCTGATATAGAGATTGTCAAGGGAGATGAACCAGTCCCCGTCCCCTCCTTTGACCTTATCACAGGGAAATCCAAATGTGCTATACAATTTATTCCCATTCTGGCCACCCTGAGTATCACCGCAGCTACAGCTGCCAGCTGTTGAGGGTCTTATCTCAGACCAACTAGATTCCCCGGCTGAGGTGGTTCTTCAAAATAGATGAGGTTTAAATCTCCTCTTGGCAGAACGGGGGGGGGGGGGGGGGGGTGTCTCTGTCTTGCTTTACAGGAATGCTGCTGCTTTTACAACAACAAGTCCGGCATCGTTCTTGACAATCCCTTATGGTCTGCTTGGAACAGTCTCCTCCCTTTCCTGCTCCCCCTCCTTGGCCCATTCATTGGCTTTTTAATTTTTTGCTCACTGGGACCTGTTATATTTAATAGGTGCATGTCATTCCTCAAACAACAAATTGACTCGCTTATGGAAGACCACCACCCCTATACTGGTCTTGCCTAAGGTGCTGAATCAGTTAGCCAAAGACAGGTAAGAGAATCTGATGAACCCAATAACTGTTCAGTCCTTCCACCTAAGACAGGAAGCCCATCATAGCTATGGGACTCTCCAATGATGGGTAAGGATGGACGTATGGTTCTATAAATGACTCCAACCTAAGACAGGCATGATTCCCCCAGCCCTTTTCCTCATCTCTCAAATTTAAACAGAAAAGGGGGATATGTGGGAGGCTGCGCACCAGTGAGTCTGCCGAGGCCATTTTCATTAGTCTCTTACTATTGCCATCTTAGGCTCAGAGAGCAAACAATTACAAAGGCCACAACTGGCTAAACCATACTCTGATTGGCCACTTCCCATAGCAAATTGGTGAGCTTAAAATCCCTCAGATTTGCATATCCAACACCTCATGATTGGTCCACAAAAGTAACCAATCATAACCCACCTTTTTACTATCCTTCATTCAACCAATCACGGCCCACCAATATGTATATAACCATGATCCCTGGCCCACAATCACCGGACGACCCTGAAGACCCTGAAGAGCTGTGACACCACGCTGTCTCCAGACGACCCTGAAGAGTTGTAACACTGTATCGTCTCCATGCTGCCTACAATAAACAGACGACCCTGAGGAGTTGTAACACTGCGTTGCCTCCGTGTTGTAACACTGCGCCATTCGTCCCATCTCTCACTCCTTCCCTCAGGAAACCTGTTCGTCTGTCCCCCGGGCTGGGACACTATTTCACAGAATGAAGACCCTCAACTTGTTAGAGTGATTTTTTTGGTTAGAATCTCTATTACTTTTTTAAAATAAGCAGGCACAAATTCTGAATTGTTAGGCCGAATTTATGATCGGCGGCAGAGTCAGAGGTGGCAAAGATGGAAGAACCAGAGTCAGGCTTGGGATTTAGCAAAGCCAGTAAAATTTGTTCTGTGTAAAAGCTCTTGGATGAGGTCCTGCTGTCTGAATAGAGGCCAGGGGAGTCACACCCAAAGGATTGCTGCTCATTCTCTTATAGGGGCCCTTGTCAAATGAGCAGTTGCCACAACATCATGGCATCCTGTCCTGGCCAATGGGAGATGATGATGTTTCTGTTCAACTGGTGGTGGGCACACCAAATGTGGAGGTTGAAAAAGTCCTTTGGTGGCCATACCAGATGCAGAAGGTGGGAAAGTTTCTGCCATGTTTCTCTTCTTTCCCCCAAGACCCTACATTCCGACCTTAAAAGGATAAGTGGTGAAGACCACTCTGGTTGCTTTGGGCTGTTAAGGGGCATCGATTTGGGGCCCTCTGGTTGGAGGGTCTTAGGGAAGGGGTGCATGGGGTGCAGGAGAATCTGATTACTTGCCACTTGAGCGATGGCGGATGTGCGTTCCCTGAGAAAGCATAAAACACAGGGCGCAAAGGCCAGGATTAGACATAGCAGTATGATGGCTCCTAGAAATGGGAGGATCCAGGGTAACAAGGATTTTAAAGGAGAGCCATGCATTTCTACTTGTCTTTCATTTGCCCTCTGTGCCATTCTATCCCTGAGGGTTTTTACGTGGTCCTGAACGATTCCTGATTTATTGATATAATAGCAACATTATTCTCCCAGGAAGATGCATGTGCCTTCTTTTTAAGCATTCAGAAGTTCCAGTGCCCATCTATTTTGTAGGGCTACAGCTGCCACTGAGCTGACCTGTCACTGTAGGGACCCTAGAGAGGTAGTAATTATGACAATATCTTCAGAAAATTCTTTAGAAAGCTTTTTACAGAAGTGTATGGACGATGAGATGCCCCCTACCCCAGTTCCCACTCCCACAGCCATTCTGGTCCTGACAAGGAGAGGAATGAGGGCCAAGCACTTGGAGTGGGCTGGGATTAGGGGTGGAGTTAAGGCAACTTCCAGTTCTCCCTCAGTGCGGATAGGTAGATTGGGAATGAGAAACACCAAGACACAAGAGGTTGAGTGGTAGAGCTGTGAGCAAGAGAACACAGTGCCTCTGCAGAGGATGAAAAATCCCAGTGGGGCGGGCATTGGGCAGAGGCAATGAGAGCCAAAGTGAGGTTAGACGTGTAGAGGAGAAAGACGAAGAGTTGAGGAAAGGTAGTAGCATTGTGGGTACTGGTGTAGTTGACCTGGAATGAAGGTGGTACTGAAATGGCAATGATGACCAGTCTTGACAGTGGGAGGCAGAGCCAGCAAGAGTTTTTTTGGGTAGAATGCAGGGAGGCCAGAAAATGAAAAGTAGAGTTGATCAGCACCAGCACTTGGGGACTTGGGGCAGGGGAGGGCGAGATTATCAGGGCCAAAATTTTCTGAATTGGTCATATAAGGGGTGGGTTATGATAAACTTTAAGTATTTCTATAATACCCCCAGGGTCTGTACCCTGGGCATCTATTTGGATACCTGCTAGTTGGACAGAGCCAGAGAGAGGCAGACAGGTTCAGCTCCAGTATGGGCAGCAAAAGTCCCCCACTGTGTCACAGTCGCCCTTTTGTCAGTATTTAAGGCACAGATACTTGTGGTCAGTGGCATAGAAAGAGGTGTAGGACCCTCAGGCCCACCATTCTGGGGCCATAGCAGCACAGGCATCGAATTGTAGAATGATCAATGAAGAGTGCCCATTCCAAGCAGTCTTGTTGATAATACCTTGATTGCCCCATGTGTATCATACCTGGAATTCTCACACCATAACTGCCAAGACAGAGCTCATTCAAAAGGCCATGAGAATAAGGAGGCAGGGCATGGCTAACCGCATGGGGAGGAGACAGCCCCAGTTAGCCAGTACAAATATTTTAGATTTACCATGATTCCCATGAGTGGGAAGTATAACACTGCTAGCAAAAAGCCCTTTACACAATACCCATTTTTGTGGGGCCACTGCAGCCAGTCCAGCAGAAAGAACTAGGGCTAGTGTTATGGGGAGGGCCAGGAACAGGTAATTATAGGGGTAGGGTAGAAATGACAGGCTTCTGCCATGAGGGAAAGAAGAAGCTTTCTCTTAGAGTTGGGAAGTCTGTTTAATCAGAGTCTAGTAGGGCCAAGTTGGTAGATTTCCAGCTGGAGTGAGAGGGTGCCCTCTTCAGTCTAGAAAGGTGGTACCAGCAGGGCTGGCAAAATAGTTTAGCAGTGGTTGGGATGGTGAGTATGACCATGTGGGGGCCTGACCCTTTAGGTTGTAGGGATCATGAAGAGAGGTCTTTTACAGAAACCAAGTCCCCTGGATATAATACTGTGGGGTACTCAGTGGAAGGGATCTGGGGTAGGGTCTGGTCAGCGTGTTCATGCAGGAGAGTTAGGATGAGCGCCAAATAAGAAAGGTAGTCAGCCAAAAGTGGTGTTTGTGTGGGTAAATGATGGTTGATGAGGAAGGGCCTGCCATAAAGCAGCTCAAAGGGACTGAGGCCCGTGGGTTCCCAGGAGGTGGCCCGTAGATGGGTAAGTGCAATGCAACGGGGAACAAGTCAGGCCACTCCTGGTGGAGTTCTAGTGTAAGTTTGGTAAGGTGTGTTTTGAGCAGGGCATTGGCCTTTTCTACTTTACCCGAGGACTGAGGCCTATGTGGAATATGGAGCCTCCGGATGATGTGTAAGGCTTCACTGACCTGCTGAGTCACTTGTGAGATGAATGCTGGGCCATTATCAGATTGAATGTTGGTCAAGATCCCGAAGTAAGAGATGGTGCACTGGAGGAGAATGTTGGTCATGGTTTCAGGGGTCTTGCGGGTGTTAGGAAAGGACTCTATCCAACCTGAGAAAGTATCTACAAGAGTAAGAAGGTATTTAAAATGTTTGTGTCAAGGTGTGTGGGTAAAATCAATTTGCCAGTCTTTGCAAGGGATGTGTCCCCAGAGTTGGTGGGTAGGAATCTGCGAACGGAGTCTTTGAGCTGGGATGATGTGGAAGCACAGGTTGAACAGGCATCATGAACAGCAGAGATCAGGGCATGGAGAGAGGAGTAATAGAAGAGTGGCCGTAGAAACTGATATAGAGGTTGCAGACCTATATGGAGGGAGTTATGAACATGGGTAAAGAGGTTGAGAGCCTAGGCATCTGGTAAGATCAGTTGGCTATCAGGAAGAGACAGACATCTGCTATCCAATTGGGTGGCTCCAAGGTCCTGTTGGTGGTGGGAGTTCTTGTTGTGAATAGGAAGGTTGGATTGTTGGAAAGAAAAACAGGATGTGTTTAGAGTTAGAGGTGAGTTGTCTGGCCACCGAGTCAGCTCTGGTGTTGCCCATAGCTATTGGGTCTGTCAAGGTTTGATGTCCTTTGCAATGATTGCTACCTCAGCTGGGAGCTAGAGTGCCTGGAGCAAATCAGAAATTAAATCAGCATTGATTATGGGGGAGCCCTGTGCAGTAAGGAAACTGTGTTCTTTCCATATGGCTGCATGACTGTGAATAATGAGGAAGCCATACTTGGAATCTGTGTAGATGTTGACCCTTTTGTCCTTAGACAGATGCAGGGCCCTGGTGAGGGCATAGAGTTCAGCCCGCTAAGACATAGTTCTCAGTGGGAGAGTGCCTGCCTCCAAGGTGGAGTCCGGAGTGACTTTGGTGTATGCCACCTTCCAGGAGCCCTGGGGCATTGATCACAAACTTCCATCTACAAACAAGGTAAAGGTGGGGTCTTTTATAGGGATGGCCTCAAGCTCAGGATGCGCCAGATGAGAGATCAATTACCTTGAGACAGGTGTGAGGCAGGGTGTCATCTGAGGAGGAAACTAGAGTAAATGGAAAAAGAGTGGCGGGATTGAGTGGCGGGCAGCATTGGAGGGTTATGGAGGGATTTTTGATGAAGAGGAGGTGGATCTCTTGGATCCATGAAGGACAGAGGATAGGGAGAATGCAATGACTTAGGTGGTCCTGAAAGTGGTAGGCAGAGAGAACTGTAAGAGGCTGGAAAAGGGTGAGTTTAAGAGCTTTCTTGGTTAGGATGGCTGTTGCTGCCAGGGCCTGAAGTCAAGGTTGCCAACCACAGACTGTCCTATCCAGCTGAAGAGAGAGATAGGGATGGGGCGATATGTGGGACCAATAGGGTGGGCCAGGATTCCAGCAGCCACCACCAAACATTCATCCACAAAGAGGACAAAAGGAAGGGTTGGGTTGGGCAAGGATAAGGGGGGGATGTGAGAAGAGCCGGAAAAATATGGCAGAAATAAGAAGCAACAGTTCTTGGGGAAGAGAGGCCCCCTACAGGGGATTCCTTGCCTGACTGATATAAAGGGTGAGTCAAAATGCAAAGTTAGGAATCCAATATCTAAAAAATCCTACAAAGCCTAAAAATGACTGGATGGCACCAGCCATGAGAGGCAGCTGAAGAGTCCTAATGGCCTGAAGCTGGTCTGTCATAAGAGCTCTGGTCATCAGAGTCAGGGAGACTCCAGGTATGTAACTGTTGTACTAAACAGCTGGATCTTTGAGGGGGAAAACTGATATCCCTTGGCAGCCAGGAAATTAAGGAGGGTGGCTGTCTGTGCTTGTGAATCCTACAGCGAGGGGCTACAGATAAGCAGGTCATCCACGTATTGGAGAACATTAGAAGGATAAAGGGGACAGTCCATGAGGTCTTTCACCAGGGCTTGACCAAAGAGATGAGGACTGTTACAAAAGCCCTGAGGCAAGATAATCCAAGTAATCTATTGGGAGATATTAGTATCTGGGTCCTCCCAAGTGAAAGTGAAAAGGAGGTAGGAGTCTGAATGGAGTGAGATAGTGAAAAGTGTCCTTGAGGTCCAGGACTGAAAAGTGCGTAGTGGAGGGAGGGATGTGCAAAAGGAGGGTTAGGGATTACTGGGTGTAGGGGGATGACAGATGAATTAATTATGCAAAGATCTTGGACTAAACTGTAGTCACCATTAGGCTTTTTGATGGGAAGAATGGGAGTGTTGTAGGGAGAAGCCATGGAGATGAGGAGACCGTGCTGTAGGAGTTGAGTGATGATGGATTTGAGCCCCAGTCAGTGAGTTCTAGAGATAGGAAACTATGGGTGAGAGGGAAAGACTGAAGGGTCTTTAAGTTTGATGAGTATTAGAGATGCTGAGAAGCAACAGAAGGGGAGGAAATGTCCCATACTATGGGGTTGATCTGGTTTGGAGAGATGGGTGGGGGAGGGGAATTAGGCCCAGTGGGGGAACAGGTGGCCTGGCAGAGGAGGCCAAGAAAAGGGGAAGAGTTAAATTGAAGGGTGACATGTAACTTTGCAAGGATGTCATGGCCTAGGAGGAGTGTGGGGCATGTGGGAATGACAAGAAAAGAGTGGGTACACTTTTCTGAGGTGGCATGTTAAGGGTTCCATAGAGAGAGACATGAGTGCTACCATCAATACCCACAAGAGAGACCTCCGAGGATAATAAGGGGACAAGGCATGTTGGGAGGATGGAGTAGGTAGCCCCCGTGTCCACCAGGAAGGTGAATGACTTACTCACTACCTGGAGCTGGACCCTGGGCTCAGCAAGAGTAATCGGGGTGGTCAAGTTTAGGGACCATCAATCTTTAGCCAATCCCATCATGGTCAGGTCAAAATCAGGGTGGTGGAACTCTTATTGGTATGTAGGCACTGGGAGTGTATCCCATCTCCCTCTTTTAGGGCAGTCAGAGCCCCAGTGACCCATTTTGCCACATCCTGGCCAGGGTTTAGTGGGTGGCCTGGGATCCGGGCATTCACGGGCCCAGCGGCCTGGCTTGCCACATTTGAAGCAGTTTTCCAGGGGAAGACTGCATATAGGGCTTCCTTCCTGAGGTTCCAGCTGCAAGGCAGCCACCAGTGCTTGGGCTTGCATTGTAGCCACCTGTTTGGCCTGTTTGTGATGAGTTACCTCAGCGTCCTCCTCTCAGGAACTGAAAAGTTTAATTGGAATGTTCACCAGGTCTTGTATGGGGGTCTAAGGGCCTTGTTCAGCCTTTTTGAGTTTTTCTCTGATATCAGGGGCTGACTAGGTGATGAAGTAGGTGACTAGAACTACTGCCCCAGCAGTATCTCCCAGGGAGAGTCGGGTATGGAGATGCATAGTGTTAGTCAGACAGCTCAAAACATATGTCTGGAATCTCTTCCTGATCCTGGGTGACTTTTTACAATTTGTCATAATTCACTACTTTTTGGCCTGCTTGTTCCATTCCTGCCATAATGCATCGCAACATCTAGTCACAACACCGGCAGCCAGGGTCACCTTCTTGATATCTCTAGCCAGGATCAGCCATGGAAATTGCCTCAGTACCTACTTCTTTGATGGCATCTGACACGTGGGCCCTGTCAGCATACCCCCTTCCTGCTGCCTGTACCCAATCACACTCATCTGCCATCATGGTAGATGTCATAATTATGTGGAAGTCATGCCAGGTGAGGTCATAGGCCTGTGCAAGATATCCGAATTCTTTGATGAATTGGGTGGGGTTGGCAGAGAAGGAACTCAAGCACCTTTCAATGGCAAACAGATCCACGAGGGAAAAGAGGACATGGACTCGAATGACTCCCTCAGCCCTTGCCACCTCCTGTAGGGAGGCCATGGCCTGGGGGGTCATTTGAATGTGTCTGAACAGCAATAGGGGAAGACAGGGAGACTGTTAGCCAAGGGGGGTTGGGAGAATTTTTGGGATAGGGGGATGGGAGAAGAGGGTTCTGGGAAATCCAGTGGGGGGTTGGGAGGAGATCTCAGAGGTTGGGAGAGAGATTCTGGGAGAACAGTGAGAGCAGAGGATTCAGGGAGTTCAGAAGTTTCCTTAGAAATGCTTGGAGTGGGTTTTTGGCCCCCTCCTGCCTTAGCAAGCAAAATTTGGGAGGAAGATCAAGAAGTACAGAGGTGGGGGCAAAAGCGCAGATACCAAAATGCCCGAATATATGGGACCACCACCCATTTGCCACTACTCTGACAAAAATTGGTAAGATTGGTCAAGACATTTAAATCAAAAGTGCCCTAAGGTGACCAGATTGATCCATTGTTTAGTGAATACTTGGGCCAAGCTGTGGTCAACAGGAAGACCAGGCACCATTTTAACTGTTCAGTCTGATTATAGCCCAGCTCTTTCCAATTGAAGAGGACACACCCTAAAGGTGTTTTTGGGTCATGTTTGGAAGCAGTAGACCCCATGGTGCATTAGACCTTGGGTAGAGAAGATGAACCAAGAGGCGTCCTTTTTGAGTACAATCCCTCCAAAGACAGGAATGTAAAGGAAAGTGTCATCCAGGTTTCCCCAAGGTGAGACTATCCTTATGGTACCCCTGGGGTACTTGGAATGGATGGGGAGTGATCCTGGCATGGTCACGACTACAGACAGGGAAACTCCAGAGGTCCAAAGACTGTATGAGGTTGCTTACCTTCCCAGCTGGATGACTGTGTGAGAGGTTTGATGGAGAGATTCTAACCAAGAGGCATCCAGCCCCTCCTGGGTTTCAGCACCAGTTGTTAGGCCGGATTTATGATTGGCAATGGAGTCAGAGGGGGCAAAGATGGAAGAACCAGAGTCAGCCTTGGGACTTAGCAAAACCAGTAAAATTTATTCTGTGAAAAAGCTCTCAGGTGAGGTCCTGCTGTCTGAACAGAGGCCGGAGGAGTCACACCCAAAAGATTGCTGCTTATTCCTTATAGGGGCTCTTGTCCAATGAGCGGTTGCCACAGCATCATGGCATCCTGTCCTGGCCAATGGGAGACAGTGTTTCTGTTCAACTGGTGGCAGGCACACTAAATGCAGAGGGAGGGAAAGTCCATTGGTGGCTGCACCAGATGCAGAAGGTGGGAAAGTTTCTGCCATGTTTCTCTTCCCTACCCCCAGATCCTACATGAATGTCTTTACATTTCTATATTTTTTTATTAAGTTAAGCCTTCTTTAAAGTTTTTCATATGTGAAAGAAATTATCAGAAAAAAGAATTACTTTTCAGGTAGTTATTAATAAAACATCAGGTTAGGAGTTCACTGTTTCAATAATCAGGCTGAGAAACAGTCATAATATTGTGAATCAGAGATATGGAGAATATAACCTTCTAAAACTAAAATTGCAGAATGTCAGAAGTGGAAAGGATATTAGCCATTACAAAGGCTCCCAAATTAAGAATATTTGCATTTTAAAGGGGGAAGGATTTTGTACAGATAAAAATGCCTTAAAGCCCTAAAGGAATAAACTCGTAATACCAGTGATATTCAAACTTTGGAATGAGAGGTTGCTTACCTTTGACTCTTACAAGGCAAAGAGAACTATGTGTTTATAGAAGGTGGAAGGAGATGTAGTAACTGTTTACCATATCATATAAAAGTGTTTTAAGCTTCTTTTCTTTCACATTTTGAATAAATTACAGAAAGATAAAAGGGACTGAGCATAAACCTTAAAACAAGAAAGCAAAGGGCTTGTCTAAATTATTGTTAATAATATTGAGTTGTCAGAAAAGTCACGATACATTTTTGCATAGAAAAATAGAAAATAATACATTATGACTTTTCTGACAACCCCATATTTGGCTATGATAATGTCACATTCCTGAAAATTAACATTTAGTATGAACATTTTAAAATTTAAACAGCCTGGGTTTACATTTGGAACTTGGGGCACATCAGCTGCACAGCACCTAGGCCTTCTGTGCACAAGCTATATGCCTGAAGGCTTTGGCTCTAGTCCCAGTGGGCCTCTCCATGTAAGTGCCACCACACCCCAAACAGGTATGCATTTGGGACTCAAGGCACATTGGCTATACTGCTGCATGACCTGCATTCTGAGAGCCAACTACCCACTGGGAGACCTTGTTTCTGCTCCCTCCACTTGGTTTGCCATCAGAACTGAGGGCTCTCTAACCCATGTGCTGCACACCAACTGGAGCCTCTTTACTAAGTCATATCTCCATTGCACATCCCTAGCTAATCAGAAACTGAAACATTGAAAGAGAAACTGAAGTTATCTATATAGCAACTGAAGCTGCCTAAATAAATTTTATCTGCTCTAATCTGGAAAACACAACCCTCTAGCAAGATCACAACTGGAATCTAAGGGTGATATTTCTTTTCTGATATTATCAAATATTTTTCAATAAATAGGGAGAAGTAAATACTGCATCTGATGACCAAAAACAAACCCAGAGACAGAAGAAACATAAGAAAACAAGGAATACTCTTTCCCCAATGAACACAGTGGCCACTCACCAACAATGAACAACATGAAAGAATTCACAGAAATGTCAGAAAAAGAATTCCAAATATTCACTATGACAAAGTCAATGAGATATAAGAGAGAACAGAAATTAATTCCAGAAAATGAGAAGATCATTCCGGGAAATAAAGAAAGTAATAGACACCTTAAAAAAGAATCAAACAAGAAATTGAAAATGACACAAAAAATTGGAAGGACATCCCATGTTCAATGGATTGGAAGAATGAATATAATCAAAATGGCAATTCTACCCAAATTAATCTACCTATTTAATGCAATGCCAATCAAAGTACCAGAAACATTCTTCACAGATCTAGAAAAGACAATCATAAAATTTGTCTGGAATCATAAAAGACCCCATATTGCCAAAGCAATTCTGCACAAGAAGAGTGGAGTGGGCGGCATCTCACTCTCCGGCCCAAAAATATACCACAAAGCTGTGGTAATAAAAACAGCATGGTACTGGCACAGAAACAGACAGGTGGACCAATGGAACAGAATAGAGTCCCCAGAAATGAATGCCCAAACCTATAGTCAACTGATCTTTGACAAGGAGTACCAGTCAATCCAGTGGGAAAAGGAAAGTGTCTTCAGCAAATGGTGCTGGAAAAACTGGATTTCCACTTGCAGAAAGATGAATCTGAACCCCTACCTCTCACCTTTTACAAAAATCAAGTCAAGGTGGATCAAGGATCTAAATCTAAGACCTCAAACTATGAAGCTGCTCCTGGAAAACACTGGGGAAACTCTGGGAGACATTGGTGTAGGGAAAGACTTCTTAAAGAAGACCCTCAAAGCACAGTCAATCATCCCCAAAATAGACAAGTGGGATTACATCAGACTAAGAAGTTTCTGCATGGCAAAAGACACCGTAATTAGTGTGAATTGACAGCCCTCAGAATGGGAAAATATTTTTGTAAATTTTGCATCAGATAAGGGACTGATAACCAGAATACACAAGGAACTAAAGAAACTGTTTGGAAAAAAGATGATCAACCCCATTAAAAGATGGGGGAAGGAGCTGAAAAAAACACTCTCTAAAGATGACATACGAATAGCCAAAAGGCATATGAGAAAATGTTCAACATCCCTCAACGTAAGGGAAATGCAGATAAAAACAACAATGAGGTACCTCCTAACCCCAGTCAAAATGTCTAAGATTTAAAAAAAAAAAAAAAAAAGGATAAGTATTGGCAGAGGTGTGGTGAAAGGGGAACTCTTTTACACTGCTGGTGGGAATGTAAATTGGTCCAGCCACTGTGGAGAATAATTTGGAGATTCCTCAAAATCTACAAATAGATCTACCATGTGATCCAGCAATCCCACTCCTCGGTATCTACCCAAAGGACAGAAGAATTCTTCATTGGAAAAGTGCTTGCACATCGATGTTTATTGCGGCACTATTCACGATGGCTAAGTCATGGAACCAATCTAAATGCCCCTGTATGGAGGAATGGATTGAAAAACTGTGGCACATATACTCTATGGAATACTACTCAGCTATAAAATACAACAGAACCCTGGCTTTTGACAGAAAGTGGAAGAATATGGAAGATTTACTGCTGAGTTAGGCAAGCCATACTATGAAGGAGAGACATTGTATGTCTCCACTTAACATATACTGAATGTCTGCACTCTATGACTGAAACTGACTAACGGTTGAACAAACACTAGAGATGGGTGTGAATGTCAGATGAGGTGTATGTGTAGGAGTGGGGCCTAATGAAGGTCATTTAGAGAAGGAATACAGAGGTAGAGCATTGACGAGATGGGGAGGTGTGGTGTTATCGGTTGAAGATATTTTGATCAATGGGATTGGGGTGAAATGTTCACATATTGAAATGCTCACATTGTAAGCTAAACAATGTGATTAAATGTATATACAAAAATAAATTAATTAATTAAAAAAAGAATCAAACAGAACTGGAAATTGAGAAAACAAATACAATAATTTTTTGAGAGGTTTTTGCTATAGGGTGCATGCACTCACCAGAAAGACAGAGAGAGACAGAGAGGTAGAAAGCAAGAAATCACCCTCCAAGGGGGATGGCCACGTCGCAATCCCTTCTCCTCCATTCTCCTCTTAGGATCTTGGGCATGAATACACACACACCTGGCATGAGTTTAAGCCACTGGGTCCAGGACTTGAACCATGGTCAACTACATGGGAGTTCAGCAACATAGCCATTATGCTAACCACTGGTCCCTAAATACAAGAATTTAACATCTCTCTCAAAAGCATTAAAAACAGATTGGACCATGCAAAGGGAAGAATTTCTGAACCTGAAGACAAAGTCTCCAACATAGACCAAATCACCAAAAAAAAAAAAAAAAAAAAAAAAAAAAAATCAAGACAACATACAGGAAATTCTAGACACTATGAAATGCTGAAACATCTTTATGAGTATTCTAGAAGATGAAAAATCTGGTAAAGGCATGTAAAACCTCTTATGAAATACTATCTGAAAAACTTTCCAAATATAGATAAGCATAAAGAAATTTAGACTCAAGAAATATTCTGTTCCATTAATACATATATATATATATATATATATATATATATATATATATATATATATATAGCAGGACCATGCTGTTTTGATTCCTATCGCTTTGTAATATAACTTGAAGTCAGGAAATGTGATGCTTCCAGTTTTGTTCTTCCATCTAAATACTGTATTGGCCATTCAGGGTCTTTTGTGGTTCCATGTGAATTTTAGGATGAATTTTATATTTATATTTAAAATATGGCATTTTGATAAAAAAAGAAATAAAATAACTCCAAATAGAATCAACATAAAAATATCTTTCCTCTGGCACATCATGGCTGGGTTGGCAAATAGCAAAGATAAAGACAAGATACTAAAAAAGTAAAAGAGAAACATAAAATTACTTACAAAGATTATCTTATATGGCTAACATCATGACAAACCAATAGCTAACATCTTACTGAAAGCTTTTAGCTTTTCTACTAAAAACTGGAACAAGGAAAGGCTGCTCACTTACTTCAGTCCTTTTCAACATGGTACTGGAAGTTCTAGTCAATGCAATCAGACAAGAAATTCAAATAAAAGGCATTCAAACAGAAAAAAATAAGAAGTAAAATTATTTCTACTTTCAGATTACATGATTATATACATAGAAAGTCCAAAAGAATACCCTAAAACATTCTGGAAATGATAAATGAATAAAGTGGTAGGATACAAAAATCAACATGCAAAAATCTATAGCATTTCTATACACTGACAACAAACAGATTGAGGTAGAATTGAGGAAAGCAATCCTATTTATAATAGCCACAAAAGAACATAAGATACATAGGAATAAAGCTAACCAAAGAAGTGAAAGACCTCTGCAAGGAAGACTACAAAACATTTTAAAAAGAAATAGAAAATGATACAAAAAAATTGAAAACCATCTAATGTTCCTGGGTTGGAAGATTTAATATAAACAAAATGGCAATCTTACCCAAATTAGTCTACAAATTCAATGCAATTTTATTCAAATGACCAGAGATATTTCTCAAAGAAACAGAAAATCAATCATAATTCATCTGGAATCATAAAGGGCCCTATATCACCAAAGCAATACTCTGAAAAAAAAATTAGGAGTTATCTCCCTTTCTGACCTCAAAATATATTACAACGCTGTGTTAGTCAAAACAGCATGGTATTGACACAAAAACAGACAGGTAAACAAGTGGAACAGAATTGAGAACTTGTAAATAAACCTCAAAACATACAGCCAACTGGTTTTTGACAACTGGCACAAAACAATCCAGTTTGGAAAATAATCTCTTCAGCAAAGTGGTGCTGGAAAAACTGGTTTTCCACTTGCAGAAAAATAAAAACTGGACACCTATATCTCATCATTAATAAAAATAAACTCAGAATAGATCAAGGAGCTAAACATTAAACCTCAAAGTATAAAAGTACTGGTGAAAAACACAGGGAAAACTCTTAGAGACATTGAAGTAGACTTCAAAAGACTTCTTAAAGAAGACCCTCTAAACACAGGCAATAGTCTCAAAAATAGACAAGTGGGACTACATTATGCTAAAAAGATTTCACACAGCTAAAAATTCTTTAATTATAGTGAGGAGACAACCTTCAGAATGAGAGATTATATTTGCAAAATATGCCTCTTGTAAGGGACTGATAACCAGAATATACAGGGAACACAAGCATTTATCCACAAAGACATAATCCAATTAAAATAAACATTGATGTGCAAGCAAAAAACAAACAAACAAACAAACAAACAAACAAAAAGATGGGCCAATAAGCTGAATAGATAATTTTCCAAGGAAGACATACAAATAGCCAAAAAAACATATGAAAACATGCTCAACATCTCTTATCATAAGTGAAATGCAGATAAAACCCACAATGAGATACTACTTAAACTCAACCTGAATGGATAAAATTAAAAAAAAAATGGTAAGTGCTGGTGAGACTGTGGTGAAAAGGGAACTCTCTTACACTGTTGAGGGGTATGTAAATTAGTACAACCATTGTGGAGAATTATATGGTGCTTCCTTAGAAACCTACAACTAGAACTCCCTATGACCCAGTAATCCCACTCTTAGCTATCTACCCCCAGAGGACAGGAAAACCCTCAGTCAGAAAAACACTTGCACTCCCAAGCTTATTGCAGCATTACTTACAATTGCTAGGACATGAAATCAACCCAGGTGGCCAAGAACAGACAAGCCATTTGGAAAAATGTGGGACATGTACTCTATGGAATACTATTCAGTAATATCATTCCTGGTATTGCATACAAAGTGGAAGAATATAGAAGAATTCGGGATCAGCAGATGGCATAATGGCTATGTCACTGAATTCTCATGTTGTTGACCACAGTTCGCATCCTGGACCCAGTGGCTTAAGCTCACGTGCGCATGTGCATGTGTACCCAACATCCTGAGATGAGAATGGATGAGAAGGGATTGCAGTGTGGCCATCCCCCCTGGGGGTGATTTCTCACTTTCTGTCTCTCTGTCTCTCTCTGTCTTTCTGGAGAGTGCATGTGCCCTTTTTGCCATATAGCAAAAAGCTCTCAGGGCAAAAAAAAAAAAAGAATATAGAAGAATTAATATTAAGTGAACAAGCCAGCCTATGAAAGACAGGCTAGAATGTCCCTGCTCAATATATATTGAATGTCTGTGTTCTATATCAGAAACTAAATGATTGGAAGGCATAATAGCCGAGAAGACAACTGTAGATACTAGAGAGAGTATTGGGGGTGGGGGGCGTAGTAGGGGTGAGTAATAAGCTGTTGGAGGGAAGGGATCAGAGAAAAAACAGACAACACATATAATTGACACAAAATAAAAAGTTATCTTTTGATGATAATGTATATGGTAATGTCTTTGACTTGACTAATATACACTGCATTTATGCCAAGGAAAAAAAAAAACGTATTGTACAGTAATTAAATGGAAAAAAGAAAGAATTAAATAACATAGGTGGTTTAGGGTAGTGAAAAGACTTTGTATTTACTACAATGGTGGATACGTGCCATTAGACATTTGTCCAAAGCCATAGAATATAAAACACCAAGAGTACACTCTAATATAAACTATAGACTTTGGAGGGCAATGGTGCATCAATGTAGTTCCACCAATTGTGACAAACATACAGGTTTAGTAAAAATATGATGATAATGGGGGAGGCTATGCATGTGTGGGGGTAAGGGGTATATGAGAATTATTTGAACATATGTCAGTTTTGCTAGAAATCAAATATTGGTCCAAAACAAAAGTCTTATATAAAAGGGGAGGGGGAGGAGAACAGAGGTTACTGGCGACAAGGACAACAAGCAAAGGAGTTATACAAATGCCACTCCTAACAATGCTGTTTGTTACTTAATGTTTTATAAAATGTAAATAATGAAATATAGCCTTGGTGAATGAATTAAAGAAAGCTTTCTAAGTGTCTGGCACTGTGTTCGTATTAATTAAGATTTTGTTTGGGTACAAGCAAAAGAGAATCTGAATAGCAAAAATTTAAATAGATATGGACTTTTTACATTTATTTTTAAATCATATAAACAGTTGAAATATAGAAGTTTACTGGTTATGGTTAAATACTTTAATAATTTGGTGATTTATTGGGGCCTTTCTGTCTTGGCCACAGGGACAGTAGACATCATGTTTACTGTTCTAGACAGTTCTGTTGATAATCACTGAATATACTTGAAATTTATTTATAAGAATAGAGATTTATTCAGCCCATGGTTTTGAGACTTAAGGTCTAGAGGTATCTTTATTATTGTATTGTTAAATGAAATAACTGAAACTGTATAATTTTATAAAGAAATACAGGTGGGGCCAGCCAGTGATGTCTTGGCTAAGGTAGCTGGATCTCATACGGCCAACTGTGCAGTTCAAGTTCTGGACCTGGTGGATGGAAAAACACACTGGGCATGTGTGCATGTGTACCCAAAATCATGAGAGGAGAATGGAGGAGAAGGGATGTTGACATGGTCATCATCCCCTCCCCCAGGGGCTATAATATATTGAGCAGCCTTTCTGTTCATAAGTTCCTGCATATCATTCAGGTCTCATTCCCTCTGCCTGTGTACCCACCAGAACTCAACCATAGGAGCCTTAATTACTCTAATCACATTATTAAACTTCACCCTGGGACACCATGAAGGAATTAAATTTTCAGTTAACACTCTTACAGAACAATCAAGTTCCAACACATTACTTTTCAGGAAATATCCATACTCAGAAACATGAACTTATGGGGAAAAAACTATTGTCAAAACTGTAACAGGGGGCCACATATGGTGGAAATCTTCTGGCAGCTTTACAGCATGGTGGAAGTCAGGATTGCTTGTATCTGTGTACACTTGTGTCTGTTCTTGTCTCATTCCCTTAATTTATAAAATCACAAGGAGTCAATCATGCCCTCCCATCACCTTAATTGAATTGCCTCTCAAAGGCCCCACCTTTTATTACAATAGTAGGATTAATTTTTGCTCTCTTAATCCTGTCATAACAAAATTTCAGTACACTGAGATTTTTGGGGGACATTCAAACCATTGTACCAACATTCATATAAGAATATGGAAGAATAAACTGGACTTTATTGACTCTGGTAAGGAAATTTAAAAATTTTTTATGCTCAAATATCCCTAAACATACTACCAACTAGACATCTTACATCCCACTGTGGCTTCTTTTAACTGCAAGGGAGGCTGGGGAAATATTTGGCTTTTTAGCTTCTGTGGCAAGAGGCAAAAATATAGGAGGGGGTTAGAAATGACTCTTAAGAAGCCAATCAATAGTGTTCTAAATGCTCTAAGGCATAGAGGTATGAATGAATAACCAAAGTAGACAGATGACCAGGAAAAAGGCTATCAGAAAGCACTAAGTAGTTTGGGGTGTTTACTTTAGAGTGTAGGCTTGAATTTTTATATTAAATGCTTTATTATAAAATAATGTAGGGCCATAGATTTGAAGAAGTAGGAAAGCAAGGAGAAAGGAAGAAAGAAAGAAGTCCATGGCTTTAATGTCTCTACCAAAACTCATGTTAAAATTTAATACACTTTGCAAGTCATTAAGAGGGTGGAAACTAAATCTGACTATGGTATTAAGAGGTAGGATCTTTGAGAGGTTATTAATATTAGATAACATAATCAGGGTGTGGCTCCCATGATTGAATACTCATGGGTTTATAAGAAGCAGCAGAGAGATCAGAACTGACACACATGCCCTCTTGCCATGTGATGCCTTCCGTCATGGACCTTCACCAGATGTTGATACTAGGCTCTTGGACTTTCCAGCCTCCAAAACTATGAACTAAATAGACCTCTGTTCTTTGTAAATTGCCCCAATTTCAGATATTTTGTTACAACAGCACAAAACTGCTTAAAACAAATAACTAAAATTATAATTTATTGAATTTTATGCTCTGGGCCCTTTGGTACATGTTTTGTATACATTATGGTCTCTATTAAAATATGTACTCTTAAAATATGATTAAAATAAGATCACAGTTTTTAAAAATAAAGCTGGGCAGTCCCCATAGTGCAGTGGTTAGGTACTATGCATAGGGTGCTGGATCCCACATGGCCAACAATGCTTCAAATCCTGGCTCTGGTGGTGGCTTGTAAAACATCCTGGATGTTGGGGCCGGCAAGTGGCGTGGTGGTTAAAGGTGCTGAACTCCCACATGGACGACCACGGTTCAAGTCTCGGACCTGGTGGCTTGCTTTCGCACTTCCTCTCTTCCTCTCTCTCTCTCTGTCTCTCGCTGATCAAACTGAAAACAAATTAATGATAATAATAAATAAATAAAGTTAAATAAAATAATTCTAAAAAAAAAAACATCCTGGATGTATATGTGTGCATAGCCCAAATCTGGATGTTGGAGAAATGAACAAAAAAGAGTTGGGCTATGATCACGCTCCACTGGGGAGTGGTTTCTCTATTTCTCTTCCTGTTAAGGACCAATAAAAAAACCAACAAAACAAACTGATTAAAAGAAAGCTGAAGATCTAAAAGCTTAAGTATTTTTCCCTGGGCTATAAAACTGGTATTGACCTTTATCTACCTTTTTTTTTAACTCACTTTATTGAGGTATGACTGACATAAAAAGCAATATGCATTTAATACACATATCTCAATGAATGTGGAGATAAATATACACCTATGAAACTGTCACCACCATCAGGGCTATAAACATATCCATTACTTCCTTTACAGTGTATAACATTTCTTTTTCCAGAGCTATTACCATGCATATCAGTTAAAACAAAGGTATTACTGTATACATCATCATCAGTAAATAGCTTCTCATTATTTTTAGATTTTTTCTTTTATTTCTTTTTATATTTTTCCACAAACATTTACTTTACATATCAAAATTTTTTGCTCATACCCCACAATTCTTGACAGTTAACAAACAACTTTCAATATTTCAAAATGCTGAATTTTAAAGATAATGTTCAAAACATTTCTTAAAATTTTGCTTGTGACTCTATAACAACAGAGACAGTATGGTTTTATATATTTTTTGAGAAAATATTTACATGTCAACTACTCAAACTGTTGAAAAGCAAATGCCCAGCACACAAGTCACACATAAAGCTCCTCAATTCAGCCCTGCCTACCAAGTATTCTGTGATATACCATCTGCTAGCAAAGATCAATCTCTTTTTCTTCCTTCAATGTCTTTCTCAAGATAATCTTCTGGTGTGGTTGCTCTTTTGCGATCTCTACTGATTACAATGTTGGGTTGTAAAAGTCCAGGTTATTTTATGTTATAAATTCTTTCATATATCTTCTCTAATCCTCTCTGTCAGGCAGAACTATTTATGGTGTGAGGCCATCTTTCTAAGAGCTTCTATGGGTTTACTTGGAATCCAGTTTAGTCCCATAGTTTCCTGGTTAATCTTCAGATATGACATTCCAGTCAAAGCCCTGTCCAATAATGAGTATTTCCAATTTATGATTCAATGCAACAAGCATTATTGAACTTATGCAAAAAATCTTTCTGCCACAAAATAAGAATACTTCCAAATATTTTCCAATTCCAGAGGGGTCATAAAGGAAGAAAAGTTTATGTTTCCATTAAAAGAAACAAGAAAAATATTTAACAAATTGCTAAACCTATCAACAACTCAGAAGAAAGTAAAATGCTTAATTTGGGAAAATAAAACATAGTAAAAAAAATCGTAATGTTTTACTCAAAAGTCGTAAAATTCTATTTCACCGGTTCAGTCTTATGTTCAAACTCTCTTCTGTTGAATATGCAATGTTACTGTGTTCCAATCTTTCTGTTTAAATCCTGGAAGGTAACATTCAATGTTATTATTGATATGTCTTGTCCACAACATTAAATTGGTCATTTTCTTGATTGCCTTTTATTCTCTTATTTCTTTATGTGTCTTTAGTTTTCCTAGTAGAGCACTTCTTTCAGAACATATTGAAGAGTGGGTCTGCTATTGGCAAATTCTTTCAGTTCTTGTTTATCTGAAAATGTTTTTATCCTTTCTTTCCATATGAAAAATCATCTTTCCGGGTATAGTATTCTTGATTGAAACTGTTTTTCATTTAACACTTTAAATATATTTTCCCATTCTTTCCTTGCTCGCCTTGTTTCTGATTAGAAGTCAGAGGTTAGCTTGATGGGATAACCTTTATAAGTAATATGACGTTTCTCTCTTGCCAATTTTAGTATCTTGTCTTTGTAGATTTGGCCAGTCTGGCTATAATGTGTCTTGGAGAAGATCTTCTTGGGTTGATTCTATTAGGAATCCTTTGAATTTCTTGGGTCTGGATATTTGAGTGCCTTTTTAGAGTTGGAAAGTTTTCTTCCAAGATTTCATGGACTAGATTATCAATGCTCTTATTAGTTTCCTCTCCTTCTGGGATACTGATTATCCAGATGTTTAGGCTCTTAATGCTGTCTAGTATTTCTTGTATAATATTCTCATTTTGGGGGCTATTTTCTCAGATTTTTTTTTTGGTTGTTTTTTTCCTAGATCAGAGGTTTTCCCTTCCACATCTGAGATTCAACCTTCTTGTGTGCTTTTATTACTTTCAAGGGAGGTTTTGATTTCATGAATTACAGCCTTTATCTGTAATAGCTCCATTTGATTCTTTTTTATGGTGTGTATTTTCTCTTTCAGATTATGGAAGAATTTCAACTTGTCCCTTTTCTTCTGCATCCTCTGGAGTTCATTATCTCTCAGCTCTTGCATCTTGTTTAGTTTTGTCACTACGAATATTCCATGAGTTCTACTGTACTGCCTGTGGATGATGAGGGATTGTTCTTTTCCCTTAGGGGAAAGATATTTTCTTTGTTTCTCATGTTTCTTGTGCTTCTGCAGTTGTTTCTGGTCATTCTGTGACAAAATCTCTTCTCCACTTGTTTGAATATTTTGGGAGTCTAGGAGATGAAGTTTAGAGCATAGCTTCCCTAAACAGACCAGGACACACCTCACCTTTAAAATGGCTTCTTGTCTGAATATTTTGGGAGTCTCCATTTTTTTCAGATTATTTATTTATTTATTTTATTATTATTATTATTTTTTAAAACATTCAATTGTTATATAACATTTGGCTTATAAAGAGAATTTACTCAACATGAAATACTTCTCAGACCAGTCCAATTGAGAATACTATACATGTTATCTTTAATAGGTATCAAACCATTTCTGTGTCACACAAATGTCATGCCCCTCTATTTTTTCTCCTGATATCCTTCTCTATAATCTTCCCTTCTCCCCCCCATTCTACACTGTCTCCAGTATCCATAACTATTTTCACTACTTTTATATCTTTCAATATTTCAATCTCTACCATAGACTGTGGACAGTTGGTATGTATTAAGTGGATACATACTATAGCTTTCTTTTATAGCCTGGCTTGCTTCACTCAGTAATAAATTTTCCATTTTCAACCACTTTCTTCAAATGCCAGGGTCTTGTTTTTTATGGCTGAATACTATTCCATAAAGTATATTTACCATACCTTTTCAGTCCATTAATTTATTCATAGACATTTAGGTTGGTTTCATATCTTAGCAATTGTGAATAATGCCACAATAAACATTGACATACAAGAACTTTTCTGACTGAGAATTCTCCTGTTCTTTGGATACATATCCAGAAATGGGATTGCTGGATCAAATGGTAGTTTTATTTGTAGATCTTTGAGGAACCTCTATACTGTTTTCCACACATATCCATTAATTTCTAAAGTTTCCTCCTAACTTTTTTTTAGTGATAAGCACATAAGATCTAACCTTTTAGCAAATTCTGAATACACAATATAATATTAACCATCCATAGGTACCATACCATAGAGTAGATCTCCAGGAGTTATTTATTCTGTAAAACTGAAACTTTATTTAATATAATTATCATCTCTCCATTTCTTCCTTCCTTCAGTCCCTGGAAACCAGGGAAACTGTGTTTCTATGGTGTCACTATTTTAGATTCCACATATATGTAAGTATTTGTCATCTAATATGTGTCATTTTGTGGCTTTTTTATTTCACTTAATATAGTGCCCTCCAGGTTGTTATAAATGGCAGGATTTCCTTCTTTTTAAAGACTGAATAACATTTAATTGTATGTATACATTATGTACATATGAGGAGACTTCAAAAGCGTGTGGAAAAATGGAATTAAAGTACAAATTTATTTTTAGTGAAATTTAAAAAAAAATCCATCCACAGATTTTTTATAATACACTCACATTCTTATTTATTTAAACACTGGATGAGTGCACTTGCCAGAGAAAGACAGAGAGATAGGGAAGAAAAAGTACCCACCAATGAGACATGGTCATGCCATGACCCCTTCTTCATTTCTCCATCATGTTGATATTTTGTGCATGTACACACATTCGCTGAATGTTTTTCAAGCTATCAGGGCCAGAATTTGAACTGTGCAATTGGCCATGTGGAATTTGGCTCCTTTAACCACTAATCTATAAAAATGGCCCATAGTACTCACTTTTTATGAATTTTTAAGACCCTTTATATGTAGGCTTCAGTACTATCTATGGCTTCAGGCATTCACTGGAGGTCTTAGAAGGTAATCTCTGTGGATAATGGGGGACTATGCATGTGTATGTATGCCCTAAATCCTGATGAAATCAAGAGATAAGGAAGGAAGGATTCTTTTTCTCTGGTGAGTGCCCTTCTAGCAATAAAAACAAAACAATACAAACAAAAACTTTGTTAACTGGACCTACCTTAGAGGTGAGTTGTTAGGATCAAATGAAAAAATGACAGGAAGTTAAATAATTTTATAAGTTTGCAGTACTATAAACATCTAAGACATTTGTATTATTATCTTCTGCGTTAGGAATTCCCAAGCATTTTGTTATTAACTACATTTAAATTTCTCTGAAGTCTTGTAAGCACAGTTGATTGTGTGTGTGTGTGTGTGTGTGTGTGTGTGTGTTTGTGTGATCATGTTCCTGTGTATATACCAGTGTATTTACCTGTATATTCATAGTACTTGGCATAATCTCTAAGTTTAGAAGGTGAAAAATGAATTTGATAGAATTAATGAATAGCTGATTTTATGTTCTAGGTATAAAATCCCCAATTGATTGGTAGAAAAGAATGGTTTAAGATATGAGATTCTGAAATTATGATACTGATATTTCTAGGCAGAGTGAGCAAGAAGCAACTATATAGGCTAATCTGTCCTAAAACTCCAGTATTTCCAGGTATAACCATGATATGAGAGAATGTCTAAGTATGTGTATATGTGGATGTTCACAGTTGTTTGTGGCACAAAATAAAGATATATGACTTAGTATTGTTTAATTCAACACTTATTTTCTGAGTACCCAATATATTACAGGCTTTGAACTAGGAATGGAATGATGGATTTAGGTAACTACATTAGAGAAGTGACAAATCCATGCATATCAAGGGCTCACAACCTAGAGAAAGAGAAGACAATGATGAGTAGTTTAGAAGTAAAAATATAGTGTAAACATGGAATAGGAAAAGCAATTTCTCCTTGAGGGAGATGGTGGAAGTGGTGATGATGTTATCTAGCATGGTTTGGAGGAGGCAGTGACATTTGGTATAGACATTGAGAAATAAATGACATGCTAACATTGTGCTGGGTACAGAGTAAGTCACACAGGATGAGTCAGAAGATTGTTATGACTTGTAATAGGCTGAGATAAATTGCTGAGTAGTTAAGAATAGCATAGTTATTGATAGCATTGGATTAGGAGTCAGATTGTCTGAACTAGAATCTCAGTTTCATTATTTGTATATTGTGTAATATTTTAGGCAAGCTACTTGAATGTTCTGATGATTAGCTGTCTTTTCTGTAGATTTTTTAAAAATTTTTTTTTATTTTTAAAGAATTATTTTTTATTTAACTTTATTTATTATTATATCATTATTATTTTTCAGTTTTGATCAGAGAGAGACAGAGAGAGAGATAGAGGAAGTGAGAAAGCAAGCCACCAGGTCTGAAACTTGAACCGTGGTCAGCCATGTGGGAGTCCAGCGCCTTTAACCACCACGCCACTTGCCAGCCCCTTTTCTGTAGATTTAAGACAGAAGTAGCACCTACTTCATTATTTTACTATGAGACAAATGAGTTAATATTTAAAAGTCCTTTAGCACAGTGCCTCACTAGCACATATTAAGGACAATAAATGCTAGCTAGTATCATTATTATTATATAATAAAGAGACAGTAAGATGGTATTAACTTCTGAGAGCTAATTCTTTCTCAAATAAGATCCTGGTCCTGGTATAACGAACTCTTGTGTAAAAGAGTAATGGGATCAGCAGCTGGATAAAGTTGCAATGGCAAAACATGATACAAAACAACCACAAGGGAAGGTTCTAGGTTCAGGTCCAGAGAATTCACTGAATACACCAAACAGGATGTGCCCATGATATGGGTTGACTGAGGTTGGGGTGGATTGTGGCATCAAGACCCTATTAGGTATGTTTTCTGTATCTCTCCCTCCATCTCTTTCTCTCTCACTCATGGAAGAAATAAATAAACAAGCCTAAAAAATAATGGAATCAGAATCATGCTTCAGAAGATTATTGTGGCAGTTACAAATAGGATGACTCAGATGAAAGGGAGACTGGAGTTAGGGTTACTTTGTGAAGTATTTAAAAAGACCGGTTAAGGGTACTGAGGACCTAGTATGGGGATGTAGGCGTGGAAATAAAAAGAAAAGTACAAGCGAGACAATGAAGACTTTTTTTCCTAATCATTCCTTTTTAAAGATATTTTTGCCTTAGGGTGTGTGCACTCACCAGGGAGAGAAAGAGAGACAGAGATGGTGAGCAGGAAAGTTGAAAAATTACCCCGCCTCCCCAGGGAAATGCCATGCTGAAATTTCTTCTCCTCCATTATTCTCTAGGAATCTTGTGCACACATACATATGTGCCCATCATGATTTTCAAGTCACCAGGTCCAGGACTTGAACTGCAACCGGACATGTAGGCATCCAGTGATGTAATTGCTATGTCATCTTCTCACCCTGCTGGTCATTCTTAAGTTGGTTCCCATGCTGAGCAGCCAGTACTCAAAACATTAATGCACTTGACTTGCATTCTAAACTCATCATCTTGCCTTATTTTACAGTCCATTTCCTGACATGCTGGTGAAGTCTGAGCTCCTACCCCATTTACATTTGGGGATGAAAGAGTGCTTCTCAGCTTCTCAGCACCTAATACCTGATGGATACTCTAAGAGAAATAGTAATGTCAGAATAAATGCAGCTATTCTGGGTGCACATTATGGGGAAGAAAGGAAGGTGCATTGCTGATTAGTAACAATAGTTAAATTTGGGTCACCTGGCTGCATTTCATAGAAAAGATCGCTTTCAATCAGATGGCATAAGTGTTGTAATCTTAATTGCAAATGTAAATGCAAGACTAAAGGCAGAAATTTTAACATAGAGTAAGAGGTAGACACTATCAAACTGGAAACATAATCCAACTAATTCACATACTTTCTCTTGGGAGCTGGTGACTCAGTTCAAGTTTGATCAGAATCTTATCCACATGGATTTTTTTTTTCATTTTAGTCTCTGCTTTTCTAGACTGCTCCTTAATAATGAAGCTTTCATTGAACTGTCCAATTTGTACTCTCCATAGAACAGAAAATTTTATATAAAAGGTACACTAGCTAAAAATGAATAATTCTTTTAGTAGTAATTATCTGATGTGTCTTTGTAGTCTGATGTTGTTAAATATAAGCATCAAGTCATATCAGGCAAACTGAGAGAAAGGTAGGGAACAATTCTTCTTATGAAATTTCTAACAGTTTCACTATTATTACATATTCAAGCTTGTAAGCTACAATGAAACTGTTCAACTTAAAGTCAGAATTCTTTATTTTTACTTTTCAGTCTAAGCTGGAACCCACTTCTTTCAACTTGCAAGGTAAGTAGCTTTCTGATTATTCAGTAATTATTCAGCTGTTACAGAGTTAAACTTGACTTTTGTTACTCAGGTGAATTGAACAGGGTGTTGAGAAAGGATCTAATGTCATTTTTTTAATCACTGTAGTTTTTCATTTGCTTTCAGAGAATCTATTTCAAACATTAATTTAACAACTTTTTGTCCTGAGTTGTAACTGTAGATATAGAAAATTGTCAGTACCTTTGGACAATTTGTCTATGAAATTTTGTGGTTAATAATCACCTTTAGAAAAAATACCAAATCTTTAGAATGATGATTACACAATATATTCATTATAATGAAGATAAGACATTTTTTTGAGAGATTTTTGCTATAGGGCGCGTGTGCTCGCCAGACAGACAGAGAGAGACATAGAGACAGAAAGCGAGAAATCACCCACCAGAGGGGATGGTCACGCCGCAATCCCTTCTCCTCCATTCTCCTCTCGGGATCTTGGGCACGCATGCACATGCGCCCGGCGTGAGTTTTAAGCCACCGGGTCCGGGAAGCGAACCGCGGTCGACTACGTGGGAGTCCAGCGACATAGCCATTATGCTAACTGCTGGTTCCCAAGATAAGACATTTTTAAAGAATCCCTTTTCCAAGATCTGGATTGTTATGTTCAATAGAAGCATAAATGTTTATGTTCCATACGCTTGTCAAGACTCTATAACAGATGATATCAACTACTGGAAAATATGATTTTAAAAACTATAGAATTTAGCTATTAAAATGTTCCAGGAACTTTGCAAAAAGCAAACAAAAAACTTTGAGTATTTATGTTAGAGGTTTTTCAACTTGGAATTCCAATATATTTTCACCATTAAAAATAAAAATGTTAATATTATTCTTTATGATATTTTATTCTTATAAGGGGCATGCCTGTGTTCAGCTAATGTTCTGTTCACTCAAATTCTAATATTCTGGTTCTAGGACCTAGATTTGGGTCTTTAAAGGTATTGCCTGAAGTATCCAAAAAAGTGGAACCAGAGAGTAATTACAGATTATGTTCTTAGTGTCTATAATAACAGATTATGTTCTTAGTGTCTTAGTAACTGAACTGGGGTTGGCACTTCCAAATGTTTAAGGAAAAGACCACAGAGTAGAGAAAGACAAAAAAGGTTAAAAACATGGCAGAATTGAAGCGGCAATACAGAACAAATATTGAAACAAAACTAGGGCAAACATGATAACCCAAATAAATAGTAAGGCCACACATTGAGCTTCCTACAAGGAGTCCTACGTTAAAGAAGTTATAACTCAGTAGTCAAATGTAACTAAAAAAAGAATTTGCATTTCTTTCCTTGCATATCTAGAAGAACATTAAAGAGAATCCAATTTATAACCCACAGCAATGCTACTCCAAGTCTTCAGCCCACTCTTGAGTCTCTTACTTTCCAGTTTCCATGCCCCCAAATCTCCCTCAAGGCCAATCTTATTGGCTTTTTTTTCTCTTGCTCTTCTTACCCCACTATGTGGTTGTTGGATAAAAACACAGATTATACACTTAAATTTGAATCTCAGATAAATAGTGAAATTATATTTAGTATTCAAATGTTCCAAGTGTTGCTCAGAACACACTTATACTAAAAAAAAGTATTGTTTCTGAAATTCAAATTAAATGAAAGTCCTGTTTTATCCATCTCTGTATGTATGTATGCATGTATGCACTTATTTACCTGTCTAAATATGGCCATGCTTCTCCTCTGTTATGTATTGTGTAGATCAACTTTAGTGTTTGTTTACTTTCTATAACAAGGTAGTAATCTTCATATTTTTTCCAAGTTTGTGGTTCCATCTCTCTCTCTTTAAAACAAAACAAAACAAAACAAAACAGAGCATGTGTGCACTCGCCAGAGAGAAAGAGAGAGACAGACAAACAGAGGGAAACAGAAAAAAAACACTCTCCAATGGGACATAGTCACACTCTAATTGCTTCTCTTCCATTTCTCTATCCCATCAGGATTTTGGGTACACACACAGACACACACACAAACACATACATGCCCAGAGTGTTTTTCAAACCACCTGGGCCAGGATTCGAACTGTGGTTGTCCATTTAAGATCTGGCTCCTTTAACAAGTAGGTTATGGAGCTGATTTGCCTTTCCTTTTATTGTCACAAAATTGATAAAAAGCTAGCTAGCTAGCAAACACAGAATTTTTCACAGTATGTAAGAACATAAAAAAGGGAGTTGGGAGATGAAAAAGAAGGAGGTATATTTAGGGGTCTGGTACTACCAGTCTAGGACTATTCCCAATAATAAAAATTAGAAAAGTTAGAGTTAAGTGACACTACCTGTGTGACACTACAAATTATTTCAACTCTTTCTGTTCAATTTTCTCATATATAAAATGAGGATAACTATAGTACTTCATTTTGTGAGTATTTGTGATAAGAGAATGACTGTGACTCTACCTCATGCTGGTCAGGTATGTGGGAATTACTCAGCATTTATCAGTATATTATTGTTAGTATGAAACAAAAAGAGTAAAGGATAATGTAATCACTAGACATCATGGAGGCCTGAGATCACAGGTACTGTTTATGGTAGAAGAGGATTCATGAACAACATAGAAGCTCAGTGGAAAGCACTGGGGTTCATGGGTCACAGAGGGTGACTATTACTAATCCTTATCAGGTGGTGGTATAGAAGAAAATCAACCAGAGCATCATTAGCAAAAACTTGCATTAAAAAAATTTGAAGCATGAGAAGACTCTGAAGAAGTGTTATAAGTTGGAAAATAAAGGTGCAATTATTTTGTGAGGCTTTATAAGAAGAGGACCAATTAAGCTCAATTGGATGTTAACAGGAGTCAGCCAAAGTACAACTTATTTATTTATTTATTTATTTATTTATTTATTTATTTATATACATTCAATCACATTGTTTAACTTACAAAGTGAACATTTCAATATGTGAACAGTTCTCCCCAGACCAGTTGATCAAAATATCTTCAACAGATAACACCACACCTCCCCATCCCATCTCATTTCTGAAGTGAAAACAGGATCATTTTTTACAGATCAATAATCATTATTTGGACAATCTAAATATCAGAAACAGAGGAATTGTTCTTAAGTATTAGTAGCCATTACATGGTGTAACACTCTGTATTGTGTCCCTACAAAGTTCACATGTTGAAGTCCCAATAACACTACCTCAGAATGTAACTGTATTTGGATATAATGTCTTTAAAGAGGAGATTAAGTTAAAATGAGGCTTTGAAAGTGGAGCCTTAATCCAATATGACTAGTGTCCTTAAAAGAAGAGAAAGAGACAGCAAGCACACAGAGGAAAGGCCATGTTAGGACACAAAAGGAGACCATCTTCAAGCCCCTAAAAGTCTGAGAAAATAAAAAAAATGACATATCTACAGGGAAAAAAAAAACCACAATCTTTCTTGCAAATGTCTTTTTCCTTTCATTTCACCAATGACTACCTACCCTTCAAGATTCATTTCAGCTTCCAACTATCCCAGATCATAGGTAATTCTTGAGTTTATACTGGTGATGTCATTTACTGAGCCAGAGAATAATAGTAACAGAACAAATTGTTTGCTTCTTTTTGTTGTTGTTTGTTTGTTTCTAGTTTTCAAAGGTGAAACAAGTGAGAAAAGTGGGTAGAAATAAAGCACAGAAGACTAGATGTTTGGCTTTGGGGGTATTGAGCATGAGAGTTTTTTTTTTTTTGTCATATACATGAAGATGTCAAGTAGAAAATCAGGGACAAGCACTGGGATCTAGAAGAAATTTGAGTACATGGGTATAGATAAGATTTCTCAGGAGGTAATATTGCATAAGAAGAGAAGATGACCAGGACTGATCTTGGAAAAAACTTAAAAATTTTTGTGATCAAATTATCAGAGATATTCTTCACATACATAGGTAAAAATAAATCATAATATCGGGACCAGCAGCTAGCGTAATGACTATGTCACTGGACTCCCACATAGTTGACTGCGGTTCAAGTCCTGAACCTGGTGGCTTAAACTCACGCCGGGCATGTGTGCGTGCATGCCCAAGATCCCGAGAGGAGAATGGAGGAGAAGGGATTGTGGCATGGCCATCCCCCCTGGGGGGTGATTTCTCACTTTCTGTCTCTCTGTCTCTCTCTGCCTGTCTGGCGAGCGCACGCACTCTATAGTGAAAACCTCTCCAAAAAAAAAAATCATAATATTTATCTAGAATCTTAAAAGGCTACATATCACCAAAGTAATACTGTGTGAAAAGAGTAAAGTAGTTGCCATCTCTCTTCCTGACTGCAAGATGTAGTAGTACAAAATTGTGATAATAAAAAAAAAAATTGGCACAAAAACAGGTATGTAGACCAGTGGAACAGAATAGAGAATCCACACAAAATCTAAACCATACAGCCAATTTATTTTTGATGCAGTACACAAGAAAATTCAATGGAGTAAAGAAAATTAGGTTAAAAAGCCTCTGCACTTAAAAAGAAATGGTAATTAGAGTGAAGAGACAACCCTCAGAGTGAGAAAATATATTTTTTAGAATACACAGCAGCTTTCCTGAAAACAAACAAATAACAAAAAACAACCAACCACATAAACAAAAACAAACAATCCTATTGGTGAAAGGGGAACTCTCTTACACTGCTGATGGGAATGTAAATTGTTCCAGCCACTGCGGAGAACAATTTGGAGATTCCTCAAAAATCTAAAAATAGAACTACCATATAATCCAGCAATCTCACTCCTTGGTATCTACCCAAAGGACAGAGAAATTCTTCATCGGAAAAGTGCTCGCACATTGATGTTTGTTGTGGCATTATTCAAAATTGGTAAGACATGGAACCAACCCAAATGCCCATGAACAGATGAATAAATTGAAAAAGTGTGACATATATACTCTATTGAGTACTACTCAGTCATTAAAAAAAAAAAGAAAAAAAAACCAAGACCCTAGCTTTTGACAGAAAGTGGAGGAATACGGAAGATTTACTGCTGAGTGAAGCAAGCCAAGCTATGAAGGAGAGACATTATATGTCCCCACTTAATATATACTAAATGCCCACACTCTATGACTAAAACTGAATTACTAAAGGATATAGAAACACAGTAAATAGTTGTGAATACCAGATATAGTGTGGGAAGAGGGTGGGTGAAGGAGTAGAGTCTGAGGAAGAACATTTAGAAGAAAAATAGAGAGAAAAAGCATTAATTAGACAAAGAAATGGGGTATTATCTGTTGAAGGTAACTTTATAGTATTATCACCTGGACTGGGGGGAAATGTACATACGTTGGAATACTCACTTTGCAAGCTAAATAACATGATTGAATGTATAAAAGAACTTGAAATAAAAAAAATAAATAAAGAAGTGGACAAATGATCTGAATAGACAACTCTCCAAGTAAAACATACATATGGCAAAAAGCATATGAAAAATCGTCAATATATTTTATCATAAGGCAAATACATATTAAAACCAGAAGGAGATACAACTTAACCTCAGAGTGGCTAAGATTTAAAAAAAAAAAAAGAATGACAAATGCTGGTGAGGCTGTGGTGAAAAGGGAACCCTCCTACATTGTTGGTTATAATATAAATTAGTACACTTAGTGTGGAACAGTGTATATGTTCCACAAAAGCCTACATATAGAACTACCATAAAACTGTGCAATTTAATTTCTGGATATCCACCCAAAAGATAGGAAAAAAGTTAGAAAAATAGTTACACATTCAGGTTTTTTGCAGCATTATTCACAATTGCTATACACTATGGAATACTATCCAGCCACACACACACACACACACACACACACACACACACACAAACAATAAAATGTTTCATCTGATACAAAGTGGATAAATATGGAAGATTTAATATTAAGCAAAGTAAATTAGACTAGGGAAGACAGATATTGTGTGTTCACTCAGTCTGTACCAAATGTCTTCATTCTGTGGCAGAAACTGGAAGATTAGAAGGTATAAGAGCAGGGAGCACAAGTGTAGATGCCAGAGGCTGTACAGGAGGCTGTGAATAGTAAGCAGAAAGAAAGGCACTCAGGAAATAAAAGAAAGCATTTATCAGACACAAAAGTGGAAAGCTATTTGTTGATGATGATGTATATGGTAAAATCTACTTGATTGACATGCACCTCATGTATGTTGGAAAGAACTATGTTGCAAGTTGTAAAGAGGTACAATGGTTAAATAAAAAACAAAAGTTGAAATGTGAATTAAAAATAAAATGATGGAAAAGAAAAGTATAAAACTGTTGAAATATGGGATTCCAAAGGAATCTGTCTGGTGCTAGTTATTTCTTGCATGCAAATATTTACCTATTAAAACAGGCTTGCAACTGAACACCAAATATCTCTGACTTTAACAAAATTAACATAAACTGTACTGGTTATCATCCATAGAAATGTAAGATTATGATTCTTGGTAAAAATTGATGAGTAAATGAGCAGAAAGGTTAAGCTTGAGAATGTGACTAATATCTTTAAGCCACTCTGTTTGATATCAAAATCTGTCAGCATTCTCTTCAGTAAATAGATTTTATTTATGCACTAATGTATGTCTATTTTGGTTATCCAGCCAACATTTTATCTGTTGTAATTCTATTATATTTTTTGGACCTATCTTCTTCCACATGGAAAGACAAGCCTATTGTAATAGGTAGATATTTGAGTATACAAAAAGTCTCAGACTACTTTAAGGGGAAAAAATGAGCTTATTGTAAAGACTTAAATGGACTGGAATCAGAATCAAAAAGCTCTCCAGAAACTAGAATCTCTATAATGACTCAGTCTCTGCTTATTACTTAGAATGAAAGGAAAGAAGTGGGACCAGCAGTTAGCGTAATGGCTATGTCGCTGGACTCCCACGTAGTCGACCGCGGTTCAAGTCCCAGACCCAGTGGCTTAAACTCGTGCTGGGCACGTGTGTGTGCATGCCCAAGATCCTAGAGGAGAATGGAGGAGAAGGGATTGCGACGTGGCCATTCCCCCCTTGGGGGTGATTTCTCGCTCTCTCTCTCCCTGTCTCTCTCTGTCTGTCTGGCAAGTGCATGCACCCTATAGCAAAGACCTCTCCCCCCCAAAAAATGGAAAGAAGTAAAAATATACATATTCTATATCCCTATTCCTTGCTCTATCCCTCATCTACTTTACTCTCTCATCTATGATTTTTGGTTTGGTTTTAAATTATCTGTGCTCTTCTCTGATAAGCAATGGGCTTCCTGAGAATACCTATAGCTTTTACTTCCTTGTAATTATGGCTTGTATGAGGCCATTGATTACTTCTTTGCTCCTTATCCCTGTTTTGTAAACTCATAGTATGAATATTTTTAGTATGTGTTTTGAATTAAGTTTTCCAAAATTTTTTTTTTTTCATACCAGGTCAAACGTCATAAAGACACTTAACATTCTTATTCAATTTCTTTATTAATTTACTCCATTTGAACTATATTGTGCTATAATGCTGTTAGGCTTTACTTGATGCAAATACATCATAGCATATTTAGCCTGCTGTTCTTTCATTATTTTTACAAAAAAATAAAATAATTATTCTGATCCACTATTATTTTCATGTCAAATCCAAGCATTGCCTTATTAAAATATATAATACAAAAACATGCAATGATTAAATGTAAATAAAAATACTAAATTCTACTCTTTGAAAAGATTCCAAATATAAATCATTAGTTTAAGATAATGCATCCTTCCAATATTGACACAGGAGGATATAGAAAGCCTGAATAGACCTATAGCAAACAATGAGGTTGAATCAGTAATAAATAACCTGCCAATAAAAAAGTACAGATCCTGATGACTTCACTGCTGAATTTTATAATACTTTTAAAGAAGAAGAAACCCCCATTCTACTCACACTGTTTCTAGAGATCCAAAAGAAAGGAACCCTTCCAAATTAATTCTATGAAGCCTCCATTACCCTCATTCCCAAAATGGATAAAAATAAGACAAAAAAGGAAAACTAAAGAACTATATTTCTGATGAATATAGATGCAAAAATTCTCATCAAGATACTTGCTAACCATATTCAACAGCATATAAAAAAGGTTATTCATCACAACCAGGTAGGCTTTATTCCAGGAATGCAAGGGTGGCTCAACATATGCAAAATCGTAAATGTAATACACCATATTAACAGAAAGAAAGATAAAAAAAAAGTATGATCATTTCAATCGATCAGGAAAAGGCATTTGACAAAATACAACATTCATTCATGATTAAAAATCTAAGGAAAATTGGCATTGAAGGATCGTTTCTCAGCATAATAAAAGCCACCAATGAAAAACCTATAGCTAACATTATGCCAAAACAAGGCGGTCCACTCTCTCCGCTCCTATTAAATATAGTACTGGAAGTTTTAGCCAATGTGATCAGACAAGAGAAGGAAATAAAAGGCATTCCAATAAAGAAAGAAGAGTTGAAATTATCTGTTTGCAGACGACAGAATTGTGTACATAGAAGACCCAGAGTATCCATGAGAAAACTTCTCGAAATAGTAAATGCATACAGTAAAATGGCAGGTTACAAAATTGACTAACAAAAATCTATAGCATTTCTGTACACAAACAAGCAGACAGAGTCAGAACTGAAGAAAGTAATCCTATTTACCATAGCCACAAGAAGTTCAAGATACCTACGAATAAAACTAACCAAGGATGTCAAAGACCTCTATAAGGAAAACTATAAAAAACCTTAACAAGGAAAGCAAAAAGGACACAAAAAAGTGGAAGGACATCCCGTGTTCCTGGACTGGCAGAATTAATGTAATCAAAATGGCAACCCTACCCGAATTAATCTATATGTTTAATGCAATCCCGATAAAATTACAAGAGACATTCTTCACAGATCTACCCTGCATTGCCAAAGCCATCCTGCACAAGAAGAGTGGAGTGGAGGCATCTCACTTCCTGACCCCAAAATATATTACGAAGCTGTAATAATCAAAGCAGCATGGTATTGACACAAACAGACATGAAGACCAATGGAACAGAGTAGAGATGCCAGAAATAATCCCCCAAACATACAGTCAACTAATCTTTGACAAAGGGTATCACTCAGTCCAATGGGAAAAGAAAAAACTCTTTATTTATTTATTTATTTTTAATTATTTTTTTTACAGTATACAAAATGAATTTTCCATCCAAAATACACTGTCTGTTGGCTCAAACACATCAACATACATGTTATCAACAAACAATTTTCCATTTCTTATGTCTTGTATATTTTGCTTTTTTTTTTTTTTTTTTTTTTTTTTTTTTGCCATCCTTGATTCCCTATCCCTAACCCTCTGCCCTGTCCAACCCTCCTCCCATTGTCTCTGGTATCTATGATTGCTTTCAATGCCTTTCCCCCCCATTTAATTGATTTGTTAATGAACTTAATTTGTCTAAATATTTACAATAGCAAGCACATCTGATATACACATACACAAGAACCCATGTCTGATTTTAGGCATAAACCTCAGTGAGTAGAATGAACATACTATAAAATAGTACCAAGCTGGGGCTATATAGCTTACTGTGGTCATCAAATACACAGTTTTTTCTTTAAATTTTGGTAACAGTTTTAGTATTTTTTTTTCTGAAAAAATTTTTTTTTAAATTTACATTGATTCCCTGAGCATCATCACAACATACTAAATGTGGTTTCCCCTCTAGAGTAAACTGCATAGTGGCTTAATCATGCATGTTATCATCCATAAAATTCCATTACTACTTTCATATATATATGTTTTTTACCCCATGTCTGACCCTCTGTCCTATTCCAATCTCTTATTACACTATCTCTGCTGTCTACAGTTGTCTTCAATTCCTTTTCCCCAAACATTTTGCTGACCACACAATATCATAAGTAATCTAACTACTTTCAAGAGCAAGTTCAGCTGGTGGTTTCAAGAAAGGCAGTTTTGAACTGGTAAGGATATTTCCTTGAAACTTGAGGCCTAGAAACAGGTTAGTATTTTGTTCAAATAGTAGGTACATGAATCTATTGACAGCTCAAGACAGGATAAAAATCCTTAAAACCAGACAGCAAAGCTTAGAAGAAAAGCAGCAATATCTTAGTCAAGTCACAGAGTGCTGTTTCATCAGTTCAGACTCATGTACTTAATCTTTCTTCTGTTACTGTTGAGGTACGATCTTCCAGATTGAACTCTGGGATATAATACTCAACTCCAGACTTTGTCCCTACAATTAAGTTGCCCATTTTCTTAGTTTTTGGACTCTTATTTCTGTGTGTCTGCATTTAATTTTACTAACATAGCACTCCCTTAAGAACTTCTTGGAGATCTGGTCTGGTGCTGGTAAATTCTTTCAGGTTTTGTTTATCTGGGAAAATTCATGTCCTTTCTTCCCAAATGAATGATAACCTTGCTGGGTACAGAATTCTCGGTTGAAATTGCTTTTCCCTTAATACTTTGAATATATTTTCCCATTCTCTCCTCGCTCGCATTGTTTCCGATGAGAGGTCTGCCATTAGTCTGATGGGATACCCTTTGTAGGTAACTTGCCTTTTTTCTCTTGCCAGTCTTAGTATCTTGTCTTTGTCTGTGGTTTTGGTCAATCTGGCTATAATGTGTTTTGGAGAAAATCTTCTTGGATTGATTCTATTTGGGGTCCTCTGTATTTCTTGGGACTGAATCTTTGAATGCCTCTCTAGGTTTGGAAAGTTTTCTTGCAGAATTTCATGGAATAGATTATCAATGCCCTTATGAGTCTCTTCACCCTCTGGGATGCCTATTATCCGGATGTTTGGACATTTAATTGTATCTAGTACTTCTCGCATATTATTCTCAAATTTTTGGGCCATTTTCTCAGTCTTCGTGGTGGATTTTTCTAGGCCAGCCATTTTCTCTTCTACATTTAAGATTCTATTTTCTGTATGATCTAGTCTGCTTTTAGTACTTTCAAGGGAGATTTTGACTTCTTGTATTATAGCCTTCATCTCTAACAGTTCCATCTGATTCTTTTGTAAAGTGTGAAATTTCTCTTTTAGATCTTGCATGAATTTCCTCACCTCCTGGAACTCTTCAGCTCCTTTCTCCTTCCTCTTCAGTAGTTCCTTGTCTCTCTTCTCTTCCATCTCTGTTAGCTTTGCCATTATGAATGTTCTGAATTCTTTATCAGACATTTCCATGATTTCCATTGAACTGTGTGTGGATGAAAAGGAGCTATCCTTCTCCCTTGTGGGAGAGGTATTTTCCTGCTTCCCCATATTTCTTGTTGTCCTGCAGTGATTTCTAGTCATCTGGTGGATGGTCGGTTTCTTCCCGAACTTGGAAGTTCAATCTGAGGGTCGAGGACTGTGTAGAAAAGGAAACAGAGAGAGAGAAACAATACCAACAACAGCAAAAAAAGAAAAAAAGAGGCAAGAAACAGAGAAAAAGAAGAGAAAAACTTAAATAAATCTAAAAATATAATATTCAAAAAATTTCAATAAAAATAAAAAATTAGAAAACCACTAGATCGCAGGAGCCATGGAGCTGTCTGTCTCTTGAAGAAGGTCCATTCTGTTCCCTTCTGCCTCTCCTGGGCTGGGAGGGGGAGAGGGAATTATTAACAAGATAAAAGGCTAGGTTGGAGGGGCCAAAGGGCCCTGTAAAATGCCTCACCTTAAAAAAATTCTAAAAAGCAAAAATTAAAAAAAAGAGAGAGAGAGGACAGAGACAGAGGTAGAGAGAGACGAAGACAGATAGAGACAGGAGACTTGAAAGGGATCTTCCTACCACACGAGTTCTGTATGCTGGAGGCCCAGTTATCAGTGGGACATCTTCCTTTCTCCCAAAATGGCTAGATCGCAGGAGCCATGGAGCTGTCTGTCTCTTGAAGAAGGCCCGTTCTCAAACTAGATCATCTCTTATCAGTTACATTTAACTCAAAGTGGATTAAAGACTTCAATATAATGGACAAATTTATAAACCAAAAATGAATTCATTTTCTTAATTCTGGACAAATACAGAGGTTTCTAAAATTATAGCTCTGAGCAACATCCAGTGCCTCAGGAGAAGGTAGGATTATCCAAATTTTGTCCACTCGTCATGGACACCGTGTCCAGCAGAGCACGGTCAGCACAGCGGCAGGTTCTCCCCAGTGACCACGTGGAAGAAACTAAAAGAAAAAACTCTTTAGCAAATGGTGCTGGAAAAACTGGGTATCCACCTGCAGAAAGATAAATCTGAACCCCTGCCTGTCACCATTAACAAAAATCAACTCAAAGTGGATCAAAGATCTAAACCTAAGACTGCAAACTATAAAACTACTGGAGGAAAACTCTAGGGTAACTCTGGGAGACATTGGGGTAAACAAAGATTTTTTAAGCAAGTCCTTCAAAGTACAGGAAATAATCCCCAAAATAGACAGGTGTGATTACATCAGATTAAAATTTTCTGCACATCAAAGGACACTATAATTAGTGTGAATTGACAACCTTCAGAATGGGACAGAATTTTTGTTAACTATCTCAGATAAGGGACTGATTACCAGAATACACAGAGAACTCAAGTGGCTTACCCAGAAGAAAATGATTAACCCAATTAAAAGATGAGAAAATGAGCTGAATAAACAGCTCTCTAAGGAAGACATACCAACAGCCAAAACGCATATGAAAAAAAATGCTCAGCATCCCTCATTGCACATCAAAACCACAATGCAACATTATCTAACTCCAGTCAGAATGGTGAAAATTAAAAATAATAATAATAATAAGTGCTGTTGGGGATGTGGTGAAAGGAAAAAACTCCTACATTGTTGATGGAAATGTAAATTGGTTCAGCCACTGTGGAGAACAATATGGAGGTTCCTCAAAGACCTTAAAATAGATCTACCATATGATCCAGCAATTCCACTCCTGAATATCTACCCAAAGGATGGGAGAATCAGTCAGAAAAGCACTTGCACAACTATATTTATTGCAGCACTATTCATGATTGCTAAGACATGGGACCAAACAAAATGTCCACAAATGGATGAATGGATTGAAAAAGTGTGGCACATATACTCTATGGATTATTATTCAGCCAGAAAGAACAACAAGGCCCTGGAATTTGATAGAAAGTAGACAAATATGGAAGATTGATGCTGAATGAAGCAAATCAGGCTATGACATTGTATGTCTCCGCTTAACATATACAGACTGTTGGCACTCTATGGCAGAGACCAAAAGACTGGAGGACATAAAAACATCAAAATTTGTTGTGGACACTAGAGACAAATTGGAAGGAGAGTGTGGGAGAGGAAGAGTGCAATAAAGGAAATTAGGGGGAAAATAAGGATAGATAAGATATTTGTGGGACACAGATATGGTTTGTTCTCTGTTGAGGATGTGTATAGTATTCTCAATTGAACTGATATGTGTATCATACTGGGTAAAATCTCCTTACAATCTAAATGATGAATAGTGATTGAATGTATAAATAATCATAAAAAATAAAGTAAAATAAAAAATTAAAAGTAAATCTTTGCCTAAAAATATAATAATGCACCCTTTTAACTGGAGAAATGAAGTAAAATGGTAGTTTGACATATGGACATGCAAATTTTGTAATAGCCAGAGATATTTATTAACAAATAATATTTAAATATTGTCAATTTAAGTTATTGTTTTGTTGCCAATTGTAAATGCAAATATAGAATAATAAAGTATCAGAAGTAAAACCTCTGGTATTTATTTATTTTGTTTTTGACAGATTTTTGCTATAGGGCATATATACTTGCCAGAGAGACAGGGAGAGACATAGAGACAGAAAGTGAGAAATCATCCCCCAAGGGAGATAGCCACATCACATCCCTTCTCTTCCAGTGGCCTCTCAGGATATTGGGCACACATGCGCACATGCTCGGCATCAGTTTTAAGCTACTAGGTCCAGGACTTGAACTGTAGTCAACTACATGGGAGTCCAGTGACATAACCATTACATCATCTGCTGGCCCCAAAACTCTACTATTTAATATGGTAGCCACTAATCACATGTGTCTATTGAGCAGATGAAATAACAGTGGTGTGTCCTTTGCTGTGCAGAAAGTTCTTAGTCTGATATAATCCCATTTGTCTATTTTAAGAATTATTGCCTGTGCTCTGAAAGTCTTATGTAAGAAGTCTTTGCCTACCTTAATGTCTCCCAATGATTCCCCAGTGTTTTCCACCACTTATTTTATAGTTTGAGATGCCAGGTTTAGATGGGGGTTAAGTTTTATCTTTCTGCAGGTGGATGCCCAGGTTTTCCAGCACCATTTACTGAAGAGGTTTCACTTTTCCCAATGGATTGACTGCTATACTTTGTCAGGAATCAGTTGGCTGTAAGTTTTGGGGTTTATTTCTGGGGTCTCTATTCTATTCCATTGGTCCACCTGTTTCTTTTTGTGCCAACCATGCTGTTTTGATGATCAAAGCTTTATAATATATCTTGGGGTCAGGGAGTGATATGCTACCCATTCTACTCTTCTTGCACAGGATTGCTTTTGTCAATATGAGGTGATTTATGACTCCAGACAAATTCTATGATTGTCTTTTCTATATCTGTGAAAAATATCTTTGGTATTTTGATTGGAATTATGTTAAATATGTAGACTAATTTGGGTATAATTGGCATTTTGATTATATTAATTCTTCCAATCCAGGAACATGAGATATACTTCCACTTTTTTATGTCATTTTCAATATCTTTTTGAAGATTTTCATAATTCTCTTTGTAAACGTCTTTGACTTCCTTAGTTAGGTTTATCCCTATGTATCTTATACATTTTGTGGCTACGATGAAAGGGATTCCTTTCATCAGCTCTACTTTGTTCAACTTGTTTTTCATATACAGAAATGCTATGGATTTTGGAATGTTGATTTTGTATCCTGCCACTTTACTGTATTCATTTATTAAGTCAAGAAGGTTTTTAATGGAAACTTTTGGGTCTTCTAAGTGTACCATCATGTCATCTGTGAATAAAGATATTTTCAACTCTTTTGCCTATTTGGATGCCTTTTATATTGTTCTCTTTTCTGATTGCATTATCTAGGTCTTCCAGCACTATATTAAAAATCAGTGGAGAAAGTGGACAGTCTTGTCTTGTACTAGTTTTTAGTATTTAGTATAATGTTAGCTATAGGTTTTTCATATATGACTTTTTATTATATTGAGAAATGACCCTTCTATATCAATCTTACTGAGTGTCTTAATCATAAAAGGATGTTGTATTTTATCAAATGCTTTCTTTGCATCAATTGAAATTATCTTATAGTTTTTATCTTTCTTTCTGTTAATATGGTGTATTACATTTATGGTTTTGCATATGTTGAACCACCCTTGCATCCCTAGAATAAAACCTATCTGGTTGTAATTAATAACCTTTTTAATATGCTGTTGATTATGGTTACTAAGTATCTCATTGAGAATTTTTGCATCTATATTCATCAGAGACATAGGTCTGTAGTTTTCCTTTTTTGTTGTATCCTTATCAGTTTTGAGAATGAGGGTGATGGACGCTTCATAGAATGAATTTGGAAGGGTTCCTTTCTTTTGGATCTCTAGATATAATTTGAGTAGAAGGAGGGGTACCTCTTCTTTAAAAGTTTTGTAAAATTCAGCAGTGAAGCCATTCAAACATGTACTTTTCTTTGTTGGGAGATTATTTATTACTGATTCAAACTCATTGCTTGTTATGGGTCTATTCAGGCTTTCTATGTTCTCCTGAGTCAATCTTGGTACATTATTATCCAGCAATTTGTCCATCTCATCCTGGTTTTCTTGTTAGTTCATGTATAGTCACTCATAGTTTCCTCTAATGATGTTTTGTATTTCTATTATGTCTCTTGTGATGTTGCCTGATTCATTGTCAATTTGATTTATCTGGTTCCTTTCTCTCTTCTTCTTAATTAGTCTAGCTAATGGTTTGTCAATCTTGTTTATCTTTTCAAAGGACCAGTTTTTAGTTTAATTTATTTTCTCTTTTTATTTAATTTTATCTATTTATTAATTTACATTTTTTATACATTTAATCACATTATTTAGCTTACAAGGTGAACATTTCAGTATGTGAACATTTCTCCCCGGTCGAGTTGATCAAAATATAACACTACCTCCCTGTCCCGACAATGCTCTGTCTCTGTATCCCTCCTCCAAATGTCCTTCCCCAGGCCCCACTCCTCCACACACACCACATCTGGCATTCACACCCATATCTTGTGTTTGTACATCCTTTAGCCCATCAGTTTCAGTCATAGAGTGTGGACACTCGGTATATATTAAGTGGGGACATACAATGTCTCTCCTTCATAGTCTAGCTTGCTTCACTCAGCAGTAAATCTTCCATATTCTTCCACTTTCTGTCAAAAGCCGGGGTTTTGTTGTTTTTTTATGGCTGAATAGTATTCCATAGAGTATATGTGCCACAGTTTTTTGATCAATTCATCCACCTGGGGGCATTTGGGTTGGTTCTTTGTCTTAGCAATCATGAAAAGTACTGCAATAGTTTAATTTATTTTCTATGTAGTTTATTTTCTACTTCATTTATTTCTGCTGGAATCTGTATTATTTCTTTTCACCTGGCATTTTTTGGACGTTTCTGTTGTTGTTTTCCCACTCCCTGAGGCATGATGTGAGGTTGCCCTTTTGCCGCCTTCCATCTTTTTGTAGTGTGCACTAATTGCTATGAACTTCCTTCTTAAGACTGCTTTTGCAGTGTCCCCCAGATTATAGAAGCTTGTGCACTCACTGTCACTTGTTTCCATGAAAATTTTCATTTCAGTCTTAATCTCTTCAGTAGTCATGATGTCATTGAGAAGTAGGTCATTTAGTTTCCATATATTTGTGCGTTTTTCAGGGTTTCACCTGAGATTAATACCAAGTTTAATTACATCATGATCAGAGAACATACTGGATATAGTTTTTATTCCTTTGAATCTATAAAGCCTGGTTTTTTGCCCTATCATGTGGTCAGTGTTTGAGATGGTACCATGTGGGGCAGAGAAAAATGGATATTTTGTGTTTTTTTTTGGGGGGGTGGAAAGTTCTATAGATGTCTGTCAAGTCCATCTTATTTATGGTATCATACAGGTCCTGAATCTCTTTGCTTATTTTTTGTCTCATTGATAAGTCTAAAGGAGATAATGTGGTGTTGAGATCTCTGACAATTAGTGTGTTACAGTTAATCTCTCCTTTTAGATCTAGCATCCTTGCCTTTACATGTTTGGGTAATCCAGAGCTTGGTGCACAGATATTTATATATCTTCTTGATGAATTAGCACTTTTTCTACTATATAATGTTCTTCTTTGTCTTTGTGTATGGTTTTTGTCTTAAAGCCAGAGAGAGACAGAGAGATAGAAAGCGAGAAATCAACCCCCAGGGGGGATGGCCATGTCACAATCCCTTCTCCTCTATACTCCTCTCAGGATCTTGGGCACGCAAGCAAATGTGCCCAGCGTGAGTTTAAGCTGCTGGGTCTAGGACTCAAACTGTCGACTCGTCTGAAGTTGATACATTTTATCAGGTTTTCTTTATTCAAGAAAGTTTTTATCCTCTTTTCCCATATGAAGGATAATCTTGTCAGGTATAGTATTTTTGGTGGAAATTGTTTTTAATTTAACACTTTGAATATATTTTCCCATTCTTTCCTTGCTTGCATTGTATCTGATGAGAGGTCTGGTATTAGCTTGATGGGATAGCGTTTGCAAGTAACTTGATGTTTCTCTTTTGCCAATCTTAGTATCTTGTCTTTGTCTGTGGTTTTGACCAATCTAGCTATGATGTGCCATGGAGAGGATTTTTTTGGATTGATTCTTTTTGGGGTTCTTTGTATTTCTTGCTTCTGAATGTTTGAGTTCCTCTCTAGACTTAGAAAATTTTCTTCCAGGATTTCATGGAATAGAATATCAATGCCCTTCTTAGTTTCTTCACCTTCTGGGATACCAAATATTTGCATGTTTGGGCATTTCATAGTATCTAGTATTTCTTGTATTTTATCCTCAGTTTTCCTGATTGCTTTCTCAGTATACTTGATCATTTTTTCTAGGGCATAGGTTTTGTTTTCTACTTCTGAAATTCAATCTTCTGCATGTTCTAACCTGCTTTTAATACTTTTGTGGTAGTTTTAATTTTCTGTATTACAGCCTTCATATCTAGCAGTTCCTTTTGATTATTTTTATGATGTCCAATTTTTCTTTCATATCATGGAAGGATTTCCTCATCTCTTGGAGCTCAATGTCTTTTTTCTTTTGCATCTCATAGTTTTATTACTAAATATTCTCAATTCTTTTACTGACACTTTGGTAATATCCTCTAAATTTTCCCTACTTAAAGAGGAGTTATAGTGTTTCCTTGCTGGAGATGAATTATTTGATTCTCTCATTCTTGATAATCTCTGATTTTTATCCATTTGGTAATGTATTCACTTTTGGATAATTTTTGGGAGAAGAATTCTGTAACTGTGAGCTCTTCTGTATCCCTTACTTTGAAATATTTTGATGCTATTTTGTCCCTTCTACTGTGTCCTCCAGTGTTGGAATCACAGGACTTTTGAAACCGGATTTATGAAGAAGAATTTCACTTTTTACAACCAGTACATTGAGGGACAATGAATTCTCTGAAACTCACAATCCTCAGGTGTTTAGCTATTTTGCATGTAGATTTCTCTAGACAGTGGGTAGAGGCTGAGCAATAAAATAATAAAGTGAGGTAAAAGGAAAAGAAAGTGGGACACAGAAATAGGAAGAAAAGGCAAGAAAAAAAGAGGGAAAGAACTAAAACAAAAAGAGAAAAAAAAAGAAATCACCTTGAAGAAAATAAAATTGGGTTAAAAATGGAAAACCATGTGGCACTCAAGCACTTCGAGTGAAGATGCAGCAGAGGCAGAGATGGAGATGCCTGGATGCTTTCCGTCCTGATTAGCACTGGGATCTGGAAGCGGGGGCCCCTGCCTGGGGGAGCGTCACAGGCATAAAACTTAACCCAGAAGGGGCAGCAGAGTCAGAGATGGAGATACCTTCAGTCCAATTCTATTTCTATTACATATTTATAGGTAGAATTTATTCTAGATACTTGAGGGAATTGAAAATTCACACCTAATTCAATTTGGCAAGACAAAAACAATTTATTTTGACCAGCTTTAAATAATTTCTTTTTCTTACTCATTTCCCATATCTTAACACAACTTACTTTTATGAGTAATTATTATAGCAAATGTTTCCCATAAAACTATTTTTAAGTGTAAAAGGGCATCTTTTCACAAAAAAGATCATTATTATTATTATTATTATTATTATTATTATTATTAGAGAGGTTTTTTGCTATAGGGCACATGCGCTCGCCAGAAAGACAGAGAGAGACAGAGAGATAGAAAGCGAGAAATCACTCCCCAGAGGGGATGGCCACACCACAATCCCTTCTCCTCTATTCTCCTCTAGGGATCTTGGGCACGCATGCACACGTGCCCGGCATGAGTTTAAGCCACCGGGTACGAGACTCAAATCATGGTCGACTACATGGGAATCCAGCAACATAGCCATTACACTAACTGCTGGTCCCACAAAAATTATTATTTTTTACATTCGATTACTGAATATTATTACAGAATATCAAATGAATTTTCCCATCATGATTACACTGTATATTAGTCAGATTAAAGTAGTACCATACACATCATCATCAATAGATAACTTTCCAATTCCACGCCCCTTAAAAGTTTCTTTTTTGTTCATGTATAGGTATATATCAGCTGTGCTAGCTATTGGATATATTTAGACTAATTAAGTTCATTAGAAAATCAATTAAATGGGGGGGAAGGCATAGAAAGCAACCATTGATACCAGAGACAGTGTGGGAGGAGGGTGGGACATGGCAGAGGGTGAGGGATAAGGAATCAAGTATGGCAAAACAGAAAACAAAGTATACAAAACATAAGAATTGGAAAATTATTTGCTGAAAACATGTATGTTGATGTCTTGATTGAGCCAATACACAGTGTATTTTGGATGGAAAATTCATTTGTATGTTGTAATGATGTATAGTGAATTGATGTAAAAAATAAATAAATTTAAAGAGAAAAAAATAAATAAAAGTTTCTTTTTTTCTTGATTCCTCCCTTTTACTCTCCCTCACTTCATATCCTTTTTTTAATTTTTTTATACATTCAATTATCTCATTTAGCTTACAAAGTGAATATTTCAATATGTGAACATATTTCCCTAGCCCAGTTGATTAAACTATAAAATATCTTCAACAGATAAAACCACATTTCTTTGTCCCATTAATGCTTTGTCTCTGTATTTTTCTTCTAAATGTCCTTCCTCAGGCCGTATTTTTCCACACACACTCTATCTGGTATTTACACCCATATATTGTATTTCTATATCCTTTAGTCGATCAGTTTCAGTCACAGAGTGTGGACACTTGGTATATATTAAGTGTGGACATACAATGTCTCTCCTTCATAGCCTGGCTTGCTTCACTCAGCAGTAAATCTTCCATATTCTTCCACTTTCTGTAAAAAGCCATTTTTTTAAAAAAATTTAAATTTTTCATTTTTTTATGGCTGAAGAGTATTCCATAGAGTATATGTGCCATAGTTTTTCAATCCATTCATCTTTTCGGGGGCATTTGGGTTGGTTCCATGTCTTAGCAATTGTGAACAGTGCTGCAATAAACATCGATGTGCAAGCACTTTTCTGATGAAGAATTCTTCTGTCCTTTGGGCAGATTCCAGGAAGTGGAATTGCTGGATCATATGGTAGTTCTATTTGTAGATTTTTGAGGAATCTCCAAATTGTTCACCACAGTGGCTGAACTAATTCACATTCCCACTAGCAGTGTAAGAGAGTTCCCCTTTCACCACACCCCCCGCCGGCACTTATCATTTTGTGTTTTTTTTGTTTGTTTGTTTGTTTTTTTACATTTTTAATACATTCAGTCACATTATTTAGCTTACAAGGTGATCATTTCAGTATATGAACATATTTCCCCGGTCGAGTTGATCAAAATATAACAACACTACTTCCCTGTCTCAACAATGCTGTCTTCTTATCCCTCCTCCAAATGTTCTTCCCCAGGCCCCACTCCTCCACACACACCACATCTGGCATTCACATCATCCTCTTGTGTTTGTACGTCCTTTAGCCCGTCAGTTTCAGTCATAGAGTGCGGACATTCGTTATATATTAAGTGGGGACATACAGTGTCTCTGCTTCATAGCCTGGCTTGCTTCACTCAGCAGTAAATCTTCCATATTCTTCCACTTTCTGTCAAAAGCCAGGGTTTTGTTGTTCTTAATGGCTGAATAGTATTCCATAGAGTATATGGGCCACAGTTTTTCAATCCATTCAGCCATACGGGGGCATTTGGGTTGGTTCCATGTCTTAGCAATCGTGAAAAGTGCCGCAATAAACATTGATGTGCAAGCACTCTTCCAATGAGGAATTCTTCTGTCCTTTAGGTAGATGCCAAGAAATGGGATTGCTAGATCATATGGCAATTCTATTTGTATTTTTTTAAATTAAATTTATTTATTTACATTCATTCACTGTACATCATTACAGCATACAAAGTGAGATTTTCCATCTAGAGTACACTGTATATTGTCTCAATCAAGCACATCAACATACATGTTAGAGAAAGACATACATAGACTGAAAGTGAAGGGTTGGAAAAAGGTTTTCCATGCAATTGGGAACCAAAAAAGATGAGAGTCTATTTGTATATTTTTGAAGAATCTCCAAATTGTTCTCCACAGTGGTTGGACTAATTTACATTCCCATCAGCAGTGTACAAAATCATGTCATCTGCGAATAGAGAGAGTTTCACCTCTTCTTTTCCTATTTGGATGCCTTTAACTTTTTCCTCTTTTCTGATTGCGTTGGCAAGGACTTCTAGCACTATATTGAAAAGGAGTGAAGAAAGTGGGCATCCTTGTCTCGTACCCGTTTTTAGTGGGAAAGCTTTCAGCTTTTTTCCATTCAGGATGATATTCGTGATGGGTTTTTCATAGATAGCCTTTATTGTGTTGAGAAATGAACCTTGTATGCCAATTTTGCTGAGCGTCTTGAACATAAAGGGATGTTGTATCTTATCAAACGCTTTATCTGCATCAAGCGATATGACCATATGTTTTTTTTTTCTTTTTTCTTTTTAATATAGTGTATTACATTTATGGTTTCATGTATGTTGAACCAACCTTGCATTCCTGGAATAAAGCCTACCTGATCATGATGTATAATCTTTTATATAAGTTGTTGGATACGGTTTGCTAGTATCTTGTTGAGAATCTTTGAGTCCATACTCATCAGAGATATTGGTCTATAGTTTTCCTTCCTTGTCCTGTCCTTATCTGTTTTGAGGATAAGGGTGATGGAGGCTTCATAGAATGAATTAGGGAGAGATTCACCCTTTTGGATCTTGAAAAATAACTTGAACAGAATGGGGGTTAACTCTTCTTTGAAAGTTTTATAGAACTCAGAGCTGAAGCCATCAGGGCAAGGGATTTTCTTTGTTGGACGGTTATTTATTACTGATTCAATCTCCTGGCTTGTTATGGGCCTATTTAGGCTTTCTATATACTCCTGGCTCAATCTTGGTAGATTATACGTGTCCACGAATTTGTCCATCTCATCCAGATAGTCTTGTTTCTTGGAATATAGTTGTTCATAATATCCTCTAATTATGTTTTGTATTTCTGCTTTGTCTGTTGTTATATTTCCTGCTTCATTGCAGATTTGATTCACCTGGTTCCTTTCTCTCTTCTTAATAAGTCTCACTAGTGGTGTATCAATTTTCTTTATCTTTTCAAAGAACCAGCTTTTATTTTCTGTATAGTTTGCTTCTTTTCTATTTCATTTATTTCTGCTTGGATCTTTATTATTTCCTTTCTCCTGGAGTTTCTTGGATCATTTTGCTGTTGCTTCTCCAATTCTCTGAGGCATGATGTTAAGTGATCCATTTACCTTCTTTCCGTCTTCCTCTTATGAGCACTAATGGCTATAAACTTCCCTCTTATGACTGCTTTTGCAGTGTCCCAAGGATTATGGAAACTTGTGTCCTCATTGTCATTAGCTTCCATGAATCTTTTGATTTCGGACTTTATTTCATCCGTAGTTGTGGAGTCATTCAGTAGTAAGTTATTTAGTTTCCATGTATATGAGTATTTTTCAGGATTTTTCTTGAGATTAAACTCAAGTTTAATTCCATCATGGTCAGAGAAGATGCTGGGAATAGTTTCTATGCATTTGAATCTGTAGAGGCTTGCTTTGTGCCCTATGATGTGGTCATTCTTCGAAAAGGTTCCATGTGGGGGTGAGTAAAAAGTGTACCTCGTGGTTTTTGGATGAAAAGTTCTATAGATGTCTGTTAAGTCCATTTCGTTTATGGTATCATTCAGATCCTTTATCTCTTTATCTATTTTTTGTCTATATGATCTGTCCCAAGGGGATAGTGCAGTGCTGAGGTCTCCAACAAATAGTGTATTGCAATCTAGCTCCCTTTTTAGATCTAACAGTCTTTCCTTCACATATTTGGGTGCTCCTATGTTGGGCGCATAGATATTTATAAGAGTTATATTTTCTTGATTGATTGATCCTTTTACTACAATATAGTGCTCTTCTTTGTCTCTTCTAACAGTTTTTTTTTTTTTTTTTTGGAGAGGTTTTTCGCTATAGGGCGCGTGCGCTCGCCAGACAGACAGAGAGAGACATAGAGACAGAAAGCGAGAAATCACCCCCCAGGGGGGATGGTCACGCCGCAATCCCTTCTCCTCCATTCTCCTCTCGGGATCTTGGGCACGCACGCACACGCGCCCGGCGTGAGTTGTAAGCCACTGGGTCCGAGACGCGAACCGCGGTCGACTACATAGCATTACGCTAACTGCTGGTTCCCTCTTCTAACAGTTTTTGTTTTAAAGGCTATATTGTCAGAAATTAGTATCTCAACTCCAGCTTTTTTTTGGTTCCCTATTGCATGGAAAACCATTTTCCAACCCTTCACTTTCAGTCTATATATGTCTTTATCAATGAGATGGGTTTCCTGCAGGCAACAGATAGAGGGTCGCTGGTTTTTTTTTTTTTTTTTTTTTTTCCATTCGACCAGTCTGTGTCTCTTGATTGGGGAATTTAATCCATTCACATTCAATGTTATTATCGACGTAACTGGATCCTTCCCGACGTTTAAGTTGGCCATTGTCACAGCAGTCTTTTATTCCTTGTTTCTGTCTGTTAGATCTTTAGTTTTCCTGGAACAGTGCTTTCTTAAGGGTTTCTTGAAGAGCTGGTCTGGTGTTGGCAAATTCCCTCAGGTCTTGTTTGTCTGAGAAGATTTTAATCTTTTTTTCCCATATGAAGGATAATCTGGCAGGATACAATAGTCTTGGTTGAAATTGTTTCTCTCTTAGCACTTTCAATACATCTTCCCATTCTTTCCTCGCTTGCATTGTTTCTGTTGAGAGGTCCGGAGTTAGTCTGATGGGATGACCTTTGTATGTTACTTCTCGTTTCTCTCTTGCCAGTTTTAGTATCATGTCTTTATCTGTGGTCTTGGATAGTCTGGCTACATGTGCCTTGGAGAAGATCCTCTAGGGGTGATTCTAACTGGGTCCTTTGTATTTCTTGGGTCTTGATGCTTGAGTGCCTCTCTAGACTCAGGAAATTTTCTTCCAGGGTTTCATGGAATAGATTTTCCATGCCGTTATTGGTTTCTTCACCTTCTGGGATGCCAATTATTCTGGTATTTGGGCATCTTATGGAATCTAGTATTTCTCGTATATTATCCTTGTTTTTTTTAGTTATTTTCTCTATCTTTTTCATGTTTCTTTCTAGGTCAGAGGTTTTATCTTCTACATCAGAGATACGATCTTCAGCATGATCTATTCGACTTTTAATACTTTCAAGGGAGTTTTTGATTTCCTCTGTTCCAGACTTTATCTCTAATAGCTCCATCTGGGTATTTCTCCGAGTGTCCATTTCTTCTTTCATATCTTGGAATGACTTTCTAATCTCCTGTAGTTTGTTGTCTCTTTTCTGTTCCAACTCAAAGAATTTGTTCACCATAAATATTCAAAATTCTTTGTCTGACATCTTGGTAACATAGTCCATTAGCCCTGAAGATGGAGAGGAGTCACTCTGTACCTTTGATGGAGAAATATTTCCTTGTTTATTCATACCAAAGGTTCTTCTTCTACTTCTAGCCATTGGAAGGTGTACTAAATTTTAAGTACCTGTTAGGCGAATGTTTCACTAGCTAGGAGTATCTTTCCCTTTTCTTGGGAATTGACATCTGCTGAAGTCTCTGTTCTGTTGTTTTTAGTAATGTGGTCTCAAAAAATATACTATAATCAGGTGTCTGACGAGCAGTATCTCGTTTTTCACAGTTGGTTCCATATAAGGGAGGAAGCAATATAACAATATATGACTAGAAAAATTCAAATCTCTAATTTTAGACCTAGCTAGTCCCTCTGGCAAGATGGAAGAAGAAAAAGAGGAGATAATATAAAAGAAAAGAAAGGAGGAGAGAGGAGGAAAAGGAAAAGTTGCGTGCCACACATCAGCGCAGCGCACGATTTCGCCAGGTGCCTTCAGATGTAGCAGGCTGCTGCAGCCAAAGGTGCAGTCTGTGGAGAAACAGAGGGAGAAATTTACACAAGAATGGGGGACAGTAAAAAAGAGAAAAAAAAATGGAGGAACTTTCTACCTGCCTAGGGGTCTGGGTGGATTCTGGACTGGGGGTCTGGAAGGGAGTCAGTGGGGGCAGCGTGCCCCCTTGCCCACCAGGTGCCTTCAGATGTACCTGACTGCTGTGGCCAAAGGTGCAGTCTCACTTTTTGTGTTTTTAATCTTAGTCATTCTGTGTTTAAGTGGTATCTTATTGTTCTTTTGATCTGCATTTCTCTTACAATGAGGGATGTTGAGCATTTTTTCCAATGCTTTTTGGTTATTCATATGTCATCTTTAGAGAGTGTATTTTTTTATAACTCATTCTCTCATCTTTTTATAGGTTGATCATCTTTTTTCCAAACAAGTTGAGTTCCTTGTGTATTCTCGTTATCAGTCCCTTATCTGATGCATAATTTACAAAAATATTTTCCCATTCTGAGGGCTGTCACTTGACTCTAATTACTGTGTCTTTTGCCATTCAGAAAATTCTTAGTCTGATGTAATCCCACTTGTCTATTTTGGGGATTATTGACTGTTCTTTGGGGGTCTTATGGAAGAAGTCTTTCCCTACCCCAGTGTCTCCCAGAGTTTCTCCAGTGTTTTCTAGGAGCAATTTTATAGTTTGAGGTCTTCGATTTAGATCTTAAATTACTATTAAAAGATGGGAGAATGAGTTGAAAAAAGACACTCTCAAACGATGATATATGAATAGCTAAAAGGTATATGAAAAAATGCTCAGCATCCCTTGTTGAAAGAGAAATGCAGATCAAAACAACAATGAGATACAGCCTAACCCCAGTCAGAATGAGTAAGATTAAAAATAAATAAATAAAAATAAAAATAAAATAAAAAATGGTAAGTGCTGGTGTGGTGAAAGGGGAACTCTCTTATGCTGCTGGTTGAAATCTAAATTGGTCCAGCCACTCTGGAGAACAATTTGAGATTCCTCAAAAATCTACAAATAGAACTACCATATGATCCAGCAATCCCACTCCTTGGTATCTACCCAAAGGACAAAAGAATACTTAATCAAAAAAGTGGTTGCACATCAATGTTTATTGTGGCACTATTCACAATTGTTAAGTCATTGAACCAACCCAAATGCTCACAAACTGATGAATGGAGAGAAAAACTGTGGCACATATACTCTATGGAATACTATTCAGACAATAAAAAAAAAAAAAAAAAAAAAAAAAAAAAAAAAACCTGGCTTTTGACAGAAGTGGAAGACTATGGAAGATTTACTGCTGAGTGAAGCAAGCCAGGCTATGAAGGAGAGACATTGTATATTCACACTTAATATATACTTGAGTGTCCGCACTCTATGACTGAAACTGATTGACTAAAGGATATAGAAACACAGTATATGGATGTACATACCAGATATAGTGTGGGTGAAGGAGTAGAGTCTAATGAAGGACATTTAAAAGAAAAATAGGGAGGTAAAACATTAATGGGACAAAGAAATGTGGTGTCATCTGTTGAAGATGAACTAGGGAGAAATGTTCACCTGTTGAAATATTCATTTTGCAAGCTAAATAGTGTGATTGAATGTATAAATAAAATGAAATAAAAAGATGTGAAAAAATTAAAAAAGAGTAAAAGATAGCTTATTAACTGATACATTTCATGTACATGAGAGACATTCAAAGAATGAGTAGCCTTCAGTTAGGTGACTTTCATTCAGGCTTGTACAGCAACTTTAACAAAGAAAACCAAATATTCAGAGTAGTGACAAGACAAAATAAAGTAATCTGAGTCTCTAGGGGTAGAAACCGCAGAAAGGTGGTAGAATGGAAGATTAATGCGGTTTTATAAAGCTTGTTATTGTGGGTTCCTCTTGGGTAGTCTCCAGGCTGATAAGGGTCCTCAGCTGTCTCCAGGTTCCCTCCATTCCCCCCATAGAAAGTGGGCATGATTTCCCTGTGTCTGCAAATCTACCTCCTTCTTTCAGCCATGGCAAGAGGGCAAGATTGGTAGTATTTGGAAGAGGATTTTTGCATTTATGTATGTTCTTTAAGTGTATATACCTGAAAATTTCTTTACTTAATGGTGATCTTATTGGGCTTTAGTATGAGGATAATGCTGACCTTCAAACAAGTGTGAAAATTTTCTTTCCTTTTTAATTTTTTTTGGAGACTTTAACAAGGATTTGGCATTAGATCTTCTTTAAATGCTTGATTGAGTTCACTAGTGAAGCTATGTGACCCTGGGCTTTTCTTTGATGAGAGGCTTTTGATCACTAATTCAATCTCCTTACTCATTACTGATCTATTCAGACTTAGTGTTTCTTCATGATGTAGTCCTTGTAGGTTGTGTATTTCTAGGAATTTATCCATATCTTTAGGTTATCTAATTTCTTAGCATAGAATTATTTATGGTAGTCAATAATTATATTAATATTTCTGTGGATTGGTTGCAATAGTTCCTTTTTTCATTTATATATTTATTTGAAATAGTGTGCCCATCAACAGAGACTTAAAGTCATTATTTATGATGTTCTCTTTAAAATTAGATAGAAGAGAAATGTTATATACTAAAACATTTTTCTACTCTCTTTTTTACTTCCCTCTGATACTCTCTTTTTTTATCTTTTCTTCTCTTTTTTTTGGAGAGGTTTCCGCTATAGGGCGCGTGCACTTGCCAGACAGACAGAGAGAGACATAGAGACAGAAAGCGAGAAATTACCCCCCAGGGGGGATGGTCATGCCACAATCCCTTCTTCTCCATTCTCCTCTCGGGATCTTGGGCACGCATGCACACGTGCCCAGCGTGAGTTTAAGCCACCGGGTCCAGAACTCGAACCGCAGTTAACTACATGGGAGTCCAACAACATAGCCATTATGCTAATTGCTGGTCCCAAGAACAACTTCTATTAATTGCTTTTAATCTGTGTATAGATCATGCTTTCTTGTTTCTCTGCATGTCTCATAGTTGTTTATTGAAAATAATATTTAAAAAATAAATATCAGGGCCAGCAGATGGCATAGTGGTTAGGACACTGGATTCTCACATGGTCAACTGTCATTCAAATCTCAGACCCAGCAGCTTGAAACTCATGCTGGGTGCATGTACATGTGTGCCTACGCTTTCAAAAGAATGGAAGAGAAAAGACTGTGGCATAGACATCCCCTCTGTGGTGTAATTTCTCACTTTCTGTCTCACTATCTCTCTCTTTATAACCAGCACACACATCCTATAGCAAAAATCTCTCATATAAATAAATATCAGAAATTTGCCACTTTGGAAAACAGAGTCTCTTCCCTATTTAGGATTAGTTGATGTTTCCATTTGTTGTTTGTTGAGTGACTTAAAAAAATCTTTACAGGGACCAGCAGTTCATGTAATGGCTATGTCACTGGACTCCTATGTAGTTGTCTGCGATTTGAGTCCCGGACCTGGTGGTCTAAACTCACACTGGGCATGTGTGCATGCGTGCCCAAGATCCCGAGAGGAAAATGGAGGAGAAGGTATTGTGGTGTAGCCATTCCCCCTGGGGGGAGATTTCTCACTTTCTGTCTGTCTCTGTCTTTTTGGTGAGCACATGTACCCTATAAGCAAAAACCTCTCCAAAAAGAAAAAAATCTTTTCTTTATTTTTATTTTTTTATTTCAATTTATTTATTTGCATTCATTCACTGTACATCATTACAGCATACAAAATGAGATTTTCATCCAGAGTACACTGTATATTGTCTCAATCAAGCACATCAACAAACATGTTATTGTCAGCAAATGATCTTCCATTTCTTGTTTTCTGTATGTTTTGCTTTTTTCCCCCATACTTCATTCCCTATCTCTTAGCCTCTGCCATCTCCCACTCTCCTCCCACATATACCGTTTCCCCCCCACATTTTATTGAATCACCAAAGACCCTAATCAATCCAAATACCCTCATAGCAAACACAGGTGACACACACATTTCCATGAACACAAGTCTAACTTTACACATCCTATAAAGTAGCACCTAGCTGGGGCTACATATCCTACTGCATACATTGAATAGATATATTTTTTTTCCTGAAACTTTTTTTTTTGTAACTCAATTTACATTCCTTCCCTAAGCATCATCACAGCACACAAAGTGCAATCTCCCATCCAGTACACACTGCATAGTGATTCAATCATGCACATTACAAAAAATTTTTCCAATTCCAGTTCCTAGAATTATTTCCACCCCTCTTTCTGACCCTCTGTCCCTTCCTACCCTCCTCTCACACCACCTCCGGTGTCCAAAATTGTCCTCCATTCCCTTCCCACCCACATTGTATTGATCACACAATTTCCACATAACCTAACTACTTTCAATGGTGAGTTCACTCGTTACTACTAAGAAAACCAGTTTTAACTTAAATCAAAGAAATGCCAAGGAACTTTGCTTTAAGCCAGGAAACAGGTTGGGATTCTGTCCAAATGGTAGGTGCATGAACCTATCAGTCTCATGTACTTTTATCTTCTGTTCTGGTTCAATTTTCCTGATTAAATTCTGGGATATAATATTCAACTCTGAACTTGTCCCTATGATTAAGTTGGCCACTTTCTTAGTTTTTGGACTCTTATTTCCATGTGTCTGTGTTTAATTTTCCTGATACAGCACACCCTTGAGAACTTCTTGGAGATCTGCTCTGGTGCTGGTAAATTCTTTCAGGTTTTGTTTATCTGAGAATGTTCTTGTCTTTTCTTCCCACCTGAAAGATAATCTTTCTGGGTACAGTATTCTTGGCTGAAATTGCTTCTCTCTTAACACTTGGAATATATTTTCCCATTCTCTCCTCGCTCGTATTGTTTCCGATGAGAGATCTGCTGTTAGCCTGATGGGATGTCCTTTGTAGGTAACTTGATGTTTTTCTCTTGCTAATCTTAGTATCTTGTCTTTGTCTGTGGTTTTTGTAAACCTGGCTATAATGTGTCTTGGAGAAGATCTTCTTGGGTTGATTCTATTTGGGGTCCTTTGTATTTCCTGGGACTGGATCTTCGAATGCCTCTCTAGGTTTGGAAAGTTTTCTTGCAGGATTTCATGGAATAGATTATCAATGCCCTTATGGGTCTCCTCACCTTTTGGAATGCCAATTACCCGGATATTTGGACATTTGATGTTATCCAGTACTTCTTGCATATTCTCAAATTTTTGTGCCATTTTCTCAGTCTTCATGGTGGATTTTTCTAGGCCAGCCATTTTCTCTTCTACATCTGAGATTCTATTTTCTGAATGATCTAGTCTGCTTTTAATACTTTCAAGGGAGGGAACCAGCAGTTAGCGTAATGGCTATGTCGCTGGACTCCCATGTAGTCGACCGCGGTTCGTGTCCTGGACCCGGTGGCTTAAAACTCACGCCGGGCGCGTGTGCGTGCGTGCCCAAGATCCAAAGAGGAGAATGGAGGAGAAGGGATTTCGACGTGACCATCCCCCCTGGGGGGTGATTTCTCGCTTTCTGTCTCTATGTCTCTCTCTCTGTCTGGCGAGCGCACGCGCCCTATAGTGAAAAACCTCTCCAAAAAAAAAAAAAATACTTTCAAGGGAGATTTTTACTTCTTGTATTAGAGACTTCATCTCTAGCAGTTCCGTTTGAGTCTTTTGTAAAGTGTGTAATTCCTCTTTTAGGTCTTGCAGGAATTTCCTCATCTCCTGGAACTCGTCAACTTCTTTCTCCTTTCTCTTTAGCAGTTCATTATCTCTCTTCTCTTCCATCTCTGTTAGCTTAGACATTATGAATGATCTGAATTCCTTATCAGACATTTCCATGATTTTCACTGAACTGCTTGTGGATGAAGAAGTGTTACTCTTTTCCCTTGGAAGAGAGGTATTTTCTCTTTTTCCCATATTTCTTGTGATCCGGCGGTGATTTCTTGTCATCTGATGGATGTTGTGTTTCTTTCAAATTCTTGAAGTTCAGCCTTAATATTCAGGAGCAAGCAGACAGAGGTGATCTAGAATCTCTTTACCATTCTGTTGTGATCTTAACATTTATTATTACTATTATTTTTACATTAAATCACTGTATATATTATAGCATACTAAATGCATTTTCCCACCCAGAATATACTGTACATAGATTCAATCAAAGATATTACCAAACATATTATCATCAACAGATAATTTTCTATTTTTGTATCTTTTAAATATTTCCCCTTGATTACCTCTCCCTCACCCTCCCACATTTTCCACTTTCCTCCCACACTGTCTCTGCTGTCTGCAAGTTGCTCCCCATTCCTTTTTACTGTCCAGTCTTTCAGTTTCTGCCATAATGTACAGACATTCCATATATATTGAGTGGGGGCTTGCAATGCCTATCTTTCCTAATATGGCCTGCTTTGCTTGGTAGTAAATCTTCCATATTCATGGAACCAACTCAAATATCTATGAACAGATGAATGGATTGAAAAGGCATGGCACATATACATTGTGGAATAATACTTAGCCACAAAAATCAATGACACCATAGCGTTTGGTAGAAAGTGGACGAATATGGAAGATTTATTGTTGAGTGACTTTTCTGAATTAAGTCTGTAAATTCTGTATTCTTTGCTTTTGTTTTTTATTTTTATGTTTTTCACTGAAGTCTCTGCTCAAAAGGCTTAATGGTGACCTAATTATTGCATAGATATTTCCTTAAACTTTTGGAATTTATAAATCTTTTAGATTTTTCAGAAGGCACTTTATGTGTTGGAACCTGCCTTCAAAACATAGCTTGGACAGTTGTTATCTCTGCCTTTGCCATCATTACTTGTTTCAAGTTCAGACAGAGATAAATACTGATAAGTTGCTGATAAGGTGATGGTATCTCATTTGCCAGGTTTTTCTTTTAAACTTTTTTTCTTAGTGTATTATATTCTCTGTTATCCACCATATCAGGCAAATATGAAATTATTATAAATAATTGCCACTAATTATTTTCAACAAATGTCCAGGAAAAAAGTTTTTTCACACTAGATAAGCTCTGATTTGGGTCAAATAAATAATTTTGTGAGTTGACCTTCTAGGGGAACACACAGATTAAAAACAGTTCTTTGGTAATAAGGATTTTAAAGAATCCCTGAACTATTCTGGCCGTTCCAATAGGTGACAGACTGCTAGCTTTCACTGTTATTGTGAGGTGTTGGTTTTTAAGGCTATTGCATATTGCAGTAGAAGAGTTGAATTTAGAGCATGTTGAAGTGCCAGAAACCAAATTTTCTTACCAAGATTAACCTACATTTTTTGAACAAACACTACCTATATTTCTACATGCCATTGATTAGTTTCCAGAGTTATGAAAAAACTGACTGAGATAGTTTTGCCAATTTTGTCTTTGATTTTACAGAGGAAATAATCTTCAGAAATTCTTAGCCATTTTCACTGACATCACTCTTTATTTACTATTTTTGTGACTTCCTTTGTGTAAAGGTTTTCCAAAACAAAAATTACAAAAATAAATTTTAACCTGTTTGTATTAAATCACTAGAAAAAAATATTTGAATCCACCTATCTGAATGATCTGACTGTCATGTAACCATTTTTTAAGTCATAATTTTTCAGACAATTCATCCTATTAGACTATTAGAAATTTGACTATTTTCTAATCTCTTCTTGAGCAATGGATATTGGTCTGAATGTTAAGTAGAATGGGCCAACCATATAGCTATGAAAAAGTTTAAATTCTATTTTAAAACTTTGATTTTTACTTATCTTTAAAGTAGTAAATCTTGTGTATCACTTCTTTGAATTAGGCAGTACTCTACTTCAGCTTGACTCTTTTACTTCCCATGAGCTCAGCTGAAACATAAATATAAATAGAAGTCAAACTCTATTTAAGTCTTCAGACCTATGAACCAGACTTTGTTAGATAGAGTGTCTCATGTTTTTGACAAGGGAAAATCCATGAAAATTTCAAAATAATCTGCTGGATATGAGTCTCCAGTGTGAATCTTGATGACAAGATAAACTGGTCATGTTACCAGATTGACAAATAGTCTGGAAGAAAAAGGCTATGTCAGGAGTTTTAGCAGAGTTGTGTTACAAGTTTGAAAGAAAAGGTAGAGCAAAGTGCCAGACCCAGAGATGGGGCTGATGCAAAAATAATATGAGAATTCCAGAAATACTAGAATGAAGATGTATGATGAGAGTAAAGTAAACCATAGAAAAGGTTTTATCACTTCATATAACTTTTTATGCACATGATATAACTTTCATAGTTCTCATGAAGTTAGAAACACTGCCTATAAACTAAAGCATAGAGACTCCTATTAAACTAACTCAAGTTCATATAGGTCTTGGTCATTTAGTGAGAAATCTTGATGTTATTGGGTAAATGATGGGATTTGATTTGACTGAGAATTTTACATAGTTTATTCTGCAGGAACTAGTCATACCATGAATATTCTAAGGTTACAAAGAATATGTATTTTTAGAGAATAGATACTGAAAAAGTCATTATAGATTAATAATCTTGATTTGCCTTTAAGTCCCAGAAGTGAGAGGTTTTGGGTGATAAATTTTGGACTGAACAGATCTGTAATAGAACTTCATTCATCTAGAGTAGAACATTTTAATCAATATACAGAAAAACTGAGTGACTTCACTCTATTATTTCCCTAGGTACTAGAGAAAATATAAACACCTTTGTTATTACTATTCTGAGAGTAATAAAAATTTAATCCTAAGAGAAGCAGCAAAACAAGAATGAAAATGAATAGAAAGAAAAGGTTGAGAATGAAGAGGAGGAGGGAGAGGAAAAGAAGAAGAGAAGGAAAAGAAAAAATTTGCTTCTAAAGCTGACTACAGAGTTCACTTGATTTGCCCACCCCAGGGATTCTTCTTAAAAAGGAAGACTGTGAGATCATAACTCCTAACCATCTTATGATACCAACTACAATAAAACTAAAAGAATAGTAGAAACATTCTGCCAATAATTTAGTAAATTACAAGAGAAAATGGGCCACATGGACCCAGACCTTTAATCATTTTGCATACCATATTGAAAGTTCCATAGGCTAGGGTTATGGATCATTACAATGTTCTGAACCTCAGCATTGACATATTCTAAGAGGATCTTCCTCAAACAGTTGATGTTACAGATAGAAACTTATTGTTATCTATGAGATGTAATAGAATAAATGTAATATTATCAAAAAGATTGGAACACAAAGGAAAATATAAATAGGTAAATGTATTTTAACAGTATAACAGTATTCCATGGTGTGTATACATCACATTTTGATTATTTAGTCACCTTTCAAAGGATGTCTTTTCCATATTCAGATTTAAACTGTTAGAAAGACATTCATGTATAGGGTTGTTTTTTATTTTTTGCATGTTCTTACTTTTTTACATTTAATCACTGTACATTATCACAGCATGCAAAACAAATCTTTCTGGCATGAATACACTGAATATCAGCCCAGTTAATGACATTACCATACACATTATCAACAGAAAATTTTCCATTTCTGTAACCATCATGTTTTACTTTGTTTCCCCTTATTCCCTCTTGCCCTTCATTGCCCACCTTCCTCCCCCACTGTCTCAAATATCCACAGTTGCTCTCCATGCTTTCATACCTTCTAATATTTCAGTTTCTGCTATAGAGTACAGGCAGTCAGTATATATTAACATTTAATATATACATCGAGTATATATTAAAGGCCTCTCTTTCAGTCTGGCTTGCTTCACTTAGCATAAAATCTTCAATATTTGTCCATTTTCTATCAAATGCCAGGGTCTCATTGTTTTTTATGACTGAGTAGTATTCCATAGTGGATATGTGCCACACTTTTTCATCTATTCTTGGACGTTTCAGTTGATTCCATGTCCTGCCAATTGTGAAAAATGCTGCAATAAACGTTGATGGGCAAGTGTTTTTCTGACTGAGTTTATTCCTATCCGTTGGATAGATACCCAGGATTGGAATTGTTAGATCATATGGTAGTTCTATTAGTAGGTTTACGAGGAACCTCCGTATTGTTCTCCACAGTGACTGTCCAAATTTACTGTAGAAGAGTTCTCTTTTCACTGCACCCTCACCATTACGTTTTTTGGAGAGGTTTTTGCTATAGGATGTGTGCATTTGCCAGAAAGACAGAGAGACAGAAAGTGAAAAATCATCCCCCAGGGGGGATGGCCACACTGCAATCCCTTCTCTTCCATTATCCTCTTGGGATATTTCACACGGATGCACACACACCCAGCGTGAGTTTAAGCCAACAGGTCTGGGACTCGAACCACGGTCAACTTCATGGGAGTCCAGCGACACAGCCATTACACCAACTACTAGTCCCTATTTTTAAAATCTTAGCCATTCTGACTGACATTAAGTGATATATAATTGTGATTTTGATTTGCATCTCACTTATGATAAAGGATGTTGAGCATTTTTTCTTATTTTAAAAATCTTATTTATGGGAACCAGCAGTTAGCGTAATGGCTATGTCGCTGGACTCCCACGTAGTCGACCACAGTTCACGTCACGGACCTGGTGGCTTAAAACTCACGCCGGGCGCGTGTGCGTGCGTGCCCAAGATCCCGAGAGGAGAATGGAGGAGAAGGGATTGCGGCGTGACCATCCCCCCTGGGGGATGATTTCTCGCTTTCTGTCTCTAATGTCTCTCTCTGTCTGTCTGGCGAACGCACGCGCCCTATTGCGAAAATCTCTCCAAAAAAATGTATTTATTATTATCATAACCTTGTTTATATTACATTGAATCACATATATCTTTACAGTGTATTACATTTCTTTTTCCAGAAGGAATACTGTGCATGTCAGTCAAGACAAAGACATTACTATCCACATCATCATCATCAAATAGCTTTTCATCACTTTTTTCCAGATTGTTATATTTTTGTTGTCATTATTTTTTAAACATTCAATCACTATATATTATTTTGCGTGTAAAAATAATTTAAACAACATGAAATACTTCTCAGACCAGTTTAGTTAAGAATACTATACATATCATCATCAACAGGTAATAAACCATTTCTGTGTCACACTAATGTCATGCCTCTCTATTTGTTCTCTTGCTATCCTTCTCCATACTCTTCTCCCACCTCGTTATACCCTGTCTTCATCAATGCTAACAATTTTCACTACTTTTATACATTCCAATATTTCAATCTCTATCATAAAGTGTAGATAGTCGGTATATATTACGTGCATACATACAATATCTTTTGTTCGTATCCTCGCTTGCTTCACTCAGCAATAGATCCTCCATATCTGACGACTTTCTATCAAATGCCAGGGTCTTGTTTTTTTTTTTTTTTTTTTTTTTTTTTTTTTTTTTTTTTTTTTTTTTTTTTTTTATGGCTGAGTAGCCTTCCATAGAGTATTTGTGCCACATGCTACACTTTTTCAATCCATTCATCAGTTTGTGGGCATTTAGGTTGGTTCCATTTCTTAGCAATCGTGAATAATGCAGCAATAAAAATTGATGTGCAATCGCTTTACTGACTGAGCATTCTCTTGTCCTTTGGGTAGATAACCAGAAGTTGGATTGCTGGATTAAATGGTACTTCTATTTGTAGATCTTCAAGGAACCTCCATACTGTTCTCCACAGTGGCTGAAGCAGTTTACATTCCCACCAACAGTGTAGGAAAGTTCCCTTTTCACCACATTCCTGCCAACGCTTATCACTTTTGATATTTTTAATGCTTACCATTCAAACAGGAGTTAGGTGGTAACTCATTGTGGTTTTAGTCTGCAACTCCCTTATAATGAGGAATGTTGAGCATTTCCTCATATGCTTCTTGGCTATTCGTATGTCTTCCTTAGAGAGATTTTTGTTCAGCCTATTTTTCCATCTTTTAATTCGGTTAGTCATTTTTTTTTTCAAGTGAGCTACTTGAGTTCCCTGTGTATTCTGGTTATCAGTCCCTTGTCTGAGGCATATTTTACAGAAATATTCTCCCATTTTCTGAGGGTTGTCGATTCACACTAATTACTGTGTTCTTTGCTATGCAGAAACTTCTTAGTCTGATATAGTCCCACCTGTCTATTTTAGGGATTCTTGCCTGTGCTTTGAGAGTCTAGTTTAAGAAGTCTTTGGATACTCCAATGTCTCCCAGAATTTCCCCTATATTTTCCACGAGTAGCTTCATAGTTGGAAGTCTTAATTACAGATCTTTGATTCATTTTGAGTTGATTTTTGTTACGGATGAAATATTCAGGTGGATAGATTTCATCTTTATGCAGGTGGACACCCAATTTTTTCCAGCACCATTTACTAAAGAGGTTTTTCTTTTCCCAATGGATCGACTGGTATCCTTTGTCAAAAATCAGTTGGGTGTATGTTTTTGGGTTTATTTCTGGAGTCTCTATTCTATTCCACTGGTCTACTTGTCTGTTTTTGTGCCAATACCATGCTGTTTTGATTATCACAGCTTAACAGTATATTTTGGGGTCAGAGAGTAATATGTCACCCACTCCACTCTTCTTGCACAGGATTACTTTGGGAATATGAAGTTTTTTATGATTCCAGACAAATTCTATGATTGTCTTTTCTAGATATGTGAAGAATATTTCTGGTATTTTTATTGGAATTGTGTTAAATATGCAGATTAGTTTGGGGAAAATTGTCATTTTGATTATGTTTATTCTTCCAATCCAGGAATGTGGGATATTCTTCCACATTTTTTTTTTCATTTTCATTATCTTTTTTAAGATTTTCATAGTTTTCTTGTAAAAGTTTTTTACTTCCTTTGTTAAGTTTATTCCTAGGTAGCTTATATATTTTTTGGCCATGGTAAAAGGGATTCTTTTTTCAGTTCTACTTTGTTCAACTTGTTGTTAGTATTTAGAAATGCTATACAGTTTTGGATGTTCATTTTGTATCCTGCCACTTTACTGTATTCATTTATTACTTCGAAAAGTTATTTCATGGAAACCTTTGGGTCTTCTAATTATACCATTATGTCATCTGCAAACAAAGATATTTTCACCTCTTTTTTGCCTATTTGAATGCCTTTTATATTGTTCTTTTTTCTGATTGGATTGACTAAGGCTTCCAGCACTGTATTTAAAAAGTGGTGGAGAAAATGGGAAGCCTTGTCTAGTACCACTGGAAAGCTTTTAACTTTTTCTCATTTAGTACAATGTTAGCTATAGGTTTTTCATAGATTGCTTTTATTGTGTTGAGAAATGACCCTTCTATACCAATCTTACTGAGAGTCTTAATCATGAAAGGATGTTGTATTTTATCAAATGCTTTATTTGGATCAATTGAAATGATCTTATCGTTTTTATTTTTCTTTCTGTTAATATGGTGTAGTTTATTTATGGTCTTGCGTATGTTGAACCACCCTTATGGATAAAGCCTACCTGGTCATAATGAATAATCTTTGTTATAGATTGTTGGATATGATTTGCAAGTATCTTGTTAAGAATATTTGCATCTAAATTCATCAATATTGGTCTGTAGTTTTCCTTTTTTGTCATGTCTTTATCTGTTTTGGAAATGAGGATGCTGGAGGTTTCATAAAATGAATTTGTAAGATTTCCTTCCTTTAGGATTTTTAGAAATAATTGGAGTAGGATAGGCATTAACTCTTCCTTGAAAATTTTATAGAATTCAAAAGTGAATCCATCCAGACCTGGGCTTTTCTTTGTCAGGAGGTTATTTATTACTTATTTAATCTCATGACTCGTTATGGGTCTATTCAGGTTGTCTTTGTCCTCCTGATTTAATCTTGGTAAATTATATGCATCCAGGAATTTGTTCGTTTCTTCCATGTTCTCTTGTTCCTTGGCATATAGTTGCTCATAGTATCCTCTAATGATGTTTCATATTTCTATTATGTCTGTTGTAATGTTACCTGTTTCATCACATATTGAATTTATCTGGTTTCTTTCTTTCTTCTTTATTGGTCTAGCTAATAATGCATCAATCTTGTTAATCATTTCAAAGAACCAACATTTGCTTTCATTTATTTTCTGTACATTTTGTTTATTTTCTATTTCATTTATTTCTGCCCAAATCATTATGAATTCTTTTCACCTGGAATTTTTGGGTTTCTTTCTTTTTTTTTTTTTCCATTTCCCTAAGGCATGATGTTAGGTTTTCTACTTACCACCTTTCCATCTTTTTCTTATGCTCACTAATTGCTATGAATTTCCCTCTTATGACTGCTTTTGCCGTATCACATAGATTAGGAAACTCTTATATTCATAATTGTTTGTTTCCATAGTTTTTTTTTTATTTCAGACTTAATTTAATAAGTAGTTAAGAAGTCATTCAGAAGTAGGTTGTTCAAGGTCTATGTGTTTGTGTATTTTTGAGGGTGTTTTTTGAAATTAATATCGAATTTAATTCCATCATGATCAGAAAAGTTGGTGGATTCAGTTTCTATGACTTTGAGTCTGAAAAAGCTTGATTTGTGTCCTCTCATATGGTTAATCTTTGAAAAGGTTCCATGATGTGGTGTGAAAAGTGTATATTTTGGGATCAGCAGTTAACATAATGGCTATGTCACTGGACTCCCATGTAGCCGACCATGGTTTGAGTTCCAGACCTGGTGGTTTTAACTCACACCAGGCATGTGCCCAAGATCCTGAGAGGAGAGTGGAGGAGAAGGGATTGCGGCATGGCTATCCCCCTGGGGGTTATTTCTCTCTTTCTCTCTCTCTGCCTCTGCCTTTCTGATGAGCGCACATGCCCTATACCATAAACCTCTTTAAAAAAGTGTATATTTTGTGGTCTGAGGGTGAAAAGCTCTATAGATATCTATCAAGCCTATTTGATTTATAATATAATTTTGGTCTTGTATCTCTCTACTTTTTGTCTAGAAGATCTTTCTAAAGGAGATAATAAGATGTTGAGATCCCCACCAATTACAGTCTTGCTCCTTGTTTCTCCTTTCAGCTAGAGCAGTCTTTCCTTCACATACATTGGCACTCCTGAGTTGGGTGCATAAATATTTGTAAGCATAATGTCTTCTTGCTTAATTAATCCACTTACTATTATATAATGACCTTCCTTGTCTCTTCATTTTTTTATCAGCTAGGTGCTACTTTATTTTTTTTATTTCATTTTCTTTTATACATTCAATCACAGTATAATTTGGCTTGAAAATGGATATTTCAACAGGCGAACATTTCTCCCTAGTACAGTTGATGAAACTACTAAATATCTTCAATAGATAATACCACATTTCTTTGTGAAATTAATGGTTTGCCTCCTTATTTTTCTTCTAAATGTCCTTCCTCAGACCCTCTTCTTTCACACACACTATATCTGGTATTTACATCTATATACTGTGTTTTTATATCCTTTAGTCAATTAGTTTCAGTCATAGAGTGCAAACACTTAGTATATATTAACTGGGGAATACAATGTCTCTCCTTCATAGCCTAGCTTGCTTCACTCAGCAGTAAATCTTCCATATTCATTCCCTTCCTGTCAAAATCCAGGGTTTTTTTATGGCTGAATAGTATTCCATTGAGTATATATGCCACAGTTTTTATATCCATTCACCTGTTCGTGGGCATTTGGGTTGTTTCCATGACTTAGCAATTGTGAATAGTGCTGCAATAAACATCAATGTGCAAGCACTTTTCCAATGAAATATTCTTCGGTCTTTTGGGTATAATTCAAGGACTGGGATTTCTGGATCATATGGTAGTTCTATTTATAGAGGAATCTCCAAATTGTTTTCCACAGTGACTGGACCAATTTACATTCCCGCCAGCAGTGTAAGAGAGTTTCCCTTTCACCACACCCCCACCAGCGCTTATCGTTTTTTTTTTTTTTTTTTTTTTTTGGAGAGGTTTTTCGCTATAGGGCGCGTGCGCTCCCCAGACAGACAGAGAGAGACAGAGAGACAGAAAGCGAGAAATCACCCCCCAGGGGGGATGGTCACGCCGCAATCCCTTCTCCTCCATTCTCCTCTCGGGATCTTGGGCACGCACGCACACGCGCCCGGCGTGAGTTGTAAGCCACCGAGTCCGAGACGCGAACCGCGGTCGACTACGTGGGAGTCCAGCGACATAGCCATTACGCTAACTGCTGGTTCCCCTTTTCTGTTTTAAGAATAAGGATGATAGAGGTTTCACAGAATGAATTAGGAAGAGTTTCACCCTTTTGTATCTTTAGAAATAACTTGAGCAGAATGGGGGTTAATTCTTCAATGAAAGTTTTGTAGAATTCAGGGGTGAATCCATCAGGGCCTGGGCTTTTCTTTGTTGGGAGGTCATTTATTACTGATTCAATCTCCTGGCTTGTTATGGGCCTATTCAGACTTTCTATATCCTCCTTGCTCAATCTTGGTAGATTATATGTGCCCAGAAATTGGTCCATTTCATCCAGATTTTCTTGTTTCTTGGCATACAGATGTTCATAATATCCTCTAATAATGTTCTGTATTTCTACTACGTCTGTTGTTATTTTGCCTGCTTCATTGAAGATCTGATTCACCTGGTTCCATTCTCTTCTTAATAAGTCTTGCTAGTGGTGTATCAATTTTCTTTATCTTTTCAAAGAACCAGCTCTTACTTTCATTTATTTTCTGTATAGTTTGCTTATTTTCTACCTCATTTATGACTGCTTGTATCTTTATTATTTCCTTTCTCTTGGAGTTTTTGGATCTTTTTGCTGTTGCTTTTCCAATTCTCTGAGGCATGATGCTAGGTGATCCATTTCCTTTCTTTCCATCTTCCTCTTATGTGCATTAATTGCTATGAACTTCCCTCTTTTGACTGCTTTAGCAGTATCCCAAAGATTATAGAAACTCGTTCCCTCATTATCATTGGCTTCCATGAATGTTCTGATTTCAGTCTTTATTTCTTGAGTAGTTGTGGAGTCATTCAGGAGTAGGTTATTTAGTTTCCATGTATTTGAATATTTCTGAGGATTTCTCTTGTAATTAAACTCTATTTTAATTCCATTATGGTTGGAGAAGATGCTGGATATAGTTTTTATGCCTTTGAATTTCTAAAGGCTTGCTTTGTGCCTTATGATGTGGTCAATCTTTGAGAAGGTTCCATGTGGGTGTGAGAAAAAACGTATCTTGTGGTTTTTGGATGGAACATTCTAAAGGTGTTTGTTAAATCCATTTGCTTTATGGTATCATCTAGATCCTTTATCTCTTTACTTATTTTTTTGTCTAGATGATCTGTCAGGAGGAGATAGTGCAATGTTGAGGTCTCCAACAATTAGTGTGTTGCAGTCTATCTCTCCTTTTAGATCCAACAGTCTTTCCTTCACATATTTGGGTGCTCCTGTGTTAGACGCATAGATATTAATAAGTGTTATATTTTCTTGATCGATTGACCCTTTTACAGTTTTTTTTTTAAGAGCCTATTTTGTCAGAAATTAGTATCATGATTACAACTCTTTTTTGGTTCCCATTTGCATGGAAAACCTTTTTCCAACCCTTCACTTTTAGTTTATGTATGTCTTTATCAATTACGTGTGTTTTTTGTAGGCAACAGATAGAGGGTTTCTGTTTTTTAATCCATTCAGCCAGTCTGTGTCTCTTAATTGGATAATTTAATCCATTAACATTCAGTGTTTTTATTGATGTTACTGGACCTGTCCCAACGTTTAAGTTGGCCATTGTCTTAGTTGTCTTTTATTCCTTTGTTTCTGGATGTTACTTCTTTAGTTTTCCTTGAACAGTACTTTCTTCAGGGTTTCTTGAAGAGCTGGCCTGGTGTTGACAAATTCTTTCAGGTTTTTTTGTTTGAAAAGATTTTACAATCTTTTTTTCTCATATGAAGGATAATCTTACAGTATATAATTATCTTTGTTGAAATTGTTTCTCTCTTAACACTTTCAATACATCTCCCCATTCTTTTCTTGCTTGTTTTTTTCCATTGAGAAGTCTGGTGTTAGCCTGATGCGGTTACCTTCATAAGTCACTTGTAGTTTCTCTCTTGCCAGTTTTAGTATCTTATCTTTATCTGTGGTATTAGCCAGTCTGGCTATGATATGCCTTGGGGAAGATTATCTTGGGTTAATTCTATTTGGTATCCTTTGTATTTCTTGGGTCTGGATGCTTGAGTACCTCTCTAGATCTGGGAAATTTTTTTCCAAGATTTCATCGAATAGGTTTTCCATGCCCTTATTAGTTTCTTCATCTTCTGGGATACCAATTATTTGGATGTTAGTACTTCTAATGGCATCTAGTATTTCTTGTATATTATCTTTCTGTTTTTCTGTTATTTTCTCTATATTTTTGGTGGGTTTTTTTTCCTAGGTTGGAGATGTATCTTCTACAACAGAGATTAGGTCTTCAGTATGGTCTAAATCGACTTTTAATATTTTTGAGAGAGTTTTTGATTTCCTATATTACAGACTTCACCTCTAATAGTTCCATATGATTCTTTCTTAGCATGTCTATTTCTTCTTTCAGATCATGGAAGGACTTTCTATTCTCCTGTAGTTCATTGTCTCTTTTTTATTCCAATTCGTAGAATTTGGTCACCATGCATGTTCTAAATTCTTTCTCAGACATTCTGGTAAATTCCTGTTTTTCCAAGAAATGGAAGGGAGTCACTGTGTTCTTTTGATAGAGACATATTTCCTGCTTTATTCAGTCCTGAGGATCTTCTACTTCTAACCATTGGGAGATGTGTTCCCTTTGGAATGTCTTTTAAGAGAACGTTTCCTCGAATAGGAGCTATTGTGTTTCCCTTTTGCTGTGGACTGAGGACTGTCAAAGTCTCTTTTCTGTTGTGTTTAGCAATGTGATCTGAGGAGTATTCTATTCAGGTGTATGAAGAAAAATATCTCCTTTTTCACAGGTGGTTCAGTAAAAGGGAGGATCCCAGAGAGTCTTAAAATACTAGTATATTTCAAAACTGTAATTCTAGACCTTTCTAGACTGTCCGGGAGGGCAGAAATAAAGGAAGAGAGGATCAAATCAATGGGAAGAAAGTAATAAGAAAAATAAAGAAAAAGTTGTGAGCCATGCTAGTGCGCGGTGCGTGATTTCTCCAGGGGTCTGAAAATGGAAGTGGGGTGGCTGTAGAGCTGAGGGCGTTCCTGTGTGGCAAGGAGAAGTGAGAAATTTACAAATGAAAGAAGAGGAGATGGTAAAAAAAAGCCTACTTGGCTCATAGAGATAGGGGTCTCTGGCTTGGGGGTCCTGGAACTGGAGCTGGGGTGGGGGGGTCCTGCTTCAATATCCCTTAGGCATTGTTTCCTACAAGAGGTCCAATGTTAGCCTGGTGGGGTGACCTTGGTAAGTAACTTGATGTTTCCCTCTTGCTAATTTTAGTATTTTGTCTTTGTCTATTTATTGTTTTGGCCATAATGTGTCTTATTATTTGTCTATAATGTGCCTTGGGGAGGATCTTCTTGGGTTGATTCTATTTGGAGGCCTATGTATTGCTTTGGTCTGGATATTTAAATGCCTCTCTAGGTTTGAAAAATTTTCTTCCAGGATTAAATGAAATAAATTATCAATGCCCTTATTATTTTCTTTTTTTTCTGGGATACCAATTATTCATATGTTGAGGTGCTTGATGGTATCCAGTATTTCTCTTATATTTTCCTCATTTTTCTTGGTTGTTTTCTTAATCTTTTTTATACTTTTTTCTAGGTCTGAGGCTTTACCTTTTACATTCAAGATTCAATCTTCTGCATGATCTAATCTACTTTTAATACTTTCAAGGGAGATTTTAATTTTCTGTATCACATTCTTTATCCCTAACAGTTCTATGTGATTCTTTCTTTTAAGGTGTCTATTTCTTCTTTCATATTGTGAAAGGACTTCCACATCTCCTGGAGTTCATTGTCTCTTTTCTCTTGCATTTCAATTAGTTTGGTCACTAAAAATCTTCTGAATTGCTTATCCATTACATTCATGACTTTCATTGTGTTGTCTGTGGTTGATGTGTAATTAATATTTTCCCTTGAGTGAGAGACATTTTGTTGGTTGCTCATATTTCTTGTGCCTCAACAATTGTTCTTAGTCATCTGGTGATTTATACTTTCCTTCCTAAATTATTCAAGGTACCTCTTGAGTGTTCAAAAATGTTCAGGAGTAGAAAATTGGTGATCAGTCTTCTGGTCTGCCTCCCTGTTTCTCAACAGTACTCTCTGCACTGTTGTCACAGATCCTGGGTGACTCAACATCCTCACTGTTTCTCAAGAATAGGTGTGCCTCCAAGTGAGTTGTAAAGCTTCACCTCAGGAGCAAAGAAACACGCACTGCGTGCTATTCAAAACATCAAAGTCCTGAGAGTCCAAAGGTGAGTGGGGGTTGGTTTGAGCCACAGTTCTCAGTCCTTATACCCTGCACTCACAGGTAGCTTGGCGTTCAGCAAGGCCGCTTGCTTCAACTGGTCTCTGGATGGAGTGGGAAGGAGCACAAGTTTGTCTTAAAGTCCCAAGTCACAAACCTGAAATCCAAAGGCAAGTGCAGGTCTCCTTAGGGCCTACAGCCACAGATAGCCTCTTGTTGTCTTTGAAATTCCTGAGATGTATTGTTGTCTGTTTGTCACCTTTTTGTTTTATTCTTATGGACACTAATTGCTATGAACTTCCCTCTTATAACTGCTTTCACTGTGTCCCATAGGTTATGATAACTTATGTACTAATTATTATTGGCTTAAATGAATTTTTTTATTTCAGTCTTAATTTCCTTGGTGATTGTGAAGTGTGAAGTCACTAAGGAGTAGGTTGTTTATTTTTAATATGTTTGTGTATTTTCCAGGGTTCTTTCTTTAGTTGAATTCAAGTTTAATTCCAAGTGGTCAGAAATGATGCTAGGTATAGATTTATCTATTTGAATTTGTAAAGGCTTGTTTTGTGCCCAGTCTTATGGTTGATATTTTTTCCTCTAATCATTTACTTATTCATTTTTAATATTTCCCACAAACACTTACTTTACATATAAAAAAATCTTGCTCAAGCTACATGGTTCTTGACAGTTAATGAACAACATTCAAAATTTCAAAAGGGTGAATTTTAAAGATAATGTTTGAAATATTTGTTATAATTTTGTGGCTCTAACAGAGACAATATGGTTTTAAATATTTCTGAGAAAATAACTTACATGTCAACTACTCAAATTGTTGAAAAGCAAACACCCAGCACACAATTCACAGATAAACCTTCTCAATCCAGCCCTGCCTACCAAGTATTCTGTGATATACCATCTGCTAGCAAAGATCAGTCTCTTTTTCTTCCTTCAAAGTCTTCCTCAAAATTATCCTCTGGTTGGGCTGCTCTTTTGCAATCTCTAATTACCACAATTCTGAACTGCAAAAGTACAGGTTATTTTACTATATGTGTTTTTTCATATAGCTTCTCTAATCTTCTAGGCAAGGCAGAACTGTTTATGGTGCTGGCCATCTTCCCAAGAGCTTCTGTTGGCTTACTTGAGCGCTACCTTAGTTACATAGTTTTCTGGTTTAATCTTCAGATATGATATTCCAGTCAAAACCCCATCAAATAATGAGCATATCCAATTTCTGATTCAAGGCAACAGACATTATTGAATTTATGAAAATAACCATTCTGCCACAAAATAAGAATACTCGCAAATATTTTCCAATTCCAGAGGGGTCAGCAAGGGAAAAAAGTGTTTCCATTTAAAGAAACAAACAAGCAGAAAAAGCATTTTAACAAATTGCTAAACCTATCAACAGCTCAAAAGAAATCCTTAAATTGGGAAAATCAAAGCATAGTAAAGAAAAAGACAGTAATGTTTTACTCAAAAGTCATAAAATTTTATTTCACCAATTCGGGCTTATGTAATTAACATTTCTTCTGTTAAATTTGCAGCATTACTGTGGTCTGATCTTTCCGTTTAAATCCTGGAATTTAACATTCAACATTATCATTGAAATTTACTCTCTCTAACATTAAGTTGGTCATTTCCTTGGTTGCTTTTATTCTATTTCTGTATGTGTGTCTTTAGTTTTTCTGGTAAAGCACTCCTTTAGAAACTTTTTGAAGAGCTGTCTGGTGTTGATAAATTCTTTTAGGTATTGTTTATCTGAGAATATTTTTATCTTTTCTTCCCACATGAAAGATAATCTTGCCAAGTATAGTATTCTTGGTTGAAATTGTTTTTCACTTAACACTTTGACTATATTGTACCATTTTCCTTGCTTACATTGTTTCTGATGAGAGGTCTGATGTTAGCCTGATGGGACAACTTTTATAAGTGATCAGATGTTTATCTCTTGCCAATTTTAGTATCTTGTCTTTGTCTATGGATTTGGCCAGTCTGGCTATAATGTGCCTTGGAGAAGATCTTCTTGGGTTGATTCTATTAGGGGTCCTTTGTATTTCTTGGGTCTGGACATCTGAATCTCTCTCTGCATTTGGAAAATTTTCTTCCAAGATTTCATGGAATAGATTATCAATGCCCTTATTGCTTTCTTCACCTTCTGGGATACCAATTATCCCAATGTTTGGGTCCTTTTTTTATCTAGTATTTCTCATATAATATTCTCATTTTTTTCTGGTTATTTTCTCAGGTTTTTTTTTTTTTTTTCTAGGCCAGAGGTTTTTGCCTTCAACATCCTAGATTTGATCTTCAGCATGGACTAATCTGCTTTTAATACTTTCGAGGGAAGTTTTGATTTCATGTATTGCAGCCTTCATCTCTAACAGCTCCATTTGATTCATTTTTATGGTGTGTACTTCATCTTTCATATTGTGCAAGAACTTTCTCACCTGCTGGAACTCATCTCTTTTATCCTCCATCTTCTGGAGCTCATTGTCTCTCACCTCTTGCATCTTATTTTGTTTTTCATTATGAATATTCTGAATTCTCGTTCAGACCTTTCCACGAGTTCCATTGTACTGTCTGTGGATGATGAAAGATTGTTCTTTTCACTTATTGGAGAGATATTTTCTTGGTTCCTCATATTTCTAGTGTTTCTGTGGTGGTTTCTGGTCATTCTGTGACAAAATCTCTCCTCTACTTGTCTGAACTTTTCAGGGGTCTAGGAGATAATATTTAGAGCATAACTTTAGTTGCCTTGTTCCCTGAACTTGCCAGGACATACTTCAGATTTAAATTGGCTTCTTGTCTGAGTGTTTTGGGGTTCTAGAAGATGAGGTTTAGAACATAACTTTAGTTGCCATGGTCCCTGAATGAGCTAGGACACACCTCAGATTTAAAATGGCTTTTTGTCTGAGTGTTTCTTTTATGGTTGATCTTTAAAATGTTCCAGGTGGGGGTGAGAAAAATGTGTATTTTGTGGTCGGATGAACTATTCTATAGATTTTTGTGAAGTCCATTGATTTTTGGTATCATTAAGGTCTTGTATTTCTTTATTTTTTGTTTAGATGATCTGTCCAGAGAAGACAGTGGAGTGTTGAAATCCCCAATTATTGTATTGCCATCTATCTCTCCTTTTAGATCTAATTTTCTGTCTTTCATGGATTTGGGTGCGCCAGTATTTAATGTGTAGATATTTATAAGTATAATATCTTCTTGGTGAACTAGCTCTTTTAATACTTACGTAGTGTCCTTCATCTCTTATTACAGTTTTAATACTTTATAAGATTTTGTTGTTTTGTGTTTATTATTTCTATTTGTCTCTCTTTTATTTTCCTCATGTAGTATTCCCTTATTGAAGAACTGCTCTAGTGTTTGTGAATTCTTTCAGTTTTTGTTTATCTGAAAATGCTTTTATTACTTCTTCCTATTTGAAGTATTATGTTTCCAAATATAATATTTTGGGTTGGAATTCATTTTCTTTTAGTATTTTTAAATATGTCTTCCCATTCTTTCCTTGCTTACATCATTTCAGTTGCTAGATCTGAAGTTAGCCCGATACCATAGCCTTCGTACATTACTTGATGCTTCTCTTTCCATTCTTAGAATCTTATTTTTGTCTTTTTTATGAATATGACTGTCATATGCCATGGAGAGGATCTTCTTATGTTGATTCTATTTGGTATTCATCATGCTTCCTGGATTTGTATGTCTTTATGTTTCTTTAGATTTAGAAGATTTTTAGATAGTATTTCATGAAAGAGGCTTTCTATGTCTTACCATTTATTTTCACTTTCTGTAATTCTCATTATTCAGACATTTGAGTATTCCATGGTGTCTAGTAGTTCCTGTATATTATCCTGTATATTATTCTCATTTGTCTTTGTCTTTTTCTTTTTTATATTCTTTTTCATGATTTGGATTAACTCAATGGCTTAGTCTGCCAGATCAGAGATTCTTTCCTCTGCATGGTCCAATCCTCTATTGATTCTTGCACTGTGTCCTTCATCTGCAAAAGTTCTGTTTGATTCATTTTTAGAGTGTCTACCTATTTATAGGATTATTTATTTGTATCATAAAATGATTTTCTAATCTGTTGGAGTTGATTGTCCATTTTCTCATGCATCTTATTGAGCTTTCTTACAATGAATAGTCTGAATTGTATTTTTGTCATTTCTGGAATTTCTTGTTTTTTTGTTTTTTTTTTTTTTTTTTCATACCTGGTGAGGAGTTGCTGTGATTATTTGTGGGACATATGTTTCCTGATTTTTTTCTCCCATTTCTTGAGGCTCTGTTTTGTTTTATAGGCATCTGGTGAGGCATTTGTTTTTCCCTATTTGTTTGAGATGGGTTTCTATTGCTGTGTGCTTGTGCACTTCTCTGTGGCACACTTCAGCTCAACACTAGTTTTACTCTTATTTCCAAAATATTTTAATTATGATGTGACTGAATGCTTATTTGAGGAGGCTGACCTTAAGGTAGTAGGTAAGTACCCACATTGCTTACCACACATAGGCTTGATGAACCTGCACTTCCCTCGTTCTGGAACTCACATAGGGCCTGGCCAACAGTGGAAGATATAACCAAAAATTACAGTACCTTTCTGTTCCTAGGAGCTGGGTAGTTTCTTGCAAGAGTTTGTGGGAAAGATTCTGTGACCTTTCGCCTTCCTCCTTGGCTCTGGGTCGTTTAGAAGGCCTGGCCAGAAAGACCAAGACAAACAACTCTGATGCCTTACTGTCTGTGGGAGCTCTGCAGGTCATTGCAGGAGTATGTGGTCCATGTGTAGGTTTTATTGTGTGAACATAAATTTCCATTTCTTTCTTTTTTTTTTTTGGAGAGGTTTTTTTGCTATAGGGCGCGTGCACTCGCCAGACAGACAGAGAGAGACAGAGAGACAGAAAGCAGGAAATCACCCCCCAGGGGGGATGGCCACGCCGCAATCCCTTCTCCTCCATTCTCCTCTCGGGATCTTGGACACGCACGCACACGCACCCGGCGTGAGTTTAAGCCACCAGGTTCAGGACTCGAACCGCAGTCGACTACGTGGGAGTCCAGCGAGATAGCCATTACGCTAACTGCTGGTCCCCCATTTCTTTTGAATAAATTACAAAGAGTACAATTGCTGGGCCACATAATAAATCCATTTTTTAGATTCAAAAGAAATTACTTAAATGTTTTCCATAGTAGTTATACCATTTTACATTCTAACCAGCAATGTATCAAAGATTCAATTTCACCACATATTTGTTAAAATGTGTGTTACCATTATTTTCACATCAGCCATTTTTATACTACTATACAGTGTTATGTCATGATGTTTTAACCATAGATTTCCTTTATGGATATTGATGATGACTATCTTTTCATATGGCTATTTGCCACCTATAAAGCCTCTTCAGTGCTCATGTCTTTTGCCCACTTTTTCAACTGGAATCTTGTTTGTTTGTTTTAGAGATTTTTGTATATTCTAGATATTGCTTCTTTGATGCATATATAATTTGCAAATGTATTTTCTCAGCCGATAGCTTGTTTATTTTTCATATTTTAATAGGCTATTTCACAAAAAAAAGTGTGAGTGCTTTTTTAAAATTTGGTGAAGCCCAATTTTTACATTTTTCCTTTTACAGATCATAGTTTTTGTGTTGAGTCTCAGAGTTCTTTAGTAAGGCCTAGATAACAAAAATTTTCTCCTGTTCTTTATTCCATCTAAATTTGTTAGAGTTTAAATTTTATATTTAAGCCTCTAAGTCATTGATATTGAATTACTTTTTAATAATGTGTGAGACAGCTTATTTTTTGTTTACTATGAATGCTCAATCTCTCTGTTCATATTTCAGTAAACAACTAAACAATGTATGGATCGCTGCTGTCCTGTACCTTCTGGGCCCACCTTCACAGCTGTGAAGCTCTCCCAGCTAGGCCATTCCCCCACACACAGACCTAAGCGCTAGCCAGGTAGGGAAAAATCTACATCTCCCTTTTGCTCTTTTCTGTCCCTTCCAACTTTTTTCTCTTTTTTAAGGAAAAAAACAAAAACAAACAAACAAACAAACAAAAACAGCTTTTTCTGTCCCCTTCCTTGTACTTTTAAGTTGCTAATTTCTTTCTTCCTGTCAGCCAAGTGAGAATCCATCCAGGCAGGTCTAGCTCTGCTGTCCTATACCTTTGTGCATTGTGCACCACGCAGTTTTCATCTTTCAATGCTTTTTTAATTTTCCGTGACATATTTTTCCTCCACTTTTCATTCTAGTTCTGGCCTTCTTTTTCTCCCTGTTTCTTCACTTTTTTTTCATCTCTGCTCTATTTTTCTTCCTTTTTCTTCCTATTGCTGCTTCCTACTTTCCTTTTCTTTTTTCTTACTTTTCTATTTTATTACTGAACCCTTATCCACTGCCTATAGAAGACTAAATGCATAGTAACTAACCATCTGAATACTGGAAGTTTTAGAGAATTCTTTGCCCCTCACAGCATTGATTGTAAAAAGAGGTAAACTCTTCTTAATACATATAATTTCAACACTCCCCCTATGATCCCCACACTGGAGGACACAGTAGAAGGGGGAAAATAGAACCAAATTATTTCACAGTTAGGGAAACGCATGAATTCACACTTACAGAATGCTTCTCCATCAAAGTAGCCAAAATTGAATATATTACCAATGACTAAAAATCAGATGAAAGAATCAAGTAATACATCACCTGCAAGAAACCACTGCAACTCATCTCCAAGTAGAAAAAAAATTAGAGGATATTTCTGAAATATCAGAAAAAGAATTTAGAGCATTCATGGTAACGAAATTCTATGAGATACAAGAGAAAAGAGACATTGACCTCCAAGAGATGAGAGTCTTCCATGATATGAAAGAAGAATTGGACACCATAAAAAAGAATAAAACTGAAGTTTTAGATATGAAGACAGTAATACAGAAAATCAAAACCTCCCTTAAAAGTATTAAAAGCAGGTTAGACCACGCAGAAGATTGAATTTCAGAAGTAGACAGACAAAATCAATGACCTAAAAGAAATTATCAAAAATACTGAGAAAACTACCAAGAAAACTGAGAATACTATATGAGAAATACTAGATACCATGAAATGCCCAAACATCTGGTATACCAGAAGGTGAAAAAACTAATATAAGCATTGTTAATATTTCCATGAAATTCTGCAAGAAAACTTCCCAAGTCTTGAAGAGGTATTCAAATACCCAGATCCAAGAAATAAAAAGAACCCAAAGTAGAATCAATCCACGAATATCCTCTCCATGGCACATTGTATCTAGATTGTCCAAAACCACAGACAAAGACAAGATACTAAGATTGGCAAGAGAAAAATTGCAAATAACATACAAAGGTTATCCCATCAGCCTAACACTGGACTTCTCATCAGATGTGATGCAAGCAAGGAAGGAATGGAGAAATATATTCAAAGTGTTAAATGAAAAACAATTTCAACCAAGAATAATATACCCAGCAAGATTATCTTTCATATGGGAAAAGAAGATAAAAAAGTTCTTAGATAAGCAATGCCTGAAAGAACTTAACAACATCAGACCAGCTCTTCAAAAAATTCTGAAAGGAGTACTATACCAAGAAAACTAAAAACAGACAACAATTAGAGAACAAAAACAACTTAATGGTAGGGACAAGTCTGGTAATATCAATAATAACAGTGAATGTTACTGGATTAAATTCTCTAATCATGAGACACAGACAGACTGAAAAAGAAAAACTCTTTAGAAAATGGTGTGAGAAAAAAATGTACTTCTCACTGCATAAAGATGAATCTGGGGACCAACAGTTAGCGTAATGGCTATGTCGCTGGAGTCCCATGTTTGAGTCCAGGATCTGGTGGCTTAAACTCACACTGGGTGAGTGTGCATGCGTGCCCAAGATCCCAAGAATAAAAGAGAAGGAATTGCAGCGTGGCCATCCTCCCCTGGGGGAAGATTGCTCGCTTTTTGTCTCTCTGTCTTTCTGGTGAGTGCACATGCCCTATAGCAAAAATCTCTCTCTCAAAAAAAAAAAAAAAAAGAAGCTTCTGCATAACAAAGGACACCATAATTAGTATGAATTGACAACACTCGGAATGGGAGAGATTTTTGGTTGTTTCTCACATAAGGGACTGATAACCAGAATACACAGAACTCAAGCAGCTTACCCAGAAGAAAACTATTAACCCAATTACAAGATGGGAAAATAAGCTGAATAAATAACTCTCTAAGGAAGACATACGAACAGCCCAAAAGCATATGAAGAAATGCTCAACGTCTCTCATCATAAGGAAGATGCAGATTAAAACCACGAGATACCACCTAACCCCAGTCAGAATGGTGAAGATTAAGAAAAAAATGACAAGTGCTGGTGGAGATGTGGTGAAAGGAGAACACTCCTACATTGTTGGTGGAATGTAAATTGTTACAACCACTGTGGAGAACAATATGGAAGTTCCTCAAAGACCTTCAAATAGAACTACCATAGGATCCAGTAATTCCACTACTGGGCATCTACCCAAAGGACAGGAGAATGCTCAGTTGGTAAAGCACTTATACAACTATATTTATTGCAGCACTATTCACGATTGCTAAGACATAGAACCAACCCAAATGTCCTCGAATGAATGGATTAAAAAAGTATAGCACATATACTCCATGTAATATTATTCAACCATATAAACAAGGCCCTGGAATTTGATAGAAAGTGGATGAATATGGAAGATTTGTTGCTGAGGGAAGCAAGGCAGGCTATGAAAGAGAGACATTGTATGTCTCCACTTAACATATACCAATTTTCTGCACTGTACAGTAGAGATTGAAAAACTGGAGGACATAAAAGCATTAAAAATTGTTATGGGGGGAACCAGCAGTTAGCGTAACGGCTATGTCGCTGGACTCCCACGTAGTCAACCGCGGTTCACGTCCTGGACCCGGTGGCTTAAAACTCACACTGGGCGCATGTGCGTGCGTGCCCAAGATCCCGAGAGGAGAATGGAGGAGAAGGGATTGAGGCGTGACCATCCCCCCAGGGGATGATTTCTCGCTTTCTGTCTCTATGTCTCTCTCTGTCTGTCTGGCAAGCGCATGTGCCCTATAGCGAAAATCTCTCAAAAAAAATTGTTATGGATGACAGTGACAAAGTGGAAGGAGAGTTTGGAAGGGGAAGAGTGCAGGAATGGAAATTAGGGGGGAAAATGGAGAGATAAAATATTTGTGGGACACGGACATAGTTTGTTATCTATTAATGAGGATGTGTACAATATTCTCAACTAGACTGAGATGTGTATCATGCTGGGTAAAATCTCTACAATCTAAGTGGACCAGTAGTTGGCATAATGGCAATGTTACTGGACTCCCATGTAGATGAATACAGTTTGAGTCACAGACCTGGTGACTTAAACTCATGCTGGGTGCATGTGTATGCATGCTCAAGATCCCGAGAGGAGACTGGAGAAGGGATTGCGGCATGGCCATCCCCTCTGGAGGGTGATTTCTTGCTTTCTGTCTCTCTGTCTCTCTGTCTCTCTCTTTCTTTCTGGCAAGTGCACATTCCCGATAGCAAAAACTTCTCCAAACCCCCCACAAATAATAATCTAATTGATGTATTTTGATTGAATGTATAAGCAATAATAATTAAAAAACTAAAAAATTATAAACAAAGACCATAAATTATATTTATGTAAATTTTTATGGATTTTCTTTTCTGTTCCTTTGATCTATGTGTTTATACCTACACTAATACTATATGGTAGTGATTAGTGTAGCTATGTAGTAGACCTCAATGTAGAGTAGAATTTTTCCCAAAATTTATTCCTTGTCAAGAATAGACAAAGATAGTGCCTGTACTTTCTCATATAAATTTCTGAATAAGCTTGTCTATGTTTACAAAATTCTGGCTGAGACTTTAAAGCTATAGATTTATTGCGGGAGAATCCTCATTTTTTTATGTTGAGTTTTCCAATCAATGAACATGCTGTGGTTCTCCACTTATTTAAGTCTTCTTTTATTTATTTTATTAACACTTTGTAATTTTTATACAGATCCTGCATAAGTGTGGTTATATGTATATATATATATATATATATATATATATATAAATTTTTATCATATATATAAAATATAAATATATATATATATATATATATATATATATATAAAACCACTGTTATAAAATACAGCTTATAAAATGAATTTTCCCAGAGTGAATACATGGTGTATTAGTCCAGTTAAAGGTATTATACATGTTATCGTCAACAGATAATTTTCCATTTTTGTGTCTTTTAAATATTTTGCTTCTTGAATACTTCATTTTATTAGGAGCAAATATAAATGACACTGAGCTTTTATAAAATGTTTTTGTCTGGACCAGCAGTTGGAATAATGACTATGTCACTGGACTCCCATCTAAGAGACCACAGATTGAGTCCCTGACCCATTGGCCTAAACTCATGCCAGGCATGTGTGCATGCATGCCCAAGATAATGAGAGGAGAATAGAGGAGAAGGAATTGGGGTATGGCCATCCCCCCTGGGGGGTTATTTCTCACTTTCTGTCTCTCTCTTTCTGGTGAGTACATGTGCCCTATAGCAAAGACCTCCCCCCCAAAAAAAAAGAAAAACAAATAGAGTGTTTTTTTCTGAGTTCTTCACCCAATTCCCTTTCTCAGAGTGTGGGACCAAAGCCTCCTTTGACACTTGAGACCTCCTCCAATTCCACAGTGTAAAATGAGCAGAGAGAAAGCAGGCCCAACTGGAGTCACCACTTTACCCAAGTACCCTGCTCAGTTAGAGTGTGGTACGAGGTCCTGCTTTGATCCCTGAGACCCGTCTCATTCCAGAAGTCACAGTGTAAGAAGGAACAGAGAGAAAGTAGGCCTGACCAGAGGCAGCTTTTTAATCTAAGACTCTTGCCCAGTTAGGGTATGGGACCAGATCCTGCTTTGATTCTTGAGACAAGTCTCCCATTTAAGCTGCCACAGTATAATAAGGTGCTGGGAGAAAGAAGGCCCAACTTGAGGCAGCTTTTACCCACCCTGCTTGCCTAGTTAGGTGTAGAACCAGAGCCTGCTTTGATTGTTGAGACCACCTCATCATTCCAGCAGCCATTGTGTAAGAAGGTAGTTGGAGCTCTCTTTCTTGTGCTAATTTTAGTTTACCTTCCACCAAACTAGGATCAATGAGAAAATAGGCCTTATTGACAGTAGCTCTTTACTCAAGCCCCATGTCCAGTTTGGGTGTGAATACCACCCCTAGGTTCTCACTTTTCAGATCAGTCCCCTTCCACATGTTACCCAACAGGTCTAGGTACACAGGAGCCAAACATCTGAACACTGTGAGACTTTGGAAGAGTTCTCTTTCACATTCACATAAGCAAAAGAGGAGAGAAACTTGATTCTGTAAATCTAAAACCAAAAACTCCACTATTGATACCACACTGCCACAGTGTTAGAAGGAACTGAACATATAGGTCATTCAGATCAAAGGGAAGCACCAGTACACATAGCTACAGAAAACTATTCAAAGAAGCAAGAAATGAGTACATCATCAGATGACTAAAAATCGCAGCAGAGCCTCAAGAAATATGAGAAATCCAGGATATACTCCTCACCAAGGGAACACAGAAACTCATCTCCAACAATGGAAAAAAAGGAGGAAATCACCAAAATGTCAGAAAAGGAGTTTAGAATATTTATTGTAAATAAACTAAATGAGATGCAAGATAAAACAGGCAACCAGCTCTAGGAGATGAGAAAATTATTCCATAACTTGAAGGAGAAATTATATAAAGGGGTATTCCATAAAAAATAATAACCAAACAGAGCTTCTAGAGATGAAGACTATAATTCAAGAAATCAAACCCTCCTTAGAAAGTACTAATAGCACATTAGACTATACAGAAGATAGGATATCTGATCTGGAAGACAAACTGTTTAGACAAAAATAACCAAAAAGTGTATACACACACAAACACACACACACACACACACACACACACACACACATATATATATATATATATATATATATATATATATATACATATGTAAAAAAGGACAACATAGGGGAAATACTAGATTACTAGTATTAAAGTATTAATACTATTAAACACTGGAATATCTTTTTTTGGGGGGAGAGGTTTTTCCTATAGGGCACGTGCGCTCGCCAGACAGACAGAGACATAGAGTAAGAAAGCGAGAAATCATCCCCCAGAAGGATGGCCACGCCACAATCCCTTCGTCTCCGTTCTCTTCTTGGGATCTTGGGCACACACACACGCACCCGGCATGAGTTTTAAGCCACCAGGTCTGGGACGCAAACCACAGTTGACTACATGGGAGTCCAGCAACATAGCCATTATGCTAACTGCTGGCCCCTGGAATATCTTATTAATAGATATATTAATATTAATAATATTTTCTGGGAAGTGAAAAATCTGATAAGAACAAATAAAATCTATTCCATGAAATATTTACAGAAAGGTTTCCAAACAAAGAGAAAGATTCAGACATCTAGACTCAAGAAATATAAAAGACCCCAAATAGAATTAACATAAGAAAATCCTCTCAGCAAATTATAGTCAAATAGGTCAAAATCAAAGGTAAAGATAATATTCTAAAAATGGTGAGAGAAATATCAAGTTACTAACAAAGGTTATTCCATTAGGCTAACAGTAGACCTCTTAACTGAATCTATGCAAGCAAGGAAAGAATGGGAAGACATGTTCTAAATGCTAAAAGAAAAACAATTTCAACCAAGTATACTATACCTGGAAAGATTATCTTCAAATAGGAAGAGCAAATAAAATCACTCATAGACAAACAAAAACTGAAAGACTCACCAAAACTGGACAAGGTCTTCAAGAAGCCTGAAAATAGTACTACATAAGAAAAACTAAAGAGAGACAATCTCCTACTCCTCCTTAGCCCACAGGCAGCTTCCACATCTCCAAGAGAAACCAGTTCCATCTCCAGCTACCTGGCCAAACTGGGGACCTTGAGGCAGGGCCAGTCACTGGCTACAGCCCAGCTCCCCAAAATCCAGAGTTCCTCCTTTTTGTAAGCCCACAGGCAACTTCTACCTCTCCAACAGAACCCAGTTTCATCTCTAAACCCCTAGCCAATCCCCAAGTTGCACTAGCTCAGGGCATGCAAATTTTTCTTTATTCTCCTTTATACTCTTTTTTGTTTTCCTCTTGTATTGTCATTTCCTCATCATCCTCCATTCTTCCAGAGGGACTTGACAGGTCTAGAATCACAGTTTTAAAATACACTAGCACTGTGCATCTCCCTTGGATCCTCCTATTACTGAACAGCCTGGAAAAAAGGACATACTATTCTTCAGACACATGAATAGCAGACCCCTCCTGTGGAGAGCACATTGCCAAACAGAAGAGAGACTTTGACACACAACTGACCACAGCAAAAGGGAAGCACACTTGTTCCAAGTCAAAGAAACATCCTCTGGGACCAGTAGTTAGTGTAATGGCAATGTCGCTGGACTCCCACGTAGTCGACCATGGTTCACGTCCCCGACCTGGTGGCTTAAAACTCACGCTGGGCGCGTATGCGTGTGTGCCCAAAATTCCAAGAGGAGAATAGAGGAGAAGGGATTACAGCATGGCCACCTCCCCTGGGAGGTGATTTCTCGCTTTCTGTCTCTCTCTCTCTCTGTCTGTCGAGCGCATGTGCCCTGTAGCAAAAAGCATCTAAAAAAAAAAAAAAAAAAACAAGAAAAGAAAGAAACATCCTTGAAAAAGGTATCTATAAGTGAATATATCTCCCAATGGCTAGAAGTAAAGCATCAGGTCTGAATAAACCAGGAAATATGTCTCCATCAAAAGAACACAGTAAGGACCAGCAGTTGGTGTAATGACTATGTTGTTAGACTCCCATGTAGTTGACCACGGTTTCAGTTCCGGGCCCGGTGGCTTAAAACTCATGTTGGGCACGTGTACATGCATGTCCAAGATCCTGAAAGGAGAATTAAGGACAAAGGACTGTGGCATGGCCACCCCCCCCGCCCCGAAGGGGGATGATTTCTCACTTTCAATCCCTCTCTCTCTCTCTCTTTCTGGCAAGCACATGCCCCCTATAGCAAAAGCCTGTACAAAAAAGAAAAAAAGAAAAAAACCAATAACTTCCTTCCATCTTTATAAAAAATAGAGGAAGTTACTAAAATGTCAGAGAAAGAATTTAGAACATTCATGGTGACAAAACTGTGAGCTGGAGCAGAAAAGAGACATCGAACTACAAGAGATTAGGAAGTTCTTCCATGATATGAAAGAAGAAATGGACATATAAAAAAGAATTAGATGAAACTATTAGAGATGAAATCTGTAATATAGGAAATCAAAAACTCTCTAGAATGTATTAAAAGTCAACTAGAACATGCTGAAGATTGAATCTATGACATAGAAGATAAAAACTCTGACCTAGAAAAATAAAACAACACCAAAAAGATAAAATAACAAAAAAATGAGGAAAATATACGAAAAATACTAGATACCATTAATCGTCCAACCATAAAAATAATTCATATCCCAGAAGATGAAGAAACTGATAAGGACCTGGAAAATTTATTTCATGGAATCCTGGAAGAAAACTTTCCAGGTATGAAGAAGCACTCACACATCCAGAACCAAGAAATACAAAGACTCCAAATAGAATAAAGCCAAGATCTTCCCCAAGACACATCTCAGCCACACTGGCTAAGACCACAGATAAAGACATGATATTGACATTACATTTTTCCTTTTAAAATGGCATCCTCCAGCCATGCGCAAGTGTTAGATCTGTACCAGGCAATGCTGAGAGAGAGCAAGCATTTCAGTGCCTACAATTACAGAATCTATGCTGCCAGGAGGATAAGAGATGCCTTCAGAGAAAATAAAAATGTAAAGGATCCTGTAAAAATTCAAGCTCTAGTGGGTAAATCCAAAAGAGACCTTGAACTAATTTGCTGACAGGTTGATATTGCCCAACTGTATTCAACTGACAAACTTATCATTGAGAATCAAGAGAAGCCCAAGACCTAGGGAGCTGGAGACCAGCCACCAGTGGCAGCTGGGGACAACTTTCTGCATCCATTTTGTGCTGGGGATGAGGCGTCCCAACACCAGCTTGAAGTAACCTCTTGCTCTGCCAGCCCTGGAGGAGCAGATAAACTGAGTCAAGGTTGTATTGTACTGTAGCCTGCCTGGAAAGAAAGGATTTCTCCTCAGTTCAAGTGTTAGAAGGAAGAGTTGAAGCTCACTCAGAATAATGCAATGTATTATTGTGTCTCCTCTCCACCCTTATTTTGCATCTCATCACCACTGTATAGAGCATTTCCAGATTTTGTTTCTTGCTTCTTGACAATAAACAGAATTGTCTCCTGAAGCCTTTTGCACCAGGTTAAAAAAAAGAGAAAAAAAAAAAAACATGATACTAAAATTGGCAAGAAAGAAATGACAAGTGACCTACAAAGGTCATTTAATCAGGCTAACACTGGACCTCTCAAGGCAAATAATGCAAGCAAGCAAAGAATGGAAAGACATATTAAAAGTGTTAAGAGGGAAACTAAAATCTAGTTTCAACTAAGATTATTATATCCATCAAAATTATCTTTCATATGGGAAAAAATATTAAAATCTTCTCAAAGAAAATCTGAAAGAATTTGCCAACACCACACCAGCTCTTCAAGAAACTCAAAAGAGAGTTCTGTTCCAAGAAAACTGAAGAATGAACATCCAGGGATAAGGGAATAAAAGATAACCAAGAAAATGGCAAACTTAAAGGTAGGGTCAAGTCCGGAAATATCAATAATAACATTGAATGTTAATGGATTAAATTCTTCAATCAAGAGACACAGACTGGCTGATTGGATAAAGAAAAAAAAACCCTCTATCTGTTGCCTATAAGAAAAACATCTCATGGATAAAGACATACATAGACTAAAAGTGAAGAGCTAGAAAAAGATATTTCATGCACATGGGTATCAAAAAAGAGCTGGAGTTGTGATACTAATTTCCAACAAAAATAGACTTTAAAACAAAAACTGTTCTGAGAGACAGAGAAGGGCACTATATTTTAGTGAAAATGTTAATATATCAAGAAGATATAACACTTATAAATATCTATGCATCTAACACAGGAGCACCAAAATAAGTGAAGGAAAGACTGCTAGTTCTAAAAGGAGAAATAGACTGTAACACAGTAATTGTTGGAGATATTAGCACACCACTATCTCCTCTGGATAGATCATCTAGACAAAAGCTATGTAAAGAGATATAGAATTTAAGGGAACCAGCAGTTAGCGTAATGGCTATGTTGCTGGACTCCCATGTAGTCGACCGTGGTTTGTGTCCCGGACCCGGTGGCTTAAAACTCATGCCGGGCGCATGTGCGTGCGTGCCCAGGATCCTGAGAGGAGAATGGAGGAGAAAGGGATTGCGGCATGACCATCCTCCCTGGGGGGTGATTTCTCGCTTTCTTTCTATATGTCTCTCTCTGTCTGTCTGGCGAGCGCACGCGCCCTATAGCAAAAAAAAAAAAAAAAAAAGAAAGAGAGAGAGATAGAATTTAAATGAAACCATAAAACAAATAGACTTAACAGACATCTATAGAACTTTCCACCCAAAAGCCACAAGATACACATTTTTCTCACCAAAGATTGACCACATGACAGAGCATTAGACAAACTTCTACATATTCAAAGACATAGAAACTATATCCAGGATCTTCTCCAACCATGATGGAATTTAAGTTGATTTGAATTTCAAGAGAAATCCTCAAAAACACACAAATACATGGAAACTAATAACCTTTTCCTGAATGACTTCACAACTGAAGAAATAAAGACTGAAATCAAAAGATTCATGGAAGCCAATGACAATGAGGACATGAGTTTCCATAATCTTTGGGACACTGCAAAAGCAGTCTTAAGAGGGAAGTTCATAGCAATTAGTGCACATAAGAAGATGGAGAGAAGGAAAATGGATCAGCTAACATCGTGCCTCAGAGTACTGGAAAAGTAACAGCAAAAAAATATATATATATAGAAAACTCTAGGAAAAAGGAAATAATAAAGAAATAAATGAAATAGAAAATAAATAAAATATAACAGAAAATAAATGAAAGTAAAAGTTGGTTCTTTGAAAAGATAAACAAAATTGGTACACCTCTAGTGAGACTTATTAAAAAGAAGAAAGAAAGGAACCAGATAAATCAAATTTGTAATGAAGCTGGCAATATAAAGACAGATATAACAGAAATAAAAATCATCATTAGAGGACACTATGAACAACTTCATGCCAACAAACAAGCAAATTTGTTTGAGATGGACAAATTTCTGGACACAAATAACCTATCAAGATTAAGCCAGGAGGATAAAGAAAATCTGAATAGACCCATAACAAGTCAGGAGATTGAGTCAGTAGTAAATAATCTCCCAACAAAGAAAAGCCCTGGTCCTGATGCCTTAACCTCCGAATTCTACTAAACTTTTTAAAGAAGAGTTAACTCCCATTCTCCTCAAGTTATTTCTAGAGATCCAAAAGGATGACTCTCTCCCTAATTTATTCTATGAAGCCTCCTTTACCTTTATTCATAAAACAGACAAGGACAGGACAAGGAAGAAAAGCTAGAGACCAATATCTCTGATGAATATAGGTGCAAAGATTCTCAACAAGATAGTAGCAAATTGTATCCAGCAACATATAAAAAAAGATCATACATCACGATCAGGTAGGCTTTATTCCAGGATGCAAAGTTGGTTCAACATATGCGAAACCACAAATGTAATACACCATATTAACATAAAGAAAGAGAAAAACCATATGATCATATCAATTAATGCAGAAAAGGCATTCAATAAGATACAATATCCCCTCATGAGCAAGACTCTCAGCAAAATTACAGAAAAGAGTCATTTCTCAACATAATGAAAGCAAACTATGAAAAATACATAGCAAAATCATCCTGAATGGAGAAAAGCTGAAAGCTTTTTCACTAAAAACTGGTACAAAACAAGGACGCCCACTTTCTCCTTTTCAATATAGTACTGGAAGTTCTCATCAACACAATCAGAAAAGGGAGTAAAATAAAAGGCACTGAGATAGGAAAAGAAGAGGTGAATCTATCTCTACTTGCAGATAACATGATTGCATACAAAGAAGACCCAACGGTATCCATGAAAAAAATTTCTGGAAATAATGCATAAATACAGTAAAGTTGCAGGATACAAAATCAACATACAGAAATATATAGCATTTATATATATGAACAGTAGGCAGACTGAGTTAAAACTGAAAAAATAATGGGACCAGCAGTCGGCATAATGGCTATGTCGCTGGACTCTCACGTAGTTGACCGCTGTCCGAGTTCCAGATCTGGTGGCTTAAACTCATGCCCAGCACATGTGCATGCATGCCCAAGATCCCTAGAGGAGACTGGAGAAGGGATTGTGGTATGGCCATCCCCCTTGGGGGTGATTTCTCACTTTCTGTCTCTCTGTCTCAGTCTTTCTGGTGAGTGCACACACCCTATAGCAAAAACCTCTTCAAAGAAAAAGAACTGAAAAATGTAATTCTATTTACCATATCTACAAAAAGTATAAGAAACTTAGGAATAAATCTAACCAAAGAAGTTAAAGACCTCCACAAGGAAAACAAAGAGAAGCTGAAAAAAGAAATTGAGAATAACATAAAATAGTGGAAAGACATCCCATGTTCCTGGATTGGAAGAATTAATATAATCAAAATGTCAATCCTACCCAAATTAATTTACATATTTAATGCAATCTTAATCAATGTACCAGAGACATTTTTTACAGATCTAGAAAAGAAAATAATATAATTTGTCTGGAATCATAAAAGACCTTGTATTTCCAAAGCAATCCTGCACAAGAAGAGTGGAGTGGGTGGCATCTCACTCCCTAACCCAAAAATATACTACGAAGCTGTGGTAATCAAAACAGCATGGTATTGGCACAGAAACAGACCAATAGAATAGAATAGAGTCCCCAGAAGTGAATTCTCAAAAATACAGCCAATAGCTTTTGACAAAGGGTACCAATCACTCATTGGGAAAAGGCACACCTCTTTAGCAAATAGTCCTGGAAAAACTGGATATCCACCTACGGAATGATGAATCTGAACCACTCTCTCTCATTGTTGACAAAAGTTAACTCAAAGTAGATAAAAGTTCTAAACCTAAGCCTGCAAACTATAAAACTTGTGCTGGAAAACACTGGAGAAACTCTGGGAGACATTGGGGTAAGCAAAGACTTATGTGAGACCCCCCAGAGCATAATCAATAATCCCAAAATTAGACAAGTGGGATTACACCAGATTATTAAATTTCTACATGGCAAAAGACACAGTAATTAGTGTGAATCGACAGCCCTCAGAATGGGAAAAGATTTTTGTAAACTATGTGTCAGAACAGGGACTGATAAACAGAATGCCCAAGGAACTCAAGCAACTGTGCCAATAAAAGATAAACAACCCTATTAAAAAATGGGAGAATGAGTTGAAGAAAACACTCTCTAACGAGAGTGTTTCTTGCCAAAAGACATATGAAAAAATTCTCGACATCCCTCATTGTAACGGAAATGCAGAACAAAACCACAATGAGATATCATGTAGCCCCAGTCAGAATGACTAAGATTAAAAAAAAAAAAAAAAAAAAAAAAAAAAAAAAAAAAAAAAGATAGGTGCTGTTGGGGGTATGAGGGAAGGGGAACTCTCTTACATTGCTAATGGGAATGTACATTGGTTCAGCCACTGTGAAGAACAATTTGGAGATAACTCAAAAATCTACAAATAGAACTACTCTATGATTCAGACATCCCATTCCTTGGTATCTACCCAAAGGACAGAAGAATCCTTAGTGAGAAAAGTGCTTGCACATCGATGTTTATTGTGGCACTATTCACAATTGCTAAGACATGGAACCAACCCAAAAGCCCACAAACAGATGAATGGATTGAAAACATGTGGCATGTAAACTCTATGGAGTACTACTCAGCTATAAAAAAAAAAAAAAAAAAAAAAAAAAAAAAAAAAAAAAACCTGGCTTTTGACATAAATTGGATAAATAATGAAATAATGGAAGATTTACTGTTGTGTGTATCTAGTCAGGCTATGAAAAGAGACACTGTATGTTTCCACTTAATATTAACCAATTTTCTGCACTCTATGGCCCAAACTAAATAACTAAAGCATATAGAAACATAATAAATGGTTTTGAATACCAGATACAGTGTGGAAAGAGGGAGAGTGAAGGAGTAGAGTCTGAGGAAGCACATTAAAGAGAAAAATAGAGAGGTTAGGCATTTATGGGACAAAGAAATGTATTATTATCTGTTGAGGAATAACCTTATAGTATTGTCAACTGGACCAATGCGAAATGTACACATGTTGTAATTTTCACTTTGCAAGCTAAGTAATGTGATTGAATGTATAAAAGAAATTGAAATAATAATAATAAATAATAATAAAATAAAAACTCAGAACCTGCAGGTGGCATGGTGGTTAAAGGCGCTGACACCCCCACAGGGCTGACCACGGTTCGAGTCCCAGATCTGGTAGTTTGCTTTCTCACTTTTCTTCTCTCTCTCTGTCAAATTAAAAATAAATTAATAAATAAATAAAATTTAATAAATAATTATTTTAAAAGAATAAAAAAATAAAAGAAAAACTAAAGAGAGACAAAAAAATGGAACAATAAGGAGCCAAGAAACTATAAACAAAATGGCAGAGGTAAGTCCATAACTATTGACAATAATATTAAATGTTAATGGATTAAATTCTATAATTAAAAGACACAGAGTGGTTGGATAAATGGGGGAAAAAATAACAAGAGCCCTCTATATGCTGCCTACAAGAAATATATTTTATGAATAAAGGCATACATAGACTAAAAATGAAGAGCTGGAAAAAGTCCATGAAAATGGAGATCACAGAAAGAGTGGAGTCATAATGCTGACATCAAAATAGGCTTTAAGACAAAAATTCTTAGAAGAGACAGAGAAGGACACTATCTGGAAATAGAAGGGCTGATTCACCAAGAAGGTATAACACTTATAAATATCTATGCACTCAAGATTGGAGCACCCAAATATGTGTAAGAAATATGCCTAAAGTGTAAGCCAAGAAGCTTATGGTAGGAGGAGAAAATTAGATCTTTGTTTTTATTATGTTCAGTGAAAATCCATTGTCTGTTGGGTATAAATAAATATTCCTATTGATTGCTGTCAAAGGGTGGCAGTATGCTTCCCTAGTAGTGAATAAATGAAAGAAAGCAATATTCTTGATTTTTATAATCAGTTTTAAATGATGATGCCTATCTAACTAGTGTAAAGTAACAGAATTCATCATTTCTTAGTATTTCCTTTATGAGACTTATGGGTGAAGCAGTTCTGATTTTTCATTAGTTGTGTTAAGTAAATCTTTCTTTCTTTCTTTCTTTCTTTCTTTCTTTCTTTCTTTCTTTCTTTCTTTCTTTCTTTCTCTTTCTTTCTTTCTTTCTTTCTTCCTTTCTTCCTTCCTTCCTTTCTTCCTTTCTTCCTCCTTTCTTCCTTCCTTCCTCCTTCCTTCCTTCCTCCCTCCCTCCCTCCCTCCCTCCCTCCCTCCCTCCCTCCCTCCCTCCTTTCTTTCTTTCTTTCTTTCTTTCTTTCTTTCTTTCTTTCTTTCTTTCTTTCTTTCTCTTCCTTTCTTTCTTTCTTTCTTTCTTTCTCTTCCTTTCTTCCTTTCTTTCTTTCTTTCTTTCTTTCTTTCTTTCTTTCTTTCTTTCTTTCTTTCTTTATCTCTCTCTCTCTCTTCTTTCTTTCTTTCTCTCTCTCTCTTTCTTTTTCTTTCTTTCTTTCTTTCTTTCTTTCTTTCTTTCTTTTTTTCTTTTTTTAAAGCTTTTGCTATACAATGCGTGTATTTGCCAGAGAGAGCGAGGAAGGGAGCATGAGAATGTAAGAAATCATCATCCCAGGAAATGGCAGTGTTGCGGTCCTCTCTCTTCCATTCTCCTCTGGGGATTTTGGTCCTGTGTATACACTCACCCAGCATGATTTTTCTTTTCTTTTTTTTGAAGAGAGATTTTTGCTACACTCACTGGAATGTCAGAAAGTGGGAAACACCCACCAGAGGTGTGGCCACTCTGGAATGCCTTTTCCTCTATTCTCCTCTCAGGATTTTGGGCACACACACACATGGCCCTAGTGTGAGTTTTAAGCTGCTGAGACTGGAACTTGAACCACAGTCCACTATGTGGGCATCTAGAGACGTATTCTTTACACCATCTACTGGTCCCCCCAGCATGATTTTTCAAGTTGCCAAGACTGTAACTCGATCTGTGGATTTGTCCATCTGGTATCCAGTTGCCTTAAGTTCTAAGCCACCTTCTGACCCTGTAAAATTCTTTTCTGGTTGGTTAGAATTTTTTAAAATAATAATTTATTTTATTTTATTGTTTTTTTTTTAATGTGCTATAGGGCACATGCTCTCATGAGAGACAGAGAGAGAAAGGGAAAGTGAGAAGGCAGACTGTCAGGTCTGGGACTCGAGCTGTGGTTGGCCATGTGGGAGTCCAGTGCCTTAACCACTATACCACCTGCTGATCATAATTGATTAGAATTTAATTGAGGGAGGATGGCAGGTTGTTGAGGAGCTGGACTCCCACATGGCCAGCCGTGGTTCGGGTCCCAGACCTGACAGATTGCTTTCTTATTCTCCCTTTCTCTCTGTCTAGCTCTCTTTGGTCAAAATTGAAGAATAGTGATAATAAATAGAATTAAAAATAAATACATCTTTTAAAAAAATTTAATTGAGGAAGGTAGGAGCTTGTGGTGGGGTGTAGCATGTATCATATATGATACACAATCTGTGGCAAGTATCTTTTATTTTTTTAGTTTCTCATTTTCACTTCATTAGTCAACAAAAGCATTTATTTCAGAATAGAGGCTAAGGACTTTATGAGTTTTAAAGATAGCAAATTTTCTGTCAACATTGTAATTTTTAAAAATATCTTTCAAGGGTTTAACAATTTGTTTTAGTAGGATTTTTGGTTACTTAAAATAGTCTGCTATTCTGATTCAGAGTGACATGTTTCTAAATCCTGAGCAAAAGATAAAAAGGTGCTTGAGCATAGATTTTTCATGTTTTGTTTTGTAGTCAGGCTATCTTATATGTAGAACTAGCTACAAAATTGTATTAATGGTGTAGCAGATTTTATTGTATGTATATAGTTATACATTGTAGTATTTGATCTCTAAAAGGTAGTTTTGAATGCCTTTGTTTCATAGAAGTCTGTGATTAAATAAAGTTGTTTTGATTTGACTGTAAATACTTTAAGTACATTAAGTTTTCTATATTTGTTATTTTATCTTAATGGAGTAAAGCTATATAATTTGATAGCTAACTTGACCCAGTTTAAGGATCAATTTTAAATATGGATGATGGCACTGGAAAAATGTGGGGGCATGTTTAAGAGAGAGAACCTGAGGTGTGGGGACATGCTCTGAGCAAACACCACCTGCTCTTTTGGCATTTGGCAGAACCTTGTGACTTGTCTTTCCCTGACCTTGGCTGCAGACAGATCAAGGGTGGAAATTACTAGGGGCGTTCCAACAGACACATCTGATGGACTTCAAGAAACATCTTGACCCCAATTAATAAAGTCTAATCCCTGCTCTGCATCTGAAAGGTTCTTTAGCCTTCTCTGGGTGTGGTGGTGTACAGCTAGTTCTCTGCATTAGAAAAGAAGATGAGACTTTCTCTTGATGGGATTATCATCAAGGGATACACCTGGCCCAGTGTGACTAAACCCTTATAGATTTGTTAACTGCTTCTTATTGTCTGTAACTGGCAACCAATCTATGAAGTGTCATGAAACATGCATGCGTAATGTCTCCTTGTACTATAAATAAAGAGGCCCAGTTTGTCTGGGTGGCTTAAGCAACTCAAGCGGCTCAAGCAGTGGCTCAGCTGTGGCACAAGTTGCTTGGGCTACCTAGGCTCAGGCTGCCTGTGTCCATTTCTACTCTTTGTCTTTGTCTCATTCTTTCCAATTCCCTGGTCCTGGCAAGATGGAGGGCTTTCTCTTTCTTGTCCTCTTTGTCTTCCTCACCAGCAGCCCTTTGATCATGATTCAGCCAGACCCAAGCCCTGGGACAGACGCCAACAGAAAAAGTACCATTTAAGGAAGGAGGGGGGATTTTTGAGAATCATTAAATTAATTTGTTCCTTAACATTTTCTTCTATGGATTATCTCCTTCTATAATTGTTAATTCTAAAATACTGTCATATCTTGTCTGGAAGAATTTTTATTAAATAAATTCAGAAGAGTATATGCTACCATAAGCCATGTCAAATTCTTCAAATATATTTTAAAATAGTAAGTTATTGTCATAGTAAAAGAAAGGCAATGCATTAGTAAATAATATAAAAGTCATTTAAATTTGCTTTGCATTTTGCAGCACTTCTTTACTTGGCTGTACCTAATCTTCTTCCAGTTTGTTTGTATTTAGCTTTAATATCTAATTGAAACTATCTTTGTAGTTAATTATTTGGCTATATGTGAAAATTGGTTTTAGGAAAGGAGAGTATTGTTTCTATTCACAATATTATGTGTACTATATAACTGATAGTGACAAAATGATAATTTGAGTTTTCAGTCTGGCAGCTCTTAAAAACCAGTTTTTATTTCTACTTTTTATCACTTTTAAATATAGAGCAATGTGTAATGTAAACGACTTATATTTTAAATTTTATTGTGACTTGGCATTATTGACCAGATTTAAATTTCTTGCATATCCTAATGTCTATGAGAATGATTCAATAAAATAACAAAAAGTCATCTCTAAAAAAAAGAAATATGCCTCGATATAAAAGGAGAGATAGACTGCAACAGAGTAAACATTAGGGAACTCAACACCCCAGTCTCTTTCTGTCAAATCATCTAGACAAAAAATAAACAAAGAGATTGAGGATCTAAACACCATCAATCAAAGGGACTTGAAAGAAACTTACAGAATTTTCCACCCAAAAATGCAAAATATACATTTTTTTCACCCCACAAAGAATGTTTATAAAGATTGACTACGTTAGGACCAGCAGTTGATGTAATGGCTATGTCCCTGGACTCCCAAGTAGTAGACCGTGGTTCGAGTCCTGGACCCTGTGGCTTAAACTCATGCTGGGCGCATGTGCATGCATGTCCAAGATTCTGAAAGGAGAATGAAGGAGAAGAAATTGTGGCTAAAGGGTACAGGTTGCTTTTTGAAATGATAAAATTATTCTTTTTTCCCATTTTATTGACTCACAAAAGATCTTAATCTAAATGCTTTCAATAGCAAGTGCAGCTGATGAATGCACTTTTACGAACACATGTCTGACTCTAGGCATAAAACTCAGTGAATAGAATGAACATAATATAAAGTAGCACCTATCTGGGGTGATATTGCTTATTGCAGTCATTAAATAGGTATTTTTATGAATTTTTGAATTTCAAGAAAAGCAGTTTTAGCTTTAATAGATAAAAATTTAAGAAATGTTAAGAGACATTTGCTTATGACTTAAAGCCAGAAAAAAGGTTAGGATTCTGTTCAAATAGTAGGGAGATGAACCTACCAACAACTCAAGAGAAGACAAAAATCCTTAAATCTGAAAAACAAAACATAGTAGAAAATCAGTAATGTTTTAGTCAAAAGTCATAAATTTCTATTTCACCAGTTCAGTCTCATGTAATTAATCTCTCTTCTGTTGTATTTACAGTGTTACTGTGGTCTGATCTTTCTGTTTAAATTCTGGAAGTTAATTATTAATTTTTATTGTTATTGATTTTTCTAGACTTGTCTGAAACATTATTATTGATATTTCAGAACTTGTTTCTACCATTAAGTTAGCCATTCTCTTGGTTGTTTTTTGTATTCTTATTTCTGTGTGTCTGACTTTAGTTTTTCTGGTATAGCCTTCCCTTCAGAACTTCTTAGAAAACTGGTCTGGTGTTGGTAAATTCTTTCAGGTTTTGTTTATCTAGGAATGTCTTTTCTTTCCATAAGAAGGATAATCTTGCTGGTTATAGTATTCTTGGCTGAAATTTTTTTCACTTAACACTTTGAATATATTTCCCCATTCTTTTCTTGCTTGCATTGTTTCCAATTAGAGGTCTAATGTTAGCCTGATGGGATATCCTTTGAAAGTAACTTGATGTTTCTCTCTTGCCAATATTAGTACCTTATCTCTTTCTAAGGTTTTGGTCAATCCGACTATGATGTGCCTTGCAGAATATCTTGAGTTGATTCTATGTGGGGTCCTTTGTATTTCTTGGGCCTGGATATTTGAATGCATTTTTAGGTTTTGAAAGTTTTCTTCCAGCATTTTACGGAGTATATTATCCATGTTCTTATTAGTTTTTCTACCTTCTGGGATACCAATTATCTGGATGTTTGGGCATTCAATTGTATCTAGTATTGTATATTATTCTCATTTGAGGAGGTTATTTTATTAGTCTTTTTGGTAAATTTTTCTACATCAGAGGTTCTTTCTTCTACATTTGAGATGCAATATTCTGCATGATCCAACCTGCCTTTAATACTTTCAAGGAAGGTTTTGATTTATTGTATGACAACCTTCATCTCCAACAGTTCCTTTTGATTCTTTTTTATGGTATGTATTTCCTCTTTCAAATCATGCAAGAACTTCCTCACCTGGAACTCATTGTCTCTTTTCTCCCATATATTCTGGAGTTTGTTTTCTCTCTTCTTTTGCATCTCTGTTAGCTTTGTCACTATGAATATTCTAGGTTCTTTATCTGATACTTCTACGAGCTCCATTGTACTGTCTGTGGATGATGAGGAGTTATTCTTTTCTCTTGAGGGAGAGATATTTTCTTGGTTTCTCAGATTTCTTGTGCCTTGGCAGTGGTTTCTAGTCTTCTGATGGATTATACATTTTTTCCTAAGTTTGGGAGTTAAATCTGAGTGTTCAGAGGCACACAACAGGAAGTTATCTGCAATCTCTCTGAAGGTCCACTTTTCTCCCTTTCTGCAGCAATTTCAGTGGGAATTGTGGATTACTCTGACCCTAAATGTATCCAGATATTTGGCTACTGTGCACCCAGATCTCTCTTGAAACTCAATGTATGGGGGCTGAGCAAGAAAGTGAGAAAGGTAAAAGAACAAGAAAAAGGGGAAAAAAAGGCAAAAACAATAAAAAAATTTTAAAGCAAAAAATAGAAACTGCATGGTGCCACATGAAAGAGACCACTCATAACTCAAATGTAGATGGCTTGTGACTGGCTTGTCCAAAAAGTAAAGTCATAGAGCTAAGAAGAAGTTCTTTATATTAAAAAAATAATGGGAGGTGGAGAGAGACAGAGAGAGTACAGAGGGTGGTTACCTGGCTAGAACTTGGGGTCTGGAGGGTGAAGTATGAGCAGAAAATCTTCAGTTGTCCTAATACCTGAAAGGGGCCTCTCAAACCTCAAATGTATATGGCTTGTAATTGGCCTTTTCTGGCTAGATCTTGGGGTCTGAAGGCAATGATAAAACTATTATAAAATTTACTGTGATCATTGATGTATCTACCTATGAATTTACTCAAAATAATTAAATAATACAATTTAAATGGGCAAATTCTATAGTTTTCAAAGAATAATCCAATTTATATTTTCTTTGTCTTTATTTTTTTAAGTGTAGTCAGCTGAGGTGATGCAGCAGTAATGCAACCTACCATGATGCTAAAGTCATGTTGAAATGTTGTATGTTCACATCCTATGACCACTTTTTTGCACACAGAATGCATCTGTACATATGACTATGATCTTGAATGGCTGAAGCTGGATGTGAACTGTGACATGAAGAACCCATTGGGGGAGTAGGCCTCTATATCATTCATGGAAAATATTAACAAATAAACTTTTAAAAGACATGATTGTGAATGAATTACTAATGAAAAATTAAAATTGCAATTGCTTATTTGAAGACTGTATGGTGACTGTGCATCTTCTTCTTACCCAGAAAACGCCCATTCAAATTTTACATGCAATTTAAGATTTCTAAAGATTTAAAAATATCTTGTGTAGGAACAGTTAACATAGAACTCCTATAGGGTTAAGATGACTGGATCCATATGGCTGACTGGGGTTCACTTCCCAGACTTGGTGGCTTGGAAAATACACTGGTTGTGTGTGCATGCATGCCCAAAATCTTGAAAAAAAATTAAGGAGAAATATTGCAATGCAGACATACTCCCGAGGGGAGATTTCTCACTTTCCTTATTTCTCTCTTTTTGTCTGTCTCTGATGTGCACACATGAACTATAGTGCTCGCTTGCTCTCTCTCTCTGTCTCTGTCTGTGTCTCTGTGTGTGTGTGTGTGTGTGTGTGTGTGTGTGTGTGTGTATGTGTGTGTGTGTATTCTATGTATAAGAAATTTATAATTCCAGGAAAACCCCAGTAAATGCAGAGTTTTGGTAAATCAAGAAAATTATTTTCTACTGAACTTCCAGGCACTGTCCGGCCAAAGGGGAGATTCTTTTGGTCATACAGCTTAAAAATCATTCCATAAACCTTCAGGGCTGACCTCTTTCTTAACCATAAAATAACAAGAAGTCTGCAGATCAATGAGATCTTTCATCTCCAGAATACCTCCTAAAATACATTCAAAATCTGATCTCAATGGGGCGAGTAAACAGACTTTCACTTTAGCAGTCATATTTTTAGGTTGATAAATATGCATTTATTTTTCTTTTTATTATTTAAAAAATTTCAAGTTGTGTGGTGGCCATAAAAATTACATTGGTTCTTTCTTTATTATTATTTTTATACTTGACAGTCAATAATTGTACATATTTATAGGAATATTACATAAGTTTTTATACATAAATACAAGGCACAATGATTAAATCAAGCTAATCAGTATTTCCATCAACTCCAATATTATTCCTTTGTGTTGGAAACAGTCAAAATCCACTCTGAGTTTGAAATATATTGTAAAGTTTAGCTATTCTCCTGTGCCATAAAATACTAGAACTTAATATCCCAATTCAACTATAACTTTTTTGTACATTAATCAATATTATCCTATTCCTTTCTCCCTTGCCCTTTAGTAATCACTATTCTTTCTACTTTTATGAGGTCAACTCTTTCAACTTTCACATATTACTGAGAATATGAGGTACTTCACTTTTAAAGTCTGGTTTAGTTTACTTAATATTACTTAATATATGGCCTCATATAATATAAAGGCTCATCTATGTTGCCATGAGTGACAGGATTTCATTCTTTTAATAACTGAATAGTATTCCATTGGGTATAGTACACATTTTCTTCATACAGTATATTGAGGCGCTATTCACAAAAACCAAGATATGGAATCAACTTAAGTGCCCCCAAATAATGGTAACCATTATTGCATTTTTTAAAAACTTTTATTACTCTCTGTTCAGCCTCTGAATTCAGTTCAGGGCTCTGAAGCTAGGGACCCTGCTTCAGACCCCCGTGTTAGCTAGGGTAGAAAGTGGCCAGGCATCTTCACCTTAGCGTCTGTTGGGCCTCTGGGTTCAGCACAGGGCTCTGAAGCCCTCTCTCAGCCAGGGACTCCACTCCAGACCCCCATGTTAACCAGGTAGGCAAGCACCCCCTCCTTGCTCTTCTCTGTCCCTTCTAACTTCTTTTCTCTCTTTTTTTTAAAAAAACAAACAAACAAACAAAAATCCAGCTTTTCTGCCCTGCATGTGCCTTTCTCATGTTAATTTCTCTCTTGTACCCCTACCCAGGATAGAAAGCAGCCAGGCATCTTCACCTTAGCCTCCTTTGGGTCTTCACACAGTGTGCAAGTGTGCCACAGTTTTTCATTTTTAATCCTATTTCATTTTCTATGAAGCAATTTCCCTTTTTAATAACTTTTTAAAAATAATAATTTTATTGAGTTTATTTATTATTACTTTTTAATTTGAGGAGTGAGAAAGCAAGCTGCTAGGTCTGGGACTCAAACCAAGGTCAGTCATGAGGGAGTCCAGCACCTAACCACCATGCCACCTGCCAGCCCTGCAAAGTGATTTCTTTACTTTTCTTTTTCTTTTTTTGGTCTTTTTCTCCTTTTCTTCTAGTACTTCTTTTTTTTCCTCCCTATTTCTATCAACTACATTGTTTTTATATTACCTTATTTTCCTGTTTTACTGCTCAGCCCTTACCCACTGCCTGAAAACTACTAGGTGCATAGTAGCTAAACAGCTGAACACTGTGAGTTTTAGAGAATTCTTTGCACCTCACAGTAGTAGTGGTTGCAAAAGTAGTAAAATACTCCTTTATAAATCCAATTGCAAAACTTCTCTGGTGATCCCTGCATTGGAGGACACAGTAGAAGGTAGAAAAGTGCACCAAATCATTTCACAGTTGGGGAAACACACAAACTCACGGTCACAGAATCCTTCTTCAACAAATTGGCCAGAAGTGAATACATTACCAAATGACTAAAAATTGAAGAAGAGCCTCAAGGATGAGAGAATCAAGTAGCACACCTCCAGCAAGGGAACACTGTAATTTGTCTCCAAGTAGGGAAAAATTAAAGCATATTACCAAAATGTCAGAAAATGAATTTGGAATATTTGTGGTAATAAAATTCTATAAGATACAAGAGAAAAGAGATGTTGAGCTCCAAGATATGAAGAAGTATTCCCACGATATGCAAGAAGAATTGGATACCATAAAAAGAATCAAATGGAACTGTTAGATATAAAGGGTTTAATGCAGGAAATTAAAGCCTCCCTTGAAAGTATCAAAAACTGGTTAGAACATGCAGAAGATCGAATGTCAAATGTAGAAGACAAAACCAATGAGTAGGAAAAAATTATCAAAAATACTGAGAAAATTGGCAAGAAAACTGAGGTTAACATATGAGAAATACTAGATACCATGAAATGTCCTGATATCCAAATAATTGGTATTCCAGAAGGTGAAGAAACTAATAAGGGCATTGATAATCTATTCAATGAAATTCTGGAAGAAAACAGTCCAAGTCTAGAAAGGCACTCAAACATTCAGAATCAAGAAATAGAAAAAATCCTAAGTAGAATCAATCCAAGAAGGTCCTCTCCATTCCACATCACAGCTAGATTTACCAAAATGACAGGTAAAGATGAAGTACTAAGATTGGCAAGAGAGAAACATCAAATCACCTACAAAGGCTATCCCATTAGGTTAACACTGAACCTCTTATCAGATACAATGCAAGCAAGGAAAGAATGGGGAAATATATTCAAAGTGCTAAATGAAAAACAATTTCAACCAAGAATACTATACCTGGCAAGATTATCCTTTGTATGGGAAAAGGGTTCAGGGATACACAACCTCATAGAATTTACCAATTCCAGACCAGATCTTCAAGAAATTCTAAAAGGAGTACTATACCAAAAAAACTAAAGAGAGACAGATAGAAATAAGAGAACAAAATCCAACAAGTATTAATGCCAACTTAATGGTAGAATGAGTTTGGAAATATTGATAATAATGTTAAATGTCAATGGATTAAATCCTCTGATCAAGAGACACAGACTGGCTAAATGGATTAAAAATCAGAAACCCTCCATCTGCTGCCTACAAGAAACCCATCTTATGGATAAAGACATCCATAGACTTAAAGTGAAGGGCTGGAAAAAGGTATTCTATGCTAATGGAAACCAGAAAAGAGCAGAAGTCGCTATACTGATTTCAGACAAAATAGGCTTTACGACAAAAACCATAAGAAGAGACAATGAAGGGCATCATATAGTAGCAAAAGGGCTAATTCACCAAGAAGATATAAGGCTTATAAGTATCTCTGCACTGAACTCAGAAGGACCAAATATGTAGGAAAAAAAAAAAAAGACTGCCAGATCTAAAAGAAGAGATAGACTGTAACACAATAATTGTTGGAGATTTCAATACCCCATTATCTCCTTTAGGCAGGTCAATGAGACAAAATACAAACAAAGAGATTCAAGACCTAAAAGATACCATAAAACAGATGGACTTGATAGACATCTACAGAACTTTCCACCCCAAAAACCCCAAAATACATATTTTCCTTAGCCCCTCATGGTATAATCTCAAAGACTGACCACATGATAGGGCACAAAAGTTGCCTTTAAAGATTCAAAGGAATAGAAACTATATCCAGCATCTTCCCCAACCATGATGGAATTAAACTTGATATTAATCTCAGGAAAAACTTTCAAAAATACACAAATACATGGAAACTAAATAACCTACTTCTGAATGATTTCATGACTATTGAAGAGGTTAAGATTGAAATAAAAAGATTCATGGAAACAAATAATAATTAGTACACAAGTTTCCATAATTTATGGGACACTGGAAAAGCGGTCATAAGAGGGAAGTTCATATCAATTAGTGTGGACAAGAAAAAGATTGAAAGGTGACAAAAGGACAACCTAACATCATGCCTTGGGGAATTGGAAAAACAATAACAAAATTCAAAATATGTCAGGAGAAAAGAAACAATAAAGATTTAAGCAGGAATAAATTAAATAGAAAATAAGTGAACTATGCAGAAAATAAATTAAAGCAAATGCTGGTTCTTTGAAAAGATAAACAGTATTGACAGGCAATTAGCTAGACTATTTAAGAAGCAGAGAGAAAGAAACCAGATAAATCAAATTAGCAACGAATCAGGCGACATTACAACAGTCATAACAGAAATACAAAACGTCATTAGAGGATACTATGAGCGACTATATGCCAACAAAGAAGAAAAGCTACATGAAATGGACAAATTTCTGGACACATATAATCTACCAAGATTGACTCAGGAGGACATAGAAAGCCTGAATAGACCTGTAACAAGCAATGAGATTGAATCAGTAATAAATAACCTGCCAACAAAGGAAAGTCTAGGTCCTGATGGCTTCACTGCTTAATTTTACAAAACTTTTAAAGGAGAGGTAACCCTGATTTTACTCACCCTGTTTCTAGAGATCCAAAAGAAAGGAATCCTTCCAAATTCATTCTATGAAGCCTTCATTATCCTCATTCCCAAACAGATAAGGATACAACAAAAAAGGAAAACTACAGCTCTATATCCCTGATGAATATAGATACAAAAATTCTCAACAAGATACTTGGTAAACATATTCGACAGCATATAGAAAAGGTTATTCATCACAACCAGGTACGCTTTATTCTAGGGATGCAAGTGTGGTTCAACATACACAAAACCATAAATGTAATACATCATATCAACAGAAAGGAAGGTTTAAAAAAATGATCATTTCAATTGATGTGGAAAAAGCATTTGACAAAATACAACATTACTTTATGATTAACACTCTCAGGAGCCTTCAGAAGAGGATTCCTCATGGCTTCTGCGAACTAGTCATTTCAGGGGACAGGAGAAATGAAGATTTTCTACTGATAATTCAGCCTCCAGCAAACAAAGCTAGCATGGTAGGGAGCCCCTCTGGCCTTCTATCTCTGTCTCTGTGTCTCTGTATCTGTCTCTCTCTGCTTCTGTCTTCTCATTTTTTGGTAATTTTTCTTTTTTACAACTTTTTTAAAGGTAAAGTTTTTCTCTTGCTCTCAGCTCCACCATTTATTTTGTTAATAATCCCCTCTGGTCCTTCTGCCCAGGCCAGAGAGGTGAGGCCTTCCTTCAGAAGAAGATTCCTCATGGCTCTTGCAAATTAGTCATTTTGCACGGGGCACTGCACAGTTTTCTATTTTTTTGTTTTATTTTGTTGTTGTTGTTGTTTTTTGGTTTTTTGGTCTTTTTGAAACAAGAATTTTTTTTTCTTTTTTTTTCTTTTTTTCCTCTTTCTTTGTTGTTATTTCTCTCTCTCTTTTTCATTTTCTTTTTTCTTGTCTCTCCACTCTTCAATATCCATTTAATGTGTTTCTAGATGGATCTAAGGGCACTGTAGCTAAACATCCAAATACTATTAGAGTTAACATATTCCTCAATATCTACTGAATCTGCTGCGCCAGCGATCACAACAGAATGGCAAAGAGATTCCAGATCACTTCTTTCTACTTGCTCCTGAACACTCAGATTGAACCTCAAGAATTAGAAAGAAACACACCATCCATCAGATGACAAGAAATCACCGCAGGACCACAAGAAATATGGGAAAGCAAGAAAATACCTCTCCTCAAAGGGAAAAGAATAATTCCTCTTCATCCACAAGCAGTTCAATGCAAACCATGGAAATGTCAGATAAAGAATTTAGTGTATTCATAATGGTGAAGCTAACTGATATAAAAGAGAAGAGAGACAATGAACTGCTAAAGCGAAAGGAGAAAGACCAAAACCACAGAAAAAGACAAGATACTAAGGTTGGCAAGAGAAAAACATCAAGTTACCTACAAAGGACATCCCATCAGGCTAACAGCAGATCTCTCATCGGAAACAATGCCAGTGAGGAAAGAATAGGAAAATATATTCAGTGTTAAGAGAAAAGCAATTTCAGCCAAGAATACTGTACCCAGCAAGATTATCTTTCATGTGGGAAGAAAAGACAAGAACATTCTAAGATAAACAAAACTTGAAAGAATTTACCAGCACCAGACCAGATCTCCAAGAAGTTTCCAAGGGAGTGCTATATCAGGAAAATTAAATACAGACACACGGAAAGAAGATTTCAAAAACAGAAAGTAGCCAACTTAATCGTAGGGACAAGTCTGGAGTTGAATACTATATCCCAGAATTTAATAGGAAAAATGAAACCAGAACAGAAGATAAAGTACATGAGACTGATAGGTTCATTCACCTACCATTTGAACATAATCCTAACCTGTTTCCTGGCTTTAAGATATGTTCCTTAGCACTATTATGATTTAAGTTAAAACTGGTTTTCTTAATAGTACCATGTGAACTTACCATTGAAAGTAGTTAGATTATTTAAGAAACTGTGATCAATACAATGTGGGTGGAAAAAGAATTGAAGACAATTGTAGACACCAGAGATAGTGTGAGAAGAGGGTGGGAAAGGACAGAGGGTCACAAAGGGGGGTAAAAAATTCTAGGAACTATAAATGGAAAATTTTTGATAATAATATGCTTGATTAAGTCACTATGCAGTATATTCTGGATGGGAAATCACATTTCATATGCTGTGATGATGCTTAGGGAAAGAATGTAAATTAAGTTACAAAAATAAAAAGTTTCAGAAAAAAAAATCCATTCGATGACTGCAGTAAGATATATAGCCCCAGCTAGGTGCTACTTTATAGTATACCTTAAGTTAGACTTGTGTTCATGGAAATGTATATATCAGCTGTGTTTGTTATGAAAATGTTTACATTAATTAAGATCTTTAATAATTCAATAAAATGTGTGGGAGGGAAACAGTATAGAAAGTAAACATAGATACCTGAGACAGTGTGGGAAGAGAGTGGGAGATGGCAGAGGGTAAGAGATAGGGAATCAAGGATGGAGGGAAAAGAAGCAAAACATACAGGAAACAAGAAATGGAAAATTATTTGTTGACAATAACATGTATGTTGATGTGCTTGATTGAGACAATATACAGTGTACTCTGGATGGAAAATCTCATTTTGTATGCTGTAATGATGTACAGTGAATGAACATAGACAAATAAATTTAAATAATAATAAAAAAGGAAAGAGAAAAAAATTAACAATTAATTTTGCAAAAATGCTACACAGAATAAACCACACAAAACAGGACAAAAAAAAAAAAGACTCTCAGGAAAATTAGCACTGAAGGATCATTTCTCAGCATAATAAAACCATCTATGCAAAACCTGTAGTTAACATTATACTGAATGGGAAAAGCTGAACGTTTTTCCACTAAAAACTGGTACAAGACAAGACTGCTCACTTTCTCTACTTCTATTCAATATAGTACTGGAAGTCCTAGCCAGTGCAATCAGAAAGAGAAGAAAATAAAAGGCATTCTGATAGGAAAATAAGAGCTGAAATGATCTCTGTTTACAGATAACATGATCGTATATATGGAAGACCCAATAGTATCCATGAAAAAATTCCTCAAAGTGGGACCAGCAGTTAGAGTAATGGCTATGTCGCTGGACTCCCATGTAGCTGACCGCGGTTCGAGTCTCGGACCCGGTGGCTTAAACTCACGCTGGGTGCCTGTGCGTGCGTGCCCAAGATCCCAAGAGGAGAATGGAGGAGAAGGGATTGCGGCGTGGCCAACCCCCTGGGGGGTGATTTCTCGCTTTCTATCTCTCCATCTCTCTCTGTATGGTGAGCACATACGCCCTATAGCAAAAATCTCTCAAAAAATAATAATAATTCCTCAAAGAAATAAATGCATACAGTAAAGTGACAGGATACAAAATTAACTTACAAAAATCTATAGCATTTTTATATACAATCAACAAACAGAGACAGAACTGAAGAAAGTAATTTAATTTACCATAGCCACAAGAAGCATAAGATACTTAGGAATAAAACTAGCCAAGGAAGTCAAAGACCTCTACAAGAAAAACTATGAAAACCCTAAAAAAAATTGAAAAAGACACTAAAAAGTAGAAGGACATCCCATGTTCCTGTATTGGTAAAATTAATATAATCAAAATTGCAATCCTACCCAAATTAATCTACTTATTTAATGCAATCCCTACAAAGTTACCCGAAACATTCTTCACAGGTCTGGAAAAGACAATTGTAGATCTAAACCTAAGACCACAAACTATAAAACTATGAGTGGAAAACACTAGGGAAACAATGGGAGATATTGAGGTAAGCAAGAACTTCTTAAACAAGACCCTTAAAGCACAGGCAATAATCCCCAATATAGACAGGTGGGATTACATCAAATTAAGGAGTTTTTGCAGAGCAAAGGACAAAAAATTAGTGGAAATCAACAATCCTTGGAATGGGAGAGAATTTTTGTTAACTGTGCCTCAGATAAGGGACTGATAACCAGAATACACAGGAAACTCATGTGGCTTACCCAGAAGAAGATGATTAATTCAGTTAAAATATGGGAAAATGAACTGAATAAACAACTCTCTAAGGAAGACATAGGAACAGCCAAAACTCATATGAAACAATGCTCAACATACTCTATTGTAATGGAGATGCAGATCAAAACCACAAGGAGATACCACATAACCCCAATCAAAATGGCAAAGATTAAAAACATATAATTTAAAATGCTGGAGGGGATGTGGTGAAAGGGGCAATCTCCTACACTGTTGGTGGGAATGTAAATTGGTCCAGCCACTGTGGATAACAATATGGAGTTTCCTCAAAGATCTTCAAATAGAACTATCATATTATCCAGCAATTCCACTCCTGGATATCTACCCAAAGGACAGGAGAATGCTTAGTTGGAAAAATGCTTGCACAACTCTTTTCAAAGCAGCATTAGTCATGATTGATAAGACATGGAACCAACCCAAATGTCCACAAATGTTTGAATGGATTGAAAAATTGTGGCACATATACTCCATGGAATACTATTCATCCAGAAAAAACAACAAGGTCCTGAAATTTGATGGAAAGTAAATGAATATGGAAGATTATTTGCTGAGTGAAGCAAATCAGGCTATGAAAGAGAGACATTGCATGTCTCCTCTTAACATATACAGACTATCTGTACTCTGTGGTAGAGACTGAAAGACTGGAGAACATAAAAGCACCAAAAATTGTAATGGATAATAGAACAAAATTGGAAAGAGTGTGGGAGGAGAAAAGCATAGGAAAGGAAATTTGGGGGAAAATAGAGAGGTAAGACACTTGTGGGACACAGACATGGTTTATTATCTGTTGATGAGGATGTGTATAGCATTTTCAAGTGGGCTGGACTGAGTTGTACATCATCATGCTTGGTAAAGTCTCTTTGCAATATAAATAATGCATAGCAATTGAATGTATAAATAATACTAATAATAAAATTTTAAAAGAAAATATTATTTTATCATTTATTTATTTATTTTTACATTTTTCCACATTTATTTTACTTTACTTAAAAAACATTTTCCCTCATAATCCACAGTTCTTGACATTTAATAAACAACTTTCAAAATTTCATAACACTGAATTCTAAAGATAATGTTCAAAATATTTGTTATAATTTTGTATGTGACTCTATACCAACAGAGATAGTATAGTTTTAAATATTTTTGAGAAAGTATTTACATGTCAACTCTTCAGACTGTTAAAATGTAAATGCCAAGTACACAAGTCACACATAAACCTTCACAATTCAGGCCTGCCTACCAAGTATTCTGTGATATACCATCTGAAAGCAAAGATCAGTCTCTTTTTCTGCCTTCAAAGTCTTCCTCAAGATACTCCTTTGGTCGTGGTTGCTCTTTTGCAATCTCTACTGATTACAATGTTGGGCTGCTAAAGTCCAGGTTATTTCATGATACGAATTATTTCATATAGCTTCTCTAATCCTTTCTGTCAGGCAGAACTGTTTATGGTGCCAGAACATCTTTCCAAGAGCTTCTGTTGGTTTACTTGAGCTCTACCTTAGTTCATAGTTTTCTGATTAATCTTCAGATATGACATTCCAGTCAAAGCCCTGTCTAATAATGAGTATTTACAATTTCTGATTCAAGGCAACAGGTATTATTGAACTTATGCAAATAAACCTTCTGCCCCAGAATAACAATATTCCCAAATATTTCCAATTCCAGAGGGGTCAGGAAGGAAAAAAATTTTGTTTCCATTTAAAGAAACAGACAAGAAAAATATTTTAACAAATTGCTGAACTTATCAACAACTCAAAATAAAGCAAAATCCTTAAATTAGAAAAATACAGCCTAGTAAAAACAAATCAGTAAAGACCCCACCCCGTTACCTGCTTGGCCGACCCAAACTGAAAGCACTTTGTATATATAACTTTTTTTTTTTTTTTCTTTTTCGCTGCATATCTTTTTCGTGGGAAGGGGTAAAGGGGACCCTCTCCAGATCTCCACCAGAGCCCCAACTTCCATTTCCAGACCTGCCATACGGAAGGAGCACTGGGGGGGTTCAGGAGGATATTGGCACAGCTCCATACCTGTATGGACTGCACAACTTTTAAACTCCGGAACTCGAAGATGTGGACACACACACACAGGTACGGGAAATCCAGCCAGAGTCTTTCAGACCGCAGCTGACCCGAAGACATTGCCTTTCATTCATTCATTCTGCCCGCCTGTGGAGGGAGTCCTTTACTAGGCAACACGCTCTGAAACAGAAGTTGGATATTTTAAAAGGTGCTTGCGCTTGCCCAGAGGAGGAAATAGATGCTCAGGAGTGAAATACGGAGAAAATCGGATCTGGCGCCTCCTAAGGCAGCCGGCAAACAAGCGAAGGGAGAAGACCTAACTTGGAGGAAGGAAATATAGACAAGGAGAGCTGCCCGCCGCCGCCGCTGCCGGAGGAACCCTGCAGCCTATTGAACTTCCAAGTTTGGGAAGAAACCGACCATCTACCAGATGACTACAAATCGCTGCAGGACCACAGGATATATGGGGAAGCAGGAAAATACCTCTCCCACAAGGGAAATGGATAGCTCCTCTTCATCCACACACAGTTCAATGGAAATCATGGAAATGTCTGATAAAGAATTCAGATCATTCATAATGGCAAAGCTAACAGAGATGGAAGAGAAGAGAGACAAGGAACTGCTGAAGAGGAAGGAGAAAGGAGTTGAAGAGTTCCAGGAGGTGAGGAAATTCATGCAAGATCTAAAAGAGGAATTTCACACTTTACAAAAGAATCAGATGGAATTGTTAGAGGTGAAGGCTATAATACAAGAAGTCAAAATCTCCCTTGAAAGTATTAAAAGCAGACTAGATCATACAGAAAATAGAATCTCTAATGTAGAAGAGAAAATGGCTAGCCTAGAAAAATCCACCATGAAGACTGAGAAAATGGCCCAAAAATTTGAGAATAATATAAGTGAAATAGTAGATACAATTAAACGTCCAAACATCTGGATAATAGGCATCCCAGAGGGTGAAGAGACTCATAAGGGCATTGATAATCTATTCCATGAAATCCTGCAAGAAAACTTTCCAAACCTGGATAGGCACTCAAAGATTCAGTCCCAAGAAATACAGAGATCCCCAAATAGAATCAACCCAAGAAGATCTTCTCCAAGACACATTATAGCCAGATTGACCAAAACCACAGACAAAGACAAGATACTAAGACTGGCAAGAGAAAAAAGGCAAGTTACCTACAAAGGGTATCCCATCAGACTAATGGCAGACCTCTCATCGGAAACAATGCGAGCGAGGAGAGAATGGGAAAATATATTCAAAATATTAAGGGAAAAGCAATTTCAACCGAGAATTCTGTACCCAGCAAGGTTATCATTCATTTGGGAAGAAAAGACACGAACCTTCCCAGATAAACAAAACCTGAAAGAATTTACCAGCACCAGACCAGATCTCCAAGAAGTTCTTAAGGGAGTGCTATGTTAGTAAAATTAAATGCAGACACACAGAAATAAGAGTTCAAAAACTAAGAAAATGGGCAATTTAATTGTAGGGACAATGTTTGGAGATGTTTATTATATCCCAGAATTCAATCCGGAAGATCAAACCTTAACAGAAGAAAGATTAAGTACATGAGACTGAACCGATAAAACAACATTCTGTGACTTGACTGAATTATTGCTGCTTTTCTCCTAAGCTTTGTTTTCTGGTTTTAAAGGATTTTTGTCCTGTCTTGAGCTGTTGATAGGTGTATGTACCTACTATTTAAACAGAATACTAACCTGTTTCTAGGCTTTAAGTTTCAAGGAAATATCATTACCAGTTCAAAACTACTCTTCTTGAAATTACCTGCTGAAAGTAGATAGATTACTTATGATATTGGGTGATGAACAAAATGTTGGGGAAAAAGGAATGGAAGACAACTGTGTATAGCAGAGATAGTGTAGTAAGAGAGTGGGAAAGGGCAGAGGATCAAACATGGGGTAAAAAACATATATATAGTATACATATGTATTAAAGTAGAAATGGAATATTATTGATGATAACATGCATGATTAAGCTACTATGCAGTTTATTCTAGATGGGAAACCACATTTAGTACGTTGTGATGATGCTCAGGGAATGAATGTTAAGTAATTTAAAAAAAAAAAAGTTGCAGGAGAAAAAAAAACGGTAAAACTGTTCATATCGAAATTAAAAAAAAAAAGCATATTTGATGACTGCAGTAAGCTATATAGCCCCAGCTGGGTACTACTTTATAATATGTTCATTCTACTCACTGGGGTTTATGCCTAAAGTCAGACTTGGGTTCATATATAGGTATATATCAGTTGTGCTAGCTATTGGATATATTTAGACTAATTAAGTTCATTAGCAAATCAATTGAATGGGGGTGGGAGGCATAGAAAGCAACCATGGATACCAGAGACAATGTGGGAGGAGGGTGGGACATGGCAGAGGGTGAGGGATAAGGAATCAAGGATGGCAAAACAAAAAACAAAGTATACAAGACATAAGAGTTGGAAAATTATTTGCTGAAAACATGTATGTTGATGTGCTTGATTGAGCCAATACACAGTGTATTTTGGATGGAAAATTCATTTGTATGCTGTAATGATGTATAGTGAATTAATGTAAAAAATAAATAAATTTAAAGAGAAAAAAAAGGAAAATAATACAAAAAAAATTCAGTAATGTTGTATTCAAAAGCCATACAATTCTATTTCATCTGTTCAGTCTTATGTTCAATCTCTCTTCTGTTGAATTTGCAGTGTTACTGTGGTCTGATCTTTCTGTTTAAATCCTGGAAGTTAACATTCAACGTTATTGTTGATATTTCTTGTTCCTAGCATAAGTTGGTCATTTTCTTGGTTGCTTTTTGTTCTCTTATTTCTGTATGTGTGTCTTTAGTTTTCCTGGTGGAGTGGCACTTCTTTTAGAACTCCTTGAAGAGCTGGTCTGGTATTGGCAAATTCTTTCAGGTCTTGTTTATCTGAAATGTTTTATCCTTTCTATATGAAGGATAATCTTGCCATATATAGTATTCTTGGTTGAAACTGCTTTTTTACTCAACACTTTAAATATATTTTCCCATTCTTTTCTTGCTCTCATTGTATCTGATGAGAGGTCTGATGTTAGCCTGATGGGATAACCTTTATAAGTAACCTGACATTTCTCTCTTGCTAATTTTAGTGTCTTATTTTTGTAGATTTTGCCAGTTTGGCTATCATGTGCCTTGGAGAAGATCTTCTTGGCTTGATTCTACTAGGGGTTGTTTGCATTTCTTGGGTCTGTATATCTGAATGCCTCTCTAGATTTGGAAAGTTTTCTTCAAGGATTTCATGGAATAGATTATCAATGCCTTTATTAGTTTCTTCACCTTCTGACATACCTATTATCCAGATGTTTGGGAGTTTAATGCTGTCTAGTATTTCTCGTATAGTATTCTCTCTCTCTCTCTCTCTTTTTATTTTTGGTTATTTTATAAAATTTTTTTTCAAGATAATATGTTTTGCCATCCACATCTGAAGTTTGATCTTCTGCATTGACTAATCTGCTATTAATACTTTCGAGGGAGATTTTAATTTCCTGAATTGCAGTCTTCATCTCTCACACCTCCATTTGATTCATTTTTATGGTGTGTATTTTCTTTTTCAGAACTTCCTCACCTCCTGGAACTCATTGTCTCTTTTCTCCTGCATCTTCTGGAGTACATTGTCTCTCAGCTCTTGCATCTTGTTTAATTTTGTCACTATAAATATTCTGAATTCTCTATCGGAAATTTCCATGAGTTCTACTGTACTTTTTGTTGGTGATTAAGGATTGTCCTTTTAACTAACGGAAGAGATATTTTCTTGGTTTCTCATATTTCTAGTGCCTCTGTGGTGGTTCCTGGACATTGTGACAAAATCTCCCCTCTGCTGCACTTTGTAATGCAGTATCCACGAAAAGAGTTTATCAGTTCAGATTTATAAAAAGAAGTTTCTTCCTTAAAGCTGGAGGTTCAATTAGCATTGAGGAGTTCAATGACTCTAAAAATATAGACATATGTCTACTGTGCACCTAGGCCTATCTAGACATGCAGTGTGTGGAGATTGAAGAGCAGAGTGAAAAAAGTAAGGTAAATAAATAAATAAATAAATACAAAAGGAAAAGAAAAAAAATAGACAAAAATGACCAAAAAAGAGAACAAAAAAAATTTCTTAAGCGAAAAATGAAAACCATGCTAGGACACACCTCAGATTTAAAATGATTTCTGAAATTAGCAAGAGATAGAAAAGGCCCAAGGTGAGAAGTGGTTTAAGAATTATAAATTAATTTAAATTAAATTAAAAATTTAAAGAGAGAGGCAGACAGACAGATATACAGTCAGTCAGAGACAGAGAGAGAGAGTACACAGATCTCCCTACCTTGTCTGAGTATTTCAGGAGTCTAGAAGATGGACTTTAGAGCATAGCTCCTATGAACATGCCAGGACATACTTCAGATTTAAAATAGCTTTTGTCTGAATATTTCTGGAGTCTAGAAGATGGAGTTTAGAACATAGCTTCCCTGAACACTCTAGGACACAGCTCAGATTTAAAATAGTGTCTTGTCTGAGTATTTTGGGAGTTTAGAAGACAGTGTTTTGAGCATGGCTTCCCTGAACATGTCAAGGACACACCTCAGATTTAAAATGGCTTCTTGTCTGAGTATTTCGTGAGTCTAGAAGATGGAGTTTAGAACATAGCTTCCCTGAACACATCAGGACACACCTCAGATTTAAAATGGCTTCTCAGCTGAGTATTTTGGGCATCTAGAAGATTTCATTATTGAATCTTTACAGCCCATTATCTACAGGGCTCTATGAAGGCATTAGACATAAAGAAACATAAAGAGTGACACCTGTCCTCATGAACTTATGGGCCCTTAGAGAAACAAAATCATGTCAGCAAATGTAAATTTACATAATAAAGGGCAGAAATAGTGAGAGGATACAGGCTTTATCTTCCCATATTGAAATTTGCAGGGTATTTCTCTTAAGTGAAGTGGCAATCCCAATAAGTACTATTTATAATTATTCTGTTTATAATAACACAATAAATCTTATGTTAATGCATAATAAGTATAGATAAGAGTTATTTGGCCCTATTGGTTATCATCAGAACACTCTATTTCAAGGAGGTATGTCATTAAGACTTTAGGGACCAGCAGTTAGTGTAATGGCTATGTCGCTGGACTCGCACAAAGTAGACTGTGGTTCCACTACAGTACCCAGTGGCTTAAACTCACACTGAGCACGTGTGCATGTGTGCCCAAGATCCCAAGAGAAGAATGGAGGAGAAGGGATTGCGGTAAGGTCATCCCACCTGTGGGGTGATTTCTTGCTTTCTGTCTCTTTGTCTCTTTCTGTCTTTCTGTTGAGCACATGTGCCCTATAGCAAAAACTTCTCCAAAAAAAAAAAAAAAGACTGAGTACCTACTATGTAATCAATCTTGTGATGAGAGTTATGGAAGATACTAAGAAAAATATAAGGAAAAATATTTGTCCTCAATGGGATTAAAATGTGGTTAAAATAAAAAGACCAGGTTATCAACTGAAGTAACTGAAGATTAAAAATAATATTCTTTATATATTATATATAATTACTTATAAATAATTAATACTATATATTTATATATTAAATAAATTATAATTTATTTAATATTTTAAATATATTATATTATTTATATATTATATATATAATTATAATAATGCCTTAATTATATATTACATATTCTAAGTGGTAGAAGAGTTTAAATGAAGGGATATCAATACCAGAGATAAGTTTATAGAGAAGTCATACTTTGTGCCAGGACCCTGTGAGCTGCTTTACATATTTATATTATAGAATCTTCAGAACTGTAAAAGAAATTTGGGATTATATCCAAAATTGACACAGCAATTTAAGATTATAGAAGTTCAATACATTGACCCAAATCACATAAGAGGTATGTGGAAGAATCAAGATTTGAAGCCAGGGCTTCTTAAATCCGAAGTCCTTATTTTCAACTATTTGTTGTTGAAGCCTAAAAATACCTACAATGTGGGACCAGCAGGTGGTGTGGTGGTTAAGGCGCTGGACACTCCCACATGGCCGACCGGGGTTCAAGTCCTGGACCTGGTGGCTTGCTTTCTCACTTCCTCTCTCTTTCACTCTCACTCTCTGTCTCTCTATGGTCAAATTAAAAATCAATGAATGAATGAATAAATAATAAAATAAATAGTTTAAAAAAATACCTACAATGTATGTCTTCAGCAAGCATTTGATAAAATTAATAGAGGTGTATTCGAAACTGGGTTTCCAAGTAGCAAAATAGGTCATAGGAAAGTGCTAGAGGTTATGATACATAGAAGCTATAATATATTCTTAGTATAGAAGGAAGTATACTCTATTAACTAATTAATGTAAAGAATAATAACTCTATAGGAGAAAAGACTGGAGACAAGAATAGTCATGACGATATGTAGGAGTCCACACTTAATATTACTAGCTTGAGTAAGCTAAGTTAGAGGCAGAGGAAATGGAGAGAAGATAGAGAAACAACTTTGAAGAAAAAAATCAATATTAGAATTTAGTTTAACAAAAATTTAAACATCTCTTTTATGGGCAATAAAATATGCTGAGCATTCTGGTTAAAGTAACTTTGACATACTCTTCATCTCCAATGATCTTACAACCTAGTGGGATCAATAATGTATATCAGAAATGACTATCATAGTGGTCCAAAAGTGGAAACTGGTATAAACTTCAAAACTAAGTAATGATAGAAAGTGTTGAAGCATGAGGTTTCTATAGATTAGGTTGTCAGGAAAAGCTCTCTGAAATTGAGATTAGACCTGAATAAGGAGGAGTTAGACATGGAATTATCTTAGAAATGACTATTGCAGATTACAGTAGGGGCAAGAGCAGAACTGGAGAATTAGGAAGCAATTGAAACAGTACTAGGTAGAAAATAATTGTAATTTAGACCTTGGTGATAGAAGTACATATGAAGAAAAGAAGACTGATTTGGGATATATTTTGAAGGTAAAGGTGGCAAGACATGAAGATGGATTGTATGTGAAGTCAGGACAAAAAAAAGATGTCCTAGAATTGAGGACAGAAGAATGAAGTGATTTTTGTGGCAGAGAAAATCTGTAGGAGAAAATTGGAGGATACCAAGAGTTCTACTTTGGTCACTTTGTGTGAAATGATTTTAGACATCCACATATGACTTATATGAGTCTAGAAATCATCAACACATATATGGCACTTAAAGCAACAAGACTGACTGAGATTAACTAGTGGAGAGAATGTGAATTGAAAAAGAAGAATCAAAGAGGGCCAATCAGTGCTTCAGTTATGACACAACATTGCAATTCTCGATCCACATGGAAAAGTTCCAGGTTTGCATCCTGAGGCTTCCCATACACTCTGGGTGCACTTGTGTGCCCATGATCCAGGCTATCTGAGGCTGTTTGTAGATTGTATTGTGAGAAACTTCTTAGGGACACCTGACTCTCTGTTCCCCTCTTTTATGACAGAAATAAATTAAGTTAAAAATTAAAAGACAGTGCTTCCAAGACAGTAGTATCCAAGTGTTATTCACAGACCTCTGGGGGGACCTGAGAATTTTTTTAGAGAAAGTCTTACTATGCCATGATCCTCCTGCCTCCGCCTCCTGAGTAGCTATGACTACAGATGTGTACTGCCATGTCCATCTTTTAGGGTGTGCTGGGAATCAAACCTAGGCCTCTCATGTGGCTTTAGATTACCAAGTAGCAGCATTTACCAGTGTGTGCTATCATGGCTGATTCTTGAGAACTTTTCAAAAAATCTGTAAAGTTGATACTCTTGACATAATAAAACCAATATATTGCCTGAATTTTTTATTCTTTTCTGCCATTTTACTATGGACTTTTCCATAAGCTACATGATGTGTGTTTTCAGAGTAGATGTAAAAATATAGCAGACATTAAACATATTTCCAAAAATGACAAAGTGTGCCATTTCACTGCTTTTTCATCTTTGAAAAATAAATTATAATTTTTAAAACCTAGGCTAGTTATAGTTTATTAGTTATTTTAAAAGGGTATTTAAAATTTTGCCTGTTCTTTTTTTAGGAGTCTGAAAAATTATTTTTTATTGAAATAAAAGAAAAAAGAAACCTACTATCTTTTAGTATTTGCCTAGTTTTGCAGGTACACGGTTGCTGTAAGCAGCATTCTGGTTCTTCTGTATCTTGCGTGGATTTGGTGTAGTTGCTACAATGCGTATTCTCTAAAAGTTTACTTTCCATATTTTCATGTGTTTTATGCATAGTTTTTTTACTTGAATAAATATTTATTGGGACCAGCAGTTAGCATAATGGCTATGTCACTGGACTCCCACGTAGTCGACCAGGTTTGCATCCCAGACCCGGTGGCTTAAACTCACGCCGGGTGCATGTGCATGCGTGCCCAAGATCCCAAGAGGAGAATGGAAGAGAAGGGATTGTGGCGTGGCCATCCCCCCTGGGGGGTGATTTCTGGCTTTCTATCTCTCTGTCTGGCAAGTGTTTGTGCCCTATAGCAAAAACCTCAACAACAACAACAAAAAAAAATATTTATTTTCTCAGATATTTTATTTTTATTTTTTAATTTTTAAATTATTGTTTATCAGTATGATTTATACATTCAATCACTATATATCATTTAGATTGTAAAGAGACTTTACCCAGCATGATATATACACCTCAGATCATCCCAATTGAGAATACCATACACATCATCCTCAACAGGTATTAAACCAAATCTGTGTTCCATTAATGTCTTATCTCTCTATTCCACCACCACCACCAAATTTCTCTTCCTACACTCTTCCCTCTTTTACTCTCCTTTCACTTTGTCCCTAGTGTCCATAACAATGTTCAATGCTTTCATGACCTTCAGTCTTTCAGTCTCTGCTATAGAGTTTGGAGAGTCGGTATATGTTAAGTGGAGACATACAAGTCTCTCTTTCACAGTATGACCTGCTTCACTCAGCAATAAATCTTGTTTTTTTTATGGATGAATAGTATTCCATGGAGTGTATGTGCCATACATTTTTCAATCCATTCACTTGTTTGTGGACATTTGTGTTGGTTCCATGTCTTAGTAATTGTGAAAAATGCCATAATAAATATAGATGTCAAGCACTTTTCCTACTGAGCATTCTCCTGTTCTTTGGGTAGATATCCAGGAGTGCAATTGCTAGACCCTATGGTAGTTCTATTTTAAAGTATTTGCAGAATCTTCACATTGTTCTCCACAGTGGTTGGACTAATTTACATTCCCACCAACAATGTAGGAGAGTTCCCCTTTCACTGCATCCATGCCAGCACTTAGCATTTTTTCTATTTTTAATTTTTGTCATTCTCATTGTGGTTTTAATCTGCATCTCCCTTATGATGAGGGATGTCGAGAATTTTTTCATATGTGTTTTGGCTGTTTGTATGTCTTCCTTAGAGATGTTTATTCAGCTCATTCTCCTATCTTATAGTTGGGTTAATAATTTTTTTTTCTGAGTAAGCCAATTGAGTTTCCTGTGTATTCTGGTTATAAGTCCCTTATCTGAGGTATAGTTTACAAAAATATTCTCCCATTCCGAGGTTTGTTGATTCACACTAATTATGGTGTTCTTTGCTGTGCAGAATCTTCTTCATCTGATGTAATCCCACTTATCTATTTGAAGATTATTGCCTGTGCTTTGGGGATATTTATAAAGAAGTCTTTGCCTACCCCTAGTCTCCCAGAGTTTCCCCAGTGTTTTTCACCAGTAGTTTAATACTTTGAGGTATTAGGTTTAGATCTCTGATGCACTCTGAGTTGATTTTTTTAATGGTGACAGAGAGGGGTTCATATTCATCTTTCAACAGATGGACACCACGTTTTTCCAACACCATTTGCTAAAGATGTTTTCCTTTTCCCACTGGGTTGACTAGTAACTAGTGTCAAAAATCAGTTGGCTGTATGTTTTTGGATTTATTTCTGGGGTCTCTACTCTGTTCCATTATTCTTCATGTCTGTTTTTTTGCCAATACCATGCTGTTTTGATTATCACAGCTTTGTAATGTATTTTGGGATCAGGAAGTGAGATGCCACCCATTCCACTCTCCTTTGCATAGGATTGCTTTGACAACATGATGTCTTTTTTTTTTTTTTTTTTTTTTTTTTTTTTTTTTTTTTTTTTTTTTTTTTTTTTTGAGAGGTTTTTGCTATAGGGTGCGTGTGCTCACCAGAAAGACAGAGAGAAACAGAGAGACAGAAAGCGAGAAATCACCCCCAGGGGGGATGGCCACGCCGCAATCCCTTCTCCTCCATTCTCCTCTCGGGATCTTGGGCACACACGCACACATGCCCGGTGTGAGTCTAAGCCGCAGGGTTCGGGACCCGAACCGCGATAAACTAAGTGGGAGTCCAGCGACATAGCCATTATGCTAACTGCTGGTCCCAACATGATGTCTTTTATACAGACGAATTCTATGATTGTCTTTCTAGAGCTATGAAGAATGTCTCTTGTAATTTTATCAGGATTGCATTAAATATGTAGATTAATTTAAGTAGGATTGTCATTTTGATTATAATAATTATCGCAATTCAGAAACATGGGATGTCCTTCTACATTTTTTTGTCATTTTCAATTTCAATTTTCATTTTCAATTTCTTTTTTTAATATTTCATAGTTTTCCTTATAGAGGTCTTTGACTTCCTTGTTTGGTTTTATTCCTAGGTATCTTGTATGTTTTGTGACTATGGTAAAATGTATTACGTTCTTTACTTCTGCCTTTGTCTTCTTGTTGTTTGTGTATAGAACTGTTGTAGATTTCTGTAGTTAGTTTTGTATTCTGCCACTCTATGTATTTATTACTTCAAGCAGCTTTTTTTGTGGAAACTATTGGGTCTTCTATGTAAACAATCATGTCATTTTCAAACAGATAGATTTAATTCTTCTTTCTCTGTTGGAATGCCTTTTATTTCATTCTCTTGTCTGATTGCACTGGCTAGGATTTCCAGTACTATACTGAATAATAGTGAAGAGAGTGGCATCCTTATCTTGTACCAATGTTTAGTGGAAAAGCTTGCAGCTTTTACCCAATCAGTATAATGTTGGCTATAGGTTTTTCATAGATGGTTTTTATTATGCTGAGAAATGATCTTTGTATGCCTATTTTACAGAGAGTCTTAATCATGAGAGAATGTTGTATTTTGTCAAATGCTTTCTCTGCACCGATTGAAATGATCATATGGTTTTTATCTTTCTTTTTGTTAATATGGTGTTTATCTACCTTTGCATCTCTAGAATAAAGCCTACCTGTTCATGATGAATAATATTTTTTATATGCTGTTTGATATGGTTTGCAAGTATCTTGTTTGAGAATTTTTGCCTCTATTCATCAGAGATGTAGACCTGTAGTTTTACTTTCTTGTCATATTAGTATCTGTTTTGGGAAGGAGGGTAATTGAGGCTTCATAAAATGAATTTAGAAAGGTTCCTTCATTTTGCTTCTCTAGAAAAAGTTTGACTAGAATGGGGGTTACCTCTTCTTTAAAAGTTTTGTAAAATTCAGAAGTGAAGCCAGCTGGACCTGGACTTTTCTTTGTTGGGAGGCTATTACTGATTCAATCTAATTGTGTTTTAAGGGTCTATTCAGGATTCCAATGTCCTCCTGAGTCAGTCTTGGTATATTATATATTATATATGTCCAGGAATTTGTCCATTTCATCCATGTTTTCTTGTTTGTTGGCATATAGTCACTCATCGTGTCCTCTAATGATGCTTTGTATTTCTATTGTGTCTGTTATAATATTACCTGTTTCATTAAGAATTTGATTTATTTGGTTCCTTTATCTTTCTTCTTAATTAGTCTTGTCAATCTTGTTTATCTTTTCAAAGAATCAACTTTTGCTTTCATTTATTTTATGTATAGTTTGTTTATTTTTTATTTTATTTATTTCCTCTTGAATCATTATTTCTTTTCTCCTGGCACTTTTTGGATTTTTTTTTTTTTTGCTGTTGTTTTTCCAATTCCTTGAGGCATGGTGTTAGGTTGTCCTTTTGCCACCTTTCCATCTTTTTCTTATGGTACTAATTGATACAAATTTCCCTCTTATGACTAATTTTGCAGTGTCCCTTAGATTATTAAAACTTGTGCACTCGTTATATTTTATTTCCATGAATCTTTTGATTTCAGTCTTAATCTCTTTGGTAGTCATGGAGTCATTCAGAATTCGGTTATTTAGTTTTGATGTATTTGTGCGTTTTCGGGGATTGTTCGTCTCGTTTGGTTTCCATTTTCATAGAATACCTTTTTACAGCCCTTCACTTTTAGGCTATGTATATCTTTATCCATGAGATGGGTTTCTTGTAGGCAGAAGACAGAGGTTTTCTTATTTTTCAGTCACTCAGCCAGTCTGTGTCACTTGATAGAAGAATTTAAAAGAATTTTATCCATTAACATTCAACATTATTATTGATATTTCCAGGCTTCTCCTTACCTTTAAGTTAGCCATATTCTTGGTTGTTTTTTGTTCTCTTATTTCTGTCTGTCTGACTTTAGTTTATTTCATATAGTACTCTTTTCAGAATTTCTTGAAGTGCTGGTTTGGAGTTGGTAAATTCTTTCAGGTTTTGTTCATCTGAGAACATTTTCATATATGTTTTTTTCTCCATGTGAAGGATGATCTTGCCAGATGTAGTATTCTTGGTTGAAATTGTTTTTCATTTAACACTTTGAATATATTTCCCCATTCTTTCTTAGCTTGCATTGTATCCAACGAGAGATCCAGGGGTAGCCTGAATTGATAACCTTTGTAAGCAACTTTACATTTCTCTCTTGCCAATTTTAGTATCTTGTCTTTATCTGTGGTTTTTTGTCAATCTGGCTATGATGTGCCATGTAGAAGATCTTCTTAAATTGATACTATTTGGGGTTCTTTATATTTCCTTGGGTCTGAATGTTTGAATGCTTCTCTAGACTTGGAAAATTTCTCTTCCAGGATTTTGTGGAATAGATTATCAATGCCTATATTAGTTTCTCCACCTTCTGGGATATCAATTATTTAGATTTTTGGGTTTTTAATGGTGTCTAGTATTTCTTATTATCCTCATTTTTCTTAGTTATCTTCTCAGTAGTTTTGATCACTTTGGTCAGTATTTTTGATAATTTTTTCTAGGTCAGAGGTTTTGTCTTGTACCTCTGAGATCTGATCTTCTCCATGATCTGACCTGCTTTTAATACTTTTGAGGGAAGTTTTGATTTCCTGTATTCCATCCTTAATATCTAACAGTTCTATTTGATTCTTTTTATGGTGTCTAAATCTTTCATTCATGGAAGGACTTCTGCATCTCTTGGAGCTCAATGTCTCTTTTCTCTTGCATCTCATAAAGTTTTCTAAATTATTTTTCTGACATTTTGATAATATCCTCTCATTTTTTCCAATTTGGAGACGAGTTACTGGGTTCCCTTGCTGGAGATGTATTACTTAGTTCTCTCATCCTTTAGGCTCTTCTCTGGTTTTTAGTCATTTAGTAATGTATTTACTTTTGACTACTTTCTTGGAGAAGGATTCTATAACTGTGAGATCTTGTGTTTCCCTTTGTTGTGAAATAACTTGGTGCTATTTTCTCTCTTTAATTGTGTTTTCCAATGTGATAACCACAGGAATAGTTTTGAAATCAGATTTCTGACAGGGAGTTTCTCTCTTTTTAAAACCAGTTTAGTGAGGGGTAAAAAATTCTCTGAGTTTTCTAGTATTCAGATGTTTAACCACTATGTACCTAGAGTTCTCTAGGCAGGGGGCAAGGGCCAAGCAGTAAAATGAGAAAGTTAGATAAAAGAAAAGGAAAGTAGAAAACACAAATAGAAAAAAAAACAGCAAAGAAAATAAAGGGGAGAACAAGGCAAAAAGAACAGAAAATGGATCACAGAAAATAAAATTAGGTTAAAAAATGGAAACCATGTGATGTGCTTTGTGTGCAATGGGCAAGAGAGATAGAGTTGGAAAAGCCTGCAGCTACTCTGTCCTATGGGAGAGGAGACACAAATTAGCAAGAGAAAGGACAGGGGGAAACTGATTGTTTTTTTGTTTTGTTTTGTTTTGTTTTTTAAGAAAAGGAGTTAGAAAAGATAGAAAATAACAGACTAGAGAGTGATTTTTGCCTACTTTACTAATGCCTAGATTCTGGCAGGGAATTAGGCTGGGTGATTCACAGCAGTGAAGGTGGACCCAGGAAAGGGCAGGAGAGGTATAGATGGAGATGCATCCAACCACTCTGTCTTTACTAATGCCTAGAGTCTAGAAGGGAGGGCAGGCTGGGGACTTCAGAGCAGTGAAGGTGGACCCAGGAAAGGACAGGAGAGGAAGAGATTGCCTGTTTTAATTCTGAATATAGTAAATCTTGATAAATATAACCCATGCAAACACCTTTTGGGGGGAGGTTTCAATAATCTGAGTCTATAGGGGTTCTTGGACCAAAAAAGAAAATTGAGACCTACTGACTTAGGCTATTATTATTTACTTGTCTTCTTATAGCATTTTAATTTAAAAACCTATGATAATTATTTCCATGATTATGATACCAATAAAACTAGACCTAAATCATTGATTCTAAAGTTTACAAAGATTACCAAGTAGTATATAAACCAATGTTTTAATTCATAAGAAATAGTTTCTGGGACCAGCAGTTAGCAAAATGGCTATGTTGCTGGACTCCCATGTAGTAGACCATGGTTCGAGTCCCAGACCCAGTGGCTTAAACTCACACCGGGTGCGTGTGCGTGCGTGCCCAAGATCCCGAGAAAATAATGGAGGACAAGGGATTGTGGTGTGGCTATCCTCCCTGGGGGGTGATTTCTCACTTTCTGTCTCTCTGTCTTTCTGGCGAGCACACACGCCCTATAGCAAAAACCTCTAAAAGAAAAAAAGAAATAGTTTCTGAAGAAATTGCATCAAACTGATGAGTGCAAATGAGGTATAAATTGGATTTGATCTCTGTTTGAGTTGAGCATAATTATGTACCACATTTTTCCACAAATATTAATAGTGGGTACATTGAGTTTCAGAATCCCTCTCTGCAATGTAGGTGCGTGTTTGCATGATTAGTTGTTTTTTTCCTTTGAAGTAGGTTGGGTGAGCTTGTACCAGTAATTGAGGAAGAGAAAAGAGAAAATGATAATATAGTGCTTGGTCCCAGTCTGATTCCAGAGACCAGAAACACTAGTCTTTATATCAAAAGGGGCTATAATAAAAAGTTGATACTGACTTTATTGGAGACATTGATCAACTTAAGGCACAGATAATATAATCATACGGTCTAAGTCATGAAGTGAAAACCAAAATGAGAGAAAAAATATTTTTTTCCATGTCTACATAGAAGATTGTAAGATTGTAGCATTCTTTATGGACTGCAGAGGCAGGGAATAAGCTTTCTCATAGACTTCCCCTTCCCCTTCCCTCACAAAGAAGGCTTACAAATTATAACTTTAGGGACCAGCAGTTAGCGTAATGGCTATGTCGCTGGACTCCCATGTAATCAACCGCGGTTCACGTCCCGGACCCGGTGGCTTAAAACTCATGCTGGGTGCGTGTGCGTGCGTGCCCAAGATCCCAAGAGGAAAAAGGAGGAGAAGGGATTATGGCGTGGCCATCCCCCCTGGGGGGTGATTTCTCGCTTTCTGTCTCTCTGTCTCTCTCTGTCTGCAAGCGCATGCTCCCTATAGCAAAAAAAGGAAAAAAAAAAAAAACAGAAAACAAAAACAAAAAACAAAAAACAAACAAACAAACAAAAACCTCTACAAAAAAAATTATAACTTTAATGAAGAGGTCAATGGATGAAAACATGAAGAAATTTGTTCTTGACCACATATAAAACACTCTATGAGCACACCCCAGAAAAAAAGAAAACTTTGGAAAGGTGTATGAGGAATGTAGGAGAGCTAAAAGTCTCTCTCTGACTTCTAGTTATAAAAATATGGATTATAAGACAAGAAAAAAATTGAGAGATTTTTTTACTATAGGGCATTTGCACTTGTCAGAGAGACAGAGACAGAGAGACAAAAAGTGAGAAGTCATTCCCCCCAGTGTGAATGGCCATACTGCAATCTAGTCTCCATTCTATTCTTGGGATTTTGGGCATGTACACACTCATGTCTGACATGAGTTTCAAGCTGCCAGTCCAGGACACAAATCATGGTTGATCACGTGGGAGTCTAGTCACCTGAACCACCATGACACTTGCTGGCCCCGTCAATGAAATTTTTATATTAACATTAATTTAGCTTCACTTGTACCCTTAGAGTCATATGCTTAGAGCTATAGGGATTATAAACAGAAAAGTAGACTCTTTTCTTCATCTAATATCATATTCTGTAGACATACATATCTGGAATAGAACACCATCGGTTATCTAGGTTTTGGGCTTAATCATGTCACTGGTGATCTATTTCTTTCAAGTGATTAATAGAGAATCGACTGTACACATTGACTAAACATGTAAATTAATTTGCAATTTTACGTTTAATTGAGCAAAAGCTGTATTAACGAAAGAACCCTAGAGAAGGCCTTCTGTATGACTAGGGAACATTATATGTAGGGATCTTTCTGTACAAGTAGCAGCTGCTATTCAAATGGTTTATCATCATAGCAAATTAGTGTCTGCATCCCAGCAGCATTCATTGCTTTTGTTTATAAGTGTGAACAAGATTATTGCAGATCCTTGATCAAGCAAATTAGAGCAGAGGAGGGTGATTGGTGACAAAGGTCCGGACAGCATGTGCTGCCTCTTAAAGGGGAGAGTCCTGTTTTGTCCAAAGCTTGACAATGTAAGTAGTCTCATTCTCTTCTCCCAACTACAGGTTCAACCCTAGACTCTTTAGACACTATTCAACTATCTGCTCAGTTGGGTCACAAATTTCACTTTTAGTCTCTTTGACCTCTAAATGTTGATATTAATTAAGGCTTAGTCCTAAAATATTTTTTATTCATTATCTACACTCTGTCCCTAGCTGATCTATTTTTCTAAAAACAGAAAATATAAAAAACTAGCTAAATCATAAAAATAGAAGTTTACTCAGCTCATGGTTTGGAGGTCCAAAGACCAGTGGTCGTAGCTAGTGAGGATCTTCTGGCTGCATTACAACATGGGGAGGGAAGGCACACACACACATCTATGTCCATGTATCTTTGTCTTACTCTTTCTCTTTATAAATAAACCATGCTTTATTCATGGGAGACCTCATAACTTTAAGGCTAATCTCTTCACAAAGGCCCTACCTTTTAACACCATGGTCAGATTAAAATTTTCATCTTCTTAATCTCATCACAAACAAATCTCAACACATAAACTGTGGGGACATTCAAACCATAGCACTATTATACACTGATGACTCCTAAATGTATTATTTCCATGCTGAACTTCTGCCTTGATCCTTGTTCTTGTGCATGCAACAGCCTACTCATCACATTAAAATAGTTAACATACATCAAATTTTAATTTATCCAAAACTAAACTAATAGCATCCCCAAATCTGTACCTCTTAGAGTTTTTCCCAGTTCAGTTTGTAGAATTTGTATTTTTCCAGTATTTAAGAAAACAAACAAGCGAATTTAGGTAATTTTTATTATCTCTCTTTTTTTCTAACCCTGAATAGCTGTGACTATAGATGTGTACCCCCATGCTCATATTTTCAAAATTTGTGACTACACCATCAGTTTATATCAAATCACACAGACTAGAATGAATCTTTGTTTTTTTTTTTTTTTTTTTTTGAGAAAGAGAGATTTTTGCTATAGGACGTGTGTGCTTACCTGAGAGATGAAGAGAAACAGACAGAAAATGAGCAATCACTGCGCCACCCCCCCTCAGGGGTGATGGAAACACCACAATCTCTTCTCTTCCATTTTCCTCTCAGGATTTTGAGCACACCTGAACATATGCCTGGTGTGAGTTCTAAGCTGCCGAGTCCAGGACTTGAACTGCTGTTGGTCATGTAGGAATCTAGTGCCTTAACCACTATGCCACCTGCTGGCCCCTAGATAGAGTGAGTCTTTTAAAATATAAGCTACATGTTTTACCCTCTTATTAAAGCTAAATGACTTACACGGCCATATATAATATGTTCCTTCCCTCACTCTGCCCTTATCATCTACCATTTTTCTTTCTCTTTCTCTTTGTGACACATAATTCATTCTAGAAACACCAATCGACTTATTTTGTTCCTTGAATAGGTTAGCATACTCTTTCTCAGCAAGTTTTTACTTGTCTTTTCTTCTATCAAGAATGATTTTCAGGTCAGCCAGTGGTGAGGTAGTTAAGGTGACTGAATCCCAACTGACTGACTACACAATTCAAGTCCTGGACCTGGCAGCTTGAAAAACAAATTAGGTGCATGTATGTATGTGCCCAACATCTTGAGAGGAGAATGGAGGAGAAGGGATTGAAGCATGTTCACCAATGTCAAGGGGTGCTTTCTCACTTTCCTTCTTTCTCTGTCTCTCTGTCTCTCTCTGGCAAGTGCACATACCCCACAGCAAATTGAAAAACAAAAAGAATGCTTTCCCCCTAAATATTCATATGTATGTCTCCTTTAAGTTTTCTTTTAAACTTTGGCTCATGTGTCATTTTATTAAATCAATATCTCTGATGCCACATGTAGAATAGTATCAACACCCCCAAAGTCATTCTCTATACTTACTACATTTTACTTTTTTTCCACATAATTTATCCTTTATTTTTTGAAATGTAATATATGTTAAAATTATATTGTTATTTGCACTTCCAGAAATATGGCATGGATATACCTTTTCTTATTCTACTAAGTAAATTAAAAACTCTGGATATTTTATTTAAAATGAGTTTAAAGAGACTCTGAAAGGTGAAGAGAAGTGGGCAGACTACTTAGAGACTTAAGGATCCAAGAAAATAAGATACAGAAATGTTTTTTTTTTTAATTTTTATTTTTGCTTCTTATATTCTATGCTTGGAGCCAAACAAATTGGCAACCCAGAAAGGCTAAGAGACATATAGACACAAAGAAAGCCCCCAAAATATCCTACTTCCTCTAACCTAACCAACTCAGTCTAGCAAGACAGAATACTTAGAAAAAAGTACTTTACTACAGCCAATTGGCACTGAAGAAATTGTGGCCTATTGCCACCCATACCAGCAAAGGCTGAATGGAAAGCCTAGATTTTCACCTTCACTAAGCTTCTTGAAACATTGTCTGGAGTGGTATCAGAGAAGAATGTCACTTTTATCCTTTTCTGAGAGTGACAAGTTCCCTCCCAACCACAGTGTCAGTAGAAACCACATTGGGAGCGTGGACTTCCACCCTTACCTGGTGGTAACAGGTAGTCTTCCATCTTTCCTACTGGGGTGGTAGGAATGTTTTAATAAAAATTACATGTCATATGAAAGAACAAAAAGATATCAAATTAAATTTTAAAAGGCAATCAATAGATACTAACATCAAAGTTGCATAAAATATGAAAGTAGTCAGTAATTTCAAAGCAATCTGATAAAAAAAATTGCACAATTATAAACATGCTTGAAACAAATTAAAAAAATAGAAAGACTCAACAAGAAAATAGAAAGTTTCAGCAAATAAATAGATGCTATCAAGAAGAACCAAGTTAAAATTTTAGAGCTAAAAAATATAATGACTGAAATTATAAGATCAATGTCATTTCTGGTTTCCTGGTAAGCATCCCATGTTTAGAAGCTGCCATCTCAATCCACAAAATAAGAAAGAAAGAAAGAAAGAAAGAAAGAAAGAAAGAGAAAAAGAAAGAAACAGAAAGAAGAAAGAAAAAATTAAACAAACTGATGATCATCAACTTTTCATAGATCTACCAAAGACCTGAAGTTACAGGGTCAAACACTGCCTCTAAAATTTAAAGAGGCAGACAGGTATATACAGAGAATCATAACTTATTGGGACAGACATCCACAAGCAGTAATGTCTAAAAGAATATGTCTGGGATAAGAAATATAACTTATAATGGACAAAGTACAGGAGAATCAGAGTGGAGTAGTTGGCAAGATAAAAATACCTGTGATGGGCAGTCTTTATTTGAAAATTTTACCTTTGTAAGTTATACTAGATTCTCATAGTTCTGATTAGAGAAAAATTTCTTTATGTTTCTTGTAGGATGAGGGTAAAACAACCATTCTGAAATATGTACAACACATTCTGTTTGTCTTAATAAGACCTGTGCATAAAATAAACTATTTCTTAAGATCCTAATAGGCCAAAGTTGTATCAGAAACTAACCAAGATGGGGGGAGGGAAGTATGCAATTGCAGCCTGACCTAGACTTTCTAGTTCACATAAGAGGATGGAAGCATGCTGAAAACCATTTATAAGGTCCCATCTCAGAAGCCCAAGCATACTAAAAGACTAAAAACTAATCATACAATGACAGAATAATTCTCCTCCCCCACACTTCACCAACAAATCACTAAAAGTCTAATTACCATAGCTACTTTTACCAAGTACATCATATCTGAATTTTAACCAAAAGGTTCCAAGGCATATTAAAGGAAAAGAAAAAAAAAAAAGTACAAGCATCAGAATAAGACTGAAATGTGGCAGAATTTCTGGAATAAAATTTATCAGATTGGGAGTTAAAACAACTATAATTTATATGCTAAGGCATTTAATGGCTGAATAATGTAAACTGAGAGATTAAAATTCTAATAAAGTATAAAAAAGAAATGCTAAAAGTTAAAAAAAAACACGAATATTCTTAATTACCTCACTAGTAGGACTCAACACAGCCAAAATAAGAATTCGTGAGTTTGAAGATTATAGAAACATTCCAAACTAAAAAGTAAATGAAAATATGAACTGAAAAGAGTAAAATTAAATGCAGACACACAGAAATAAGAGTTCAAAATCTAAGAAAATAGGTAACTTATTGTAGGGACAAAGTCTGGAGTTGAATATTATATCCCAGAATTCAATCTGGAAGATCGAACCATAACAGAAGAAAGATTAAGTACATGAGACTGAACTGATGAAACAGCATTCTGTGACTTGATTAAAATATTGCTGCTTTTCTTCTAAGCTTTGTTGTCTGGTTTTAAGGATTTTTGTCCTGTCTTGAGCTGTCAATAGGTTCATGTAGCTACTATTTGAACAGAATACTAACCTGTTTCTAGGCTTTAAGTTTCAAGGAAATATCCTTACCAGTTCGAAACTGCTTTTCTTGAAATTACCAGCTGAACTTGCTATTGAAAGTAGTTAGATTACTTATGATATTGTGTGATCAACAAAATGTTGGGGGAAAAGGAATTGAAGACAATTGTAAATAGCAGAGATAGTGTAATAAGAGAGTGGGAAAGGGCAGAGGGTCAGACATGGGGTAAAAAACATATATATACATATACATATACATATATTTGAAAGTAGAAATGGAATATTACTGATGATATCATGCATGATTAAGCCACTATGCAGTTTATTCTATATGGGAAACCACATTTAGTATGTTGTGATGATGCTCAGGGAATGAATTTAAGTTAATTTAAAAAAAGAAAGTTTCAGGAGAAAAAAAAACCACTAAAACTGTTCTTATCGAAATTAAAAAAAAATGTATATTTGATGACTGCAGTAAGCTATATAGCCCCAGCTAGGTACTACTTTATAGCATGTTCATTCTACTCATTGAGGTTTATGCCTAAAGTCAGACTTGGGTTCATGTATAGGTATATATCAGCTGAGCTTGCTATTGGAAATATTTATACTAATTAAGTTCATTAGCAAATCAATTAAATGTGGGGGAAAGACATAGAAAGCAACCATGGATACCAGAGACAATGTGGGAGGAGGGTGGGACACAGCAGAGGGTGAGGGATAGGGAATCAATGATGGCAAAAAAAAAAAGCAGCAAAGTATACAAGACATAAGAAATGGAAAATTATTTGTTGACAACACGTATGTTGATGTGCTTGATTGAGCCAATATAGAAGTGTATTTGGGATGGAAAATTCATATCGTATGTTGTAATGATGTATAGTGAATTAATGTAAAAATAAATTTAAAGAAAAGAAAAAAAATAACAGTGCTAGAGAACCAGGGAGGACTAATAATTGAGCACAGTGAAAAATTTAAAAAAAAAGAAATGCAAAAAAAAGAAAGAAACCCAAAGCAAAACAGTTAACAGGAAAATTAAAATGGAGTTCTAAAACCAATAAAGTAATTTTTAAAATTAAAATAAAAATGAAACCCCAGAAAATCTAAGAACTCTGATTTAATTATAAAAGATGTAACATACATGTAATGGGAATACCAAGAGAGGAGAAATAAAGAAAAACATATTTGAAGCAGTAATGACTGAAAATTTTCTTTTTCTCTTTTTATGACTGAAAATTTTCTAAACATCATACCAAACCACACATATGGGAAGCCCATGAAAAGTCCAACAGAGATAAATGACAATAAGTCTATATGTAGGAATATTATATTTGGGTTGAAGAAAACCAAAAATTAAAATAAAATCTTGCAGGAAGCTGAGGAAAAATATTATCTGTGGATGAGCAAGTATAAAAATTAAATAACAAGCCAGCTAATGGTATGATCGGTAAGAGAGCTGGATCCCACATGGCCAACTGTGCTGTTGGAGTCATAAACCCTGCAGCTTGAAAAACACATCAGGCAGGGACCAGCAGTTAGCATAATGTCTATGTCACTGAACTCCCATGTAGTCGACCGCGGTTCAAGTCCTGGACCTAGTGGCTTAAAGTAATGCTGGGCGCGTATGCGTGCATGTCCAAGATCCTGAGAGGAGAAGGGATTGCGGTGTGGGATTGTGGCATGTCCATCCCCCTGGGGGGTGACTTCTCGCTTTCTGTCTCTCTGGTGAGTGCATGCGCCTTGTAGCAAAATACCTCTAAAAAAACAAAAACAAGCAAACAAACAAAACAAAACAAACAAACAAAAAACCACCAGGCATATGCCCAAACTCCTGAAAGGAGAAATAAAGGATAAGGGATTATGGGCTGACCAACCCTTCTGGAGAATGTTTTTTCACTTCCCCTCTCTCTTTGTCTCTCTCAGGAGAGCACACAAATCTTCCAGAAAATTTAAAAAAGTATATCAAACTTTTCTTCAGAAACCACGCAAGACACAAGTAAGATAAATGGAGGAAAATATTTAAAGTGCTGGAAGAAAACACACACATGCATGCACACTAACCTAGAATTCTATATCCAAAAAAATATGCTTGAGAAGTAAAAGAGAAATTAAGACATATAAAAATTGAGGGAATTTGTCACCCATAGACTTGCCTTGCAGGAAATGACAAAAGGATTTCTTCAAGAAGGAAAATTATATAACTCAAAATCTATATCAATAATAACTTAAATATCAGTGATCAAAAATTAAAAGAAACTGTCAGAGTGTATTCCCCACCCCCCCAAAAAAAGACCCAACTATATATTATCTACAAGAAATCCATTTTCAATTTAAAGACTTATATAAATTACAAGTAAAGAGATGGAGAAAGTTATATTATGCTAATACTAATTAAAGAAAGCTGGAATAGTTGTGCTAATTTAAGACAAAGCAGATTTCATTGCAAGCAAAATTATCAGGGATGCCAGGTTATGAAGGAGAGGCATTGTATGTCCCCACTTAATATATACTGAGTGTCCACACTCTATGACTGAAACTAATTGACTAAAGGATATAGAAAGACAGTATGTAGTTGTAAATACCAGATATAGTGTGTGTGAAAAAAAGGAGGGTCTGAGGAAGGACAATTGGGGGAGGGAGAGGGAGGCAAAGCATTAATGGCACAAAGAGGTGTGGTATTATCTGTTAAAGATATTTTGTAGTTTTATCAACTGTACTAGGGAGAAATGTGCACCTACTGAAATATCCATTTTGTAAGACAAATAATAATGTGATTGAATGAATGGAAGAAAATGAGATTAAAAAAATTTTTTAAAAAAGGGAAAAAAATTATCAAGGATGAATAGATACATTACATATTGATAAAGGGGTCTCCAAAAAGACATAACAATATTTCTTTCTTTTTTGTTTTAGATAAAGATTTTTGCTATAGGGTGTGTGTGCTCACCAGAGAGACAGAAGCAGAGAGACAGAAAGTGAGACCCCCCCACCCCCCAGTGGGAATGTTCACAGTGCAACCCCTTATCCTCTATTCTCCTTTCAGGATTTTGGCCATGCACACACACACACACACACACACACACACACACTCAACCTGTGTTTCAAGCTGCCAGGTCTACCGCTTGAACCACTGCTGGCCATGTGGGAGTCCAACAACTTAACCATAACACCATCTGTTGGTATTAAAACATAACAATCTTTAATATATACAAGGAGATGTCAAAAAGTTTGTGGAAAACTAGGATTAAAGTACAAGTTTATTTTGGTGCAAAAAATCAAAATTCATGCACAGTTCTTTTATAGCATGTATTTTATAAAAAATAAACTGAAGATCCCTCATATATGCAACAATATTAAAATATGTGAGGCAATACTGGATGGTCAGGATGAAGAAATAGATGAATCATCTATTAAAATGAATGACTTCAGCAGTCTTCATGAGCCACCCTCTATGAGTAATTGACGGACCAGCAGGCTGAAAATATGTAAGAAATACTTTAATTGAACAGCAGCATCAATCAGCTATACCAAATTAACATTTATGGAACACTCCAAGCACAGTACACCATTTTTTTTTTAGAGGTTTTTTTTTTTTTTAAGCTATAGTGCTATAGGGTGCGTGCGCTTGCCAGAGAGACAGAAAGAGACATAGAGACAGAAAGCGAGAAATCACCCCCCAGGGGGGATGGTCACACCACAATCCCTTCTCCCCCATTCTCCTCTCGGGATCTTGGGCATGCACGCACACGTGCCCGGCGTGAGTTTTAAGCCACCGGGTCCGGGACACGAACCGTGGTTGACTACGTGGGAGTCCAGCGACATAGCCATTATGCCAACTGCTGGTCCCAGCACAGTACACATTCTTCACAAGCTCACATAGAAGATTCAACAAGACTACATTATGAGCTATAATACATACCTTAACAAATGTAAAAGAATACAGGTCATACAAGGTGTACTCTATACTACAATGAAAATAAAGTAGATATCAATAACAAAAAGGTACTTGTAAAATATGAAAATAATTAAGAATTATTAGTGTTAAAGTATTTAAACATACTTTTAAATAACCCATAGGTCAAAGTAGAAGTCTCTAGATACATTTTTTAAAAAATAATGTGACTTTGGGGACCAGCAGGTGGCATGGTGGTTAAGGTGCTGGACACCCCCATATGGCGGACCACAGTTTGAGTCCTGGACCTGGTGGCTTCCTTTCTCTCTTTCCCTCTCTCTCTCTCTCTCTCTCTCTCGTCAAATTAAAAAAAAAATGAATGAATAAACAAAATTAAATAAATAAATTTTAAAAAATGCTCAGAAACTTAAAGGAAATAATATGCCATAATGGAAAAGAAAATAAAACTTATTAAAACTTGTAAGATGCAGCAAACATATTAGACATACTGGTCAATAGAAAATTTTAACATTGAATGCATACATTAAAAAATAAAAATATCTAAAATTAATAATTTATTTGTGTTAGAAAACTAGAAAAAGAAGAATAAAATAAATCTAAATAAGCAAAATAAAAATAAAAATTATAACCCAAGTCAGTGAAATTTAAGACAGGAAATTTATAGCCAAAATTAATAAAAACAAAATCTGAATCTTTGAAAAGATCAATTAAATTGGTAAACCTTCTGGATAGGCTGAGGGAAAAAGAAGAAGACACCAATTTCTCATATTAAAAGTGAAAAAAAATCATTATTACTGATCCTATGGACATTAAAATGATGATAAAGGAAGACTATGGATAGCTCTATGCTCAGTAATTTGATAATATAGATGAAATCAACCAATTATTTGAAAAATACCAACAACAAAAATCAATGGGAAAATTAGATAATCTGGTGCCAACCAGTAGTGTGGTAGTTCAGGTGGATGGATCCAACAAGGCCCATTGCATGGATCAAGTCCTGGAGCTGGTGACTTGAGAAGTATGCTGAGTGCATGTGTGCATGTGTCCAAAATCCCTAAAGGAGGGAAAAATGGAAGTTAATATTCCCTTTAGGGTTACCTTATCACTTTTCCTTTCTCTCCCTCTCCCTCTCTCTGGTGAGCTCATGCTCCTTATGGTAAATAAAATAGATAATCTGAACAGTCCTTTATGTATTAAAAAATTATTCAATAACTTCTCAATACAGCAGGTACCATATTCTTGTGGCTTCATTAGAGAATTCTACCAAATGTGTACAGAAAAAAATGATACAAATTCTCTACTCCTAAAATTAAAAGAGTGTGGGACACTTCTCAATTTATTCTATGAGGCCAACAATGACTTAAATTTAACTTGACAAAGACACTGCAAGAAACAAAAATTTAAAACAGACTAACAATTCTCGTGAACAGAAATGCAAAATTCCCCAAGAAAATGCTACCAAATCAAATTCAACCACATATAAAAATAATTTTACCCACACATATATAAAATTATTAATGGTCAATCAAAAATAAGCTAAAATAATTATACACCAAAACTAAATGGAATTTATATCTGCTATGCAAAGCTGATTCACAATTTGAAAATCAATTAGTATCACTAGACTCCCTAAATATTCAGACAAGAAGTCATTTTAAAGCTGAGGTGGGGAACCAGCAGTTAGCGTAATGGCTATGTCGCTGGATTCCCACTTAGTCGACCGCGGTTCGCATCCTGGACCCGGTGGCTTAAAACTCATGCCGGGTACGTGTGGGTGCATGCCCAAGATCCTGAAAGGAAAATGGAGGAGAAGGGATTGTGGTGTGACCATCCCCACTGGGGGGTGATTTCTCGCTTTCTGTCTCTATGTCTCTGTCTGTCTGGCAAGTGCATGTGCCCTATAGCGAAAAACCTCTCAAAAAAAAAAAAAAAAAAAAAGCTGAAGTGTGTCTTGGTGTATTCAGGGAAGCCATGCTTTAAACCCATCTCTTAGAATCCCAAAATATTCAGGGACCAGCTGTGGCAGGCACTGCATATGTAAGCCACCTTGAGCTATCCACCATCTTGAGCTATCCACCATCTTGGAAACAATTAGGCTTCACTTCCTCACTGAGCAAACCGTTTCTCAGAAATCATGTGACCAACTGTTCTCCCCAGAAGCAGTTGGGTTTCTAGGCAACGGGAGAGATCCACCCACACCAATGATTGGTTCATGCTGTTCTATCTCATTTGGATTTTGGGCAACCAATTGGTGCCCACCAGCTGTATATAACTTGCCATTTTTCCTCAATAAATGGAAGAAGAAGAAGACTTGATCAGCACCTCATATTGTGTGTGCATGTATTTGTCCCATCTCTCACTCTCTCCCCCAGGGAAACTGTTTGACTGTCCCCTGGGTTGGGACACGTGGCACCCGAACACGGACCTGGGTATGAGGGATCCAGTGAAGAGCTCCCGAGGAGAGCTTCCCAGTGCAGAGCAACCAAGAAAAGCCGGCAGAAAACAGAAGGGGACGGCAGAGATTCGCCCCGAGAAAGGCCACAGCAGAAAACAGAAGGGGACTGCAGAGACTCGCCCAGAAGGGGACAGTAGAGACTCGTCCCAAGAAAGGCTGGGGAAAAACATATAAGGACGAAGAGAAGACGTCCTGGTAAGTATTTACTTATGTTTTATTTTAAGTACGGGTAATAATGGGACAAAAGTTTAGTCAACATAAAATATCCATTCAGAGCTTAATAGAAGCCCTTGCTGTTATGGTCGCTAAGGGAGAGCAGATCATGCAAAATGATCAACCCCAGGAGGAGGCTATAGCCACCTCAGATCTAACCAAGGATTCTAAAATTGAAAAAGAACAGGGAGAGGATCTTATTTCCCTAGATAGTGAGGAAGAAGTTAAAAGCCCTGAAAGCGAGACAAAACCCAAAAAATCTAAAAACTAAAAAAGAAAAACAACCTTAAGGCTCTACAAGAGTCAAAGAAAAATGAGTCATCAACTAGTTCAGAGGAGGAAATCCTAGAGGCCGACGCTGACAAATACAATAATCCAAAATGGTCACCTAAAAAAGAAACTTTAGAAAGAAAGACTGCCACATGCAGTAACCCAAAATAGCCGTCTGAAGAAAAAACATTAGAAACAAAGGCAGTTAAATACAATAATTCAAAATGGCCTCCTTTCAAAAAACGACTGCCATCTTTGGCAATGCATGTTATTGATCCTATGAAAATGCTAATGCTGCTTGTCAAGCAGCAACCAGGCCATATAGAAAAAAGACAGATTTATCAGGATATATTGGCCTATGTTCTGATATTAGGTCGGCATACCAACAAAGATTGGCTCTGGCTGCTGCTCTTAAAGGATATACTGTTCGCCAATTCCTTAACCGTAATAATGGAGACAATTGCTTCAATTGTGGTCGGCCTGGACATATGGCAAAGATCCTGATACAATTATCCAGCCATATACTAAAGACCAAGTTAATTGGCTATTCCAACAAACGGATTTCTGGCCTATTGCATGTGCTTCCTTTGCTAAAACTATTGATAACCATTTTCCTCCAGATAAATTTTTATATTTTTTGTCTACCCATGATTTTGTTTTATGTTCATGTTTCTGTTGATACCTTTAGCGGTTTCATTTTTGCCATGGCACAAACTGGAGAGGCTGGCAAACATGTTATTTCCCATGTACTTGTCACACTCTCTGTTATGGGTAAACCTCAACAAATTAAGACAGATAATGGCCCAGGTTACACAGGAAACAATTTTGCCTCTTTTTGTAAACAACTTCACATTAAACATGTTACGGGGATTCCATACAATCCCCAGGGACAAGGCGTTATTGAACGTGCTCATCTTTCCTTGAAAAATATTCTCCAAAAGCTAAAAAAGGGAGAGCTTTTACAGACTAAGGGCTCGTCAAAAAATATTCTGGCACATGCTTTTTTTGTCCTAAATCTCCTATTTCTTGATAAAGATGGAGACTCAGCTGCTGAGCGCTTCTGGCATTCAACTACCAAAACAAAATTTGCCAGTTTTGTGGAAAGATCCTCTGGACAATACACGGAATGGTCCGGACCCTGTCCTCATTTGGGGCAGAGAGTCTGTCTGCATCTATTCTCAAAAAATGGATGCTGCTCGTTGGCTACCAGAAAGATTAATCAAAGAGATTGATTCTAACAAGCCATTGAGGGATGATGAAAGCCCTGAGATATCTCTTTCTCCTTCCACAGATCAACAAAATGAAGATCCTTCTTAAATACCTGATCCTGTTTTGCTTCTTAGACACTACAGCTGCTGGTTTTGATCCTGGCGCCGCTCCTCCTGGCAAAACAGGGGGGTTTCTGTCTTGCTTTACAGGAACGCTGCTGCTTTTACGCCAACAAGTCCGGCATCGTTCATGACAGTTCCTTATGGTCTGCATGGAATGGACTCCTCCCCTTTTTCCTCCCCATACTTGGTCCAATTCTGGGTTTACTGATTGTTTGCTCTTTGGGGCCTGTTCTCTTTAATAAGCTCATGGCTTTCCTTAAACACCAAATTGATGACTCCTTAAAAATGCAGCCTATCCAAGTCCATTACCACAACCTGGAGATGGAGTATCACGGAGCCTAGACATTGCTCCTGCCTGAGGCACTGAATCGGTTAGCCAAAGACGGGTAAGAGAGTCTGAGCCTCAAAGCTGTAGTCTTCCCACCTAAGACAGGAAACCCATCATCGCAATGGGATTCTCCAATGACGGGTAAGGATGGACATGTGGTTCTAAAAACGACTCCAACCTAAGACAGGCACGATTCCCCCAGGTTTTTCTCCTCTCTTTGAAACAAATAAAAAAGGGGGACATGTGGCGGGCACTGCATATGGAAGCTATCTTGAGCTATCCACCATCTTGGAAACAATTAGGCTTCACTTCCTCACTGAGCAAACCGTTTCTCAGAAATCATGTGACCAACTGTTCTCCCCAGAAGCGATTGGGTTTCTAGGCAACGGGAGAGATCCACCCACACCAATGGTTGGTTCATGCTGTTCTATCTCATTTGGATTTTGGGCAACCAATTGGTGCCCACCAGATGTATATAACTTACCATTTTTCCTCAATAAATGGAAGAAGAAGAAGACTTGATCAGCACCTCGTATTGTGTGTGTGTGTGTTTGTCCCATCTCTCACTCCCTCGCCCAGGGAAACTGTTCGACTGTCCCCCGGGTCGGGACAACCAGCAGTTAGCATAATGGCTATGTCGCTGGACTCCCATGTAGTCGACCACGGATTGCATCCCAGACCCGGTGGCTTAAAACTCACGCTGGGCACATGTGCATGTGTGCTCAAGATGCCGAGAGGAGAATGGAGGAGAAGGGATTGTGGCATGGCCATGACCCCTGGGGGGTGATTTCTTGCTTTCTGTCTCTCTCTGCTCTCTGTCTGTCTGGCGAGTGCACGCGCCCTATAGCAAAAACCTCTCCAAAAAAAAAAAAAAAAGAATCCCAAAATATTCAGACAAGCATTGTGGAGGTGAGATTTTGTCACAAGATGACGAGAAACAACCACAGAGGCATAAGAAACATGAGAAACCAAGAAAATAGCTCTTCCCTGAAGGAAAAGAACAATACTTTATCATCCACAGATATCACAGTAGAATTCATGGAAATGTCTGACAGAGACTTCAGAATATTCATAGTGACAAAACTAAATGAGATGGAAGAGCTGAGAGATAATGAACTTCAGAAGATGTAGGAGAAGAGACAACCAGTTCCAGGAGGTGTCAAAGTTCTTTCATGACTTGAAAGAGACAATATGCAAAATAAAAAAGAATCAAATGGAGCTTTTAGAGATAAATGCTGCCCTTCAGGAAATCAAAATTTCCCTCAAAAGTATTAAAAGCAGTTTAGTCCATGCAGAAAACTGAATCTCAGATGTTGAAGGCAAAACTTCTGATCTAGAAAAAACGACCAAAAAAACCTGAGAAAATAATCCAAAAAAATGAGAATACTATACGAGAAATACTAGACAGCATTAAGCACCCAAACATCCAGATAATTTGTATCCCAGAAGGTGCAGAAACTAATAAGGGCATTGAAAATCTATTCCATGAAATCTTGGAAGAAAACTTTCCAAATCTAGACAGGCATTCAAATATCCAGACCCAAGAAATACAAAGGACCCCTAATAGAATCAGCCCAAGAAGATCTTCTCCGAGGAACATCATAGCCAGACTGGTCAAATCTACAGAGAAAGAAAAGATACTAAAATTGGCAAGAGAGAAACACCAGGTTATTTATAAAGCTTATCCCATCAAGCTAACCTTAGATCTCTCATCAGAAACAATGTAAGCCAAGAAAGAATGGGAACAAATATTCAAAGTTTTAAGTGAAAAACAGTTCCAACCAAGATTACTATACCTGGCAAGATTATCTTTCATATGGAAAGAAAGAATAAAAACATTCTCAAATAAACAAGACCTGAAAGAATTTGCCAGTAGCAGATCCACTCTTCAAGAAGTTCTGAAAGGAGTGCTCCACCAGGAAAACTAAAGATGCATACAGAAATAAGAAAACAAAAGGCAACCAAGAAAACAACCAATATAATGCTAGGGACAAGAAATATCAATAACAACATTGAATGCTAACTTACAGGATTTAAACGGAAAGATTGGACCAAAACAACACTGCATATTCAACAGAAGAGAGTTTGAATATAAGACTGAACTAGAAAAAATAGAATTTTATGACTTTTGAGTATAACATTACTGTTTTTTTTTTTTTGCTTTGTTTTCCCAATTTAAACATTTTACTTTCTTTTGAGTTGTTGATAGGTTCAGCAAGTTGTTAAAATAATTTTCTCGTCTGTTTCTTTAAATGGAAACATAAACTTTTCTTCCTTCCTGACCCTTCTTGAATTGGAAATATTTGGGAGTATTCTTATTTTGTCACAGAAGTATTATTTGCATAAGATCAATAATGCCTGTTGCATCAAATCAGAAATTGGAAATACTTGTTATTGGACAGGGGTTTGACTGGAATTTCATATCTGAAGATCAATCATAAAACTATGGAACTAAGGTGGATCTCAAGTAAGCAACAGAAGCTCATAGAAAGATGGTCTGGCATCATAAATAGTTCTGCCTGGCAGAGAGGACTAGAGAAGCTATATGAAATTATTTATAACGTAACATAACCTGGACTTTTCCAACCCAGCATTATAATCAGTAGAGATTGCAAAAAAGCAATCACACTAGAGGAGTATCTTGAGGAAGTCTTTGAAGGAAGAAAAAGAAACTGATCTTTGTTAACAGATGTTATATCACAGAATACTTGGTAGGCAGGGCTGAATTGAGAAGGTTTATGTGTGACTAGTGTGCTGGGCATTTGCTTTTCAACAATTTGAGTAGTTGACATGCAAATATTTTCTCAAAACTATTTGAAACCATACCATTTCTGCTGTTATAGAATCACAAGCAAAATTATACAAAATTATAAGAAATATTTTGAACAGTATCTTTAAAATTCAGTATTTTGAAATTTTGAAAGTTGTTTATTAACTGTCAAGAACTATGGAGTATGAGCAAGAATTTTTTTTGATCTGTAAAGTAAATGTGGAAAAATGTAAAAATGAATAAATTAATTAATAAAAAAGAAAATCAATTCATCTCTATTCTTTTACATTTGTTACGGTATGTTTTATGGCTCATAACGTGGTCTCAGTAAATTTTCTATGTGTGTTTTAATGTTATACATCACATCAACACGCTAAATAAGAAAAAATATGTGATTAAAAACATTTAACAAAATATGACATAATTTCGTGGTAAAATAAACTCTCACCAAACTAGGAATAAAGAAGAAATATCTGAACTTAATAAGAAATATCTACAAAAATTATATAGTTTGCATCATATTTAATTTGAAAAACCAGCATTATTTGTGTTTGTGGAATAAGGAAAAAAAATGTCTCCATATGACCACTTAACATTGTACAGGAAATTCTAGATAATATAAGAAGAAAAGGAATAAAAAAGTTATTCACACTGAGAAGAAATAAAATAAATAAAAGTAATTTTGTTCACAGATGATGTAATTATTCATGTAGAAAAGCCCAAGACCCATTTTAGCATTATTATGCAAGTATAGTAGCTTGCAGGTGTCAGCATTAATATACAATTATCAATTTCATTTTTAAGTATCAACAATAAACAATTAGAATTTAAAGTTAGAAACAGAACACTATTTAGCAAATATAAAAAATCAAATACTTAGGCATAAACCTAACAAAATACATACAAGAACTATATGAGGAAAATTACAAAACTACTGAATGAAAGCAAAAATGATTTAAATAAATGGAAAAATACTTCATATTATTGGATAGAAGGACTAAATAATGTCAAAATGTCAGTAGTTCCCGTTTATTTATAGGTCTGATGCAATTCCAAACAAAATCCTAATAAGGTAAAAGGAAAATATTCAGAGAAAATAACAATGTAGACGGGTAGGACTGACATTACCCAACCTTAAGATTTAGTGTAAGGATACAATATTTTAGATGGTGTGGTATTAGTAATATAAATAAATAAATAATCAAACAGATTAATAGAATAAAACAGAAAGCCCCAAAATAAATATTTTTAATTTTTGTTTTATTTGTTATTATCATAATCTTGTTTATATTACATTGAATCACATATAACTTTACAGTGTATTACATTTCTTTTTACAGAAGGGATACCATGCATATCAGTCAATATAAAGACATTAAAATCCCCATCATCATCATCAATAGCTTTTCATTTTTTCTTTTCCAGATGATGATTATTATTATTCCAATTTTTTTAAACATTCAATCTCCATTTATTATTTTGCTTGTAAAAATAATTTACCCAACATGAAATTCTTTTCAGACCAGTCAAGTTGAGAATACTATACACATCATCAACAGGTAATAAACCATTTCTGTGTCCCACTAATGTCTTGCCTCTCTATTTGTTCTCTTCTATCTCTCTCCATACTCTTCTCTTCTCCCACCCCATTCCACACTGGCTTCATCATCACTTATTATTTTCACTGCTTTTATATCCTCCAATATTTCTATCTGTCTCATAAAGTGCAGATAGTCAGTATATATTAAGTGGATACATACAATATCTTTCTTTAATATCCTGGCTTGCTTTACCAGCAACAGATTCTCCATATTCGACCACTTTCTATCAAATGTCAGGATCTTTTTGTTTTTAACGGCTGACTAGTATTCCATAGAGTATATGTCCCACACTTTTTCAACACGTTCATCAGTTTGTGGGCATTTGGGTTGGTTCCATGTCTTAGCAATCATGAATAGTGCTGCAGTAATCATTGATGTGCAAGAGCTTTTCTGACTGAGCACTCTCCTGTCCTTTGGGTAGATACATAGAAGTACAATTGCTGGATAAAATAGTAGTTCTACTTGTAGATCTTTACAGGACCTCTATATTCTCCACAGTGGCTGAACCGGTTTACATTCCCACCAACAGTGTAAGAGTTCCCTTTTCACCACATACCTGCCAACACTTATCACTTTTTACATATTTAATCTTTGCCATTCTGACAGGGGTAGATGGTTGTGATTTTAGGTCATTGTGGTTTTAACCTGCATCTCCCTTATGATGAGGGATTGTTGAGGGATGTTGAGAATTTCCTCATATGCTTTTTGGCTGTCCATATGTCTTCCTTAGAGAGATTTTTGTTCAGTTCATTTTCCCATCTTTTAATTGGGCTAATCTGTGTTTTTTTTTTTTTTTTCTTCACATAAGGTGCTTGAGTTCCCTGTGTATTCTGGGTACCTTGTCTAAGGGATGTTTTAGGAAAATATTCTACCATTCTGAGGGTTTTCAATTCGCACTTGATATTGTGTCCTTTTCTGTGCAGAAACTTCTTAGTCTGATATAATCCCACTTATCTATTTTAGAGACTACTGTCTGTGCTTTGGGAGTCTTACTTAAGAAGTCTTTGCCTACTGCAATGTTTCCCAGAATTTCCCCCATATTTTCCACCAGCAGTTTTATATTTTGAGGTCTTAGGTTCAGATCTTTGATCCGCTTTGAGTTGACTTTTGTTAATGGTGAAAGATGGGGGTTCAATTTCATCTTTCTGCAGGTGGATACCCTGATTTTCCAGCACGATTTGCAAAATAAATTTTCCTTTTCAGAATGCATTGAGCGGTATCCCTTGTCAAAATCAGTTGGCTGAAAGCATTGGGGTTTATTTCTGGGGTCTCTATTCTATTCCATTATGGGTCCACATGTCTGTTTTTGTGCTAATACCATGCTGTTGTGATAATCACAGCTTTATAGTATATCATAGGATCAGAGAGTGATGTGCCTCCCACTCCACTCTTCTTGTGCAGGATTGCTTTGCCAATACGAGGTCCTTTATGATTCCAGATAAGTTCTATGATTGTCTTTTCCAGATTTGTGAAGAATATATCTGGTATTTTGATTGGAATTGAATTAAATATGTAGATTAATTGGAGTAGAATTGCCATTTTGATTATATTAATTCTTCCAATCAAGGAACATGGGATGTCCTTCCACTCTTTTATGTCTTTATCAATGTCTTTTTAAAGATATTCATAGTTTTTTTTTTGTAAAGGTCTTTGACTTCCTTAGTTAGGTTTATTCTTAGTTATCTTTTTTTTTTTTTCTGAGAGGTTTTTGCTATAGGGCGCGTGTGCTCGCCAGACAGACAGAGAGAGACAGAGAGATAGAAAGTGAGAAATCATTCCCCGGGGGGATGGCCACGCTGCAATCCCTTCTCCTCCATTCTCCTCTTGGGATCTTGGGCATGCACGCACACGCACCAGGCGTGAGTTTAAACCACTGGGTCTGGGACTCGAACCATGGTCGACTACGTGGGAGTCCAGCGACATAGCCATTATGCTAACTGCTGGCCCCTATCCTGAGTTATCTTATAATTTTGTGGCTATAATAAAAGGTATTCCTTTATTCAACTTTACTTCATTCTACTTGAGGTTCATATATAAAAATGCTTTAGAGTTTTGGATGTTAATTTTGTATCCTGCCACATTACTGTATTCACTTACTACTTTGAGAAGTTTTTTCATGGAAACCTTTGGGTCTTCTAAATATGCCATCATGTCATCTGTGAATAAAGATATTTTCAGCTCTTTATTGCCTATTCGAATGCCTTTTATATTGTTCTCTTTGCACTAGCTAAGACTATATTAAAAGGCAGTGGAGAAAGTGTGCAGCCTTGCCCAGTACCAGTTTTTAGTGGAAAATATTTTACCTCTTCTCCATTTAGTATAATGTTAGCTGTAGATTTTTCATTGATGGCTTTTATTGTGTTGAGAAATGACCCTTGTACACCTATCTTACTGAGGATCTTAATCATGTAAGGATGTCATATTTTATCAAATGCTTTCTCTGCATCAATTGAAATGATCATATGGTTTTTATCTTTCTTTCTGTTAATATTGTGTACTCTATTTATGGTCTTGCATATGTTGAACCTCCCATGCATCCCTGGAATAAAGCCTACTAGTTCATGATGAATAATCTTTGTTATAGGTTGTTGGATACAATTTGCGAGTATCTTGTTGAGAATTTTTGCATCTGTATTCATCAAAGATATTGGTCTGTAGTTTTCCCTTTTTGTCAAGTCCTTACCTGTTTTGGGAATGAGGATGATGGAGGTTTCATAAAATGAATTTGGAAGGTTTCTTTCCTTTTAGATCTTCAGAAATAATTTGAGTAAAGTAGGGATTAACTCTTCCCTAAAAGTTTTGTAGAATTCAGAAGTAAAGCCATCTGGACCTGGGCTTTTCTGTGTTGGGAGATTATTTATTACTGATTCAGTCTCCTGGTTTTTATGGGTCTACTCAGGTTTTCTATGTCCTCCTGATTCAATCTTGGTAGATTATATGCATCCAGGAATTTGTCTATCTCCTCCAAGTTCTCTTGTTTGCTGGTATGTAGTCGTGCATAGTATCCTCTAATGACAATTGGTATTTCTGTTATGTCTGTTGTAATGTTGCCTGTTTCATTACGTATTTGATTTACCTAGTTTCTTTCTTTCTTCTTCTTTATCAGTCTAGCAAAGGATGTGTCGATCTTGTTTATCTTTTCAAAGAAAGAGCTTTTGCTTTTATTTTTTCTGTGTGGTTTATTTTCTAGTTCATTTATTTTTGCTTCAACCTTTATTATTTCTTTTCACCTGGCATTTTTGTTGTTGTTGTTTTTCCAATTCCCTGAGGCATAGTATTAGGTTATCTATTTACTACCTTTCCATCTTTTTCTTTCTTTTTTTTTTTTTTTGGAGAGGTTTTTTGCTATAGGGCGCGTGCACTCACAAGACAGACAGAGAGAGAGAGAGATAGAAAGTGAGAAATCACCCCCCAGGGGGGATGGCCACACCACAATCCCTTCTCCTCCATTCTCCTCTTGGGATCTTGGGCACGCACGCACACGCGCCTGGTGTGAGTTTAAGCCACCAGGTCTGGGACTCGAACCGCGGTTGACTACGTGGGAGTCCAGCGACATAGCCATTATGCTAACTGCTGGTCCCCCCTTTCCATCTTTTTCTTATGCACACTAATTGCTATGTATTTTCCTCTTATGAATACTTTTGCTGTGTCACATGGATTATGGAAACTTGTATACTCATTATCATTTAATTTTATAAACTTTTTGATTTCAGATTTAATTTCTTCAGTAGCTAAGAAGTCATTCAGAAGTAGGTTGTTTAATTTCCATGTGTTTGTTTATTTTCAAGGGTGTTTTTTGAAATTAATCTTTAGTTTAAATCCATCATGGTCAGAGAAGATGCTGGATATGGTTTCTATGCCTTTGAATCTGTAAAGGCTTGATTTGTGTCCTAACATATGGTCATTCTTTGAAAAGGTTCCATGTCGGGGTGAGAAAAATGTATATTTTGTGTTCTTAAGGTGGAAAGTTCTATAGATATCTGTCAAGTCCATTCAATTTATAGTATCATGTAGGTATTTTATCTCTCTATTTTTTGTCTAGAAGATCTGTCTGAAAGAGATAATGAGGTGTTGAGATCCCCAACAAATACAGTGTTGCTCCCTATCTCTCCTTTTAGCTTCAGCAGTTTTTCCTTCACATATTTAGGTGCTCCTGAGTTGAGTGTACAGACATTTATAAGCATTATGTTTTCTTGTGGGATTATCCCCATTTACAATTATATAATGCCCTTCTTTGTCTCTTCTTATAGTCTTGTCTTGAAGCCTATTTTGTTTGAAATGAATATCGCAACTCCAGCCCCTTTTTTGATTTCCATTTGCATGGAATATCTCTTTCCAGAACTTCACTTTTAGTCTATGTATATCTTTATCCATAAGGTGAGTTTCTTGTAGGCAATAGATAGAAAGTTTTTGTTTTTTTATCCATTTGCCCAGTCTGTGTCTCTTAATTGGAGAATTTAATCTATTGACATTCAATGTTATTATAGATATTTCTGGACCTGTTCCTTTCATTAAGCCATTTTCTTGGTTGCTTTTTGTTCTCTTACAACTGTTGGTCTGACTTTATTTTTTCTGGTATAGAACTCCTTTTAAAATCCCTTGCAGAGCTGGTCTGGAGTTGGTAATTTCCTTCAGATTTTGTTTATCTGAGAATGTTTTTATCTTTTTTCCCATATGAAAGATAATCTTGCTGGGCATATAGTGTTCTTGGTGGAAATTTTTTTTCATTCAACACTTTGACTATATTTCTCCATTCTTTTCTTGCCTGCATTGTTTCCAATGAGAGGTCTGATGTTAGCCTGATGGAGTGACATTTGTGAGTAACTTGACATTTCCCTCTTGACAACTTTATTATTTTGTCTTTGTCTATTGTTTTAGCCAATCTGGCTATGATGTGCCTTGGAGAGGATCTTCTTGGGTTGATTCTATTTGGGGTCCTATGTATTTATTGGGTTTGGATATTTGAATACCTCTCTAGGTTTGGAAAATTTTCTTCCAGGATTTCATGGAATAAATGATCAATGCCCTTATTATTTTCTTCCTCTTCTGGGATACCAATTATCCATATGTTGGTGTGCATGGTGGTATCCAGTATTCCTCATATATTATCCTAATTTCTCTTGGTTGCTTTCTTAATGTTCTTGATCCTTTTTCTAGGTCAGATATTTTATCTTCTACATTCGAGATCCAATATTCTGCCTGATCTAATCTACTTTTAGTACATTCATGAGAGGTTTTGTTTTCTTGTATCACATTCTTCAACCTTAGAAGTTTCGTCGGGTTCTTTTTTTTAGGTATCTATTTCTTCTTTCAAATCATGAAAAGACTTCTTCATCTCCTGGAGCTCATTGTCTGTTCTCTCTTCCATCTCAGTTAGTTTGGTCATTATGCATATTCTGAATTGCTTAGCCTACATGTCCACTATGTCCATTGTATTGATTGTGGGTGATGATTTCCCCTGGGGGAGAGGAATTTTGTTGGTTGCTCACATTTCTTGAGCCTATGCAATTGTTCCTAGTCATCTGGTGATCAATATGTTCCTTCCTAACTTATTCAAGGTATCTCTGAGTGTTAAAAGGTGTGCAGGATTAGAAAATTGGTGATCTCTCTTCTGGTCTGCCATCTTGTTGCTCACCAGTACCATGCACTGTTGTCACTGGTCCTGGGTGACCCAAAGTTCTTCCTATTTCTAAGGAGTGGTGAACCTCCAACCAAGCTAATAAACTTCATCTCAGGAGCAAAGAAAAAATCATGAGGCTTTGAGCTGTGTGCTATTTAAAAGGCTGAAGTTCTGAGATTCTAAAGGCAAGTTGAGATAAGGTGGAGGATGAGCAATGGTTCAGCTGTTAGGGCCTGCAGCCACAGGCAGCCTGGTGTCCAGCAAAGCCACTGGCTTGAGCTGATCTCCAGATGGGGTAAGGAGGGGAGCAAGCTCCCCCAGAAATAAATCTTCACAAAATCAACTTGTGTCTGACAAATGAGTAAAGGCAATCCAATATAATGTAGAAAATGTAGTCTTTTCAATAACTGTTATGGACATCAGCATACAAAAAATAAACTTAGACATTGATCTTAAACCTTTTACAAAAATTAACTCAAAATGAATCATAAATCTAAATGTAAAATGCAAATCTAATTTCTCAAATTTAACATGGAGGACAATTTAGGTGACCTTGATCTTTATTTTGAGATAAATTTTTGTTATAGGGCATGTGTGCTCACCAGTGAAACAGAAAGTGACAAATCATCCCCACCAAGGAGGATGGCCATGCTGCAATTCCTTCTTCACTTGAGATTTTGGGCATGTGTGCACACTTGCCTGGCATGAGTTTTAAGTCACTGGGTCTGGGACTCAAACTTTTGTCCACTATATGGGAATCCAACACATGACCATTACACCATCTGCTGGTCTCAACCTTGATTTTTTTGATACAGTACCAGGAACACTATCAATGCAAAAATAAGTAAATAAAATTCTATAATTTTGCTTATAAAAAAGGAAAAAATTACAATATAGAGTTCCAAATTCATGTTTTAAATAATGAACTTGTTATAGCCCTTCCATTTAGCTCTTCAATATGTTTCACTGATTTTTTAAAGTAATAAATGATAGTTGTAGTTTTTTTTTACTTTTTTCTTTTTTTCTTTTTTATAATTGTTTTCTAATCTTGCCTAAGAAAGTTGAACAGAAAAAATAAATAATTTTTTTTGTTTGTTTAAAAAATTAATGGAGGGACCAGCAGTTGGCATAATGGCTATGTCACTGGACTCCCATGTAGACAACCATGGTTCGAGTCCCAGACCCAGTGACTTAAACTCATGCTGGGTGCATGTGCGTGCATGCCCAAGATCCCAAGAGGAGAATGGAGCAGAAGGTATTGTGGCATGGCCATTCCCCCGAGGAGTGATTTCTTGCTTTCTGTCTTTCTGTCTCTCTATTTCTGGCAAGTGCATGTGCCCTAGACCAAAAACTTCTTAAAAAAATGAGAGATAGTGAAGAATCATCTCCCCCAATGGGGATGGCCATGCTACAATCCTCTCTTCTCCATTCTTCTCTCCAGATTTGGGCAGGCACAGACGCATGCCTAGTGTGTTTCCAGTCACTGGGTCTGGGACTCTAACTGGGGTTGACCACATGAGAGTCCAGTATTTTAACCACCATGACCACCTGTTCACCCCAAGATGGCTATCCTCCTGTTTCCTAACATGGAGAAAGAACTCTTTGGGGTCTCTTTTATAATAATAACACTAATCACATGAGAGCTGCACCCTCATGACCTAATTACCTCTCAAATTTGATACGAAAATAATCACACTGGTGGTTAGGATTTCAGCATATGAATCTGGGGTAGGGGCACACCAATATTCAGTCCATAACAATAATCAAATATATAAATATTCCTATGGTACATAAAAGGAATGTGCTTTGTTTTGGTGCCAACAACAGAGCTTTACATAGAACAATTAGACCAACTTAATTCCATTTATTTACTCAGAGCCCCTGCTTGTTAAGTTTTTGTCTATTATGTTTCTATTTATTTTTATTTTGCATTTATTTCTTCTGCTTTCCTATGCAAAGATTCACAAGTCTTTGAAATTTATTGTGCTAATACACTTAATGAAGACTTTTTTATTTGTTTTGTTGGACATGCATATATGAATTCAACCTATCTGACATCAATTTTGTCATTTTAATTCTCCTTCATTGTTATTCATGCTTTTACTTTCACCTTTCTGAGGCACTTTATTTTAGATCCCTGACAATTTCATTTTAAGATGCTCTTCAATTTTATGTCCATAGAAAGGTCTTAACAGTCAACTTCTCCAAACACCTAGCCCCTTCATCATCTCCATTTTCATTCATAAACCTTTTCACCACCTGTAACTACTATATATTGATTTAATTACTTTTTTCATCTTGCCCAGTAGAATCAAAGGCTTATGTGGGCAATGATTGTATCTGTATTATTTACTATTTTATTCCTGGTGCTTCAAGAACTTCCCTGTTGATTTTAAACAATGAGATTATTTCATTGGGATCTGTTGATATACAATGAATCCTTGGTCTTAACCAACATGATATTTCTGCTATTTTCCATTTTTAACATATTAATTTTCTAGTTTCTGCTATGTACTTTATAATTTATGTGTTATAATTATGTGGCCTTCCTTCTGATAATTTGGGAGATATAAATTCCTTTTTTAAAAAAATTTATTATGATTATTATTATTTCACATGAGTTTGCCAGAGAAAAACAGAGAGAGAGAAAGCAAGCCACCAGGTCCAGGACTCGAAGTGTGGTTGTCCATGTGGGAATTCTAGCGCCTTAACCACCATGCCACTTGCTGGCCCCAAATTCCTTTGTTTTCTATTTGCATTTTCACAGTAGATTTTCTCCTCCAGTTGCATGACCTTTAAATACTTATATTACAAAATCATCATCTTCATCTCCATGCTGTCTCTAGAACTCCTGATTATACACCTGTTACTTACTTTGTGTTTTCACATTTTCTGTCTCAAAGCTGCTTTCCTCTTCAAAATATCTCTCAAATAAAACCACTTTCACTACTTCTAGGTAACCTTGCTAGGATATTGCCACAGCTTTCTAGCTGGTATCCCTGTATCAGTTCCTAAAACTCCACAATACACTCTGCTCAACAGCCAATATGTACCTTTAAAATAGAAATTGGATCACATTTCTTCTCTGCTTAAATACGTCAATGGATTCTCATGACATTCAGGTTAAAGTGTAAAGTTTTTACTATGACTTTCAAGTATAAAATCTGTCAATCCCTCAAATCTCATTACATACCCCCCCTTTTTTTTCTAGCTATAGGCCCTCTTGTTGTGTTTCACACAGGGTATTACTTTAAGGCATTTACATTTGATCTTATGTCTAAGTGGAAATGCCCATTTCATGTACCCTGCATATAATGGCATTTTATTTTATTTTTAGCATCATTGATTTCTTTTTTTATTATAATTTCTCAGTGACATACACTAGTAATTTCTGAGGGGTACAGTACAGGTTTTCTAACCATGCATATGGTGTGCAATAATCAAATAAAGGATATAGATGTACTCATCTTATTTGACATGGAACATTATATTATGTTGCACACATTTCATAATAGTTTTAGTAGGTTTTTATTCTTTGGACATATATAATGAATTGTCGGCAACATATTTCTCTTTTTAAGATTTATTTATTTATTTATTTCCATTTGTTATTGTTAGTTTTTTGTTTTATTTGATGAGAGAGAGAGAGAGAGAGAGAGAGAGAGAAAGCAAGCCACCAGGTCTGGGCCTTGAACCATGGTTGGCCATGTGGGAATCCAGTGCCCTTATCCATCACACCACCTGCTGGCCCCAGTCGGCAATATATTTCACTCTGATATGATACACAGTTCCTCTAACGTCTTTCCCTAGTTTACATGTATTCCCTCTTTCCCTTGTTTACATGTATTCTTGTGTCTATTTGTTTATTAATCATTTTCTCCCAAGCCTTCTCTTTAATTTACTCTGTCCCCCAGTACAGCTTCTGGTACCTACCATTGCTCTCTCTATTCTGTGACATCAAATTCTTCAGTTTAGACCATAGACCGTAGACATTATGATTATGTTAAGTGGGGACATATAGTATTTGTCTTTCACAACCTAGGTCATTTCACTTAGTTTTGTACCTTCTAGGTCCTTCCATTTTGTGTGGTGACAGATCGCATTGTCCTTTATGGCTGAGCAGTATTCCATTGTGCATATGTGCCATATTTGCTCTGTTCATTTATAGAATATGGAGCACTGCAGCTATTCCATGTTCACATTTGCACATTTATATTTATAGCAGCATTACTCACAATAGGTGTAATGGATTTTTTTGAGATGTATTTTTTTATTTTAATTTATTTTTATATTTTCCACAAACATTTACTTTACATATCAAAAAATTTTAACTCATACTCCATAGTTCTTGAAAGTTAATAAACAACTTTCAAAATTTCAAAATATTTCTAATAATTTTGTATAATATTGTTTGTGACTCTATAACAACAGAAACAGTATGGTTTTAAATATCTTTGAGAAAATATCTACATGTCAACTACTCAAATTGTTGAAAACCAAATGCCCAGCACACTAGTCACACATAAGCCTTCTCAATTCTGCCCTGCCCAAGTGTATTCTGTGATATACCATCTGCTAGCAAAAATCAGTCTCTTTTTCTTCCTTCAAAGTCTTTCTCAATGTAATTCTCTGATGTGGTTGCTCTTTGGCAAACTCCACTGATTACAATGTTGGGTTGTAAAATTCCAGGTTATTTTATGTTATAAATTCTTTTATATATCTTCTCTAATCCTCTCTGCCAGGTAGAACTATTTATGGTACTAGGCCGTCTTTCTAAGAGCTTCTGTTAGCTTGAGTTCCACCTTAGTTCCATAGTTTTCTAATTAATCTTCAGATATAACATCGCAGTCAAAGCCCTGTCCAATAATGAGTATTTCCGATTTCTGAATCAATAAAACAAGCATTATTAAACTTAGGCAAATAACCCTTCTCACACAAAATAAGAATATTCCTAAATATTTTCCAATTCCCGAGGGATCAAGAAGGAAGAAAAGTTTTTGTTTCTATTTAGAGAAACAAACAAGAAAAATATTTTAACATACCGCTAAATCTATCAACAACTGAAAAGAAAGTAAAGCATTTAAATTGGAACAACAAAGCATAGTAGAAAAAACCTCAGTAATGTTTTACTCAAAAGTCATAAAATTTTATTTCACCAGTTCAGTCTTATGTTCAAACTCTCTTCTGTTGAATATACAGTGTTGCTGTGGTCCAATCTTTCCATTTAAATCCTGAGAGTTAACATTCTATGTTGTTATTGATATTTTTTTGTCCCTAGCATTAAATTGGTCATTTTCTTGGTTGCCTTTTGTTCTCTTATTTCTGTTTGTATCTTGTTTCACTGCTTAAGTACTCCTTTCAGAATTTCTTGAAGAGTGGATCTGCTACTGGCAAATTCTTTCAAGTCTTGTTTATCTGAAAATGTTTTTATCCTTTCTTTCCATATGAAAGATAATCTTGCCAGGTATAGTATTCTTGGTTGAAACTGATTTTCACTTAACACTTTGAATCTATTTTCCCATTCTTTCCTTGCTTGCATTGTTTCTGATGAGAGTACTGAGGTTAGCCTGATAGGATAATCTTTATAAGTAACCTAATGTTTCTCTCTTGCCAATTTTAGTATCTTGTCTTTTTCTGTAGATTTGACCAGTCTGGCTATGATGTGCCTTGGAGAAGATCTTCTTGGGTTGATTCTATTAAGGGTCCTCTGTATATCTTGGATCTGGATATTTTAATGCCTCTTTAGATTTGGAAAGTTTTCTTCCAAGATTTCATGGAATAGATTATCAATGCCTTTATTAGTTTCCTCACTTTCTGGGATACCAATTATCCAAATGTTTGGGCGCTTAATGATGTTTAGTATTTCTTGTATAGTATTCTCATTTTTGGGGGGTTATTTTCTCAGTTTTTTTGGTTGTTTTTTTCTAGATCAGAGGTTTTACCTTCAACACCTGAGATTCGATTTTCTGCATGGACTAATATGCTTTTAATACTTTCAAAGGACGTTTTGATTTCCTTAATGGCAGCCTTCATCTCTAATTCAGATCATGAAAGAACTTCAACACCTCCTGGAACTTGTTGTCTCTTTTCTCCTGCATCTTCTGGAGTTCATTATCTCTCAGCTCTTGTATCTTGTTTAGTTTTATCAATATGAGTATTCTGAACTCTTTATCAGACATTTCCAAGATTTCTACTGTACTGTTTGTAGATGATGAGGTATTGTTCTTTTCCCTTACAGGAGAGACATTTTCTTGGTTTCTCATGTTTCTTGTACCTCTGCGGCTTTTCTGGTCATTCTGTGACGAAATATCTCCTCCACAGTGCTTAGCAATGTGCTATAAACAGTAAAATTAGGAGTTCAGATTTATAGAATAAATTTCTCTGTTAAAGCAGGAGACTCAAGTGTTGAAGATTTCAATGAATCTAAAAGGATTCAGATGCTTGGCTACTGTGCACCTAGGCCTATCGAGACATTAAGTGTCTGGAGAGTGAAGCTTAGAGTAAGAAAGTAAGATTTAACAATATAAGCAAAAAAGAAAGAAAAAAAAAGAAAAATACTACCAAAAAAGAGTAAAAAATGAAAACTGTGTGGTGAGCCAGCATGCTGCAGGAACACACCAGGACACCCCTCAGCTTTAAAATGGTTTCTGAAAATAACAAATGAAAGAAAAGGCCCAAGCTGAGGAGAGGTGCTTAAACATTTTTTTAAAGTTAAAAAATTAAAAGAGAGAGAGAGTGTGAGACAGATGGAGAGAGAGCCAGCCAGAGACAGAGAAAAGGTGGAGGTCATCCTACCTTGTCTGAATATTTTGGGAGTCTAGGAGGTGGGTTTAAAGTATGGCTTCCCTGAACATGCCAGGACACACCTCAGCTTTAAAATGGCTTCTTGTCTGAATATTTTGGGAGTCTAAGAGGTGGGTTTAGAGCATGGCTTCCCTGAACACACCAGGACACACCTCAGTTTTAAAATGGCTTCTTGTCTGAATATTTTGGAGGTCTAGGAGGTGGGTTTAGAGCATGGCTTCTCTGAACCACATAATGACATTTAATAAAATTTTGAAATAAATAATTAGATTTATAAATAGATCTTTATTCAAACCTCTGCCACTTGACTTCAGTATCTATTGCAAGCCCTGTTATTTAAAAAATGAAGGAATTAGAATGCTCATAACTTTCTTTAAAATTTTGTCCCATGCATCCCAATTTGTGTTTCTCCATAGTACTAAAAGTATATTGTCATATATGTAATACTAACATTTTGTTACTATTGCTATGACATAATGCTATGACTTTTTGGTTTGATCAAAGCTTTTTTAGCCCAGATATGAGAAAATAGACTTAGATGGACATTTCTTGTGCCGTTCCCAATAGACTGTTAATTCCTTCTATAGTTATAATTACTCCCTCTTTTACCTTCCAATTTGCTAAATCCCTGATTATTGTTAGAGCCAATTACTTTTGATTAAATGATTACTTTCTGCTTCTTTTATATTCTTTTCAAATCCTAAAATTTTTTCTTGTCTCTATGTTAGTGTGATGATATGGTCGGTGGACTGATACTACATACCTTTAGCCCCGGGAAATTCTTATTTACTTTCACCACTCTGCATCCTTCTAGATTAGGAGATCTTAAAACATGTTTTCAAAATTTGTCCATTTTTTTCTCCTGTCATCCCCATAATCTAACTCACAATTGAATGGCTCCACATGAAATAATAACAGAAGATATGTATCAATACATAAAGTTGTTTGTCCCCCTACATTGTATACTATTTTCTAGTGTGTGGCATGAGATTGTGTAATTTTTTAATATTTTTTATTTATTAATTTATTTTGAAGAGGTTTTTGCTATAGGGCGCGTGCACTCACCAGAGAGACAGAGAGACAGAAAGTGAGAAATCACCCCCCAGGAGGGATGGCCACGCTGCAATCCCTTCTCCTCCATTCTCCTCTCGGGATCTTGGGCACGCATGCACATGTGCCCGGCGTGAGTTTAAGCCACCGGGTCCAGGACTTGAACCACAGTTGACTACATGGGTGTCCAGCAACATAGCCATTACACTAACTGCTGGTCCCCAAGATTATGTAATTTTAAGATAGTGCCAATGTATTTTTTCTCATTTTCAAACTTATTTTTGCTCATATTTCTTGCTTTTAGGTATAAGATATTTTAAAAAATTGCTATAGGGGAGAAGAAGATTCCGCATGACCCCTGTGAACTAGATATTTCAGGGGACAGGAGAAATGAAGACTTTCTACTCATAATTCAGCCTCCAGCAAGCAAAGCTAGCATGGCAGGAGAGTTGAGCCCTTCCTTCAGAAGAAGGTTCTGCATGGCCCCTGTGAACTAGATATTTCTATTTTGTGATTTTTCTCTTAAAAAAAGAACAGTAATTATAATTTTTTTATTTTTTTGTCTCTTTTTTTCTCTTTTTGTTGTTTCTCTCTCTCTTTTTCATTTTCCTTTTTCTTGTCTCTTCACCCTCCAATATCCATTCAATGTGTTTTTAGACGGGTCTAAGAGCACTGTAGCTAAACATCCAAATACTAATAGGGTTAAAATATTTCCCAATATCTACTGAATCTGCTGCACCAGCGATCACAACAGAACAGCAAACAGATTCTAGATCACATCTGTCTGCTTGCTCCTGAACATTCAGGCTGAACTTCAAGAATTTGAAAGAAACACACCATCCATCAGATGACAAGAAATAACCGCTGGATCACGAGAAATATGGGAAAACGAGAAAATACCTCTCCTCCAAGTGAAAAGAGTAACTCTCCTTCATACACAAGCAGTTCGGTGAAAGTCATGGAAATGTCCGGTAAGGAATTTAGAGCATTCATAATGTTGAAGCTAACAGAGATGGAAGAGAAGAGAGATAATGAACTGCTAAAGAGAAAGGAGAAAGAAGTTGACGAGTTCCAGGAGATGAGGAAATTCTTGCAAGATCTAAAAAAGGAATTACACACTTTACAAAAGACTCAAACGGAACTGCTAGAGATGAAGTCTATAATACAAGAAGTAAAAATCTCCCTTGAAAGTCTTAAAAGCAGACTAGATCATTCAGAAAATAGAATCTCAGATGTAGAAGAGAAAATGGCTGGCCTAGAAAAATCCACCAGGAAGACTGAGAAAATGGCCCAAAAATTGGAGAATGATATGCGAGAAGTACTGGATACCATCAAATGTCCAAATATCCAGATAATTGGCATTCCAGAAGGTGAAGAGACCCATAAGGGCATTGATCATCTATTCCATGAAATCCTGCAAGAAAACTTTCCAAACCTAGAGAGGCATTTGAAGATCCAGTCCCAGGAAATACAAAGGACCCCAAATAGAATCAACCCAAGAAGATCTTCTCCAAGACACATTATAGCCAGGTTGACCAAAACCACAGACAAAGACAAGACACTAAGATTGGCAAAAGAAAAACATCAAGTTACCTACAAAGGACATCCCATCAGACTAACAGCAGATCTCTCATCAGAAACAATGCGAGCGAGGAGAGAATGGGAAAATATATTCAAAGTGTTACGAGAGAAGCAATTTTAGCCTAGAATACTGTACCCAGCAAGATTATCTTTCAGGTGGGAAGAAAAGACAAGAACATTCTCGGATAAGCAAAACCTGAAAGAATTTACCAGCACCAGACCAAATCTCCAAGAAGTTCTCAAGGGTGTGCTATATCAAGAAAATTAAACTCAGACACATGGAAATAAGAGTCCAAAAACTAAGAAAGTGGCCAACTTAATCATAGGGACAAGTCTTGAGTTGAATATTATATTCCAGAATTTAATCAGGAAAATTGAACCAGAACAGAAGATAAAAGTACATGAGACTGATAGGTTCATGCACCTACCATTTGAACAGAATCCTAACCTGTTTCCTGGCTTTAAGCAAAGTTCCTTGGCGCTTCTTTGAGTTAAGTTAATACTGGTTTTCTTAGTAGTAATGAGTGAACTCACCATTGAAAGTAGTTAGATTATGTAGGAAATTGTGTGATCAATACAATGTGGTTGGGAAGGGAATGAAGGACAATTGTAGACACCGGAGGTGGTGTGAGAGGAGGGTAGGAAGGGACAGAGGGTCAGAAAGAGGGGTGGAAATAATTCTAGGAACTAGTAATGGAAAATTTTTTGTAATGTGCATGATTGTGTCACTATGCAGTGTGTACTGGATGGGAGATTGCATTTTGTATGCTGTGATGATGCTTAGGGAAGGAATGTAAATTGAGTTACAAAAAAAATATTCAGGAATAAAATATATATCTATTCAATGACTGCAGTAGGATATGTAGCCCCAGCTAGGTGCTACTTTATAGGATGCATAAAGTTAGACTTGTGTTCATGGAAATGTGTGTATCACCTGTGTTTGCTATGAGGGTATTTGGATTGATTAGGGTCTTTGGCGATTCAATAAAATGTGTGGGGGGGAAACAGTATAGAAAGCAAACATAGATACCAGAGACAGTGTGGGAGGAGAGTGGGAGATGGCAGAGGGTAAGAGATAGGGAATCAAGGATGTGGGAAAAAAAGCAAAACATACAGAAAACAAGAAATGGAAGATAATTTGCTGACAATAACATGTTTGTCGATGTGCTTGATTAAGACAATATATAGTGTACTCTGGATAGAAAATCTCATTTTGTATGCTGTAATGATGTACAGTGAATGAATGCAAATAAATAAACTGAAATAAAAATTTAAAAAGAGAGAAAAAATTGCTATAGGGCATGTCTTCTTGCTGGAGAGAGAGAGAGAGAGAGAGAGAGAGAGAGAGAGAGAAGATGAGAGAGAGAAAGTGAGAAAGCATTCCTCAGGGTGAATGGCAGCATTGCAATCCCTTCTCCTTCATTCTCCTTTTAAGAATTTGAGCATGCATTCCTGGCATGTTTTTCAAACTGCCAGGTGTGAGACTTGAAACATGCATTTGGCCTGTGGGAGGCTGTGCACCAGTGAATATCACCGGTTTCTCAGAGAGCAAACAATTACACAATGCCAAAAGCCATGATTGGCTTCCCTTCTAAACCTCACCTTCAAAACTATACTCTGATTGGCCACTTCCCATAGCAAATCGGTGAGCTTAGAATCCCTCAGATTTGCATATCCAGCACCTCCTGATTGGTCCACAAAAGCAACCAATCATAACTCACCTTTTACAATCCTTCATTCAACCAATCACTGCCCACCAACATGGATATAACCATGATCCCTGGCCCACAATCTCCAGACGACCCAGACGACCCTGAAGGGCCTGAAGAGTTGTAACACCGCGTTGTCTCCAGACGACCCTGAAGAGCCTGAAGAGTTGTAACACCGCATCGTCTCCAGACGACCCTGAAGAGCCTGAAGAGTTGTAACACCGCGTCGTCTCCAGACGACCCTGAAGAGCCTGAAGAGTTGTAACACCGCGTCGTCTCCAGACGACCCTGAAGAACCTGAAGAGTTGTGACACCGCGTCGTCTCCAGACGACCCTGAGCTGTGACACCACATTGTCTTTGGACGACCCTGAAGAGCTATAACACTGTGTCATCTCCATGCTGTCCACAATAAATGGACAACCCTGAAGAGTTGTAACACTGCATCATCTCCGTACTGTAACACTGTGTTGTAACACTGTGTCATTTGTCCCGTCTCTCACTCCTTCCCTCAGGAAGCCTGTTCGACTGTCCCCCGGATTGGGACATTGGTCATATGGAATCCAGGCACCTTAAACACTATGCCACTGGACAGCCCAGGAATGGGGTTTTTGATAGAGTTTTACCAAGCAGTATTTACCCAGAATTTATTCATTTTGATACAGATTGAAAAATAGTTTTGTACTTTTATTTATTTTTTCTCAGCTTAATTGTAGTATGATTGATATATGCAAACCAGAAATAATAAATGCATACAATTTGATAAGTGTGGACATATGTACACACTCATGTTACCATCAGTGCAATCCAGGCAGTTAACATATCTCACATCTAACACTATCAGTTTCAGTATTCGTTTCTTTGTGTCTTTGTTGTTATTGGTCATAGTTTTGTTTTGTTTTTTCATTTTAGTAAGAACAATTTCTGTCCACAGGTATTTTGTGAATCAAAATGTGGAAAAATGTAAAAAAAATAATAAAACTAAATTTAAAAAAGAAAGGATATTTATAAATAAGTGAAATTTTAAAACTACACACCATAAAAGATAAGATTAATAAGTGAGACTAATTAAAAATGGAATACATATCCCATGACCGAACAATTCTATTCTTAAGCATGTACTCTGAGAAATTCTCCATATGTACCTAGAGACATGTACAAGAATGTTCTCTGAAGTATTGCTTGAGGTAGCTAAGAATTAGAAATAAGCTAAATGGCCAGCAATGGTGAGCAGTGGTAGTGTGTTAACCTGTGATGCTGAAGCTATATGGAGATCAGGGTTTGGTTCCCAGGTCAACATTGTGTGTTCACATGGGTGCCCCTGATCCTGGCTGGATGGGAAAGTTGAGAAGAGGATTGCAGTATGACATCCTGTTGAGGGTGCCTGTCTCTTTTTAAACTCACTAAATAAAAATGTTAGTTTAGCCCTCTCCCACCCCCTCCAGCTGGTTTTTCTCCACCTGGTTGAAAATAGTTCCAGCAGAGAGCAGGTCAAAGGGGCATGTCCATGACTTGAAGGCATTGTTCTCTTATGGCTAATGCACAAAAGATTCTCACACAGGGTTTGGTTGCCTGGTTACTACTAAAAACAGAGGGGGGAACTCATCCTCTGATCAGTGTAGCATCTGCCAGAGTGGGATGTTTCTTCAAAGCTCATAAATTGGGGAACCCAAAGGAGGTCTGAGAAGAGCTGCTGATGCTTCAAAGGGGGTAAGGGGGGTGTGTCTCCTAACTTTTATACTGAGGTAATACAGACCTAAAATGTTAAATGAAGAAAAAGATGAAGAGCAACCAGATCCACCAGTGATAGCCAAAGAAATTCAAGATGAATTAGTTCACGTAATCCAGACGTCTTTAAACAATATAACTACACAAGTAAATAATCTAAGCAAGTATGTCGAAGACCTATTTGGGAAACTATCCAAAGAGATTGATAAAGTCTCTTTTAGATTTATAGCTTTACAAGAGCATATAATCCAGTTAACTAAAGGTTTTCCCTACAAGGATCCAAATAAAGGACTGTTCTTGCAAAATATGGAATCACAAAAGACTTTTCAAAGTACAGCTATTCAAACACAGCAGGTGTCCTGCTCCCAACCATTACCTGTTAAAATGTGTCAAATGCAGGATGCTTCTGTACAGACATCACCTATCAACATGCTGGCTCCTTACCACCATGATGACAGAGAAAGTGTAAAGACTTCTCTTGATGATTTTGAATGCCCTGAAATTTGTAAGAAAAAAATTACACTTGAGAGTAAAGAACAAAAGGAGGGAAAGCTTAAGCAAAAGAAGAAACATATAGATCATGTCAATGAACCAAAAAAAGAGCCTCAACATCAACAGCTGAAAGCCAATATTTCAGCAGATCATATTCCACCTTCTTGCGGTGAGGACTTTCATTCAGTTACAGATCAACTAGCTGTAAGTTCTTCAGGTTCCACTTTTCAATTTAGTGAAATTAGTAAGCTTCTAACAAGAGCTGTAGGAAAAGCATTATCTGGTCCTCTATATCAGCCAATGCACAGAGCCGGAGACCTGAAAAATTCATTTACCTATGTCAATTATGGAACTGGAATGGGAGAAGAGTTACTTCAACCTTGACCACATTATAAAACAGAGGTGTTTGTGAGTCCCATGGCACCAAATTCACCACCACCATTACCATCTGACTGGCTAGCTCTATTAAGAGCTTCAAAGATGGCAAATTCTTCCCCAATCATATATTTTCCCACGAAGCTTCCATCACCTCCAGCTAAAATATCACTTCCTAATTGCCTGCAGACTATTCCTGAGGCAGCTTTTCCAATTATATCACCTAAAGCAGAGTTCTCTCCTCCAGTACCAGAACCTTTTGCAATATTATGAACAGAAACCAGAAAATCGACTCCCACAAGGTGAAGATCAGAAGACCCCTTCACCTCTATCGTCTCCAATAACCTCACCAAGTATTCAATTAAGGTCCACAGTTACATATCTAGTTGACTCTGTTTTACTTGTAAAGTCACCAATACCTTCAGTTTATCAATCTGGGAAATCCTCATTTACACAGTCACCAAGATTTTTAGTTGCAAAATCACCAATATCTTCAGTTCCATCAAGACCAAGAGCTTCTCTTCCACCACCTTCACAATTTTCAGTTACACCATTACCAAAATCTTCAATTCCACAAACATCACAAAGTTCATTTCCACAACAACCTATATCATTATGTTCGCAAGCATCAAGATGTTTGATTCCATCACCAAGACATTCAGTTACGCAAGTACCAAGGCATTCAGTTGCCCTCTTGTCAAGACGTTTTGATGCACAATCATCAAGATCTACAGGTACACAATCATAATCATCTTCAGTTGCACAGTCACAAAGATCTTCCATTCCACAATCAACAGGGCATTTGATTCCACTACAGTCATCTTCAAGTTTGAAGTTATCAAAATCTTTCAACCTGCAATCATTGTTTTCCTTTGCACAGTCACCACCATCCTGCATTTCAAGCCCTTGGGCTCTACCAGTGCCTCAGTCTTCACCATCCCTAGATATGCTTGGTTTAAAACAATCTCCTTCAACTTCACCAGTAATTACTAAAGCAAAGAGTACCCTGATGGAAACAATAAAAAACGGGATTCTACCACACAAAACTAAAGATCAATGTATACCAAAATTAAAAATGGAGATTCCTAAAAATGAAGCAAGTAGTAGTTCAATCCATCAAAAAGCTATGCAGTATAGCTGTAGTAAAGCAGAAAGTGAGGTTGATTGGGTGAAAGAAAATAGACAAATAAATAAATTCAAATAAATTCAAAATAACTGTCTATTGTCTCATTCTTTGATAGGTAAGTATATCTAATGTACCCTTTTAAAAAATAACCTTAGTTTGGTTAGTTGCTATTGTGGTTAAAGCAGTTGGATCCCACATGGCCAACTGTGCAGTTTTAGTCACAGTCCTGGTAGCTTGAAAAAACACATCACATACCTGTGTGTGCATGCCCAAAATCCTAATAGGAGAATAGAGGAGAAAGGATTGCAGCATGGTCATCACCCCTGGTGAGTACTTTCTCACATGTCCTGATAGGAGAATAGAGAAGAAGGGAATGCAGAATGCCATCACCCCTGGGGAGTACTTTCTCACTCTCTCTCTCTCTCACGCATACATACTCTATAATGAATTTTTTAAAATAACCTATTTCTCTATTCCAAGAAAAATAGTATCACATATTCCACATTAATTATTTTACAGTTTTCTTGAAAGGCATAATTTGTTCAACTAAACCAAAACTACCATGAAGCAGTTACGATTCTGAAATTAGATATTTAAATCTTTTTAAAGACAACTTATATTTAAATTCTGCAGGTATCTAGGGCCTTTCATCCATTTCAACTAATGTTTACTCCAAGCTTTCAAATACCCTGCCTCAGTTACATGGATTAATTTGAAAAGTATGTATCTGAATATATCTAAAGGGACTTTTGTCAGATTTCTTTGTTTTGTTGGTTTGGTTGCTTTATTACCTATACTGATTGAGCTACTTCCATAGGTTTAAAATTTTCTAAATGAAGTATTCACCATTTGTAAAATGTATTAAGTAATGTTAAAGCATATGAAGTTAATTAGTTTCTTAACAAAATAAAATAAAAGCACAGGATTGGGTGAGCTCGCCAAAAGAAAGAGTATAAGATGAGATTCAATGTCTGAGATTGATAACTTTGAAATTTAATGGTTTGGCAGAGCTGGAAAATCCTCAAACAGGATTGAGAGTAAGTGATCAGAAATACAGTTTGTGTTGCTGAATGGTTGTTCAGTGAAAAATGCAATGCTCTGCAACACTGACCTACATGGAAAGCCCCTCTGAGTACATCAGGAATCCTTGTGCCCATGATCCAGGGCTGGCTAGGGCTGAGGGTAGATGCCAGCATTGTGACCCTGTTGGTGGTGCTGTCTCTTTTGCTCATGGAAGAAATAGGTCAATGGATTTTAAGGAAAAAAAAAAAGACTATAGGCAGGAAAAGGAAAATGGGAACATAGCTGTGTCCCAGAAGCCAGAACATTAATATTTCAAGGAGAGATTAGGCAACTATATGAAATCCTAAATTGATTTTAGCAGCACAGAGGTTTATTGATTTTGACAATAAAATAGTTTCAGTTGGAGGCAGGAGGAAGCAAATGACATTGGGGGGTTTAAGTTAATGTACTATGGGGAAGTAAGTTGACACATCTCTACTAGGCTGAATTGTAAAGAGAAAGAGAGAAGATTGTAACAGGATAGGCATGTAAAATTATTGGCAGGATGGAGTTTGAAAGCATGTATTTGTTTTGTATTCTTTTACAAAACAGTCAATCACTTGTGGCCACACAAGGAGACAGTAGGAAAAGCCAGGAAAAACAATGTTTATTATACTTATAGATTTTAGAGACAGTAGGCACAGAATATCATGCAGGACAAATTAGAAAGATATAAGGGTCATTAGGAGGCAGAAGACAGGAGGATTGAGAGGAAGGTTTAGTCCAGTATTTAGCAGAGTTTTGGCAGAAAAATCAAAGGCAGGGAATAATCTTGGTTGAAATTGTTTCTTTCTTAACACTTTCAGTACATCTTCCCATTGTTTTCTTGCTAGCATTGTTTCCATTGAGAGGTCTGGAGTCAGCCTCATAGATTAGCTTTGTAACTCAGCTGTCATTACTCTCTCTCTTTTATTATTATTATTATTATTTGTATTTAAATTTATTTATTTACATTCATTCACTATACATTCATTACAGCATACAAAATAAAAATTTCCATCCAGAATACACTGTATATTGACTCAATAAACACATCAACATACGTATTATCATCAAGAAATAATTTTCCATTTTTTGTTCCCTGTATTTTTTATTTTGCCATCCTTGATTCCCTATCTCTCATCCTCTGCTGTATCCCACCCTCCTCCCACATTGTCTCTGGTATCCATGGTTGCTTTCTATGCCTTCCCTCCCACACACATTTTATTGATTTGCTAAAGAACTTAATTAATCTAAATATTTTTAATAGGAAGCACAGCTGATATATGCATATTTATGAACACCAGTCTGTTTATTCTACTTCAGTGAGTAGAATAAACATGCTATAAAGTATCACCTAACTGGGGCTATATAGCTTACTGCAGTCATCAAGTAGGTATTTTGCAGTCATCAAGTAGGTATTTTTAATGCATACTTTTAAATTTCAAGAAAAACAGTTTTTGTGTTTTTTTTCTCCTGAAACTTTTTTAAAATTATTTAATTTACATTCATCCCCTAAGCATCATCACAGCATACAAAATGTGAATATACTGCATAGTGGCTTGATCATGCATGTTATCATCAATAATTACCTATTTCTAGTTATATATATGTGCGTATATATATATATCCTCCTATGTCTGACCCTATGCCATTTCTCACCCTCTTCTCACACTATCTCTGGTATTTACAGTTGTCTTCCATTCCTTCCCCCCCCCCCACATTTTACTGATTACACAATTTCTTAAATAATCTAACTACTTGAAGGCACCTGGCCAGCAAGGGGGCAACACTGCCCCCACTGACTCCCATCCAGACCCCCAGTCCAGGATCCACCCAGACCCATAGGCAGGTAGAAAGTTCCTCCATTCTTTTTTCTTTACTGTCCCCCATTCTTTTCTGGGTTTCTTCCTCTCCCTGTCTCCACAGACTGCCCCTTTGGCTGTAGCACCAGCAGCCTGGTGCATCTGAAGACACCTGGCCAGCAAGGGGGCAACATTACCCCCACGGAATTTCATCCAGACTCCCAGTCCAGGATCCACACAGACCCCTAGGCAGGCAGAAAGTTACTCCATTTTTTCGTCTTTACTGTCCCCCTTTCTTTTGTAAATTTCTTCCTCTCCCTTTCTCCACAGACTGCCCCTTTGGCTGTGGCAGCCAGCAGCCTGGTATATCTGAAGGCACCTGGCGAAATTGCGTGCCGCGTTTATACACGAATTATTCTTCATTCCCCTTTCTCCTCCTTTCTTTTCATTTATATTATCTTCTCTTCTTCTTCCATTTGCCAGAGGGACTAGTTAGTTCTAGATTCAGAGATCTGAAATCTTCTAGTCATATAAAGTTATATTGGTTCTTCCCTTATACCGAACCAGTTGTGAAAAAGGAGATTCTGCTCTTCAGACACCTGAAAACCTTTTTTGAGACCACATTACTAAAAACAACAGAAAAGAGACTTTGGTAGACGTCAATTCCCAACAAAAGGAAAAAACACGCCTAGCCAGTGAAACATTTGCCTAACAGGTACTTAAAAGTTAGTACATCTTCCAATGGCTAGAAGTAGAAGAGCATCTGGTATGAATAAATAAGGAAATATATCTCCATCAAAGGTACAGGGTAACTCCCCTCCATCCTTCCTGCTAATGGACAATGTTACCAAAATATCAGACAAAGAATTTTGAACATTTATGGTGAACAAATTCTTCGAGTTGGAACAGAAAAGAGACAATGAACCACAGGAGATGAGGAAGTCATTCCAAGATATTAAAGAAGAAATGGAGACTCTGAGAAAGAACCAGATGGAGCTATTAGACATAAAATCTGGAATAGAGGAAATCAAAAACTCCCTTGAAAGTATTAAAAGTCAATTAGATCATGCTGAAGATTGAATCTCTGATGTAGAAGATAAAACCTCTGACCTAGAAAGAACCACCAAAAAGATAGAGAAAATAACAACAACAACAACAACAAAAACACAAGGATCATATACAGGCAATACTAGATTCCATAAGACGCCCAAATATCAGAATAATTGCCATCCCAGAAGGTGAAGAAACTAATAACGGCATGAAAAATCTATTCCATGAAATCCTAGAAGAAAAATTCCCAAGTCTGGAGAGGCACTCTAGCATCAACACCCAGGAAATACAAAAGACCCCAGTTAGAATCCACCCCAGAAGATCTTCCCCAAGGCACATCTTAGCCAGACTATCCAAGTCCACAGATAAAGACATGATACTAAAACTGGCAAGAGAGAAACGAGAAGGGACATACAAAGGTCATCCCATCAGACTAACTCCAGACCTCTCAATGGAAACAATGCAACCAAGGAAAGAATGGGAAGATGTATTGAAAGTGCTAAGAGAGAAACAATTTCAACCAAGATTATTGTATCCTGCAAGATTATCCTTCATATGGGGAAAATAAAAAGATTAAAATCTTCTCAGACAAACAAGACCTGAAAGAATTTGCCAGCACCAGACCAGTTCTTCAAGAAACCCTGAAGAAAGTACTGTTCCAGGAAAACTAAAGAGCTAACGGACAGAAACAAAGGAATAAAAGGCTGCTCTGACAATGGCCAACTTAAACGTTGGGACAGATCCAGTTACATCGATAATAACCGATAAAGAAAATTGATACACCACTAGCGAGACTTATTAAGAAGAAGAGAGTAAGGAATCAGGTAAATCAAATCTGCAATGAAGCAGGAAATATAACAACAGACAAAGTAGAAATACAGAACATCATTAGAGAATACTATGAACAACTATATGCCAAGAAAGAAGACAATCTGGATGAGATGGACAAATTTGTGGACATGTATAATCTACCAAGATTGAGCCAGGAGGATATAGAGAGTCTAAATAGGCCCATAACAAGCCAGGAGATTGAATCAGTAATAAATAACCTCCCAACAAAGAAAAGCCCTGGCCCTGATGGTTTCAGCTCTGAGTTCTATAAAACTTTCATAGAAGAGTTAACATCCATTCTGCTCAAGTTATTTCTAAAGATCCAAAAGGGTGAATCTCTTCCTAATTCATTCTATGAAGCCTCCTCTATCACCTTTATCCTTAAAACAGGTAAGGACAGGACAAGGAAGGAAAAATATAAATCAATATCTCTGATAAATATAGACTCAAAGATTCTCAACAAGATACTAGCAAACCATATCCAACAACTTGTAAAAAAGATTATTCATCACGATCTGGTAGGCTTTATTCCAGGAATGCAAGGTTGGCTCAACATATGCAAAACCATAAATGTAATACACCATATTAACAGGAAAAGAGACAAAAACCATATGGTCATATCAATTGATGCAGAAAAAGCATTTGATAAGATACAACATCCCTTTATGATCAAGGCTCTAAGCAAAATCGGCATACAAGGGTCATTTCTCAACACTATAAAAGCTATCTATGAAAAACCCATTACGAACATCATCCTGAATGGAGAAAAGCTGAAAGCTTTCCCATTAAAAACGTGCACAAGACAAGGATGCCCACTTTCTCCACTCCTTCTCAATATAGTACTGGAAGTCCTCACCAATGCAATCAGAAAAAAGGAGAAAATTAAAGGCATCCAAATAGGAAAAGAAGAGGTGAAACTCTCTCTATTCACAGATGACATGATTGTGTACATAGAAGACCCAATGATTTTCATGAAAAAATTTCTGGAATTAATGCACAAATACAGTAAAGTTGCAGGATAGAAAATTAATATACAGAAGTCTATAGTATTTCTATATACAAACAACAGGCAGATGGAGATAGAACTGGAAAAAGTTATTCTGTTTACCATAGCCACCGAAAGTATAAGATACTTAAGGATAAATCTAACCTAAGAAGTTAAAGACCTCCACAAGGAAAAGTATGAAAGACTAAAAAAAGAAATTGAAAATAACACAAAAAAGTGGAAGGACATCCCATGTTCCTGGACTGGAAGAATTAATATAATCAAAATGGCAATTCTACCCAAATTTAATCTACCTATTTAATGCAATGCCAATCAAAGTACGAGACACATTCTTCACAGATCTTGAAAAGACAATCATAAAATTCGTCTGGAATAATAAAAGACCCCATATTGCCAAAGCAATTCTACACAAGGAGAGTGGAATGGGCGGCATCTCACTCCCTGACCCAAAAATGCACTACAGAGCTGTGGTAATCAAAACAGCATGGTACTGGCACAGGAACAGACATGTGGACTAATGGAACAGAATTGAGTCCACAAGAATAAATTCCCAATCATTCAGTCAACTGATTTTTGACAAGGGGTACCAGTCAATCCAGTGGGAAAATGAAAACCTCTTCAGTAAATGTTGCTGGAAAAAACTGGATTTCCACCTGTAGAAAGATGAATCTGAACCCCTACCTCTCACCTTTGACAAAAATCAAGTCAAGGTGGATCAAGGATCTAAATCTAAGACCCCAACCTATTAAACTGCTTCTAGAAAACACTGGGGAAACTCTGGGAGACATTGGGGTAGGGAACGACTTCTTAAATAAGACCCCCAAAGCACAGTCAATAATCCCCAAAATAGACAAATTGGATTACATCAGACTAAGAAGTTTCTGCATGGCAAAAGACACAGTAAGTAATGTGAATCGACAGCCCTCAGAATGGGAAAATATTTTTGTAAATTATGCATCAGATAAGGGACTGATAACCAGAATACACAAGGGAGTAAAGAAGCTGATTGGAAAAAAGATGATCAACTCTATTAAAAATGGGAGAAGGATTTGAAAAAAAAAAAAAACACTCTCTAAAGATGACATACAAATAGCCAATAGGCATATGAACAAATGCTCAACATCCCTCATCATAAGGGAAATGCAGATCAAAACAACAATGAGATACCACCTAACCCCAGTCAGAATGTCTAAGATTAAAAAAAAACAACAAAGAATGATAAATGTTGGTGGGGGTGTGGTGAAAGGTGAACTCTCTTACACTGCTGTTGGGAATGTAAATTAGTCCAACCACTGTGGAGAACAATTTGGAGATTCTTCAAGTCTACAAATAGAGCTACCATATGATACAGCAATCCCATTCCTTGGCATCTACCCAAAGGACAGAAGAATTCTTCATTAGAAAAGTGCTTGCACATCGATGTTTATTGTGGCACTTTTCATGATTGCTAAGACATGGAACCAACCCAAATGCCCCCGTACGGAAGAATGGATTGAAAAACTGTGGCACATATATTCTATGGAATACTATTCAGTCATAAAAAACAACAAAACCCTGGCTTTTGACAGAAAGTGGAAGAATATGGAAGATTTATTGCTGAGTGAAGCAAGCCAGGCTATGAAGGGAGACACTGTATGTCTCCACTTAATATATACCGAGTGTCCGCACTCTATAACTGAAACTGACGGGCTAAAGGATGTACAAACACAAGAGATGTTTGTGAATGCCAGATGTGGTATGTGTGGAGGAGTGGGGTCTGGGGAAAAACATTTGGAGGAGGGATATGGAGACAGCATTTTTGAGACAGGGAGGTAGTATTGTTATATTTTGATCAACTGGACCGGGGAGAAATGTTCACATATTGAAATGATCACCTTGTAAGCTAAATAATGTGATTGAATGTATTAAAAAATGTAAAAATAAAATAAAATAAAATAAATAATAATCTAACTACTTTCAATAGCAAGTTCAGCTGGTAATTTCAAGAAAAGCAGTTTTTAAATGGTAAGAAACTTTGCTTAAAACTTAAAGCCAGGAAACAATGTTAGTATTCTGTTCAAATAGAAGGTACATGAACCTATCGACAACTGAAGACAGGACACAAACTCTTACAACCGAACAACAAAGCCTAGAAGAAAAGCAGCAATAGTTTAGTCAAAAGCCACAGGATGCTATTTCACCAGTTCAGTCTCATGTACTTTATATTCTGTTGTGGTTCGATCTTCCCCATTGAATTCTAGGATATAATATTCAACTCCAGACTTGTCCCTACGATTAAGTGGGCCATTTTCTGTTTTTGAATGCTTATTTATGTGTGTCTGTAATTTATTTTCCTGATATAGCATTCTCTGGAGAATTTCTTGGAGATCTGGTCTGGTGCTGATAAATTCTTTCAGGTTTTGTTTATCTGAGAATGTTCTTGTCTTTTCTTCCCATATGAAGGATAATCTTGCCAGGTACAGTATTCTTGGTTGCAATTGTTTTTCCCTTAACACTTTGAATATGTTTTCCCATTCTGTCTTCACTCACATCGTTTCCGATGAGAAGTCTGCTGTTAGCCTCTTGTCTTTATCTGTGATTTTTGCCAGTCTGGCTAAGATGTGCCTTGGGGAAGATTTTCTGGGGTTGATTCTATTTTGGTTACTTTATATTTCTTGGGTCTGAATGTTTGAGTGCCTCTCTAGACTTGGGAAATATTTTTCCAGGATTTCATGGAATAGATTTTCCATGCCTTTATTAGTTTCTTCACCTTCTGGGATACCAATTATTCGGTGTTGGGGTGTGTAACGGAATCTAGTATTTCTCATATATTATTCTCATGGTTTATATTTTTGTTGTTGTTATTTTATGTATATTTTGGTGATTTCCTCTAAGTTAGAGGTTTTACCTTTTATGTCAGAAATTCGATTTTTAGCATGATCTAATCAACTTTTAATACTTTGAGAGAGTTTTTGATTTTCTGTATTGCAGACTTCAACTCTAATAGTTTCATCTGATTCTTTCTTACCATGTTCATTTCTTCTTTTATATTATTGAAGGACTTCCTAATCTCCTGAAATTATTTGTCTCTTTTCTGTTCTAACTCATAGAATTCAGTAACCATGAATGTTATAAATTCTTTCTCTGACATTTTGGTAACTTCCTCTGTTTTTTCGAGAAATGGAAGGGAGTTACTGTGTTCTTTTGAGAGAGACATATTTCCTAGTTTATTCAGACCCGAGGCTCTTCTTCTACTTCTAGGCATTGAGAGATGTATTCACTTTAGAATACATTTTAGAAGAATGTTTCTTCGACTAGGAGCAAGTGTGTTTCCCTATTGCTGTGTACTGACGTGTGCAAAAGTCTCTTTTCTGTTGAGTTTAGCAATGTGCCGCAAAGAGGAGTATTCTATTCAGGTGTCTATATGGCAATATCTCATTTTTTGCACGTGGTTCAGTAAAATAGAGGATCCCAGAGAGTCTTACAATACTAGGTAATTTCAGAACTGTGATGCTAGACCTATCCAGTCCCTCCAGGAGAGTAGAGAAAGAGGAAAAGAGGAAAATAAAAGAGGGAAGAAAAAAAGAAGGAAAATAAAGAATAAAAAAAAAAAATACAGATTTTGCCAGAGCTCTCGAGATGGAAGTGGGGTCTGCTGTAGAGCTGGGGTCTGTGCTGTGTGATAAGGCGAATTGTGGAAATAACAAATGAAAAAAAAAAAGAGAAGGAGGAAAAAAAGCTTACCTGGCTTACAGAGTGTCCCTGGAATTGGGGGAGGTAGCACTGTAGCTATGTCTGAAGGCCCTGCTTCAGTGTCCTTTAAGGCAAGGGTCTGGAGTTTGAAGTGGGGTCTTCTGTAGAGCTGGGGTTGGCCCTGGCTAACAGAGATAGAGGGTCACTGGGGTTGGAGGCGACGGAGCTGATTCTGGGGTACGAAACCCTGCCTAAGTGTAATTTAGGCCAGGGAGGACCAGCAATTAACATAATGGCTATGTCGTTGGACTCCCACGTAGTCGACCGCGGTTCGCGTCCTGGACCCAGTGGCTTAAACTCACACTGGGCGTGTGTGCGTGCGTGCCCAAGATCCCGAGAAGAGAAGGGATTGCGGCATGGCCATCCCCCCCTGGGGGGTGATTTCTCGCTTTCTGTCTCTCTGTCTCTCTCTCTGTCTGGTGAGTGCACGCGCCCTATAGCAAAAAATAAACCTCTCTAAAAAAAAATAATTTAGGCCAGGGACCTGGCAATGGAAGTGGGGTCTGCTGTAGAGCTGGGGACATTGCTGGGTGATAAGAAGTGTTAAATTAAAAAGAAGAGAAGGAGAAAAAAAGTCCTACCTGGATAACACAGATAGTAGGCTCCTGGGGTTGGGGAAGCAGGAGTTGGAGCTGGGATGGGGGGCCCTACCTCAGTGTCTCTTAGACCAAGGGTATTGATATGGAAGTGGGGGCTGCTATAGTACTGAGGGCTGTCCTGGCTGATAAAGATCGAGGGTTGATGGGGTTGGGGGAGCTGGAGCTGGAGCTGAGCCCTGGGGCCCTACCTCAGGGTCCCTATAGCAAGGGGCCTGGAGATAGAAGTGGGGTCTGCTGCAAAGCTGGGGGAAAGTAATGGCTGACAGAATTAGAGGGTATCTACAATTGGGTAGCTGGAGCTGGTTCTGGGGCAGGGGGCACTGCCTCAGTTTCCCTTAATCCAGGTATCTGGAGATCAAAGTGGGGTCTACTATATAATTGGGAGCTGTTCTGATTGACAGAGGTTAAAGGTCACTGGGGTTTGGGGACCCAAAGCTGGAGCTGGGATAAAGGGCCCTGCCTCAGTGTCCCTTAGACCAGGCATCTGGACCTAGAACTGAGGTCTGTTGTAGAGCTAGTGGTGGTCCTGGCTGACAGAGATACAGGGTCACTGGGGTTGGGAGAGCTGGAGCTAGAGCTGGGGCAGGGGGCTCTGCCTAAGTGATCCTTAGGACAGGGGTCTAGAGATGGAAATGGGGTCTGCTGTAGAGCTGGGTGCGGTGCTATGTGATAAGGAAAAGTGTGAAATTAAGAAAAGAAAGAAGAGAAAAAGAAAAAAAAGCCTACTGGACTTACAGAGATAAAGGGTCGCTGGGGTTGGAGGAGCCGGAGCTGGAGCTTGGTCTTGTGATCCTGCCTCAGTGTCCCTTAGGCCAGGGGTCTGGAGGTGGAAGTGGGGTCTGCTGTAAAGCTGGGGGTGGTCCTGTCTGACAGAGATAAAGGGTCTCTGGGGTTAGGGGTGCCAGATCTGGAGCTGGGGCTTGGGGCCTTGCCTCAATGTCGCTTAGTCTAAAAGTCTGGAGATGAAAGTGGGCTCTGCTATAGAGCAGGAGGTGGTCCTGGCTGACAGAAATAGAAGGTCTCTGGGGTTGGGGGATCCAGAGTTGGAGCTGGGGTGGGGGACTCTGCCTCAAAGTAATGTAGGCCAGGAGTCTGGATATGGAAGTGGGATCTGCCGTACATCTGGGGGCAATCCTGTGTGATAAAGAGAAGTATGAAATTAACAAATGAAACAAAAAGAGAAGGAGAAAAAAGCTTACCTGGCTGACAGAGATAGGGGTCGCTGGGTTTGGGTGAGCAAGAGCTGCAGCTCAGGCATGGGGGCCCTGCCTCAGTGTCCCTTAGGCCAGAGGTCTGGAGATGGAAGTGGGTTCTGCTGTGGAGCTGTCGGACATCTTGTGTTGTCAGAAGAAGTGTGAAATTAACAAATGAAAAAAGAAGAAAATGAGGAAAATAGCCTATGTGGCTGACAGAGATAGAGGGTGGCTAGGATTGGGGGAGCCAGAGCTGGAGCTGGGGGGAGGCGCCCTGTGTCAGGGCCCTTAAACCAGGGGTCTGGATATTGAAGTGGTGCCTGATGTAGAGCTGGGGATGGTCTTGGCTTAAAGAAATAGAGGGACACTGGGTTTGGGGGACCGGAGCTGGAGAGGGGACAAGGGGCCCTCCCTCAATGTCCTTTAGGCCAGGGTTCTGGAGATGGAATTAGGGTCCGCTGTAAATCAGGGGTCAGTGCTGTGCGATAAGGAGAAGTATGAAATTAAGAAATAAAAGGAGAAGAGGAGAAAAAAGAGCCTACCTGGCTGACAGAGATTGAGGGTCGCTGGGGTTAGGGGAGCAGGAACTGGAGCTGGAGAAGGGGCCCTGCCTCAATGTCACTTAGGCCTGGGGTCTGTAGATGGAAGTACGATCTGCTGTAGATCTGGGGGCACTGCTGTGTGATAATAAGAAGTGTGAAATTAAGAAATGAAAGAAGAGAAGGAGAAAAAAATCCTACCTGACTGAAAGAGATAGAGGGTACCTGGGTTTTGGGAGCCAGAGCTGGAGCTGGGGTGGGGGCCCTGACTCAAAGTATTTTAGGCTAGGGATCTGGATATGGAAAAAGGATCTGATGTAGGGCTGGGGGCAGTCCTGGCTGACAGAGATAGAGGATCTCTGGGTTGGAGGTTCTGGAGGTGGACCTGGAGTGGGAGGCCCTACCTCAGTGTCCTTAAAGCCAAGGGTGTGGAGATGGGAGTGGGATCTCCAGTAGAGCTGGTGGCTGTGCTGTGTAATTAGGAGAAGTGTGAAATTAACAAATGAAAGAGAAAAAGGAGGTGAAAAATATTCCACCTGGCTGACAGAAATAGAGGGTCTCTGGAGTTGGGGCAGCAGGAGCTGGATCTGGGGCTCGGGGCCCTGCCTCAGTGTTCCATAGGCCAGGGGTCTGGAGATGAAAGTAGAGTCTGCTATAGAGCAAGGGGTAGTCTTGAATGATAGATATAGAGGGTCTCTGTGTTGGGGAGCCAGAGCTGGAACTGGGGCGGGGGGCCCAGCCTCAAAGTTACTTAGGCCAGGGACCAGCAGTTAGCATAATGGCTATGTCGCTGGACTCCCACGTAGTCGACCGCGGTTCGAGTCCTGGACCCGGAGGCTTAAACTCACGCTGGGCGCGTGTGTGTGCGTGCCCAAGATCCCGAGAGGAGAATGGAGGAGAAGGGATTGCGGCGTGGCCATCCCCCCTGGGGGGTGATTTCTCGCTTTCTATCTCTCTGTCTCTCTCTGTCTGTCTGGCGAGCGCACGCGCCCTATAGCAAAAACCTCTCCAAAAAAAGAAAAAAAAAAGTTACTTAGGCCAGGGGTCTGGAGATGGAAGTAGGGTCTGATGTAGAGCTGAGGGCAGTCCTGGCTGACAGAGAAAGAGGTGTATTGGGATTGAGGGATTCGGAGCTGGAGATGGGATGGGGGGGCCCTGCTTCAGTGTCCCTTAGGACAGGGGTCTGGAGATGGAAGTGGAGTCTGCTCTAGAACTGTTGGCTGTGCTATGTGATAAGGAGAAGTGTGAAAATAACAAATGAATAAAAGAAGGGAAGGAGAAAAAAGCCTACCTGGCAGACAGAGATAGTAGGTTGCTTTAATGGGAAGTAGGAGCTGGAGCTGGGGTAGGGGACCTTGACTCAGTGTCCCTTAGGACAGTGATCTAGAGATGGAAGTGGAGTCTGCTATAGAACTAAGGCTGTCCTAGCTGGCAGAGATAGAGCATCTTTGGGGTTGGGGGAGCTAGAGCTGGAACTAGGGCATGGGGAACTGCCTCAGTATCATATAGGCCGGGGGTCTGGAGATGGATGTGAGGTCTGCTCTAGAATTGGTGATGGTCCTGTCTGACAGAGATAGAGATTCGCTGAGGTTGAGGTAGTTAGAGTTGTATCAGGTGCCAGGGGCCCTGCATCAATGTCACTTAGGCCAGGGGTCTGAAGATGGAGTAGGGTCTGCTATAAACCTGGGGGCTTTCCTGGCTGACAGAAATCGAGGGTTACTGGGGTTAGGGAGCTGGAACCGGTTCAGGGACAGGGGGCTTTGCTTCAGAGTCCCTTAGACCAGGGGTCTCAACATGGAAGTTGGGTCTGCTATAGAGCTGGAGGTGGTCCTGGCTGACAGAGATAGAGTCTCTGGCTTAAAGGAGCCAGAACTGGTTCTGGGGCGTGGAGCCCAGCTTCACTATTCCTTAGGCCAGGGGTCTAGAGATGGAAGTGGGGTCTGCTGTAGAACTGGGGGCAGTCCAGGCTGACAAGATAGAGGGACGATGGGGTTGGGGAATCCAGAGCTGGATTTTGAACTTGGAGCCCTGCCTCAGTGTTTCTTAGGCCAGGGGTCTGGAGATGAAAGTGGGCTCTGCACTAGAGGTGGGGATGGTTGTGGCTGACAGAGATTGAGGGCTTCTGGTGTTGGCGGAGTCAGAGCTGGAGCTGGTTCGGGAGCCCTGGCTCAGTGTCCCTTAGGCCAGGGGTCTGGAGATGGAAGTGGGGTCTGTTGTAGAGCTGAAGTTGGTCCTGGCTGACAGAGATCGAGTGTCTCTGGAGTTGGGAGAGAGGGTGCTGGTGCGAGGGGCCCTGCCTCAGCGTCTGTTAGGCCAGAGTTCTGGATATGGATGTGGGGTCTGCTATATAGCTGGGATGGTCCTGTGTGATAAGGAGAAGTGTGAAATTAACAAATGAAAGTATAACAGAAGGAGAAATAAAAGCCTACCTGGCTGACAGAGATCAAGGGCCCCTTGGGTTGAGGTAGGCAAAGCTGGAGTTGGGGGACGCGGGCTTGCCTCAGTGTCCCTTAGGACACGTGTCTGGAAATGAAAGTGGGATCTGTTGTAGAACTGGGGGTTGTCCTAAATGACAGAGATCCAGGGTCGCTGGGGTTTGGGGAGCTTGAGCTGAAGCTGGCGTGGGAGTCCCTGCCTCAGTGTCCCTAAGATCAGGCATGTGGATATGGAAATGGCTTCTGTTGTAGAGCTGGGGGTGATCCTGGCTGACAGAGGTAGAGGGTTGTGGGAGTTGGAGCTTGAGTTTGGGCGGGGCGCCCTGCCTCAGTGTCTTTTAGGCCCAGGGTCTGGAGATGGAGGATGGGTCTTTTGTGGATCTGTTGGTGGTATTGGCTGACAGAAATAAAGGATCGATGGGGTTGGGGGAGCCGGAGGTGGATCTGGTGTGGGGGGCCCTGCCTCAGTGTCATTTATGTTAGGGGTCTGGAGATGGAAGTAGGAACTGCTGTAGAGCTGGGGACGGTCCTGTGTGGTAGGGAGGAGGGTGAAATAAACAAATGAAAGGAGAAGAGAAGGAGGAAAAAAAAAAGCCTACCTGGCTGACAGAGATAGTGGGTACCTGGGGTTGGGGGAGCCAGAGTTGGTGCTAGGGCAGGGGGCCCTGCCTCAAAGTTCCTTAGGTCAGGGGTCTGGACATGGAAGTGGGGTTTGATGTAAAGCTAGGGGCAGTTGTGGCTGACAAAGAGGTTCTCTGGGGTTGTGGGATCCTTAGCTAAAGCTGGGGGAGGGGTGTGCACCCTGCTTCAGTGTCCTTTAGGCCAGTGGTCTGAAGATGTAAGTGGGGTCTGCGGTAGAGTTGGTGACTGTGCTGTGTGATAAGGAAAAGTGAGAAGTTAACAAATGAATAAGAAGAGGAGAAAAAATGCTACCTGACTGACAGACATAGAGGGTTGCTGGGTTGGATGACTAGGAGTTGGAGCTGGGGCTTGGGGCCCTGCATCAGTGTCCCTTAGGCCAGGGGTCTGGAGGTGAAAGTGGGGTCTGCTGTAGAGATGGGTGTGGTCCTGGTTCACAGAGATAGATAGTTTCTGAGATTGGGGGTGCTGAAGCTGGAGCTAGGCCTTGGGGCCCTGCCTCAGTATCCCTTAGCCAGGGATCTGGAGATGGAAATGGGGTCTCTGTAGAGCTGGTGGCAGCCCTGGTTGACAGAAATAGAGGGTCTCTGGTGTTGGGGGAGCTAGACCTGGAGCTGGGGCCCAGGTCTTTCTTCAAAGTCACTTAGTCCAGGAGTCTGGATATGTAAGCGGGGTCTGATGTAGAGGTGGAGGTGGTCCTGGCTGACAGAGAAAGAGGGTCGCTGGGGTTCAGGGAGCCGGAGCTGGTACTGGTGTGGGGTGCCCTGCCTCAGTGTCTTTTAAGCCATGGATCTGGAGATGGAAGTGTGGTCTGCTATAGACCTGGAGGCTGTCCTGGCTGACAGAGATTGTAGCTTCCTGGGGTTCCCAGATCCAGAGCTAGAGCTGAGGTTGGGTGCCCTGCTTCAGTGTCGGTTAGGTCAGGGGTCTGGAGATGCAAGTGGGGTCTGTTGTAGAGCAGGTGGTGGTCTGCCTGACAGAGATAGAGGTCGCTGGGGTTGGGGGAGCCAGAGCTGGAGCTGTGATGGGTTTCTGCCTCAGTGTCCCTTAGGTGAGGGGTCTGGAGGTAGAAGTAGGGTCTGTTGTAGAGCTGGGGATGGTGCTGTGGGATAATGAGAAATTTGAAATTAAGAAATGAAAGAAGAGAAGGAGAAAAAAATCCTTCCTGGCTGAAAGAGAGAGAGGGTACCTGGGCTGGTGCTAGGGCAATGGGTCTTGCCTCAAAGTTTCTTAGGCCAGGGACATGGAGATGGAATTGGGGTGGGCTGTAGAGTAGGGGGTGGCCCTGGCTGAGAAAGAGAGAGGGTCTCTGGGGATAGGGGAGTTGGAGCTTGAGCTGGGGTGGAGGGCCCTGCCTCAAAGTCAGTTATGCCAGGGGTCTGGAGACAGAATTTGGGGTCTGATGTAGAGCTGGGGGTGGTCCTTTCTGACAGAGAAAGAATTTTGCTGGTGTTGGGGAAACTGGAGGTGGTTCTAGGGTGGGGAGCTCTGTTCCAGTGTCCCTTAGGCCAGGGGTCTGTAGATGGAAGTGCGGTCTGCTGTAGAACTGTTGGCTGTGCTGTGTGATAAGGAGAAGTGTGAAATAACAAATGAAAGAAGAAGAGAAGGAGGAAAAAAAATTCTACCTGGCTGACAGAGTTAGAGGGACGCTGGGTTTGCAGAGCAGGAGCTGGAGCTGGGAATGGGTGGGGGGTCTTGCCTCAGTGTGCCTTAGGACATGGGTCTAGAGATGGAAGTGCAGTCTACTATAGACCTGGGGCTTTCCTGGCTGGCAGAGACAGAAGAGAGGGTTGCAGGGGTTGTGGGAGCTCGTGCTAGAACTGGGGTGTGGGGACCTGCCTCAGTATCCTTAAGGCCAAAGGTCTGGAGATGGATGTGGGGTCTCCTGTAGAACTGGGGGTGGTTCTGGTTGACAGAGATGGAGAGTTGCTGAGGTTGGCGTGGCCTGAGCTGGAGCTGGTGCCAGGGTCCCTGACTCTGTCACTTAGGCCAGGGATCTGGAGAGGAAAGTGGGGTCTACTATAGAACTGGGAGCTGTCCTGGTTGACAGAGATTGAAGGTCGATGAGGTTGGGGGAGCCAGAGCTGGATCTGGGCTAGGGAGACCTGCCTCAGTGTCCCTTAGGCCAGGGGTCTGGAAATGGAAGTGGTGTCTGTTGTAGAGCTGGTGGCAGTCCTGGCTGACAGAGATAGAGGGTCACTGGGGTGAGGGGAGCTGAAGCTGGAGCTGGGGTTGGGGCCCTGCCACAGTATCCCTTAGGCCAGGGGTCTGGAGATAGAAGTGGGGTCTGGTATAAAACTGGGGCCTGTCCTGGCTGACAGAGATTGAGGGTCGATGGGGTTGGGGAAGCCAGAACTGGATCTGGGTTAGGGAGACCTGCCTCAGTGTCCCTTAGGCCAGGAGTCTGAAAATGGAAGTTATATCTGTTTTAGAGCTGGTAGCGGTCCTGGGTGACAGAGATAGAGGGTTTCTAGGGTTGAGGGAGCAGGAGCTGGAGCTGGGGTGGGGGCCCTGCCACAGTATCCCTTTGGCCAGGGGTCTGGAGATGGAAATGGGGTCTGGTATAGAATTGGGGGCTGTCCTGGCTGACAGAGATCTAGGGTGGTTGGGGTTGTGGGAGCTGGAGCTGGAGCTTGGGCGAGGGTGCCTGCCTCTGGGTTCCTTAGGTCATAAGTCTGGAGATGGAAGTAGGGTCTGCTGTCAAGCTAGGGGCAGTTCTGTGTGATAAAGAGAAGTGTGAAATTAACAAATGAAAGAAAAAAAGAGGGAGAAAAAAATGCCTACCTGGATGACAGAGATAGAGGGTTACTGGGGTTGGGGGAGCTGGTGCTGGAGTTGGGGTTGGGGGCCCTGGCTCAGTTTCCCTTGGGCCATTGGTCTAGGGATGGAAATGTGGTCTGCTTTTGAGCTGAGGGCAGTCCTGTTTTGTAAGGAGAAGTGAGAAATTAACAAATGAAAGAAGAGAAGGAGAAAATAAAAAGCATACCTGACTGATAGAGATAGAAGATACCTGAGGTTAGGGATGCCAGAGCTAGAGCTTGAGCGGGGGCCCTGCTTCAAAGTCCCTTAGTCCAGGGGTCTGGATAAGAGAGTGGTGTCTGCCGTAGAGCTGGGAGTGGTCCTGCCTGACATATATAGAGTCTCTCTGGGGTTGGGGGAGATGGAGCTGGAGCTGGGGCTCGAGACCCCACCTCAGTGTCCCTTTGGCAAGGAGTGTGGAGATGGAGGTGGGGTCTGTTGTAGAACTGGGTGCAGTCCTGGCTGTCAGAGATAGAGGGTCACTGGGGTGGGGAGCCAGAGCTGGTTCTAGGGTCAGGAGAAGTGCCTCAGTGTCCCTTAGGCCAGGAGTCTGGACATGGAAGTTGGGTCTGCTGTAGAGCTGGGGGCAGTCTAGGTTGACAAGATAGAGGGTCAATGGAGTTGGAGGATCCGGAGCTGGAGCTTGGACTTGGATCCTTGCCTCAGTGTTTCTTAGGCCAGGGGTCTGAGGATGTAAGTTGAGTCTGCCATAGAGATGGAGGCAGTCCAAGTTGACTTAGATAGAGGAGCGCTGGGGTGGGAAGAGCCAGAGCTGGAGCTAGTGTTGGGGTCCCTGCCACAGTGTCCCTAAGACCAAGTGTCTGGAGATGGAAGTGGGGTCTGTTGTAGAGCTGGGAGCCGTCCTGGGTGACATAGATAGACAGCCACTGGGGTGGGGGTAGATGGAGCCGAGGCTTAGACAGGGGCCCTGCCTCAGTGTCTCTTATTCCAGGGTTTGGAGACAGAAGTGGAATCTCCTATAGAGCTGAAGGCAGTCCTTGCTGAGAGAGGTAGAGGGTATCTGGGGTTTGGAGAGCCAGAGCAGGAGCTGGGGTGGGGTGCCCTGCCTCCGTGTCCCTCAGGCCAGGGGTCTGGAGATGGAAGTGGGGTCATCTGCAGAGCTGAGGGTGTTTCTGTCTGTCAGAGATAGAGCATCATTTGGGCTGGGGAGCTAGAGCTGGTTCTGGGGCGGGGCTCCCTGCCTCAGTGTCCCTTAGACCAGTGGTCAGGAGATCAAAGTGGGATCTGCTGTAGAGCTGGTGGCAGTTCTGTATGGTAAGGAGAAGTGTGAAATTAAGAAACAAAATAAGAGGAGAGAAAAAGCCACCTGGCTGACAGAGATAGAGTGTCGCAGGGGTTGGAGGAGCCAGAGTTGGAGATGGGGCGGGGGGGGGGCTCTGTCTCAGTGTTCCTTAGGCCAGGAGTCTGGTGATGGAAGCGGGTCTGCTGTAGAACTGGGGGTCATTTTGGCTGACAGCAATAGAGGGTGGCTGGGGTTCAGGAAGCCAGAGTTTAAGCTGAGGCAGAGGGCCCTGACTCAGTGTCTCTTAGGCCAGGGGTCTGGTGATGGAAGTGAGGTCTGCCGTAGAGCTGGAGGTGGTCCTGTGTGATAAGGATAAGTATGACATTAACAAACGAATTTAGAAGAGAAGGAGAAAGAAAGCCTACCTGGCTGACAGGGAAAGGAGTCATTAGGCTTGGGGGAGCAGGTACTACAACTGGGGCGCTGGGCCCTGCCTCAGTGTCCCTTAGGCCAGGGGTCTGGAGATAGATGTGGGGTCTACTGTAGAGCTGGGGGCGGTGTTGTCTGACAGAGATAGAGAGTCACTTAGTTCTGGGGAGCCAGAGCTGGATCTTGGGCTGGGAGCCCTACCTCAGTGTCCCTTAGGCCAGGGATCTGGAGTTGGAAGTGGTGTCTGCTTTAGAGCAGGGTGTGGTGCTGTGTGATAATGAGAAGTTTGAAAATAAGAAATGAAAGAAAAAGAGAAGGGGAAAAAATCCTACCTGGCTGACAGAGATAGTCACTGGGGTTGGTGGACCTGGAGTTGGAGCTGGGTCTGTGTGCCCTGCTTCAGTGTCTCTTAGGCCAGGGGTCTGGTGAAGGAAATGGGGTCTGCTGTAGAACTGGGGGAGGTCCTGGCTGACAGAGATTGAGGGTCGCTGGGGTTAGAGGAACCAGAGCTGGAGCTGATGCAGGGGGACCTGCCACAGTGTCCCTTAGGCCAGGTGTCTGGAGATGAAATTGGGGTCTGTTGTAGAGCTGGGGGTTGTCCTGGCTGACAGAGGTAGAGCGTCCCTGGGGTGGGAGAGCCGGAGCTGGTTCTGGAGTGGTGGGGTCCTGCCTCAGTTTCCCTTAAGCCCTGAGTCTGGAGATGGAAGTTGTTAGGTTTGATTTGGGAGCAGTGGTGAAGTCAGAGGCAGCAAAGGAGAAAATACCAGAGTCAGGCTTTGGGTTTTAATAAAATCAGCATAATTTATTCTGTGCTCTCGGGTGAGGTCCCTCGGTCTGGTCAAAGGCTGAGGGAGTCACACCCAGGGTGGGTGCTGCTCATTCTTAAAGATCCGTTGTCCAATAGGTGGTCACCACGGGTCCTTGTCTGGCCAAAGAAGTTCATTGTTTCTGTTCAACTTTGGCGGGCGTGACAAATGCTGAAGGGCAGGAAAGTCTGTTGGTGGTGGCGGGCCAGGTATGAACAACAGGAAAGTTCCTGCTGGCAGGAATGTTTCCGCCATGTTTCTTTTCCCTTTCCCCAGACCTTACAGAAGTGGAGTCTGCTGTAGACCTGAGAGTGGTCCCCACTGACAGAGATAGAGGTTGTCTAGGGTTGGGGGACTCAGAGCTGGAGCTGGGGCTGGAAGCCCTACCTCAATGTACTTTAGGCAAGGGGTTTGGAGATTGAAGTCAGGTCAGTTGGTGATGATCCTGTCTGACAGACATAGAAGGTCACTGTTTTGAGGGGAGCTGGCAATGGTTCTGGGGCAGGGGTCCCTGCCTCAGTGTTCCTTAGGTCAGGGGACTGGAGATGGAAGTGAATTCTGCTGTAGAGCTGGGGGCTGTCCTGGCTGACAGATATCGAGAGTATCTGAGGATGTGGGAGTCGGATCTGGAGCTGGTCCGGGGAGTTGTGCCACCATGTCCCTTAGGTCAGGTGTCTGGAAATATAAGTGGTGTCTGCTGTAGAGCTGGGGGTGGTCCTGGCTAACAGAGATATAGGGTGGCTGGGGTTGGGGGAGCTGTATCTGGAGCTGGGGAGGGGTCCCTGACTCAGTGTCCTTTAGGCCAGGGGTCTGGAGATGGAAGTGGAGTCTGCTGTAGAGCTGGGGGTGCTCCTCTGTGATAAGAAGAAGTATGAAATCAACAAATGAAGCAAGAAGAGAAGGAGAAAAAGAAGCCTACCTGCCGGGGACCAGTCTCGATGTGGGTGGGTTATCTCGATGGAGGTGGCAAAGGTGAACAGAAGACAGAGGCCTTGGTGCCTTTTCATGCACGTCCTATGCCAGACACCCCCCAGAGATCACTCTCTGAGGAGTGACAACTGCTAGGAATCATCGTGCCTTTTTATTGAAAATGTGATACATGCAAGTAAAGGGAGAGGGGCTATGTGTTTCAATTATCAGCTCATAAAGTGTTTAACAATAGGGAACATAGATTCTATTCAGGGTTGGATTAAGGGTGGGTCTAGTGCAGTTCAGGGTTGGATTAAGGATGGGTCTAGTGCAGTTCTGCAATTGTAGGTGGGTCTCCATGGAATGCAGTTTTGGGAAAATGGTTCTGGTAAGCAGAGATGATTATCAGCTGATGCAGCGCAGCAGCCATCTTGTGATTACCGGGAATGGTGCCAAGAAAAGAAAATCTCAAGAATAGGTATTAGTTCCTATGGATCTTAATAAAGAACGATGCTTATATAGTTTTGTAGGGATCTAAAACTTTATTTGAGGAGTCCTAAAATATTTATCTATTTCGCTTGGTGAGGGCGAGGGTGTCCTGGGCCAGTTTTGGCCTAATCCTATTTTAAGTAAAGAAAAGATTAAGTTTACCTTAAATGTATTTTGAAGGGCCTTCCAAAGGTCAAGATTATTTCTGCCTAGAAAGAATTTCAGCCCACCCTCTATTGTGACCATGGAGATAAAGCATTGTAATTAACAGGTGATCAGAGCAAAGGGAAGTGGTCGGGGGACTTCCTGGAAAATTTTATCATATACTCAGGATGTATAAGAGAGCTATGTAATTCTTTTACAGTAGTATATTGGGGAATCAGAGGGGGGGTCGCTTCCCAGCAAGGCTACCAGTCTCTGGAGTGTACAACAAGCGGCCTTGCCAAACATGTTGAGTGGACCCAAGCTTTGTTCCTAGGTCAGGGGGGGCATACAACAGTGGCCTTGCCAATGTGTTGATCCGACCAGAAGTGGAGCACAAAGGTCGGGGGGCTCAGACAGATCCTGGGGCCTCGCCGGATCAGACTCCTCCACCTACCTGGCTGACAGTGATAGGGGTCACTGGGTTTGGGGGAGCAGGAACTGCAGCTGGAGATGGATGTGGGGTCTGCTGTAGAGCTGGGGGCAGTCCTGGCTTACAGACATAGAGGGTTGCTGGGGTTTGGGGTGCCAGAACTTGAGCTGGGGCCAAGGGATCTACCTCAGTGTCCCTTAGGCCAGGCATCTGGGGATTGTAGTGTGGTCTGCTGTAGAGCTGGGAGAGGTCCTGTGTCATAAGAAGAAGTGTGAAATTAACAAATGAAAGAAGAAGAGAAGGAGAAAAAAGCCTACCTGGCTGACAGAGATAGTGGGTACCTGGGGTTGGTGAGCCAGAGGTGGAGCTGGGGCGGGGTGCACTGCCTCAAAGTCCCTTAGTCCAGAGGTCTGGATATGGAAGTGGGGTCTGATGTAAAGCTGGGGGAGGTCCTTCCTGATAGATAAATAGGATTTCTGGTGTTGTGGGAACTAGAGCTTGAGCTGGGTTGGGAGGCCCTGCCTCAGTTTTCTTTAGGCCAGGGGTCTGTAGATGGAAGTGGGGTCTGCTGTAGACCTGATAGAGCTGATAGATAAAGAGAGTCGCTGGGATTGGGGGAGCTGTAGCTGATTCTGGGGGGTTGCCCTGACTCAGTGTCTCTTAGACCAGGGGTCTGAAGATGGAAGTGGGGTCTGCTGTAGACCTGGAGGCTGTACTGTATGATAAAAAGAAATATAAGATTACCAAATGAAACAAGAAGAGAATTAGAAAAACCCCTACCTGTCTGATAGAGATAGGGTTGCTGGGCTTTGGGGAGCAGGTGCTATAGCTGGGGCAATGGGGCCCTGCCTCAATATTCCTTAGGCTATGGGTCTGGAGATATAAGTGGGGTCTAATATAGAGCTGGGGGGCAGTCCTGTGTGGTAAGTAGAAGTGTGAAATGAACAAATGAAAGAAGAGATGGAGAAAAAATGCCTATGTTGCTGACAGAGATAGAGGGGTCGCTGGGATTGGGGCAACCAGAGATGGAGCTGGGGCAGGGGCCCTGCTTCAGTGACCCTTAAGCCAGGGGTCTGTATAGGGAAGAGTGATCTGATGTAGACCTGGGGTCGATCCTGGCTGACAGAAGTAGAGGGACGATGGGGTTGGGGGAACAGAAGATGCAGCTGGGGTGTGGGGGGGTATCCTGCCTCAGTGTCACTTAGGCCAGGAGTCTGATGATGAAAGTGAGGTCTACCATAAAACCGGGGGTTGACCTGGCTGACAGTTTTAGAGAGTTGCTGGCGTTGTGGAGGCTGAGCTGGTTCTGGGGTGAGGGCTTTGCCTCATTGTCCCTTAAGCCAAGGGTCTGGAGATGAAAGTGGGGTCTACTTTAGAGCTGGGGGCAGTCCTGACTGACAGTGTTAGATGGTCACTGGAGTTGAGGAGGCGAAGCTAGTTCTGGGGCAGGGGGCTTTGCCTCAGTGTCCCTTAAGCCAGGGTTTTGGAGATGGAAGCATGCTCTTCTATAGAACTGGGGGCTGTCCTGGCTGACAGAGATTGAGGGTCACTGGGTTTCGTGGATCCAGAGCTAGAGCTGAAGGAGGGAGCCCTGCCTCAGTGCACCTTAGGCCAGGTGTCTGGAGATGGAAGTGAGGTCTGTTGTAGAGCTGGTGGTGGTCCTGGCTGACAGAGCTAGAGGGTCACTGGGTTTTGGGAAGCTGGACCTGGAGCTGGGGCCGTAGTCCTGTCTCAGTGTCCCTTAGGCCAGGGATCTGGAGGTGGAAGTAAGATCTGCTGTAGAGCTGGGGGTGGTGCTGTGTGATAAGGAAAAGTGTAAAATTAAGAAATGAAATAGAAGGAGAAAAAAAAAAAAAAAAGCTTACCTGGCTGAAAGACATAGAGGGTACCTGGGATTTTGTAAGCCAGAGATGGAGCTGGGTTGGGGGGCCCTACCTCAAAGTCTCTTAGGCCAGGGGTCTGGATATGGAAGTGAGATCTGCTGTAGAGCTGGGGGTGATCCTGACTGACCAAGATAGAGGCTCTCTGGGGTTGTGGAGCTGAAGATGTTTCTGGGCTGGGCTACCCTTTCTCAGTTTCCCTTATTCCAGGGGTCTTGAAATAGAAGTGGGGTCTGCTGTAGAGCTGGGTCTGCTATAGAGCTGTCTGGTAAAGATAGAGTCAGTGGAGTTGGGGAGCCGGAGATGGTTCTAGGGTGGGGTGCCCTGCCTCACTATTCCTTAGACCAGGGGTCTGGAGATCAAAGTTGAGTCTGCTGTAGAGCCTCCTGCAGTCCTGTGTGGTAAGGAGAAGTTTAAATTAACATATGAAAGAAGAAAAGAAGGAGAAAAAAAGCCTACCTGGCTGACAGATACTGGGTCGGGGGTGTTGGAGGAGCTGGAGCTAGAGCTGGGGCAGGTGGCCTTGCCTCAGTGTCTCCTAGGTTAGGGTTCTGGAGATGGAAGTGGGGTCTGCTGTACAGCTGGGTGCTGTCCTTGCTGACAGCGATAGAGGGTTGCTGGGGTTGGGGAGCCAGAACTTGAACTGGAGTGCAGGGCCCTGCCTCAGTGTCTTTAGGTCAGGCATCTGGAGATGAAGTGAGGTGTGCTGTAGAGCTGGGGGGCAGCATTAGCTGACAGAGTTAGAGGGTCCCTAGCATTTGGTGAGCCAGACCTGGAGCTGGGGCTTCGGGCCCTGCCTCCGTGTCCCTGACACAAGGGGTCTCAAGAAGGAAGAGAGGACTGCTGTAGAGCTGGGGGAAGTCCTGGCTGACAGAGATAGAAGTTCGCTGTGGTTGGGGGAGCCTGGGCTGGTTCTGGGGTGGGGGCCCTGTCTCAGTGTCCCTTAAGCCAGGGGTCTGGAGATGGAAGTAAAGCAGGCATGACCCCATCTTGGAGGAGCGCCTCCAAGAGAAGTGGGGAATAAAACAAGTGTGACTCTATTTTGAAAGGGTGATTCCATCTTAGAAACTGTGCCTCTTTCATCCCCTCCCCACAAGTGCAGATAAGAACCAAAGAAACTCCACTCCCAGGTGCCTCAAGAACCTTGACTGGAACCAGGGAAGACATTAAAATTCATTGTAATCAGAACTTACCCACAAGACTTGCTTGCTTTGCATCTGTAACTGGCTTTTTTTGCTTTGAAGATAGACAACCCTACCCCCCATCTCTCCTGAAGCCCCTTTACTTTGTTCCTTTGCTCTTGTAAAAACATCTGTGCATTTTTGTCCTATATAAGCTCCTTTCTCCTTTTACTCAGGGCTATGGGGTTTTGAGAGACATGAGTCCCCCATATGCTGCTGGCTTAATCAATAAACTCCAATAAATTTGGCTATGTCTGGATGTCCTCTTATTTCTTGCTAAGTAGACTATAACAGAAGTGGAGTCTGCTGTAGAGCTGGGGGCTGTCCTGGCTGACAGAGATTGAGGTTCACTGAGGTTGTGGGAGCTGGATTTGGAGCAGACGTGACGGGCCCTGCCACAGTGTCCCTTAGACCAAGTGTCTGGAGATATAAGTGTGGTCTGCTGTAGAGCTGGGGGTGGTCCTGGCTGACAGAGCTAGAGGGTCACTGGGGTTGGGGGAGCTGGATCTGAAGCTAGGACAGGGAGCCCTGCTTCCATGTCCCTTAAACTGCCGGAAGCCCTGCTCCAGCCAGGGTGGGTTGAGACTCATACACAGGAAGGTGACATGGGTGAACAAAATCAGACTGAGACCTCAATGCCCCTCAGCATGTTCTCAGCCTGCTACAGCCAGAGCAAGCTCTGGACTGCAGCATTAGCGGCTACCAAACACACGTATTTATTGAGGGATGTCTTACAGTAGGAGGGGTGAGGGAGAAATAAAAGACTTACTCTACGAAACAGGGAATTCAAGGCACAGAAACAATGATCATAAAACATGATGTCTGTCTTGTTTGATTAGGTATAATCAATTACAGTTCTCAGGATGAAGGAGTCTTATTTGTCTGGTGCATTTTCTTCTTAAATCTTGATTACCAAACAGGGCCTTTTCGGATGAGAGTGTCTTGTAGCTCAGGAGACTATACAGGATGTTTTATTAGCAGTTTTTCTTTTTTTTTTTTTTTTTTTTTTTTTTTTTTTTTTTTTTTTTTAGCAGTTTTTCATAGTTAACAGCACACAGGGGAGAAACTGTTTGTAGTTAGGGACTATCTGTTGCTTGCCTGAACCAGATAAGAACTTCCAGCTAAGATAGTTACTCTTCCTGCTGGAGCCTTCAGGTTTGTTTATTCTGTCCTTGTTAGCCAGATCTGTCCTTCCTCTATTAACCCATGGGTCTCTGTATTTATTTGCTGAATTCTTTGTCTGTTAATCAATGAATTCTTGTGCTTTATCTTTGAGTCCCTGTCATGGTGGTGGATATGCTAACTTGGCTTAACATAAGTTAACTTTGGCTTGCAACTTTAACAAGGGGTATTTACATAAAATTAGCCTTAAACTAACTTAGTCTACATATGGTACTAACCCTAATTTGGCCTATACTAACTTAATCTAACATATGCTAATTTTGGCTTAAAACAGGCAGTTGGGGGAGTCTGAAACTTCCTGATCCCTGTGGCTCACAGTCTTTAGGAAACCGCATTCCTACAGGATCACTAATTGGCTTTATTGTAAAGTTGCAGTAAGGTTGGGAGTGTTATTTTACCCTTGCAGGGTACCATAATAACAGTAAAGCTCATGGCAGAGAAATTGAATGTAGGCCACTACAGCAACACAATGGAGGGCTTGTAAACTGCCAGCCTTACTCATAGTTTCTTCCCAGCCCAGGCCTTGCCTTAGACATGGGAGGCAGCCTCTTTACCAGCTTGTGTTAGCTGCATGGCCCTGTCACCTTAAACCAAGGATCTGGGTATGGAATTGGGGTCTCTTGTAGAGCTGGGAACGCTTCTGGCTGACAGAACTAGAGAGTCTCTGGAGTTGGGGAAGCTGGAGTTGGAGCTGGTGAGGGGGGCCCTGCCTCAGTGTCCCTTAGGCCAGGGGCCTGGAGATGGAAGTGAGGTCTGCTGTAAAGCTGAGGGTGGTCTTGTGTGGTAAGAAGAAGTGTGAAATTAACAAATGAAAGAAGAAGAGTAGGAGAAGAAAAAGCCTACCTGCCTGACAGAGATACAGGGTTGCTGGTGTTGGGGGAGCCAAAGCTGGGGCTTGGGTGGGAGGGTCCTTCCTCAGTGTCCCTTAGGCATTTGTCTGAAAATAGTAGCGGTATCTTCTGTAGAGCTGGGGGCAGTCCTGGCTGACAGACACAGAGGGTCGCTGGGGTTGGGGGAGCCAGAGCTGGAGCTGGTGTGGGGGTCCCTGCCTCAGTGTCCCTTAGGCCATGGGTCTGGAGATGGAAATAGCATCTGCTGTAGAGCTGGGGGTGGCCCTGTGTGGTAAGGAGAAGTGTGAAATTAATAAATGAAAGAAGAGAAGGAGGAAAAAAAGCCTACCTGGCTGACAGAGATAAAGGGTCATGGTTGGTTGGAGGAGCAGGAGCTGGAAAAGGGGCATGGGGCCCTGCCTCAGTGTCCCTTAGTCCAGGGGTCTGGAGATGGAAGCGGGATCTGCTGTAGAGGTGGGGGTGGTGCTTTGTGATAAGAAGTGTGAAATTAACAAATGAAAGAAGAGAAGCAGAGAAAAAAGCCTACTTGGCTGACAGAGTTAGAGGGTCTCTGGTGTTTTGAAGAAGAAGCTGGAGATGGGGCGGGAGCCCTGCCTCAGTGTCCCTTAGGCAGTGGTCTGGAAATGGTAGTGGTTGGGACCAGCACTTAGTGTAATGGCTGTCGCTGAACTCCCATGTAGTTGACCGCAGTTCGAGTCCCTGACCCGGTGGCTTAAACTTACGCCAGGTGCGTGTGCATGCGTGCCCAAGATCCTGAAAGGAGAATGGAGGAGAAGGGATTGCAAAATGGCCATACCCCCTAGGGGGTGATTTCTTGCTTTCTATCTCTCTGTCTCCCTCTGTCTTTCTGACGAGCACTTGCACCCTATAGTGAAAAACCTCTCAAAAAAGAAAAAAATAGAAAGAAGTGGTAGTGGTGTCCTGGCTGACAGAGATAGAGATTTGATGGGGTTGTTTGAGCCAGAACTGGTGCTGGGGCTTGGGGCCCTGCCTTAGTGTCCCTCAGGCCATGGGTCTGGAGATGGACGTGGGTTCTGTGGGTTCTGTTCTGGGAGTGATCCTGGCTGACAGAGATAGAGGGTCTCTGGGGTTGGGGGAGCAGGAGCTCTATCTGGGGCTGGGTGCCGTGCCTCAGTGTCCCTTAGGCCAGGGGTCTAAGATGGAATTGGGGTCTGCTGTAGAGCTAGCGGCTGTTCTTTGTGGTAAGAAGTGTGAAATTAACAAATGAAAGACTAGTAGGAGAAAAAAAAGCCTACCTGGCTGACAGAGATCAGGGGTCACTGAGGTTGGGGGAGTAGGACCTGGAGCTGGGGCAGGTGGCTCTGCCTCAGTTTCCTTTAGGCCAGGGGTCTGGAGATGAAATTTGACCTCTCATCAATTATAAGATCATTGTCTTGAATGAATATGCCATCAGCTGGAAGAAAATCACCATATTTTACTTGAACAATATCTCCAACTGTAATGTCAGCTACAGGTATCTAAATGTCCTGACCACGACTGATGACAATGAACTTCTGTTCTTGATCTGTTAACTCTTCAAACCTGTAATTTTTTTTTCTTATTCCCGTCATTGAAAGCTGTTACTAAAACTACATACTACTGACAAGAAGATTGCCACTCCTTCAATCCAACCTGTTTCACTTTCTTCTTCTTTCCCCCTGTCCCCCAGCAGAAACTTCTCTACAAATTGTATTATCCCCTTCTGGAGAATGACAAAAAGAAAGGCCCAGTAATACTATGGCTGCAATTTTTAATATAATTAAAGTGATATCTTGTAATGCTTTACATACTAATTGAAGAAAAGTTTTTGACTTTTTAAGAGGTATAAAATTCTTTCCACACAGCACTTCTTTTCTTTCTAAATCTGCAAGGTTTCCACTTAAACCTTCATTGGGAGATGTTTTCAACTCAGTGCAAATTCCATAGATGTCTCCATAGCTTCCCTGTAATTTTTGTAATGCATCTGTGGACCTGAGCTCAATGAGAGCCTAGAGCTCCACAAGAACAATTCCAAAGTCTCCCATCATGATTAGCTTTCTTTATAAAATTTTGACACCACTGTATTCAACTGAGTTGTTTGTTGTGGCACCCATTATAATTATAATTTATTAAAAGGAAAATGTTTCCCCCAAAATTCTTATTTTCACTTGATAATATTTCCAAGATGAAAATCTTTTAAATATGAAAAATCGTTCTAAAACCAAACACTCGAGGTATAACTTTGTAAAGCATCATCAGCAGCAACATTTCCCAGAATAGTATCTTGACCTTTGACCTGTGACTAGTCTATTCATATCAATCATAAGATGTACATATATTTTTTTAATTTTTAAATTTTTTTAATTATCATCATAATCTTGTTTATATTACATTGGATTGCATATAACTTTAAAGTGTATTACATTGCTTTTTCAAAAGGGAATGCCATGCATGTAAGTCAATACAGAGACATTAATCTCCCCACTTCATCATTCAATATCTTTTCAATGTTTTTCCCAATCATTATTATCATTATTCTAATTATTTTTTTAAACAGTCAATCACTATTTCTCATTTTGCTTGTAAAAAGACTTTACCCATCATAAAATACTTATCAGACCAATCCAGTTGAGAATACTATACATGTCATCATCAACAGGTAATAAGCCATATCTGTTTCCCACTAACGTCCTGCCTCTCTAATTGTTCTCTTGCTATCTTTCTTATCCTCTTCTCTTCAACCCCCATTCCACAATGTCTTATTCTCGTTAAGTACTTTCAATGCTTTTATGTCCTCCAATATTTCACTCTTTACCATAGAGTGTGGATAGTCGGTATATATTAAGTAGATACATATAATATTTTTCTTTCATAGCCTGGCTTACTTCACTCAGCAATAGATCCTCCATATCTGACCACTTTCTATCAAATGCCAGGGTCTTGTTATTTTCTATGGCTGAGTAGTATTCCATAGAGTTATATGCCACACTTTTCCAATCCATTCATCAGTTTGTGGACATTTAGGTTGGTTCCATGTCTTGGCAATTGTGAATAATACTGCAATAAACATTGAGGGGCAAGCACTTTTCTGGCTGAGCTTTCTTCTGTCCTTTGGGTAGATACCCAGAGGGATTGCTGGATCAAATGGTAGTTCTATTTGCAGATCTTTGAGAAACCTCCATATTGTTCTCCAAAGTGTTGAACCAGTTTACATTCCCACCAACAGTATGGGAGGGTTCCCTTTTCACCACATCCCCACCAACATTTATTATTTTTTATATTCTTAATCTTTGCCATTCTGACAGGGGTTAGGTGGTATCTCATTGTGGTTTTTATCTGCATCTCCCTTATGATGAGGGATGTTGAGCATTTCCTCATATGCTTTTTGGCTGTTTGTATGTGTTCCTTAGAGGGACTTTTGTTTAGCTCATCTTCACACCTTTAAATTGCGTTAATCATTTTTTTTTCGCATAAGGCACTTGAGTTCTCTGTGTATTCTGGTTATCAGTCCCTTGTCTCAGGCATATTTAACAAAAATATTCTCCCATTCTCAGAGTTGTCGGTTCACGCTTGTTACTGTGTCCTCTGGTATGCAGAAACTTCTTACTCTGATATAGTCCCACTTGTCTATTTTAGGGATTATTGCCTGTGCTTTGGGGGTCTTATTTAAGAAGTCTTTGCCTACTCCAATGTCTCCCAGAGTTTCCCCAGCATTTTCTACCAGTAGTTTTATTGTTTGAGGTCTTAGGTTGAGATCTTTGATCCATTTTGAGTTGATTTTTGTTAATGGTGAAAGATGGGGTTCAGTTTCATCTTTCTGCAGGTGGATACCCAGTTTTTCCACCACCATTTACTAAAGAAGTGTTCATTTTCCCAGTGGGTTGACTGACATCCTTTGTCAAAAATCAGTTGGTTGTAAGCTTTGGGAGTTATTTCTGAGGTCTCTACTCTATTCCATTGGTCCACATGTCTGTTTTTATGCCAATACCATGCTGTTTTGATGACCACAGCTTTATAGTATATCTTGGGATCAGGGAGTGATATGCCTCCTACTCCATTCTTCTTGCTCAGGATTGCTTTTGTAATATGAAATCTTTTATGATTCCAGACAAATTCTATGATTGTCTTTTCTAGATCTGTGAAGAATATTTCCGGTATTTTGATTGGAATTGCATTAAACATGTAGATTAATTTGGGTAGAATTACCATTTTGATTATGTTAATTCTTCCAATCCAGGAACATGGGATATCCTTACACTTTTTTATGTCACTTTCAATATCTTTTTTTAAGATTTTCATAGTTTTATTTATAAAGTTCTTTGACTTTCTTAGTTAGGTTTATTTCTAGGTATCTTATACATCTTGTGGCTATGGTGAAAGGGATTCCTTTCTTCAGCTCTACTTTGTTCAACTTATTGTTCATATATAGAAATGCGATAGATTTTTAGATATTAATTTTGTATCCTGTCACTTTACTGTATTCACTTATTACTTCAAGAAGTTTTTTTATGGAGACCTTTGGGTCTTCTAAGTATACCATCATGTCATCTGCGATTAAAGATATTTTCAACTCTTCTTTGCCTATTCAAATGCCGTTTATATTGTTCTCTTCTCTGATTGCATTAGCTAAGACTTCCAGTACTATATTAAAGAGCAGTGGAGAAATTGGGCAGCCTTGTCTAGTACCCGTTTTTAGCAGAAAAACTTTCAGCTTTTCCCCATTCAGTATAATGCTAGCTGTAGGTTTTTCATTGATGGCTTTTATTGTGTTAACAAATGATCCTTCTATACCAATCTTATTGAGGGTCTTAATCATAAAAGGATGTTGTATTTTATCAAATGCTTTCTCCTCATCAATTGAAATGATCATATGGTTTTTATCTTTCTTTCTGTTAATGTGGTGTATTACATTAATGGTCTTGCATATGTTGAACCACCCTTGCATCCCTGGGATAAAGCCTACCTAGTCGTGATGAATAATCTTTGTTATGTGTTGTTGGTTACGGTTTGCGAGTATCTTGTTGAGAATTTTTGCATTTATATTCATCAATGATATTGGTCTGTAGTTTTTCTTTTTTGTCATGTCCTTATCTGTTTTGGTGATGAGGATGATGGAGGCTTCATAAAATGAATATGGAAGGTTTCCTTCCTTTTGAATCTTTAGAAATAATTTTAGTAGGTTAGGGGTTAACTCTTCCTTAAAAGTTTTGTAGATTTCAAAAGTGAAGCCATCTGGACCTGGGCTTTTCTTTGTTGGGAGGTTATTTATTACAGATTCTATCTATTGGCTTGTTATGGGTCTATTCAGGTTTTCTATTTTCTCCTGATTCAATCTTCGTAGATTGTGTGCATCCAGGAATTTTTCCATCTCCTCCAAGTTATCTTGTTTGTTTGCATATAGTCGCTCATAGTATCCTCTAATGATATTTTGTATTTCTGCTGTCTGTTGTAATATTGCCTGTTTCATCACATATTTGATTAATTTGGTTTCTTTCTTTCTTCTTCTTGATCATTCTAGCCAATGGTGTGTTGATCTTGTTAATCTTTTCAAAGAACCAGCTTTTGCTTTCATTTATTTTCTGTATGGTTCATTTATTTTCTATTTTATTTATTTCTGCTCTTACCTTTATTATTTCTTTTCGCCTGGCATTTTAGGGGTTTGTTGTTTATCCAATTCCCTGAGGCATGATGATAGGTTATCTATTTGCCATCTTTCCATCCTTTTCTTATGCACACTAATTGCTTTCCCTCTTATGACTGCTTTTGCTGTGTCCCATAGATTATGGACACTTGTGTACTAATTATCCTTTGTTTCCATAAATTTTTTGATTTCAACCTTAATATCTTCACTAGTGAAGAAGTCATTCAGAAGTAGGTTTTTCAGTTTCCATGTGTTTGTGTATTTTCGGGGTTGTTTCTTGAAATTAATAGTGAGTTTAATTCCATCATGGTCAGAGAAGATGCTGGATACAGTTTCTATACCTTTGAATCTGTAAAGGCTTGATTTGTATCCTAACATATGATCAATCTTTGAAAAGGTTCCATGCCGGGGTGAAAAAAATATATATGTTGTGGATGTAGGGTGGAAAGTTCTACAGATATCTGTCAAGCCTATTTGATTTATAGTATCATTTAGGTCCTGTACCTCTCTATTTATTTTCTGTCTGAAAGACCTGTCTAAAGGAGATAGATAATGGGGTGTTGAGATCTCCAACAATTATAGTATTTCTCCCTATCTCTCCTTTTAGCTCCAGCAGTCTTTCCTTCATATATTTAAGTGCACCTGAGTTAGGGGCATAGACATTTATAAGGGTTATGTCTTCTTGCTGGATTACCCCATTTACTATTATATAATGCCCTTCTTTATCTCTTCTTATATTCTTTGTCATGAAATCTATTTTGTCTGAGATCACTATCACTACTTCAAGCCTTTTTTGATTTCCATTTGCATGAAATATCTTTTTCTAGCCTTTACTTTTAGTCTATGTATGTCTTTATCCATAAGGTGAGTTTCATCAGTTCTTGGTGAATAGGCAAGCACAAGAATCATGGAAGTCCTTTCAATTCTCACTCAGCCACAGGAACCATTTTCTGAGGGGGGAAGTAATGGGAGACTGCAGGAGACACAGCTGGGGTAGGGGGTGGGGAGTTGTTGAGGGACAGCAGCAAGTGCAGGGAAAAGGATCTCAGTCCACTGTAAGTCTGACACCCTTGGGGGTTGTTTTAACCAAATTACTTTGGGTGATATATGATGAAATCAGATGCAGATTAAGAGAAAAATATCAGGAAGTGTATTCTAGTGTTGTTCCAATTCACTTAGGATAACACAGTATGTAATACAAGGCTATTTGGGAGACGCAACACAGTGATTCATGAGATAGAGGGACAGGAAACATGATCAGTGCTTGTTTTCCCTTTTTTGGTTTTCTACAGTAAAGAATAAGTAAAGAATAAGCAAGTAAAGGTAAATATGTCTAGGATTGGCTAGTTCAAATAATTTCAGGAGGCTCTCATTCCTAGGGACTGTCATTAGTTGTCTGGTACTTTGCCCTGGGGCAATTAGGAAAGATATGCAGTGATTCAGAGTCTGAGAGTCCAAACTGTACTTATTGGAGATGTAAACTCAGTTGCTGGCTCAATAAAGAAAACTGACCAGCTTCTACCTAGACATCAAAACTGTTAAGACAGCATTTTAGAAACTATCAATATATTGAAATTGATCCTTGCTGTCTCAAAATCATGTTTGAGCTCAACTACTTGGAGTATTTGAGTGACCTGAATAATAGAGGAGACTTTTAAAGAGTAAGGTAGAAAATGTCTTGAAGATCATGGAAAACATTTATTACCAGATCAAAAAGGAGAACCACAAGTAGATGTATAAAATTCTTTGTAAGTGAGATAGTAACTAAGTTTTTCATTTATATTGCATTACAGCAAGACAACAGGCCTAAAATTTGTATAGGTTTTAACAATATCTTGGTGGAGTTGTAAAGTTTGCTATTATAAAAGTACAAGAGGTGATAAATAGATATACAGACATACAAAAGGTAACTTCAAAATGTTAATAGAAAATAAAATTAAAAGATAAAAATACATAAATTTTATTTTTCAATATAAGTTTCATCAAGTTTAAAACAACTTTGTAAGGGATATCAGCCATTTAGTCCATTCCCAAAGACTGAAGGTCCTGGGAATTTAACCATGTTGATGCAGCCTTTTTACCACATATTCATTAGAGAAAACTGGGTGTCTTTTAAAGATTTTTTTAATATTATGAAGTAAAAAGAAGTCAGAAGGAGTCAAGTAAGTACTGTAAGGTGGATGCCTAATGATTTCTCATCATAACTCTCACAAAATTTTCCTTGTTTGATAGAGTAATGAGCAGGAGATTTTTCATGGTGAAGGACTTTCTGATGAAGCTTTCCCAGGCATTTTTCTGCTAAAGCTTCAGTTAAATTTCTTAAAACACTTTTATAATAATCACACATTATTGTTCTTTGAACCTCCAGAAAGTCAACAAGTACAATGCCTTGAGCATTCCAAAAACTTCTTGTGGTGACCTTTGCTTTTGACCAGTCCATTTTTTTCTTTGACTGGACCACTTCCACCTCTTGGTAGCCACTGATTTGATTGTGTTGTGTTTTCGGGATCATATTAGTAAAGTTATGTGTCATCTTCTATACTTCTTCAGAAAAATGCTTCTTCATCTTGATCACACTTGTTTAAAATTTCCATGGAAAGTTCTGCTCTTGTCAGCAACTGACCTGGATGCAATAGTTCTGACACCCATTGAGCAAAATGTTTGTTCAACTTTAACTTTTCAGTCATAGGTGTGAAAGATGAACCAATTGAGATGTCTATAATATTGGCTATTGTTTCTGCTGTTAATTAGCAGTCCTCTTCAGTTAGGGCACAAACAAAATTAACTTTTTCCTCACAAATTGATGCGGATGGTATACTACCATGGATGTCATCTTCAACATTGTCTCAACCCTCCTTACAAGAAATTATCAATCTGTAAACTGCTAATTTCCTTGTGGCATCATCCTTGTAAACTTTTCATAAAGCATCAATGATTTGTCCATTCTTCCATCCAAGCCTCACATACATTTAATATGTGTTCTTGTTTCAGTTTTATCAAATTTTATGTTGCTCTGATAGAGGCTCTTTTAAAACTGATGTTCTATCCTTAGTGCCTCAAACTAGATTCTGTTCAGAAATGTTATAACAAGTTAGTACATTTTATTTTGGGCCCCAAAAAAAGCATTTTTGAAGAATCTGTGTGTGTGTGTGTGTGTGTGTGTGTGTGTATGTGTGTAGAAAGAGAGAGAGAGAGATAATAATATATCTTGTATCTTTCAGATACAATGTGTCTGGCTGTTATGCTGTTGGAGAATATGAACTAGATAGCTTAGTAAAGTATACAAAAAGGATTATTGGTATTTAAGTAAATGAGGGGAGAGAGTGGTTGTGGTAGTTATGGTTGGGATATGAGACAGGAGGTCATGGTGGAGAGCTAGAAGAGGGGTGGTAAACAAAGATACTGTGGAGTAAATGGTCTTCTCCTCATGGTGTCAAGGATTTGCCTGATATGAAAAAGAAACCCCATTTATCTTTAAAATTACACAGGTAGCAGTAACCTCTACCAGCTTTCCCTTTAGGCATGGGAGTGTAGAGTTGTAAGTATTGACAGAGAGCAAGGAGTATACCAAGATTGCAGTCTAAACAGACTACAAACTCAGGAAACATAGTCCAAGGTTTTGCCCAGATGATGAGAATAGTGTTGTCATAAATAGGTCTGAAATCATATGGCTTAATTTGGGTGTTTGTTGTTAATTGTACATTTTTGTTTTGGTTTGGCTTGCTTTGGTGTGACTCAAATGTTGGTTTTCTTGCTGACAAGCAAGACAGCAATGTCTTTGGGTTATAGTACATGTATTAGCCAAACTCAATATCATGTGTGCCTCAACATTTGGCATGTTTCATTGAAATAATGGCTTTTTCAGAGGGTTTGGGCCTCTGAATTGCAAACAAATGAAAGCACCAAGATCAACGGCAATGAGGTCAGTCATTATTAGACTAGTGCATGACTCCATTTGACAAGCTTTTATTGTTTGATGTTTATTTTCCTCCAGTGTGTATTATTACCATGGAGTGTGTGGGGGGAGTCTTGTATAATCATTATGGAATAAAGTATTTATTTTATTACCTCTGAATGTGGTTTTTATTTACTAAGTGGCATTTTAGTCAAAAATGTTTGTGGGAATATTCCTGAAGTATTCATTTTCATTTCCAGGGAGGGAGGGTCACAAATAATCTACTCTTTACAACCTGAATATTAATTTATTTTTTTTGTTGTTGTTAGGGCAGAATTTTAGGTTCAAATGGGTCCTATATGAGTTGGGCAGTTGCCTGACCCATGGAATAATGTATGATTAATGGGTCCCAGGAGAGTAAACACAGTTGATTAACCTCTAGCCCTTATAGGATGGAGGAAAGATAGAAAATTTATAAATATAAGGGGTGACATAATTAAAGGATCTCATACATGAGTCACCATATACACAACCTAAAAACATATTCTTTTTTAAATATATGAAAGGACAATGAGAAGATTTTGTTTTTGTTTTTATTTCTATTTTATGCATTTCATTTTTATTTACATTTAATCATTGTATGTTTTTATAGCATATGATATGGGTTCTCAAAGCACAAATGCATTGCATGTCATGCAAATCAAAGATATTATCATACACAATACCTTTCTATTTTTGTGTCTGTTAAATGTTCCTTCTTGTTCCCCTTGAGTTTTTCCCTCCCTTCCCCAACTGTCCACCCCCTCCTATACAGTTTATGGTATCTTCTCTTGCTGTTTCTGCTATTATATTTCTCAATCTTTCAGTTTCTGCCATAAAGTGAAGATATTCTATATATATTGAGCAGGGACATACAAAGTCTGTCTTTCATAGTCTGTCTAAGTTGATGTAAGATGTGAGTCAATCAAAGGGGCTTTAATTAGAGTAATTAAGTCCTGGGGTAAGGTAGAAATTTATTTAGGAGTCCATTTGACAGACTGAAGTATAGAAAGGAGTAGCTTATATAGACCATTATATCTCTCAATTGAACTCACAATGTGGGACCTATCAGAAACATAAAAGTTCTATTGAATGTCTTTATTAAGACTCCATAATTATTTATTCTCAGTAGCAAAACATATTCTTTGGTTATTATCAGTAATGTCTGAAATTACAAAGGGGATAAGGAGTATCTTGGCAAGGCCTTGTATTGTGTCCTTGGTATATATAAAGACATGTGTGACCTTTAGCTACATTTTGGCTGTCTGTGAGGCAAGAGATGTCCAGAGTTCTCTAATCGGAATAGAACAGCTCTTGGGTAGTGACCCAACAGTTTGTAAGGAAATGTGAAGATGAGGTCATTTGTTGGCTAGGCCATCAGTGCTAAGATGACTTCCTGAAATTCTGCCAGTTGTGTTGACCACCGAGTCTCACCCTTTATGAAGGACATGCTGATTAAGGAATGGGAAACAAAAATATTCTACCGAGTGACAGCATTATGAAAATGCAATGTTATTCTATGAACTCCCATTGTTATTGATTCAGTTAATCTGAAGGAGCTCCAAAGATAGCCAAGGGGCCTGAGAGAAAATTGACCAACTTCAGCAAGGGAATGGTGGCAGGGGAAGTCACCCTCCCCAAAAAGTAAAATATACAAATGGGTCTAGGTTTGACTCTATCTTGTATTAAGGAGGCTTCAGCAGCAACCATACTGAGCTTGTTGGGGTACTGATTCTATGTCTTGAGTCATATTGAGCAGTTAGGTATGGAGGGTCATAGGCTCAGGATCTATGACAGTCTCTATTTGCAGGAAAGTCTAGCATGTAGGCCAAATTTTGTTTTTATGATGCACAGTATGGGCCCAAGGAAAACTTTTTGCATCTGAAGTCCTTGGGAAACTTATGGCCATGATAAGTGGTCTATGGATTCTAGGAGGCTGTCAAAGCAATATTTACACTATTTAAGCAGAAGCATCAGTGAGGTTAAGGAAAATTTGAAAATGAGGATTGTGTTGCCATTAGAACCCACAAAGGACTAAAAGATGTTGAACTTACATGAGATTTTTTTCTTTTTTTTTGTATTTTCTTTTTTTATTTATACATTTTTTATTATTATTCATACATTAAATTGATATACATCATTTAGATTGGGAAGAGACTTTATTCAGCATGATATTCACCCCAGTCCAGCCCAGTTGAGACCACTGTACACATCCTCGTCAACAGATAATAAACCTTATCTGTGTCCCCACAAGTGCCTTAGCTCTCTATTTTCCCCCCAAATTTCCTACACTCTTCATGAGATGTTCTTAATGAGTATGTGTACCAGTTATTGATTGGATGGAGTCAGCAATTTTGATAATATTGAGTCCTGGATATGGAGCCCTCATAGCAATCCAGTATGAGGCACTATTTTTTTCTTCTTTCTTTTTTTGTTTTTTGTTTGTTTCTTTTTCCTTTTCTATTTTTCTTTGTTTTGTTTTGCTTTGTTTAAAAATAGGCACTACTGGACTGTTAAATGGACAAGCAGTGAAGATAATCACCCCTTTATTAACTAGAGTCAAGCCCTCAATAACCCCACCCTGAACCCCAATACCCCACCCAAGACTCCAAAGCTGCAGAAGAAAAACCAGAAGTTGCTCCAGGTGAACAGAGCCTCTCCCTTGTCCTCCACTCAGTCTGCAAGCAAAAAGCGGCATAAAACACTCTTTCTGGGACTATCAGATGGTGTAGCAATTATGTCACTGGACTCCCACATGGCAAACCACTCAGTTTGAGTCCCAGACCGTGGCTTGGCAATCACTCTGGGCATGTGTGAATACATGAACAAGACCCTGGAAGGAGAATGGAGGAAAAGTGATTGCAATGTGGCCATCCCTCCTAGGGGGGTGATTTATTACTTTCCGTTTCTCTCTCTCTCTCTCTCTCTCTCTCTCTCTCTCTCTCTCTGTGTGTGTGTGTGTATGTGTGTGTGTGTGTGTGTGTGTGTGTTTCTGGCAAGTACAGCAACCCTAAGACAAAAACCTCTAAAAAAAAAGAAGAGAAGGAAAAAATACAGAAAAAAAGAGAAATAAAGAGAAAAAGAAAGAAAGAAGGAAAAGAAAGAAAACTCTTTTTTGGGGGGAGGGGGAGAGGTTTTCGCTATAGGGTGGGTGCGCTTGCCAGAAAGAGAGAGAGAGAGACAGAGACAGAAAGTGAGAAATCACCCCCAGGGGGGATGGCCACACCACAATCCCTTCTCTATCCTCCTCTCAAGATCTTGGGCACGCATGCACATGCACTTGGCATGAGTTTAAGCCACTGGGTCCAGGACTCGAACCACAATCGACTACATGGGAGTCCAGTGACATAGCCATTACGCTAACTGCTGGTCCCAGAAAACTCTTTCCTAAAAGGACATCTTGGCAAGTTGCCACAGTCTGCCCTGATGCTGAAAAAGGCAAGGCTGTCTTTAACTAGCAGGAGCCCTGGCCTTGAGCAGGGCCAGAAAAAAGAAAGGCAGCTAAAGAAGGTGAGGTTACCATAAAACAGGCCTGACTCTCAGCCCTGTCCCATCAGCCCCAGAAATACTTAATTTTTCACCATGATTTTAATAAACAAGCCACAGTCTAAGGCACATGTACACACAAAAAAGTCCTTGAAGTCTCTGTTCAATTTACCTTGGACCATATTAACTATTTTATTGTATGTGAGGACTCCATTAAGGACATTCACTTCCTTCATGTGAGAAAACAAATTTGTTTATTTTATCTAATGTGGAAGACAGACATAGAGGGAGAAGCACCCTCAAAAAGGTATTCACATCATTATTCTCCTCCAACCCTGCAGTCAACCAGAACTGCAAGTATGCACAGTGTGTTGTAGACAGAGTATATGAACCCAGAGTCTTTCTATATGGATTTCAGTGTTGAACAGCATCACTCCTACTGCCTGCACTATGGAAGGCATACAATTAGGCTGGACCTCATTACTCTTTGTGTCAGAGTACCTACACCACTACGGAATATTTTAAGGCAATAGTTAACATGACTAAAAATGTCAGTCAAGGCTATTAAGTGAGTTATTTCTATTATTTCTCTATTTTATATTTAGTTACTTTTCTAGGATTATAGGGGCACCATGTCTAAATTAGTGGTATATCCAGGTATAACTGTAATCTTATCTGCAGTGTTAAGTCTATAAAGCTTTGTTACTTAGTGCATTTTAGTAGTTATTAAAGTTAATTTAAAACTATCCTGTATAGGCACAAAAGTCATCAGTACCCTTTTAAATTTTTTTGTTATTGTAAATTATTTCAGTATATTTTGGATTTTCAATAAGGTCAAATTATTGACTTTTGTTTTAATTTAACAATAGGTACATGCAATTTATTTAATGACTTTTTATTTCTTTTCCTGTTTCTAGGGGGCTTGTTTTAGTAGTTTGTTTTATTAGCAGATGATATAGGCACTAACCAGAGAGAAAAAAGAAAACACCCACCTCCAATAAAGCATGGTCACACTGCAATCCTCTCTCCTTCAGCTATCTTGTCTGGATTTTGGGCATGCACACACATGTGCTAAGCCTATTTTTGAAGACAATGGATCAGGATTCAAACTGTAGTCAGTTATGTGGGGTCCAGCTTTCTATGCACAATATTTAACTGCTGTGCAACAGGGCTAGGTGACCTTGTTAGTTTTTTCTCTTGGCCACCTCTGCTACTGCATAAATTGAATTACTAAGCCAAGAGCAGTCTTTTAGCTGCCTGAAGCCACAGCTTTTAGTTTCTATCTGTCTGATAACTGACCTTCTAATTGATTATAGAAAAGGGCCTGATGGCCTACCTCATTTTCCAGGACTTTCCAATACACTTCCCAAGGATTGAAGTTTACACTTAGAGAGCTATAGAATTCTCTCTTTGGCACAGCAGCCTCCTTGTCTAAACCATCTGTCTCATTTTCTTTGTGTTTTTGACCCCTCCTCTGCACACATAAATTTTAAATAGCCAGTATTTTTTATAAGAATTATTTTTATTATTTTAACTTTATTTATTTATTTATTTAGTTAGTTAGTTAGTTAGTTAGTTAAATTTGACCAGAGAGGGACAGAGCAAGAGTAAGAGAGAGAAAATGAGAAAGCAAGCTACCAGGTCTTGAACCACGGTTGGCCATGTGCGAGTCTGGCACCCTTTACCATGCCACCTGCTGGCTCTATTAGCCAGTATTTCTAAAAGGTTAAAGTTTCTAGTCTCCTTTCATTCTCCTGTTTGTCTCCAACCATTTTCACCCTCTAAGAATAAACTTTCAGCGTTAGGTACCTAGTTGCCCTATTTGTAGGCATCTACTTCTTGTTTTAGGGCATCCAAGTCTATTTCAGAGGGATTAGAATCAGTATCCAGGTTAGCAATATGGTCCTACTTCTAAGGAAAACAGACCTTTTGATCTCAATAATGAGCCTTTAGCATGATACTAGGCCACAGCACTACATATTGTATTACAACACTATAGCACCAACACACATTGACTTGAAGTTTTACATTGATCTAGGAGGCTGAAGATCTCTTCTGGGGTATTAGAAAGAGTGGGAATAATAATGTTCTTTTCCTTTTTCCCGCTTTATAAAATGTTGAGCCACTGGTCTTTCTGGGTGTATGTCCCAATAGCCTGCCAGATCTGAGGATGAAGAGTGACAGATCCAAATTAAGCAACAACACAGGAACTGAAGACAAAACAGCATTGTTTTTTTCAAGGTGATATATAAAATCCTGGGAAGGGGCTCCCATTGTTAGTTACATGTACCACCCAGGGATTCCAGGTGATATGTGGCAAGTCTCTTAGTGCATCACTAGATCAGGCAACAATAAACTAGAGTTTGGCAAGTCAAGGTGACACAATTGTTATTCAGTGCTCCCTTATGTTGAACCTGTGTGGGAGGATCCCAGGTTTGCATTCTGATTCTTTTTGTATATTTTGGACACACTGGTGATCTAGGCTGGCTGAGACTAAGGTATGGATTATAGCATGAGGGTCTTGTCTATGTGTATGTGTGCATTCACATGTGAGTGTGTGTCTCATGGGAATTAAAAAAAAAACATTTAAAAAAAGCACTGGACAGACCCAAACAACTAGACAGAAACTATCTACATCTGAGACCCAAACACCCAGAAAGAATCCATCTAGACCTGAGGTGGACCCTACACGTTTAACTGAAGAGCCTCTGCCCCAAACCTTTCCTTCTGGACACAAACACCTAAACAGATAGGGAGGTCTCTGTCTTCTCTCTCTCTCTACTCCCCTCCCTTTTAAAATTTTTTATACAATTTTAAAATTTTGAAGACTTGTCTTTCACTTCTGATCTCTCGTTTATCTTGCTAGCTTCAGAATACATCTACATCTACATCTACATCTACATCTACATCTACATCTACATCTAAGGTGGGCCCTTCTCCTTTAACTGAAGAGCCTCTGCTCAATGTCTCTCCTTCCAGACCCAAACACCTAGACAAATAGAATGGTCTCTGTCTTCTTTATGTCTCAGTCTCTCTCTCTCTCTCTTGAAATTTTTTTTTTATATATTTTTAAAATTTTTAAGTCCTGACTTTTGCCTTTCCCCTCTCCTTTATCTTGCTTATTTCAGAATCCATGTACATCTGAGTTGGCCCCTGCTCCTTTAACTAAGAACCTCTACTCCAAAAATCTCCCTCCATACCAAAATACACAGACAGGCAGTGTGACTTCTGACTTCTTTCTGTCTGTCTGTCTCTCTCTCTCTTTAAATCTTGTTTCTCTTTTTTTTTTTAAATTTTAAAGTCCTGTCTCTTGCCTCTGACCTCTATTTTATCTAGCTGTTTTCAGAATCAAACTACATCTGAGGTGGGCTCTGCTTTTCAGAAGAGCCTCTCTGCTCCAAAACTCTCCTTCCAAACCCAAACACCTAGTCATGTAGGGATGTCTCTGTCTTATTTCTTTTTGTCTCTCTTTTCAATTTTTTTACTTTTTTTAAAAAATTTGAAGTCCTGTCTCTTGTCTCTTACCTCTCCTTTATTTTACTAATTTCAGAATAAATCCACATCTGGAGTGGGCCTTTTTCCTTTAACTGAAGAGCCTCTGCTCCAATCTCTCCTTCCAGACTCAAACACTTAGACAAGTAAGGCAGTCTCTGTCTTCTTTCTGTCTCTCTCTCTAATTTTTAATTTTTTTAAATATTTAAATCCTGTAACTTGTCTCTGACCTCTTCTATATCTTGCTAATTTCAGAATCCATCTACATCTGGGCTGGGCCCTACTACTTTCACGCAGCACTTGCATGATACATTTTTATTTTTTGTTTTTTAAAATATTTTTTTCCTTTATTTGGTTGATTTATTTTTATTTTTATTTTCCCTTTATTTTTTTTCTTGTACCTGATTTTTTTACTTTGCTTCTCAACTTCCACACACTGAGTCTCTAGAAAGTTCTATGCACATAATAGTCAAATATCTGAATGCTTTTAAGGTCATAGAATACCTCAACCCCCACTGAACCTGCTGTACAAATCTGAGCTCAAATCTATTTCTATTTCTCTTTTTATTTTTTTTGGAGAGGTTTTGGCTATGGAGCATGTGCACTCACCAGAAAGACAGAGATATAGAAAATAAAAAATCACCCCCTATGGGGTATGGCCAAACCAAAATCCCTTCTCCTCCATTCTCCTCTCGGGATCTTGGGCGTGCACACACATGCACCTCGTGTGAGTTTAAGCCATCAGGTCTGGGACTCCAACTGTAGTCGACTACATGGGAGTCCATGACATAGCCATTATGCCAACAGCTGATCCCAATCTATTTCGATTTCTCTTGTTACTGTGTTGCAAAACATATTAGAGAAAAGAAATTTGCACAGAATTACCTCACAGTACAGGGAAGCATACGAGCTTACAGTTGCACAAAACTTCTCCAACATATTAACCAAAGGTAAATATATGATAATATGTCTCAAAATCAGAGAAGAGAGACTTCAAAGTGAGCAGCAAGGAGAAATAGGAAACTGCAGAGGGAGTACAGCTCATCTCCTTCCACACATCTTGAACTCTCAGTTGAAACCCTGCAACTCATCCTAGTTGCACCTGTTCTTTAGAAACTAAGGGCCTTTTATATCCAGTTCCAATGACAAAAGCACAGGTTCCTTGGTAAGCATCAGGGGGACAGAACTGCAGAGATTGCAGGTCATCTCCTCCTGCACACCTCTGAGTTCTCAGAATTAACTCTAAGAAGTTGGAAAGAAATGTATAGTCCATCAGATGTCCAGGAACCACCACAGAGGCACAAGAAATGTGAGAAACCCCAAAAATAACTCTTCCCAAGGGAAAAGAACAACCCTTCATCATCCACAGACTGTATAATGGAACTAGTGGAAATGTCAGATAAATAATTAAGAATTTTCCTAGTGACAAAACTAGTCAAAATGCATGAAAATTGAGATGACAAACTCCAGAACATGCAAGAGAAAAGAGACAATGAGTTCCAGGAGATGAGGAAGTTCTTCCATGATTTTAAAGAAGAAATATACACCATAAAAAAGAATCAAAAGGAGCTGTTAGAGATGAAAGCTGGAATAGAACAAATCAAAACTTCCCTCAAAAGTATTAAAAGCATATTAAGCCATGCAGAAGGTTTAATTTTGGAGGTAGAAGACAAAACCTCTAACCTAGAAAAAACATCACTGAAAAGACTGAAAAAATAACCCAAAAAATGAGCATAATATGTGAGAATTATTAGATACCATTAAACATCCAAGCATCTAGATAATTGCTATCCCAAAATGTGAAGAAACTAATAAGGGCATTGATAATATATTCCATGAACTCTTAGAAGAAAACTTTCCAAACCTAGACAGGCGTTCAAATATCCAGACCCAAGAAATACAAATGACCCTAAATAGAATAAACCCAAGAAGATCTTCTCCAAGGCACATCAAGCCATATTGGCTAAAACCTCAGACAAGATATTAAAATTGGCAAGAGAAAAATGGCAAGTTTCTTACAAAGATTATCCCATCACGCTAACATCAGACCTCTCATTGAAAGCAATGCAAACAAGGAAAGAATGGGAAAATATATTCAAAGTGTTAAGTGAAAAACAATTTCAACCAAGAATACTATAATCAGCAAGATTATTTATCATATGGTAAGAAAAGATAAAAATAATCTCAGATAAACAAAACCTGAAAGAATTAACCAACACCATACCAGTTCTTCAACAACTTATGAGGGGAATGGTATACCAGGAAAACTAAAGACAGACCAATAGAAATAAGAAAACAAAAAGTAACTGAGAAAATGGCCAACTTAATGGTAGGGACAAGTTTGGAAATATCAATAATAATGTCAAATGTTAACTTCCAGGATTTAAATGGATATAGGACCATGGTAACACTGCAAATTCAACAGAAGAGAGATTATACATGAGACTTAACTGATGAAATAGAATTTTATGACTTTTAGTAAAACATTACTGATTTTCTCCTATACTTTGTCTTCCATATTTAAGGATTTTTTTTTTTGCGTTGTTGCTTGGTTCAGCAATTATTTTTCCCTTCAACACTGAAACATAAAGTTTTTTCCCTTCTTGAACCCTCTGGAATTGGAAATTATTTGTGAGCATTCTTGTTTTGTGGCAGAATTGCTATTTGCATAAGTTCAATAACATCTGTTACCTTGCATCAGAAACTGAATATATTAGTTATTGCCAGTACTTTGACTAGAATACTTGAAAATATGACCAGAAAGCTAAGGAACTAAGATAGATGTCAACAAAGCTAACAGAAGCACTTCTCTTAGAAAGATTGGCTGGTACCATAAACAGTTCTGCCTGGCAGGTAAAGAGAAAATGTCACTTTCTTTTTTTTTTTTTTTTTTTTTTTTTTTTTTGGAGAGGTTTTCGCTATAGGGTGCGTGCGCTCGCCAGACAGACAGAGAGAGACAGAGAGATAGAAAGCGAGAAATCACCCCCCAGGGGGGATGGCCACGCCGCAATCCCTTCTCCTCCATTCTCCTCTCGGGATCTTGGGCACGCACGCACACGCGCCCGGCGTGAGTTCAAGCCGCCGGGTCCGGTACTCGAACCGCGGTCGACTACATGGGAGTCCAGCGACATAGCCATTACACTAACTGCTGGTCCCAAAATGTCACTTTCTGTCAATTCCAAAAACTTCTCGAGTACAAGTACTTAAAGGTACAGTCAGAGGTGTATTTCTGACTGGCTCAGCAGCCTTGGGAGGTTTTTTAGAGTCTAATATGAAGTTCCTTATAAAAGGTTCCAGCAAAGCCAACTAAATCAGTTAGTATTTTTATGAGGATTTGTGCAAATGAAAGACAAAATGAAGACTAAACTTTTTTTTTTTTTGCAAATAAGTTAGTTTATTCCTCTCTTTAATAAGAGGGGGACTAGAGACAGAAAAAATGTTTCAGAAGTTCAGAAGAAAATTACAGTGTACTTGTTACTAGATTTTAGCTTTGTCTATATCTGTTTTTTTTTTTTTAGTTTTTAGTATCTACCTACTATTTTAACAGAATACTAATCTTTTACCTGTCCTTATGTCTTAAGTAAATTTTTCTTGATATTTTTTATTTTGATTAATTAAAGCTAAAACTTTTCTTAAAATAAAAAAACTACTTAAAAACAAAGAAAAATAAATTAAAAACATACCTATCTAATGAAAAAAACTACTTAAAAACAAAGAAAAATAAATTAAAAACATACCTATCTAATGAAAAAAACTACTTAAAAACAAAGAAAAATAAATTAAAAACATACCTATCTAATGACTGCAGTAAGCTATATAGGATCAGTTAGGTGCTATTTATAGTACGTTCATTCTACTCTTTGAGTTTTATGCCTAAAGTCAGATATGTGTTCATAAATATGTTTATATCAACTTTACTTACTATTGAAAATATTTAGCTTAATTAAGATATTTTGTGGATCAATAAAATGTGAAAAAAACATGTAAAGCAACTGTGGATATGAGAAACAGTGTGGGAAGAGAGTGGGAAATGACAGAGGGTGAGATGTAGAGAATCAAGGTGGAAAAAAGAGAAGTAAAATGTATAAGAAACAAGAAATGGAAAATAATTTGTTGAAGATAACATGTATGGTAATATCTTTGAGCCAATATACAGTGCATTCTGTATGCTGCAATGATATACAGTGAATGAATGTAATAGAAATAAATTTTAAAAATAAAAAATCATAAATAAAAAATATAAAACTTACTGGAATTCAACTAAGATATGCCAAGCCACTTGTTAGTGCTGTGCAGTTGGCTGACCAGGACTGTCTAGGGCATGAAGAGAGTAATCCTGTTCTCCTTCCTTTGGAAAATTTTTTCAAGAATGAGGTAGTCAATATGGACCCCTTTCTTCTGGACACATAGTACTAGTTACTTAGATGAGGTTACTTAATCTGTGGTGAGACAGTAGAAACTCCACAATTTAGGGTGGTCATGATGACAAATTACGAACAAAACACACACAGTGCAGTAATAAAAGCACAAGTATACCATCAGGTGGCAATGCCTTCCTTGGCTACCTCTAGTAAGCCAAGAACAGTCTAGTGGCATCTCCGTCATGTCTGGGGCCAAACTATCTTTCTCACTGAACCAATTATTTTAATCTTTTTTCTTGGTTGAGATATGGTTAGGACAAGACAGACTAAGAGAGAAAAATTAGAGTTTTACAGTTTTGTTATGGTTTTCTAGGGAGAACACAGCAGGTCATGCCAGGGCCCCCTGTGTGAGTCACATGACAGATGGAGGAAGAACCTCGGGAAATTACATTTACCATGTTTTTTTTCAGAAAATAACAGGTGAATCAGGGTAATTAGGCATAAGGATGACTAATTTGAATAACTTCAGTAGTCTTTGGGTATACAGTCTGTCCTTGGTTATCTGGTTTTTGGTCCTGGGGTGATTAGGGTTGATGTGTGAAAGCCCAATTTCAGAGGTGTTTGGGATTGGACCTTATTTGCTGCTCAAGAAGCGGAACTTATCAGCTACTAGTAGAGGCCTCAAAGCTGTATCAAGACAACATTTACAAAACTATATTACAAGGATGAGCACATGACATAATGGTTATGTTGTTAGACTCTAATGTAGTCCACCAGATTTTGAGTCCTGGATCCAGCAGTGTAAAAATGCATGCAAAGTGTGTGGGCATGTGTGACTCAAATCCAAAGAGGACATTGGAAGAAAAAGGATTGTGGTATGGCCATCTCCCCTCCCACAAGGGGTGATTTCTTGCTTTCTATTTCTCTGTCTCTCTCTGTCTCTCTGGAGAGTGCAGGCACTCTATAGTAAAAAATCTCTCTAAAAGCAAAACAAAACAAAACCAAAAACTGTATTACCAAGGCTGCAAATTTTTTATTTCCCCTATGATGAAAGAAACTGATGGGTTTTCCTGAAAGACATGTTTCATTTCTACAACATGGAGAGGCCTTCAAAACGGTAGCATTAGTCTTCTTTTGTCTCATTCCATTCATTCTCTGTGTAAATTTTCTCTTCCTCCAAAAGATAGACTAACAAGTCAGGAATTTTTAAAAAAGTATTTATTTTATTTTATTTATCATTATTATTATTTTTAATTTGCTACAGGCAATGTGTACTCACCAGAGAAAGAGAGAGTGCAAAAGAAGGAAAGTGAGGAAGCAAGCCACCAGGTCCAGAACTCAAATTGCAGTTGGCCCTGTGGGAGTCCAGCATCTTAACTATCACACCACCTGCTGGCCCCAGGAATTTTTTTAAAGCAAAACTCCTGTGGAAGAGATTAATTATGCTGTTTTTCAAATACATACAATTCTATATTTCAGGGACTTCTTTTGTAATAAGGTAACTTAGAAATTAATGTGATTAAACTTCTCAGGTGACTGGTTGTATTTGAGATTATTGCCCTGAAAAAATAAAGAAGAATGAAAGGATAATACTTGATTCTAATTATCTTTCTCTCTTTCCATGTGAGTGTGTGTGTGTGTTACCTGCCTACCATTCACGTCTGGTATAAAAAAAAAAAATACGGGAATGGGCTATCACAGAGGAACTCAGTGCTGAATACCTTCAGATGATGCTGAAGCTAGACTCAGAAGCAGAACATGTAGAGGTGGAGGGTGCAACTCAGAACCACTATTGTATCCAACTTCTAAGTCCTGGTAGTATTGCCAAAGTTAGAAAGGGAAATGGAAATGCTGCTTTCAGAGACACTGCCTGGTGAACACATGCCTAGCAAAAGAGCTCCTGTGCATCCAGGCCTTTGAGCATTAAACAACTTCATTGATAGAAAACAGTCCATTATTGTATGTCCCCAAAAGGTCTAAGAGTAATGATGATTCCCTACTTTTTAAAGTAACTTGTTTTTCATAAAACTGAATGCCAATTTTACTAAATGTCATAATCCAGGTTGGTCAAATCTTGACAGAGGGTTGTGCATTATATTTGCTAATTGAAATTTCTATTATTAACTTGAGAAATTACTTGATGATAATGTCTTCATTGTTTAAATAGTTAGCTTGTATGTGATGAAGTTCCATATAAGGCAGGAGGATACTGAAGTGTAAAATAATATGAGGCTGGTGCAATGAGTTTCACCTAATAAATGAGGGATGGATATCTGTTAAAATAAGAGGGACCAGATTTCAACTGCAACTCTTCCTTTATTTTGTATTCATTGTGTTTAGTGTGATTATGTTTAATTTTTTAATTATACACAAAATTACATTAAGATAATCTCAGTGTTAATAATTCAAACTATATAAAGTAAAAGACTCATTCACCAGCACCACCCACTCCCATCTCCTTCTCTACATACAGGTCATTCCTATTATATTTGTAAAAGATCTTTCTAGATCCTAGACTATGTATTAGCATGTAAACAACACGTAATATTTTTGTGAACTTTTTTTCATAAATAGCATATAGTATATATTCCTTTTTTTTTTTTTTGAGAGAGAGTTTTTTGTTATAGGGCACGTGCACTCGCCAGACAGACAGAGAAACAGAAAGCGAGAAATCACCCCCAGGGGGGATGGCCACGCCACAATCCCTTCTCCTCCATTCTCCTCTCCGTATCTTGGGCACACACGCACACGTGCCCGGCGTGAGTTTAAGCCACCGGGTCCGGGACGCAAACCGTGGTCGACTACGTGGGAGTCCAGCAACATAGCCATTATGCTAACTGCTGGTCCCCATGCATATTTTTTACAACATGAATTTTCAATTAACTTTTTGAGAACCCCTCATACAACACTATTTTTCACAGCCCTGTGTTCTAAAGATATTTGGAGGTTGATAAAAAAAAGAAAACCAGATTAAATTATGAAAAAAAGTTAACTTAGTATTTACTTTTATGACTAATCCATGGTTTTACAAGCTACTTTCATTTCATTGGCACATAATTTTTAAGGGTTTTTCTATTACAACAATGCTGTAAAGAACATATTACTCCTTATGTTTTTGTGTTTTTCAAGTGTAATACTGAATAGAGTATTGGATCAAAAAACATAAACATTCTTACATTTTTTAATAGATGTGCTAAATTACTGAATTTCTCTTTGACCTCTACCCCCAATTTCAGTTCTGTCAACTTCTTCAAATATGTAACTATTGATATCAGTTGACTTTGTATCCTTTTATATCTTTGTTTATGTACTTACATACCCAAGGTCTTCAATATGTTTGTGGAAAATCCATATTATGAAAAAGCTATGCACAGATTTCAAAAAATTTTTGCACTAAAGTAAACTTGTGCATTAACTCTATTTTCCACAAAAATTAAAGTCCCTCATATATATTTATACACTTATATACTGTTTAATGTAACTTGGTGCATAGTTATGTTTCAACAAGACAATGCTATTTTCACTCAAAATATTTCTAGCTGTACTCCATTTATATCCTCCAAAATATTATTGATTTTCCTTGATATTTTTTCTGAAGAAAGTTCCACATTTACCTCTTCTGTCTCTTCTCTGACAGAATCATCCAGCCCTTGATACCTTCATGTTTTGGTAAGTTCAGCTGGTATATTGATCTGTATGCTTTATGGAAATAATAAAGCTTTACAAAAGCGAAGTGTGGAAAAAAGAAATGACGCTTAAAGGTCATCTATTTCATGGTTCCAAATTGAGACATGTAAAAGGGCCACACAAGTTATATTAATGAATACAAAGAGCTTAGTGAAGGATACAAGCCCCATATACATCTGGTAACCCTTATTCAAGCTCATCTGATTTTTGCTCTGAGATATCTGCTCAGTGAAAGCAGAATGCAGAATTTGACATAACCTTGTCAGTCTTTAATTCCAGTCATTAATTTAAAATAAAAACTATTAAGAAACACTTTTCAAACATTAGATGGACCAAACAAGACATATCCTCCGTTTGTATATGGATCCATCAGTTTAGAGTAGAAGAACCATCCAGACTAGGATACTTCTGAGAACTAAGAGTCACTAAATGGACAGGATGCTGAAACTGCTGCTCAAACCAATAACTGTACCAGGTAAAACAAGCCAAATAATTATATTATCTACTAATCATAAGTTTGGGACCTCTGTTCTAGTTCATCTCCTCTTCACCAGCACCCTATATTAGGTAAAGAGATAAGAAATTACTTCTCTGTGGCCACATGGCTTTTTAAAGACAAAGGCTTTGCTTAGCATGAAATCATCCATGTTCATCTACTTTGTATCAAATAACAGGGTTTCATTATTTTTTATGGCTGAGTAATATTCTGTAATGTACATGTGCCACATTTTTTCAATCCAGTCATCTATTCTTGGGTGCTTTGGTTGATTTGCAGAGGGTGGCTGAGAGGGGTTTAGGGAAGAAATACTTGGCAGACATAAGAATACTAAAGTTCTCCAATGTAAAATATGTATATGGTAATATCTTTGAGGTAATGGTAATGTAATGCATGGTTTTAAAAACTGTACCATGTACTATATGCACTATATAGATGTACAACAATTAAATGCAAAGAAGAAGTTTAAAAAATAAATAAATAAATAAGGCAAAGGCTCAATTCAAATTCAAGGATTTTGTTGTTCTTCCACTGAACTATTAAGAGTATATTAGAACATTCATTGGGTTTAGAGGTAAAACCAGCATTACATAGTTATATCGAGGCCATAGAATGTCCCATACTTGCCCTAAAATCTCTTTTCTACTTTCCAGGTTACCAATGCTTCTCTGGTTTAACTATTGTTTTAATCTGTTTATCATGATATGCTTCAGTTTTTTTTGAGAGATTTTTGCTATAGAGAGCATGTGCTCGCTGGAGAGTCAGAGAGACAGAAAGTGAGAAATCACCCCAAGGGAAGATGGCCATGACGCAATCCCTTCTCCATTCTCCTCTTAGAATTTTGGGCACGCTTGCACACGCACCTGGCATTTTTGAAGCTGCTAGGTCCAGGACTCAAAATGTGGTCAACCACGTGGGAGTTCAGTGCCTTGACAGTGCCTTAATACATCTGGTAGCCCTTATTCAAGCTCATCTGATGCCACCTGCTGGCCCTGGTATGCTTCTCCTTTAAAGTCAGAGTTTAAGGATAGTAGAGGGAAACACAATAACAACAAAACAAAAAATCCAGCATTGGGGGCCCATATCTTTACTTTCTCCACCAAGTCTAAGTTCCTGAGAAACACAAGTTGTACAGCACCAATATTAATGTAAAGGTACCCTTTATCTCTTGCCTCTAGCCCCAGGACTTTGATCCAACCCTAAATAATTTGGTCAGTTTCCTTTCTTCTGCCTTACGGACCTCACCTTTACCTTTTATTTGTCTAGAAAATGAAGTTCCATCTAAGCAGAAGTAATGATTAGTTCTCACAACCCAAGATAACTTTCCATATCTCCCAGGGAAGTACATGCCCCCAAATAAGAGAGTAACCAGTGGCTTTTCCTTATAATGGGATATTGTGTCACTTTCTTAGCATTTTTTTCCAGTCTATGGCACCATCATGCCTTCCTAGAATAGTTAAAACATACTTTTTAAGAATCTCTTTTCCTGGTTGGTATGGTTTGAGTATTTCCCAACCCAAAAGTTATGCTGTAACTTGACATTCAAGGTACCCCATCCAAGCTGGGGCCCAATAGGCCATATTGGGGGATGGGAGCAGACTCTTTATAAATAGATTAAGGCTGTTTCAGTTCCCCCTAATTATTTCCAGAGAGAGTTGTTTGTTATAATACAAGCCAGTCATTTGCATGCTTCTTTCTCTTTGCACCCACCCACTGTCCTTTCTGCTTCACTCTGCCATGTTGTAACACAGGATCCGAAGCTAGCCAAATGCCAGCACCAAGCTCTTGGACCTTCTAGCCATCAGAACTATGAATCAAATAGATCTCTTTCTTTTTTTTCTTTAAATTTATTTTTTACATTAATTCACTATACATCATTACAGCATATAAAATGAATTTTCCATACAAAATACACTGTATATTGGCTCAATCAAGCACATCAACATACATGTTATCAACAAATAATTTTTCATTTCTTATGTCTTAAATACTTTTTTTTTTTGCCATCCTTGATTCCCTATCCCTCACCCTCTGCCATGTCCCACCCTCCTTGCACATTGTATCTGGTATCCATGGTTGCTTTCTATGCCTTTCCCCCCCATTTAATTGATTTGCTAATGAACTTAATTAGTCTAAATATTTCCAATAGCAAGCACAGATGATATATACCTATACATGAACCCAAGTCTGACTTTAGGCTTAAACCTCAATGAGTAGAATGAACATACTATAAAGTAGTACTTAGCTGGGGCTATATAACTTACTGCAGTCATCAAATATGCATTTTTTTTAATTTAGATAAGAACAGTTTTACTGTTTTTTTTTTCTCCTGAAACATTTTTTTTAATCACTTAACATTCATTCCCTGAGCATCATCACAGCATACTAAATGTGGTTTCCCATCTGGAATAAACTGAATAGTGGCTTAATCATGCATGTTATCATCAGTAATATTCCACTTCTACTTTCAAATATATGTGTGTATATATATATATATATATATATATATATATATGTGTATATATATATATATATATATATATATATATATATATATATATGTTTTTTTACCCCATGTATGACCCTCTGCCCTTTCCCACTCTCTTATTACACTATCTCTGCTGTCTGCAGTTGTCTTCAATTCCTTTTCCCCCAACATTTTGTTGATCACACAATATCATAAGTAATCTAACTACTTTCAATAGTAAGTTCAGCTGGTAGTTTCAAGAAAAGCAGTTTCGAACTGGTAAGGATATTTCCTTGAAACTTAAAGCCTAGAAACAGGTTAGTATTCTGTTAAAATAGTAGGTACATCAATCTATTGACAACTCAAGACAGGACAAAAATCCTTAAAACCAGACAACAAAGCTTAGAAGAAAAGCAGCAATATTTTAGTCAAGTCACAGAATGTTGTTTCATCAGTTCAGTCTCATGTACCTAGTCTTTCTTCTGTTGTGGTTCGATCTTCCAGATTGAATTCTGGGATATAATATTCAACTCCAGACTTTGTCCCTACAATTAAGATGCCCATTTTCTTAGTTTTTGAACTCTTATTTCTGTGTGTCTGCATTTAATTTTACTGACATAGCACTCCCTTAAGAACTTCTTGGAGATCTGGTCTGGTGCTGGTAAATTCTTTCAGGGTTTGTTTATCTGGGAAAGTTCGTGTCTTTTCTTTCCAAATGAATGATAACCTTGCTGGGTACAGTATTTTCGGTTGAAATTGCTTTTCCCTTAACATTTTGAATATATTTTCCCATTCTTTCCTTGCTCGCATTGTTTCCAATGAGAGGTCTGCTGTTAGTCTGATGGGATACCCTTTGTAGGTAACTTCCCATTTTTCTCTTGCCAGTTTTAGTATCTTGTCTTTGTCTGTGATTTTGGTCAATCTGGCTATAATGTGTCTTGGAGATCTTCTTGGGTTGATTCTATTTGGGGATCTCTGTATTTCTTGGGACTGAATCTTTGAGTGCCTCTCTAGGTTTGGAAAGTTTTCTTGTAGGATCTCATGGAATAGATTATCAATGACCTTATGAGTCTCTTCGCCTTCTGGAATGCCAATTATCTGGATGTTTGGATGTTTGATGGTATCTAGTACTTTTTGCATATTATTCTCAAATTTTTGGGGCCATTTTCTCAGTCTTCATGGTGGATTTTTCTAGGCTAGCAATCCTGTCTTCTACATCTGAGATTCTATTTTCTGTATGACCTAGTCTGCTTTTAATACTTTCAAGGGAGATTTTGGCTTCCTGTATTATAGCCTTCATCTCTAACAGTTCCATTTGATTCTTTTTAAAAGTGTGAAATTCCTCTTTTAGATCTTGCATGAATTTCCTCACCTCCTGGAACTCCACAACTACTTTCTCCATCCTCTTTAGCAGTTCATTGTCTCTCTTCTCTTCCATCTCTGTTAGCTTTGCCATTATGAATGTTCTGAATTCTTTATCAGACATGTCCATGATTTCCATTGAACAGCGTGTGGATGAAGAGGAGTTATCCTTTTCTCTTGGAGGAGAGGTATTTTCCTGTTTTCCCATATTTCTTATGGTCCTGCAAAGATTTCTAGTCATCTGGTTGATGGTCAGTTTCTTCTCAAAAGTGGAAGTTCAATCTGAGCGTCGAGGAGTGAGCAGAAAAGGAAACAGAGAGAGAGAAACAACAGCAACAACAGCAAAAAAAAAAAAAAAAAAAAAAGAAAGAAAGAAAGAAAAAGAGAAAAAGAGAAGAAAAAATTAAGAGAAAAACTTTTAAATAAAACCAAAAAAAATTAAAATTAAAAAAATTTCAATAGAACTCAAAAATTAGAAAACAGCATGCATGAAATGGCTAGTTTGCAGGAGCCATGAAGGTGTGTCTTCAAGAAGACCTGTTCCCTTTTTTGCCTCTCCTAGGTTGGGAGGGGGAGAGGGAATTATTAACAAGATAAAGGGATAGGAGGGGCCAGGAAGCCCAGAAAATGCTTCACCTTAAAAAATTCTAAAAAGTAGGGACCAGCAGTTAGCGTAATGGCTATGTCGCTGGACTCCCACGTAGTCGACCGCGGTTCGAGTCCCGGACCCGGTGGCTTATACTCACGCCGGGCGCGTGTGCGTGCGTGCCCAAGATCCCGAGAGGAGAATGGAGGAGAAGGGATTGCGGCGTGGCCATCCCCCCTGGGGGGTGATTTCCTGCTTTCTATCTCTCTGTCTCTCTCTGTCTGTCTGGCGAGCGCACGCGCCCTATAGCAAAAACCTCTCCAAAAAAAGAAAAAAAAAATTCTAAAAAGCAAAAATTAAAGCAAAGAGAGAAGACAGAGACAGAGGTAGAGAGAGACAAAAACAGATACAGAGACAGGAGGCCTGAAAGGGGTCTTCCTACCATGTGAGTTTTGTGTGCTGGAGGCCGAATTATCAGTGGGAAATCTTCATTTTTCTGTTTTCCCCAAAATGTCTAGTTCACAGGAGCCAGAAAGGTGTGTCTTCAAGAAGGCCTGTTCCCTTTGCCTCTCCACATGAGTTTTGTGTTTTGGAGGCCGAATTATTATTGGGAAATCTTCATTTCTGTTTTCCCAAAATGGTTAGTTTGCAGGAGCCATGAAGGTGTGTCTTCAAGAAAGCCTTTCCCTTTTCGATAGTAGGTATATATTATATATTAAGTGGATGCATACAATATCTTTCTTTCATAGCCTGGCTTAGTTCACTCAGCAATTGATCCACCATAGCTGACCACTTTCTATCAAATGCCAGGGTCTTGTTAATTTTGATGGCTGAGTAGTATTCCTTAGAGTATATATACACCACTCTTTTCCAATCCATTCATCATTTTGTGGACATTTAGGTTGGTGCCAGCCATGTCTTGGCAATTGTGAATAATACTGTAATAAACATTGATGTCCTAGCACTTTTCTGACTGAGCATTCTCCTGTCCTTTGGGTAGATACCCAGAAGGGGGATTGCTGGATCAAATGGTAGTTCTATTTGTAGATCTTTGAGGAAACTCCATATTGTTATCCACAGTGGTTGAACCAGTTTACATTCCCACCAACAGTGTAGGAGGGTTCCCTTTTCACCACATCCCCGCCAACACTTATCACTTTTTATATTCTTCATCTTTGCCATTTTGACAGCGGTTAGGTGGTATCTCATTGTGGTTTTTATCTGCATCTCCCTTATGATGAGGGACGTTGAGCATTTCCTCATATGCTTTTTGGCTGTTCGTATGTCTTCCTTAGAGATATTTATGTTCAGCTCATCTTCACATCTTTTAATTGGGTTAATCATTTTTTTTTTCACATAAGGCACTTGAGTTCCCTGTGTATTCTGGTTATCAGTCCCTTGTCTCAGGCATATTTAACAAAAATATTTTCTCATTCTGAGGGTTGTCAGTTCACACTTGTTACTGTGTCCTTTGGTATACAGAAACTTCTTATTTTGATATAGTCCCACTTGTCTATTTTAGGGACTATTGCCTGTGCTTTGAGAGTCTTATTTAAGAAGTCTTTGCCTACTTCAATGTCTCCCAGAGTTTCCCCAGCATTTTCCACCAGTAGTTTTATTGTTTGAGGTCTTAGGTTGAGATCTTTGATCTATTTTGAGTTGATTTTTGTTAATGGTGGAAGATGGGGGTTCAGTTTCATCTTTCTGCAGGTGGATATCCAGTTTTTCCACCACGATTTACTAAAGAGGTTTTCCTTTTCCCAATGGATTGACTGATATCCTTTGTCAAAAATCAGTTGGCTGTAAGCTTTGGGGGCTGTTTCTGGGGTCTCTATTCTATTCCATTGGTCCACATGTCTGTTTTTATGCCAATACCATGCTGTTTAGATGACCACAGCTTTATAGTATATCTTAGGATCAGAGAGTGATATGCCTCCTACTCCATTCTTCTTGCGCAGGATTGCTTTTGCAATGCAAGACCTTTTATGATTCCAGACAAATTCTATGATTGTCTTTTCTAGATCTGTGAAGAATATTTCTGATATTTTGATTGGAATTGCATTAAACATGTAGATTAATTTGGGTAGAATTGCCATTTTGATTATGTTAATTCTTCCAATCCAGGAGCATGGGATGTCCTTACACTCTTTTATGTCCCTTTCAATATCTTTTTTAAGATTTTCATAGTTTTCTCTATAAAGTTCTTTGACTTTCTTAGTTAGGTTTATTTCTAGGTACCTTATACATATTGTGGCTACAGTGAAAGGGATTCCTTTCTTCAGCTCTACTTCGTTCAACTTGTTGTTCATATATAGAAATGCAATAGATTTTTGATTTTGTATCTTGTCACTTTACTGTATTCACTTATTACTTCAAGTAGTTTTTTCATGGAGACCTTTGGGTCTTCTAAGTATACCATCATGTCATCTGCGAATAAAGATATTTTCAGCTCTTCTTTGCCTATTCGAATGCATTTAATATTGTTCTTTTCTCTGTTTGCATTAGCTAAGACTTCCAGTACTATATTAAAGAGCAGTGGAGAAAGTGGGCAGCCTTGCCTAGTACCCGATTTTAGTGGAAAATCTTTCAGCTTTTCCCCATTCAATATATTGTTAGCTGTAGGTTTTTTATAGATGGCTTTTATTGTGTTAAGAAATGACCCTTCTATACCAATCTTACTGAGGGTCTTAATCATAAAAGGATGATGTGTTTTATCAAATGCTTTCTACACATCAATTGAAATGATAATATGGTTTTATCTTTCTTTCTTTTAATGTGGTGTATTACATTAACGGTCTTGTGTATGTTGAACCACCCTTGCATCCGTGGGATAAAGCCTACCTGGTCGTGATGAATAATCTTTGTTATATGTTGTTGGTTACAATTTGCGAGTATCTTGTTGAAAATTTTTGCATCTATATTCGTCAATGATATTGGTCTGTAGTTTTCCTTTTTTGTCATGTTCTTATCTGTTTTGGAGATGATGATGATGGAGGCTTCTTAAAATGAATTTGGAAGTTTTCCTTCCTTTTGAATCTTTAGAAATACTTTTAGTAGGACAGGGCTTAACTCTTCCTTAATTTTTTTTTTTTTTTGAGAGGTTTCTTTTGCCATAGGGTGCATGTGCTCACCAGACAGACAGAGAGAGACAGAGAGACAGAGAGACAGAAAGCAATAAATCACCCCCCAGGGGGGATGGCCACGCCGCAATCCCTACTCTTCCTTTCTCCTCTCGGGATATTGGGCACACACGCACAGGCGCCCATTGTGAGTTTTAAGCCACTGGGTCCGGGACGTGAACCGTGGTCAACTACATGGGAGTCCAGCAAAATAACCATTACACTAACTGCTTATCCCTTCCTTAAAAATTTTGTAGAATTCAGAAGTGAAGCCATCTGGACCTGGGCTTTTCTTTGTTGGGAGGTTATTTATTACTGATTCTATCTCCTGGCTTGTTATGGGTCTATTCAGGTTCTCTATGTCCTCCTGATTTAATCTTGGTAGATTATATGCATCCAGGAATTTGTCTATCTCCTCCAAGTTATCTTGTTTGTTGGCATATAGTCGCTAATAGCATCCTCTAATGATATTTTGCATTTCTGCTATGTCTGTTGTAATATTTCCTGTTTCATCACATATTTGATTAATCTGGTTTCTTTCTTCTTCTTGATCAGTCTAGTCAATGGTGTGTCAATCCTGTTAATCTTTTCAAAGAACCAGCTTTTGCTTTCATTTATTTTCTGTATGGGTCATTTATTTTCTATTTCATTTATTTCTGCTCGAACCTTTATTATTTCTTTTCACCTGGCATTTTTGAGCTTTGTTTGTTGTTGTTTATCCAATTCTCTGAGTCAAGATGATAAGTTATCTATTTGCTATCTTTTCATCCTTTTTTTTATGTGCACTAATTGCTATAAATTTCCCTCTTATGACTGCTTTTGCTGTGTTCCATAGATTATGGATACTTGTATACTCATTATCATTTGTTTCCATAAATTTTTTGATTTCAGCCTTAATATCTTCACTAGTGAAGAAGTCATTCAGAAGTAGGTTTTTCAGTTTCCATGTGCTTGTGTATTTTCGGGGTTGTTTCTTGAAATTAATCAGGAGTTTAATTCCATCATGGTCAGAGAAGATGCTGGATACAGTTTCTATGCCTTTGAATCTGTAAAGGCTTGATTTGTGTCCTAACATATGATCAATCTTTGAAAAGGTTCCATGCCGGGGTGAGAAAAATATATATGTTGTGGATGTAGGGTGGAAAGTTCTATAGATATCTGTCAAGCCCATTCGATTTATAGTATCATTTAGTTCCTGTATCTCTCTATTTATTTTCTGTCTAGAAGATCTGTCTAGAGGAGATAGATAATGGGGTGTTGAGATCTCCAACAATTATAGTATTTCTCCCTATCTCTCCTTTTAGCTCCAGCAGTCTTTCCTTCACATATTTAGGTGCACCTGAGTTGGGGGCATATATATTTATAAGGGTTATGTTTTCTAGCTGGATTACCCCATTTACAATTATATGATGCCCTTCTTTGTCTCTTCTTACAGTCTTTATCTTGAAATCTATTTTGTCTGAGATCACTATCACTATTCCAGCCCTTTTTTTTTTTTTTTTTTTTTTTTTTTTTTTTTTTTTTTTTTTTTTTTTTTTTTTTGGAGAGGTTTTTGCTATAGGGCACGTGCGCTCGCCAGACAGACAGAGACAGAGAGATAGAAAGCAGGAAATCACCCCCCAGGGGGGATGGCCACGCCGCAATCCCTTCTCCTCCATTCTCCTCTCGGGATCTTGGGCATGCACGCACACGTGCCCGGCGTGAGTTTAAGCCGCCGGGTCCGGGACTCGAACTGCGGTCGACTACGTGGGAGTCCAGCGACATAGCCATTACGCTAACTGCTGGTCCCAATTCCAGCCCTTTTTTGATTTCCATTTGCATGGAGTATCTTTTTCCAGCCCTTTACCTTTAGTCTATGTATGTCTTTATCCATAAGGTGAGTTTCTTGAGGCAACAGATAGAGGGTTTCTGTTTTTTTATCCATTCAGTCAGTCTATGTCTCTTAATCCATTGACATTCAATGAAATTATCGATATTTCCATACATGATCCTATCATTAAGTGAGCCATTTTCTTCGTTACTTTTTCTTCTTGTATAAATTTCTGTCTGACTTTTAAGTTTTCCTGGTATAGTACTCCATTCAGAACCTTTTGAAGAGCTGGTCTGGAGTTGGTAAATTCCTTCAAATTTTGTTTATCCGAGAATGTTTTTCATCTTTTTTTCCATATGAAAAATAATTTTGCCGGGTATAGTATTCTTGGTTGAAATTGCTTTTCACTCAACAATTTGACTATGTTTCTCCATTCTTTCCTTGCCTGCATTGTTTCCGCTGAGAGATCCGATGTTAGCCTGATGGGGTGACCTTTGTAATTAACTGGACGTTTTCCTCTTGCCAACTTTAGTATCTTGTCTTTGTGTGTTGTCTTTGCCAGTCTGACTATGATGTGCCTTGGAGAGGATTTTCTTGGGTTGATTCTAGTCGGGGTATTTCTTGGGTCTGGATATTTGAATGCCTTTCTAGGTTTAGAAAGTTTTCTTCCAGGATTTCATGGAATAAATTATCTAGGCCTTTAATATTTTCTTCCTTTTCTGGAATGCCAATTATCCAGATGTTGGGGCACTTGATGGTATCCAGTATTCCTCATATATTATCCTCGTTTTTCATGGTTGTTTTCTCAATCTCCTTGATGCTTTTTTCTAGGTCAGATGTTTTGTCTTCTATGTTAGAGATACGATCTTCTGCCTGGTCTAACCTACTTTTAATACTTTCAAGGGAGGTTTTGATTTTCTGTGTCACATTCTTCAACCCTAGAAGTTCCATCTGGTTCTTGTTTAAGGTATCCATTTCTTCTTTAAAGTCATGAAAGGACTTTCTCATCTCCTGGAGTTCCTTGTCTCTTTTCTCTTCCATCTCAGTTAGTTTGGTCACTCCAAATATTCTGAATTCCTTATCAGACATGTCCACAACATCCATTTTATTAACTGTGAATGATGTAGGCTTGAGGATTTCCCTTGAGGGAGAGGCCTTTTGTTGGTTGCTCATATTTCTTGAGCCTCTGCAATTGTTCCTAGGCATCAGGTAATCCATATGTTGCTTCTTAACTTATTAGTGGTATATCTGAGAGTTAAAATTTGTACAGGATTAGAAAATTGATGATTTCTCTTATGGTTGGCCTACCTGTTGCTCACAATTACGATTAACCCTTGCCACTAGTCCTGGATTGTCGCGTTATCGACCACCCGGAGACGGTCTTCTCTTCCGCACTTTATTCTCCCAGGTTATATTACAGAAGTTCCCCTCCCGCTCCCTCCCAGGGCCTTATATAGGGTCCTTAGCCAATCAACGTACTGTCCATGCGTAAGGAAGTTGACCTCAGCTCTGGGATTGGCCACATGCACTGTTCCCATGCTGATCATGCACACTCCTGCCTACTTCCTCAAAGTTGTTTACATCCATGGCCATCCGCGAGCTTCCGCCAAGTGCCATCTTGGGCACTGCGATACTGGCGATGGGCGGGGGCGTGCCACAGTCCCCCCTTTTTGTGTTTATAAAGCAGGAGAGGGTAGAGGACACAGCCCCCAGGAGAATTGGGACCATGTAAGATGCATGACTCCATGCACTAGGGCATCAAACCAGGCGTCCACCCGTCCGGCACCAATTTTCTGGGGATGGGGGATAGCGGTGTCAACCCATATGCAGCTGGTCATGCCCTCCTCGGGACAGCCCTTTCAGGGGCCCCGAGTGCAGTAACAATGCTGTCATCTTGCTGTCAAGGCTTGCCCAAGGCCGCGAGCCAGATTTCCGGCGATTGCCCGAGTTCAATAGCAGCAAAGGCTTGTACCACAAGCGCGCGATCACGTCTCTGTTGACGGACCATTTTACTTAGGCAGAATAGGCATAGAGCACATAAAACACGATGAGCAGTGCAAGGGAGCCCATTCTAGCCCATTCCTTCAGGTGAGCAGCGGCCTGTGCAATCCATGAGGACAATGCTCGAGCGATGTCAGGATTGACGCGAGTGGAATTGACGCCGGCGATCTGGTACTGCAGGGTCTCTGTCAGTGTGTCAAACTCCAACGACCAGTTACCTGTAAGGTGTCGGGAGAGGGCTCGAGAGAGATTAGCAGCCTGAGACATGTTATCATATGGAATTCTGGTCACACAGATAGCACGGGCATGCCACTCACAGCCCAGTTGTGCCAAGATTCATTAGTTGTGAACAGGCGTGGGAGCGTCCTTGCCGAATGGGTGACTGGAAGAGGTCGGGGGAAGACTGACAGAATGCCCCATTGAGGTGCCGTCCACGCCTCCTGGGGTGTCAGTCCCAGTATACTTATCAAAATCAAGAGGTGTAGCTCCATCCTCCTCTGGGGCAGGAGTAGTCCTTGTCAATCTCTCTGGTACCCACACTGGGTCTTGTCTGTCCTGGGGGAAGACACAAACCAAGCCTCTGGCACAAGTTAATACAGGATCGAGACCCCGCCACTACCCGCTTAGGACATCCTTCCACTTGACGAATCCTCTTTTCTGATCCCATGGTCCAAAATGCCTGTCAGCAGCGGACTTGTTATTGTTATCTAGCTGCAAAAAATTTAAGGTGAACAGGGCCAAGGAGATTTGTTGCTTGGGCCTGAGACCTTTCCCTATTCCCCCTTTTTGTTTTTGTAATGTTTCTTTGAGGGTTCGATGGGCACGCTCTACGACACCTTGACCTTGTGGGTTGTAGGGAAGACCGTGTTTTACGGTTACTCGCAGTTGGTCACAAAAGTGGACAAAGGTCCATGAGGTGTAGGCAGGGCCGTTGTCCGTCTTAAGGACCCGAGGTGCGTTCCAGGCTGCCCATGCTTCAAGGCAGTGAGTGATGACATGATTGGCTTTTTCGCCAGCAAGGGCGGAGGCATGTACGACATCTGAACAGGTATCCACCGACACGTGGACGTACTTCAGGGTCCCAAATTCAGCAATGTGGGTGACATCCATTTGCCAGAGATGCAGAGGGCGAAGGCCTCGCAGATTGACTCCCCAATGAGGGGGATGCAGAAAAGGGGAGCAGGCTCCACAAGCTTTGACTATGTCTCTGGCAAGCCGATGGGTGATGTTGAATTTTTGCTGTAGGGTCCTAGAATTGACATGGAACTGAGCATGAAAGTTTGTGGCACATTGTAGGGGGGTTAGATAGTATGCCTGTTGTATTTGGGTGAGTGTATCAGCTTGGGCGTTTCCTTCGCTAAGAGGGCCTGGGAGGCCAGTGTGGGCTCTGATATGTTGAATGAAAAAAGGGTTTTTTCAAGCTCGGATGAGGTGTTGTAGCTCTATTGCAAGTGAATGGATTGGTGTGGATTGGGAAATAGTGCCTGCAGTCTCCAATGAGCTAACTAAGTTAGCCACATATTGAGAGTCAGTAACGAGATTGAATGGCTCAGAGAATCATCGGAAGACGTGCAGGACAATGGAAAGCTCAACCAACTGCGGGGAGCCAGAGGTGTACTGGATAGTGGTCGGTGAGTGACCATCAGTAACAAAGGCTCTGATTCCCGTTTTGGACCCATCAGTGAAAATGTTGCGAGCTCCTGGAATAGGTTGTTTTCTTGTGACGTGGGGGAAGATGACTGGGTGTTGTTGAGCGAAGGTCAAAAGTGGGTGTTTAGGCAGGTGGTTATCTATGCGCCCTGCGAAGGTACAAACCAAGACAGCCCACTCATCAATGGTGGCTGTCAGCACAGTGACCTGGTGCGATGTATAGGGAACTGTCAATGCGGAGGGCACGAGGCCGAAACACTTCAATGACTGTTTTATTGTTTTGAGGGCCAAGGTTGCTACTGCAACGGGGTAATGTTCTACGGTTTTTTGAACATGGGACCTGGGGTGGATCCAGAGTAGAGGACCCCCTTGCCACAGGACCCCTGTCGGTTGACCTTTAGTAGAGAGGATGCATGCCGTCACCGGCTGATCCGGCCTCACTCTTCTCAGGGATGCCTGACTTAGGGTGGCTTCAACTATTCCCAAGGCCTCTCTGGCTTCCGGAGTGAGGTGCCTGGGTGAGTCCAAACGAGAGTCCCCTTGGAGTATGTTATATAAGGGCTTCAACGTCTGATTGGGAATTTTTAGATATGGCCGAATCCAATTGATATCTCCTAATAATTTCTGAAACTCATTGAGCATTTTGAGGTGGTCTGTCCTGATGGTGAGGTTCTGCGGGAACACTGCTTCTGGGGTGATAGTCGCTCCCAAGAAAGATTGTCTATCTCCTTTCTGTACCTTCTCAGGGGCGACCACCAACCCATGTTTCTCTAAGGTGGTGACGAGGACCCCAAAGGCTAAATCCAAAATCTCTGGGTCCTCGCTGGTCATTAGGATGTCATCCATATAATGAATGCATCGAACGGCTGGAAATCTTTCCCTGATTGGTAGAAGGGCACGGTCTACATACAGTTGGCACAAAGTGGGACTGTTGGCCATGCCCTGAGGCAATACTACCCATTCAAATCTTTGATCGGGGCGCTCATGATTGATGGATGGAAGAGTGAATGCGAAGCGAGGGGTATCCTGGGGGTGTAATGGGATAGAGAAGAAACAATCTTTAATGTCTAAGCAAATCATTGGCCATCGTTCAGGTATAGCAGAAAGTAGCGGGAGGCCCCGTTGGACTGGACCCATGGGTTGCATCTGGGCATTCACAGCGCGCAGATCATGGAGCAAGCGCCATTTCCCAGACTTTTTCCTGATGACAAATATAGGGGTATTCCATGGAGACATGGAAGGTTGAATATGGTTTTGTGCTAATTGTTCTTGTATGAGCTGGAAAGCTGCCTGGAGTTTTTCCTGAGACAAGGGCCACTGACCCACCCATACCAGCTCCTCCGTGTTCCAGGTAATGGGGATACTAGAGTCAGTGGCCCCTAGGAAAAACCCAAACCTTGACGAGGGGCTCGGGTCTCTGGTTGAACAGGGGAGGTTCGCCCTTGTAAATGTTTTCCTAAGCCATAGGAAGGATGGTAGCCTTGCCGAGTCATTATGCGCTGGGCCGTGTCTGAATATGTGTTAGAAAGTGAGTAACCCATGTCCGCAAGCAGATCTCTTCCCCATAAGGAGATGGGCAGGGCTAAAACATAAGGCTGGAACTTCCCAGAGTGACCCTCAGCATCTTTCCAATTCAGCTCCCGAGCGCTCACATTGGGTGTATTAGCATATCCCAGTCCACGAAGGGTCTGGGAGGCTTGCTGAATTGGCCACGAAGGAGACCAGTCCTTTTCAGTGACAACGCTGCGGTCGGCCCCGGTGTCTAGGAGCCCTTTGATAGCCTTCCCCTCAATTTGTAATGTGACTAGCGGTCGCGTCTCCAGATCAAAAGCGAGCGCGATTATATCTATTCCAGAGGAGCCAAAACCCTGGGCACCATGAGTCCTGTCGGCAGCGGGGAACTTACCATGTAAACTGGGCAGTATTACCAATTGGGCTATCCTATCCCCTGGGGAGATGACCACAATTCCTTTGGGGGCAGAGGCCATAACTTTGACTACTCCCGTGTAGTCTGGGTCAATCACCCCAGGATGAACAATTAGACCCCTCAGAGTAGCAGACGACGATAAGTCCCACTGAGTTTGAGGGTAGGGGTCCTTGGAGGTCCGAATCTAGGACTTGTATGCCCATCTGTGGTGTTAATACGAGTCGGGCGGTGGCACAGAGGTCCAATCCTGCTGAGCCCGAAGTGGCTCGGCGGATGGGTTGGGCAGTTGGAAGCTGGGCCAGGTCTGGTCCTGAGGGACCAGGGGTGGCTGTGTCATGACTGGGTACATGGCTGGGTGAGCCTGTGGAAACGGTGCCCCATATGTTCGAGGGCCCTGGGGATGAGGGCCCCGTAGCACGTTTTTTGGCCGTGCTCCACCTTGAAAAGGGGGGGCCTGGAGAGGCCGCCCATCAATATCTCCAATTGAACGACACTGATCCGGTGGGTGATTACCTTTTCGACATCGGGAGCAAAGGGTGTTAAGTGACTGGTTATTTTGTCCCCTTATCATAGCTTTGGGGGTCCTAGGGAACGGGCAGTCGCGTTTCATGTGTCCTGGCGGGCCGCAAGAGAAACATACCCCCAGAGCATTTCTTTTGTCCCTGTGGGTAGCGGTTAAAATGGCAGCCGCCAGCGACGAGCTGGTTAATGGTCCCCCAATCTCCCTACATACTTTCATCCACACTTCCAGTGGCCTTATCTTATAAGGGGTAATGGCTGTCCGGCATTCCTTGGTGCACTGTTCATACACCAGTTGTTTAACCAACGGCATGGCTGCGTCCGCATCCCCAAAGATATGGCCAGCGGCCTCCATGAGGCGGGCAACAAAATCAGAAAATGATTCAGTAGGGCGCTGTATGATTTTTGTAAGGTTTCCTGAGACCTCCCCTCAATTTGGCAGCGCCTTCCAGGCCTGGACACAGACACGATTAATTTGTTCATACACTTGTTGCAGGAATCCTATCTGATTGTTCACAAAGCGGCCCATTCCAAGGAGCATATCTGCATCCCACTGTGCTGCAGGGTCCCCCGCGGCCCGATTTCGGGCTGCTTGTTCATTGGCCTTTTCTATGACTGTAGCTTTCCAGTCTAAATACTGCCCTGGATTTAGGGTTGCCTTGGCCAAGCATTGCCAATCACCTGGGGTCATGGCAAATCACTCGAAACTCTCAACCAGTGCTACCGTGAAGGCCGCATTGATGCCATATGCCCTGATAGCCTCTGCCAAGTTCTTTACTAGTTTAAAGTCAAGTGGCTCATGATATCTATTTCCTGCGTTATCCACAAACACCGGAAACATCCCCAGCTCCCCACTAACATTAGCTTCTCTCCAGGTATTGTGATGAAAAGAGTCCCCCCCGCCTTCCACAGGGGCGGTTGGATTATATGGCGGGGGGACCGAGTAGGAATCTTTAATACTCAGCCGATCACACTGTTTCCATATGGTGTCCATTTCGTCAGCTGAGTCAGGCTCTGAGCCAGAGTCCAAATTCCTCTCACAGCAGTCACGCTCGGAGGGTTCCGAGCGGACTGATCTTTCCTCCTTAACCTCCTCGAGCGCGGCTTGACCCTGCTCAACAACTGGAGCATACTTTGCATCTTCAAGACAGGCTCGGATAATCCTCCAAAGGGAGTATGTCCCCCCTCCAATTATATCCTGTCACTGAGCTCGCTCGAGGTCCCTCCCCAATTTATCCCAACTGGGCAAACTAAGACTACCCGAGACGACAAACCAAGGAGCCGCCAGGTCAAGGTCCTCGACAAACCCTGCTATGGTCTTGTCCCTCAATTTTAGTTTCCTCACTTTTAACAGATGCTTAAGGGCTTGGAATAAAGGATGAGATGGAGAGTTACCCATAGTGTTCCGGACCAGCGGGACCACTCACGGATGGAATGAACAAAAAGAAAAGGAGCGGGGTTTTGCCTCTGTACCCGAGGCTTCTGAACCTCTCCCACCGAGGCCTCTCCACCTCTCTTACCGAGGTGCTTCACCTCTCTTACCGAGGTTTTACTTACCTCTCTCACCGAGGTTTTCCAGCCAGCTGCCCTGGAGTGGAAGAGTTCTGGCCGCTCTGCAAACGTTGAGGGAGGTTCCCCATACAGGCCACCACTTGTCGCGTTACCGACGACCCGGAGACGGTCTTCTCTTCCGCACTTTATTCTCCCAGGTTATATTACAGAAGTTCCCCTCCCGCGCCCTCCCCGGGCCTTATATAGGGCCCTTAGCCAATCAGCATACTGTCCACGCGTAAGGAAGTTGACCTCAGCTCTGGGATTGGCCGCATGCACTGTTCCCGTGCTGATCATGCACACTCCTGCCTACTTCCTCAAAGTTGTTTACATCTATGGCCATCCGCAGGCTTCCGCCCAGCACCATCTTGGGCACTGCGATACTGGCGATGGGCAGGGGCGCGCCACACTGGATGGCCCAAAGTCCTCCCTGTTTCTAAGGAATGGTGAGCCTCCAACTGACCTAATAAGCAACTCCTCAAGAGCGAAGAAAAAAAAAATTGCATGTTGTGCATTGCGCACCGCGTGCTATTCAAGTCCCTAAAATTCAGAGAATCCAAAGGCAAGTGGGGAAGGACCAGAGGATGAGTGACAGGTCAGGGGTGGTTGGGCCTGCTGTCTCAGGCCACCTGGTGTCCGGAACTTCTAGCCAGATCGTTCCAGTTTGTGGGTAGGGTTGGTTGTGAGTTAGTCTTAAAGTCCCATGCAACCAACCTGAGGTCCAAGGAGGAGTAGGGGTGGGGAGGTGTGAAGGTCCGGGCAGTCAGGCCTGCAGCCTCAGGCCGCGTGGTGTCCAGCTTTTTTTTTTTTTCATTTGGCAATGCTTTTTTTTTTTTTTTTTTGAAGAGGTTTTTCGCTATAGGGCACGTGCGCTCGCCAGACAGACAGAGAGAGACAGAGAGACAGAAAGCGAGAAATCACTCCCCAGGGGGGATGGCCACGCCACAATCCCTTCTCCTCCATTCTCCTCTCAGGATCTTGGGCATGCATGCACACGTGCCCGGCATGAGTTTTAAGCCACCGGGTCCGGGACGCAAACCGTGGTCTACTACATGGGAGTCCAGCGACATAGCCATTACCCTAACTGCTGGTCCCCTCATTTGGCAATTCTAAAGTGACTTTCACTCCAGGGCTAATTTGGTCCTGCTACTAAAGTATGACTCTTACAGAGTGTAACCAAATCTTGAGACTATTCATTTGGTTGTTCAGAATCCATACTATTCCCAGCCTTTTGTAAGCTATAAGAATTATTCAGGCTAATGATTCCTGATAATTCCTTGCCTAGGCTAATGACAGTTCATTCTACACATACATATGGGTTAAATTCAGTAGAAAGTGAATATATCAAGGGAAAGATTGCATCTTTCTAGAGCTCGTTCTTTAAATAGCTGCTTCATTTTCTGAATTTTTTCCCTGAAAATGCCAACTGTTTCAGCCTCCCTAAACACATTTCTCTCCTCAGCTCAGTGAGAATGCTGAGCACCTCTTGAGATTTCCCCTCTAAACAATAATTTAGGAAGGGCCTCCAGGTGGAAAATTGGTATGATCTCAGATTTCACATTCTCCCAGAGATCAAATTGTTAAGTGATTCTGGTCTAGTTTTTGAAAACATTTGTTTCAGTTGTTTGATATATGCTATCAAACTTTTTCTATTTGTTTATGGTAGATTGCTATGTTTGAACACAGTTCCCTCATTATTACCAGTAGTGGAAGTCCAAATTCAGTCCTTGGAGTCAGACAAACCAAGTGGAATATCCTGCCCCATTTTTTTTAACTAATTGTTACAATCTGTGCAAACATGGAAAGTCAGTGAACCTCTCTTCATCTGCCTCCTTGTATATAAAATGGAGATAATAATAGTAGCTACCTTACATGGTTAAGAAAGAAAGTGGATCTAAAGCATTTGATACAGAGTAGGCACTCAATAATAATGTTATGACTATGATAAACTCTGGGAGAGACACACTAGGGAGTAATCATTTTAAATGGCTCAATCTTCAACTGTTTTTACATTCTTGAGTCATCTCTTCATTAAAATAATTATTTATTATTATTTACACATTAAATTGTTGTACTTCGTTTAGATTGTAAAGAGATTTTACCAAGCAAGATACATGCCACACAGCAGGTGAGTTGAGAATATTATACATGACATCATAAACAGGCAACAAAACATATCTCTGTCCCAAAACGTCTTACTTCTCCATTTTTTTTCCAAAATTCCCTTCCTACACTCTTCCCCTCTAAAATATCCTTCCGCTTTGTCCCCAGTGTCCATAACAGTTTTCAATGCTTTTATGTCCTCCAGTCTTTCAGTATCTACCATAGAGTGTAGATAGGGTATGGTAAGTGTAGATATACAAAGTCTCTGCTTCATAGCCTGACTTGCTTCACTCAACAATAAATTTCCCATGTTTGTCCATTTTCTTTTTTTTTCTTTTTTTGGAGAGGTTTTTGCTATAGGGCACGTGCACTTGCCAGACAGACAGAGAGAGACAGAGAGATAGAAAGCGAGAAATCACCCCCAGGGGGATGGCCATGCTGCAATCCCTTCTCCTTCATTCTCCTCTCAGGAACTTGGGCACGCACGCACATGCGTCCAGCGTGAGTTTAAGCCACCGGGTCCGGGACACGAACCATGGTCGACTACGTGGGAGTCCAGCGACATAGCCATTATGCTAACTGCTGGTCCCTATGTTTGTCCACTTTCTATCAAATGCTGGGGTCTTGTTGTTTAGGGGTAAATAGTATTCCATAGAGTATATGTGCCACATTTTTCAATTCATGCATTCTTTTTGTGGACATTTGGGTTGGTTCCATGTCTTAGCGATTGTGAATAATGCCACAGTAAATATAGTTGTGGAAGTGCTTTTCTGACTGAGCATTCTCCTGTCCTTTGGGTAGATACCCAGGAATGGAATTACTGGATCATACGGTATTTCTATTTGAGGTCTTTGAGGAACCTCCATATTATTCTCCACAGTGAATGGACCAATTTCCATCCCCACCAACAATGAAAGAAGAGTCCCCCCCTTTCACCATATTCCCACCATCACTTATCTTTTTTTTTTTTTTTTTTTTTTTTTTTTTTTTTTTTTTTTTTTTTACTTTTTTAATCTTTGCCATTCTGACTAGAGTTAAGTGGTATCTCATTGTGGTTTTTATCTGCATATCCCTTGTGATGAGGGATGTTGAGCATTTTATATGTTTTTTGTCTGTTCATATGTCCTACTTAGAAAGTTGTTTATTCAGCTCACTTTCCCATCTTTTAATTGGGTTAATCATTTTCTTCTGGGTAAGCTGCTTGCATTCCCTGTGTGTACTGGTTATCACTCCCTTTTCTGAGGCTTAGTTTAAAAAATCTTTTCCCATTCTGAGGGGTGTTGATACACACTAATTACTCTGTCCTCAGCTGTTCAGAAATTTCTTAATCTGATGTAATCCCACCTGTCTATTTTGGGGATTATTGCCTGTGTGGGGGGTCTTGCTTAAGAAGTCTTTACCTACTCCAATGTCTCGCAGAGTTTCTCCAGTGTTTTCCACCAGTAGTTTTATAGTTTGCGGTCTTAGGGTTAGATCTTTAATCCACTTTGAGTTGATTTTTGTTAATGGTAACAGGTAGGGGTTCAGATTCATCATTCTGCAGATGGATACCCAGTTTTTCCAGCACCATGTATTACAGAGGTTTTTCTTTTCCCAGTAGATTGACTAGTACCCTTTGTCAAAGATCAATTGGCTGTATGTTTGAGGGTTTATTTCTGGGGTCTCTATTCTGTTCCATTGGTCCTTATGCCTTTTTTTGTGCCAATACCATGCTGTTTTGATTGTCACTACTTTGTAATATTTTTTTAAGGTCAGAAGGTGAGATGCCACCCATTCCACTCTTCTTGCACACGATTGCTTTGGCAATAAGGGGGCTTTTATGATTCCAGACATATTCCATGATTGTCTTTTCTAGATCTGTGAAGAATGTCTCTTGTAGTGTATAGGGATTGTGTTAAATATGTAGATTAATTTGGATAGGATTGCCATTTTGATTCTATTAATTCTCCCAATAAAGAAACATGAGATATCCTTCCAGTTTTTCTGTCTCTTTTTTCGATTTATTTTTTAAGAATTTCATAGTTTTCTTTATACGTCCTTGACTTCCTTTGTTAGTTTTATTCTTATGTATCTTATACTTTTTTTGTCTATGGTAACATGGAGTACTTTCTTCAATTCTGTCTCTGTCTGATTGTTGTTTGTATATAGAAATGCTATACATTTTTGTAAGTTAATTTTTGTATCCTGCATTTATTACTTTGAGGAGTTTTTTTCATGGATACCATCGTGTCTTCTATGTATACAATCATATCATCTTCAAACAAATACAATTTTAACTCTTCTTTTGCTATTGGAATGCCTTTCATTTAATTCTCTTGTCTGATCACATCACCTAGGACTTACAGTACTATATTGCATAGAAGTCGAGAGAGTGGGCAGCCTTCTCTTGTACCAGTTTTTAGTGGAAAAGCTTTTGGCTTTTCCCTTTCAGTATAATGTTAGCTATAGGTGTTGCATAGATAGGTTTTATTATGCTGACAAATGATTCTTCTATGCTGATTTTACTGAGAGTTAAATCATGAATGTTTTATTTTGTCAAATCTTTTCCTGCATCAATAGAAATGATCATATGATTTTTCTTTTTCTTTCTGTTAATATAGTGTATTACATTTATGGTTTTGCATATGTTGAACCACCCGTGCATCCTTAGAATAAAGCCTACCTTGTTGAGATGAATAATCTTTTCTATATGCTGTTGAATACAGTTACCATGTATCTTGTTTAGAATTTTTGCCTCTATATTCATCAGAGATATAGGTCTGTACATTTCCTTTTTTTGTTGTATCCTTATTTGTTTTGAGAATGAGGATGATATAGGCCTCATAGAATGAATTTGGAAAGGTTCCTTCCTTTTGGACCTCTAGAAACAGTGTGAGTAGAATGGGAGTTACTTCTTCTTTAAAAGTTTTGTAAAATTCAGCAGTGAAGCCATCGGGACCTGGACTTTTCTTTGTTGGAAGGCTATTTATCACTGATTCAATCTTATTGCTTGTAACAGGTCTATTTAGACTTTCAATGTCCTCCTGATTCAATCTTGGAACATTATATGTGTCTAGGAATTTGTCCATCTCATCAAAGGTTTTCTTCTTTGTTGGCATAGAGTTGCTCGTAGTATCCTATAATGGTATTTTGTATTTCTACTGTGTCTGTTGTAATGTTGCCTGATACATTGCAAATTTGATTTATCTGGTTTCTTTCTCTCTTCTTAATTAGTCTAACTAATGGTATTTCAATCATGTTTATCTTTTCAAAGAACCAGCTTTTGGTTATTTTCTATTTCATTTATTTCTGCTCAAATCTTTATTATTTCTTTTATCCTGGCTTTTTTTGGATTTTTTTTTTTGTGGTTTTTCTTATTCCCTGAGGCATGATGCTAGGTTGTCTTTTTGCCACCATTCTATCTTTCTCTTATGTGCACTAATTGCAATGACCCTCCCTCTTATGACTGCTTTTGCGGTGTCCCATAGATAATGGATGCTCTTGAACTCATTATCATTCATTTTGATGAATATTTTGATATCAGTCTTAATCTCTTCAGTAGTCATAAAGTCATTCAGAAGTAGGTTATTTAGTTTCCATGTATCTGTGTGTTCTCTAGTTTTTTTTTTTTTTTTTTTTTTCTGAGATTAATATCAAGTTTTGTTACATCATGGCCAGAGAAGATGCTGGACATAGTTTCTACGCCTTTAAATCTGAAAAGGCTGGTTTTGTGCACTGTCATGTGGTCAGTCTTCAAGAAGGTATCAAGCTGCACTGAGAAAAATGTATATTTTGTGGTTTGGGGGTGGAAAGTTCTATAGATGTCTCTCAAGTCCATCTGATTTATGGTATCATTTAGGTCTTGAATCTCTTTGTCTATTTTTTTGTCTCTTTGACCTTTGTAATGGAGATAATGGGGTGTTTAGGTCTCAAACAATTACTGTGTTATGTCTATCACTCCTTTTAGATCTAGCAGTCTTTCCTTTATGTATTTGGGTGCTACTGAGTTGGGTGCATAGATATTTATAAGCATTATACTTTCTTGATGAATTAGCTCTTTTACTACTATATAATGCCCTTCTTTGTCTCTTCTTACAGTTTTTTTTTTTATCAAAGACAGTTTTGTCCAAAATCGGTATAGATACTCCTGCTCGTTTTTGGTTTCCATTTACATGGAATACCTTTTTCCAGTCCTTCACTTTTAATCTATGTATGTCTTTATACATGACATGGGTTTCTTGTAGGCAGCAGGTGGAGGGTTTCTGATTTTTAATCCATTCAGCCAGTCTGTGTCTCTTGATTGGAGAATTTAGTCCATTAACATTCAACATTATTATTGATATTTTCAGACTTGCCCCTATCATTGAGTTATCCAAATTCCTGGTTGTTTTTTCTTCCCTTTAGTTTTCTTGTTATACTACTCTTTTCAGAATTTCTTGAAGAGCTGATCTTGAGTTTGTAAATTCTTTCAGGTTTTGTTTATTTGAGAAAGTTTTATTTATTTTTTTCCAAATGAAGGATAATATTTCTGGGTATAGTATTCTTGGTTGATTTTTTTTTTTTCTATTTAACATTTTGAATATATTTCCCCAATCTTTCCTTCCCTGCATTTTATCTGATGAGTGGTCCAGTGCTAGCCTGATGGGATACCTTTTGTAAGTGACTTGATGATTTTTTCTTGCCAGTCTTAGTATCTTGTCTTTGTCTGTAGTTTTGGCCAATCTAGCTATGATATCCCATGGAGAGGATATTCTTAAATTGATTCTACTTGGGGTTCTTTGTATTTCTTGAGTTTGGATATTTGAGTGCCTCTCTAGACTTGGAAAGTTTTCTTCAATAAATTTATGGAATTGATTATGAATGCCCTTATCAGTTTCTTCACCTTCTGGGATATCAATTATTCAGATATTTGGGCATTTTTTGGTATCTAGTATTTCTTGTATAGTATCCCTAGGTTTCTTGGCTGTTTCCTCAGTATTTTTGATAATTTTTTCTAGGTCTTTGGTTTTGTCTTCTACTACTGAGATTTGATATTCTGCATGGTCTCACCCACTGTTAATACTTTCGAGGGAGTTTTTTATTTCGTTTATTATGGCCTCCATATCTAACAGTTTTATTTGATGTTTTTATGATGTTAAATTCTTCTTTTATATAGTAGATGGACTTCCTCATCTCTGGGAGCTCAAGGTTTCTTTTTTCTTGCATCTCAAAGAGTTTTGTTGCCATAAATATTCTAAATTCTTTTTTTCTGATATTTCTGTAATATCTCAAGTTTTTCACTACTTGGAAGCAAGTTACAGTGTTCCTTTGCTGGAGATGTATTACTTGATTCTCTCAACCTTAAGGCTCTTCTCTGAATGTTAGTCATTTAGTAATGTATTCATTTTTGATTAATTTGTTGGAGAAGCGCCCTATAACTGTGAGATCATGGTTTTTTTCTTTGCTGTGACATAATTTGGTGCTATTTTCTCCCTTCTACTCTATCCTCCAGTGTGGTAATCTCAGGAGTTTTGAAATCAGATTTATGAAGGGGAGTTTTACTCTTCTTACTACTACTACAGTGAGGGTAAAAATTTCTCTAACTCTCACAATATTCAAATGATTATCTATTGTGTGCCTAGACTTCTCTTGGCAGTATGTAAGCGGTGAGCAGTAAAATAGGAAAGTAAGGTAAAAGAAAATGAAAGTAGGAAAGAAAATGAAGAAAAAGCAAAGGAAAAAGAAGGAGGAAATAATGGAACAAAAGAGGAGAAAAAGCAGAAAATACAGCACAGAAAATAAAATTGAGTTTAAAAAGGAAAAGTGCAGCAGAGGCAGAGATGAAAAAAATGAAAATTATGTCCTAGGTGAGGGAAAAAGAGACAAATTAGCAAGTAAAAGGCACAAGGTGACAGGAAGAAGTTTTATACAAGGGGGAAAAAAGTTAGAAGGGGACTCAGTCCCATCTCCAGCACCCTGGCCAGCAAAGGACTTTTAGGCAGGGCCAGTCACTTACCCCAGCCCCAGTTCCAGCTCCCCGAACATCAGAACCCACCCCTCACAGAAAGAACAGCTCTCAGCTCTACAGCAAAGACCCAGTTCCATCTCAAGTGCACTGGCCAGCAAGGGACTTTGAGGCAGGGCCAGTCAGTGGCCTCAGCCCCAGCTCCAGCTCCCCCAAACCCAGAGCCAACCCTTTTCAGAAAGGTAGGCAGTTTTTATTCCCTTAATCTTTCTTTTGTTAATTTCTTACTACTCCTTACCCCAAGGACAAGCCTCAGCTCCCCCGAAGAGCCCAAGTTCAATCTCCAGCCCCTTGACCAGCAAGGGACTTTGAGGCAGGGCCATTCAATGGCCTCAGCCCAGCTCCAACTCACTCAACCCCAGAGCCCAAGCCTCTCAAAAAAGTAGGCAGGATTTTCTTCTCTTTGTTCATTTGTTAATTTTCTACTACTCCTTACCCTACAGGACAACCCTCAGCCCTCCAGCAGAGCCCCAGTTCCATCTCCAGACCCAGGCCAGCAAGGGACTTTGAGGCAGGGACAGTCACTGGTCCCAACCTTAACTCCAGCTCTGCCTACCCCAGAGCCTCCCCCTCTCAGAAAAGTAGGCAGGATTTTTTCTCTTCTATCTTTTGTTAATTTTCTACCCCTCCTTACCCCATAGGACAACCCTCAGCTCTCCAGAAGAGTCCCAGTTCCATCTCAAGCTCACTGGCCAGCAAGGGACTTTGAGGTAGGGCCAGTCACTGGCCCCAGTCCCAGCTCCAGCTCCCCCAAACCCAGAGCAAACCCTTTTCAGAAAGAGTTTTTATTCCCTTAATCTTTCTTTTGTTAATTTCTTACTACTCTTTACCACCCAAGGACAGGCCTCAGCTCCCCAGCATAGCCCAAATTTAATCTCTAGCCCCCGGACTAGCAAGGGACTTTGAGGCAGGGCCATTCAATGGCATCAGCCCCAGCTTAGCTCCACTAACCCCAGAGCCCCGCCCATTCAGAAAGGTAGTCAGTTTTATTTTTCTCTTTTTTCTTTTGTTAATTTCCTACTCCTCCTTACCCCACAGGAAAGCCCTCAGCTCTCCAGAAGAGCCCCTGTTCCTTCTCTATCTCTCCGGCCAGCCAGGAACTAGAGGTAGGCCAAAGACCTCACCCCTCTCAGAAAGGTAGACATTTTTTTCCCTCTTCTCTCTTTGGTTAATTTCCTACTCCTCCTTACCCTACAGGACAGTCCTCAACTCTCCAGCAGAAACCCAGTTCCATTTCCAGCCCCTTGACCAGCAAGGTGCTTTGAGGTAGGGACAGTCAGTGGTGCCAGCTCCAGCTCCTGCTCCCCCAACTCCAGAGCCCATCCTTCTCAGAAAGGTAAGCAGTATAATTTTCTCTTCTTTCTTTTGTTAATTTTTCCTCATCCTTACTCCACAGGACATCCTTCAGTTTTTCAGCACAGACCCTTCCACCTCCAGTCCCCTGGCCAACAAGGAACTTTAAGACGTGGCCAGTCACTGGTCCCAGACCCAGCCCCAGCTCCAGATCCCATCAGCACCAGAGACCACAGCTCTCAGAAATGTAGGCAGTTTTTTCTTTTAATCTTTCTTTTATTAATTTTCTACTCCACCTTACACCACAGCACAGCCCTCAGTGATCCAGCAGAGACCCAATTCCATCTCTAGCCACCCTGGCAGAAAAGGACTGTGACAAAGGACAATTCATTGGCCCAGTCCCAGTTCCAGCTTCCCAAATCCCAGAACCCACCCCTCTCATAAAGGTATGTAGGTTTTTTTCTCTTCTTCTTTCTTTTGTTAATGTCCTACTCCTTCTTACCCCACAGGACAGCCCTCAGATCTCCAGTAGAGCCCCAATTCCATCTCCAGCCCTCGGGCCAGCAAGGGACTTTGAAGCACGTCAATTCACTGGTGCCAGTCCCAGCTCCAGTCCCCTACTCTCAGAGCCCACCCCACTCAGAAAGTTAGGCAGTTTTTCTTAATCTCTTCTTCTTTCTTTTGTTAATTTACTATTCCTCCTTATTGAACAGGACACTCCTCAGCTTTCCAGCAGAGCTCGGATTTCATCTCTAGCCCCCTGTCCAGCAAGGAACTTTGATGCAGGGACAGTCACTGGCCCCAGCCCAAGCTCCAGCTCAACCAATTCCAGAGCCCACCCTTCTCAGAAAGTAAGCAGTATGTTTTTCTCATCTTCTTTCTTTTGTTAATATCTCCTCCTCTTTAACCCACAGGACAGACTTCAGCTTTCCAGCAGAGACCTAGTTCCATCTCCAGCCCCCTGGCCAACAAGGGACTTTGAGGCATGGCCAGTCACTGTCCCTAGACCCAGCTCCAGATCCCATCAACACCAGAGCCCACTGCTCTCAGAAAGGTAGGGTTTTTTTTTTCTTCTTCTTACTTTTGTTAATTTCCTATTCCTCCTTATACACAGGACAGCCCTCAGTTCTCCAGCAGAGATCCAGTTCCATCTTCACCCTCCTGGCCAATAAGGGACTTTGAGGCAGGACTAGTCACTGGCCCCAGCCCCAGATCCAGCTTCCAAAATCCTGGAGCCAACCCTTCTCAGAAAGGCAGTTTTTTTTCTGTTCTTCTTTCTTTGTTAATTTCCTACTCCTCCTTACCCCACAGGACAGCTTTTAGCTCTCCAGCAAAGCCCCAGTTCTATCTCCAGCCCCCTGGCAAGCAAGAGACTTTGAGGCAGGGCCAGTCACTGGCCCACAGCCCTGTTCTAGCTCCAGCTTCCCCAACACCTGATCCCGCTAAGGCAGGGCCATTCACTGTCCCCAGCCCCAGCTCCAGCTTCCCCAACCTCAGAGTCCACCACTCTTTGAAAAGTAGTTAGATTTTTTTCTTCTTTCTTTTGTTAATTTCCTACTCCCCCTTATCCCACAGGACAGCCTTCATCTCTCCAGCAGAGCCACAGTTCTTTCTCTATACCTTGGTCAGACAGGAACTTTGAGGCACGGTCAGGCACTGTCCCAAGCCCCAGCTCCGACTCCCCCAAAGTCAGAGCCCACCACTCTCAAAAAGCTAGGCATTTTTAAATTATCTTATTCTTTCTGTTGTTGTTGTTGTTGTTAATTTCCTACTCCTTCTTACTCCACAGGTCAGCCCTCAGCTCTCCAGTAGAGCCTCAGTTGCATCTCCAACCTCTGGACATCCAAGGACTTAGAGGCAGGGCCAATCACTGGCCCCAGTCCCAGTCTCAGCCCCAGCTTCCCTAATGCCAGAGCCCACCCCTTAGATAGGTAGCTAGTTTTTTTTTTGTTTGTTTTTAAACTCTTATTTCTTTTTTAAATTTCCTACTCCTCCTTACCCAAGGATTGCCCTCAGCTCTCCAGCAGATCCTCAGTTCCATCATGAGCCACCTGGCAAGCAAAAGACTTTGAGGCAGGTTAATTCACTGGCCCCAATCCAGCTCGATACCCCCATTCCCGGAGCCCAACCCACTCAGAAAGTTAGGCATTTTTTGTCTCTTCTTCTTTCGTTACTTTCCCACTCCTCCTTCCCAACAGGACACTCCTCAGCTCTTCAGCAGAGCCTCAGTTTCATTTCTAGCCCCCAGCCCAGCAAGGAACTTTGAGGCAGGGCCAGTCACTGGCCCCAGCCCAAGCTCCAGCTCAATCAATTCCAGAGCCCACACTTCTCAGAAAGGTAAGCAATATATTTTTCTCTTCTTTCTTTTGTTAATTACTCTTCCTTTTTAACCCACAGGACAGCCTTCAGCTTTTCAGCAGATACCCCATTCCATATCCAGCCCCCTGGCCAACAAGAGACTTGGAGGCATGATCAGTGACTGGCCCCAGACCCAGCTCCAGAGCCCAACACTCTCGGAAAGGTAGGTAGTTTTTCTTGTCTTTTCTTCTTTCTTTTATTAATTTCCTATTCCTCCTTACCCTATAGGAGAGTCCTCAGTTCTCCAGCAGAGCCTCAGTTCCATTTTCACCCTCCCTGGCAGCAAGGGACTTTGAGGCAGGACTAGTCACTGGCCCCAGTCCCAGCTTCACCTCCCCAAATCCCAGATCCCACCCTTCTCATAAAAGTATGCAGCTTTTTCTCTTCTTTCTTTTGTTAATTTCCTACTCCTACTTACTGGATAGGACAGCCTTCAGCTCTCTAGCAGGGCCCCATTTCATCTCCAGTGCCCTGGACAGCAAGGAACTTTGAGGCAGGGCCAGTCACTGGCTCTAGCCCAGTTCCAGCTCCCACAACACCAGATCACACCCCTCTCAGAAAGTTAGCCAGTTTTATTTTTTCTCTTCTTTGTTTTGTTAATTTTCTACTCCTCTTTATCCCAAAGGATATCCCTCAGCTCTCTAACAGAACAAAAATGGAGTTCCATCTCCAGCATCCTGGCCAGCAAGAAACTTTGAGGCAGTGCCAGTCACTGGCTATAGCCATAGCTCCAACTACCCAAACCTCAGAGCCCACCACTCTCAAAAAGATAGACAATTTTTTAATCTTTTATTCTTTCCTTTTTTAAATTTTCTACTCCAGCTTACCCCACGGGACAGCCCTCAGCTCTCCAGCAGAGCCCCAGTTTCAACTCAAGCTCTCTGGTGAAATCATGCTGCACACTAGCAGAGCATGCAAGATTTTCTTTATTCTCTTTCATTCTCTTTTTTTTCCTCTTATATTTTCATCTCCTCCTTATCCTCCACTCTCTCAGAGGGACTAGAAAGGTCTAAAATCACAGTTCTAAAATATCCTAGTATTTGGGAGGGTCCCTGGCATCCTCCCCTTACTGTACCACCTTCAAAAGAGGAGATACTGCTCTTCAGATACCTGAGTAGAATACTCCTTTTGGGATCATATTCCTTAACATAGCAGAAGAGAGACTTTGGCACTCATCTGTCCACAGCAAAAGGGAAGCACACTTGATCAAAGTCGAAGAAACAGTCTCCTAAAAGGTATCCAAAAGTGAATACATTTTACAATGACTAGAAGTAGAAGAAGAGCCTCAGGTCTGAAAAAAATCACAAAATATGTCTCCATCAAAAGAACACAGTAACTCCACTACATCTCTATTAAAAAGAAAAAGAAAAAAGAAGTTACCACAATGTCAGAGAAAAACATGAAAACATTTATGGTGACAAAACTGTGTAGGTTGAAACAGAAAAAAAAATCGAACTACAGGAGATTAGGAAGTTACAAAGCCCTTCGACAACATGAAAGAAGAGAAGGACACTATAACAAAGAATCAAATGGAACTATTAGAGATGAAGTCTGTAACACAGGAAATGAAAAACTCTCTCAAAAATATCAAATATCGATTACACCATGCTGAAGATATAATCTCTGGCGTAGAATATAAAAGTTCTGACCTAGGAAAAAAACAACAAAAAGATAGAGAAAATAACAACAACAACAACAACAAAAAACATGAGAATAATATGTGAGACATTCTAGATTCCATTAAACATCCAAACATCAGAATTCAGCCATAAAAAAAAAACCTGGCTTTTGACAGAAAGTGGGAGAATATGGAAGATTTGCTGCTGAGTGAAGGAAGCCAGGCTATGAAGGAGAGACATTGTATATCCCTGCTTAATATATACCAAATGTCCACACTCTATGACTGAAAGTGATAGACTAAAGGATATAGAAACAGAGTAAATGGTTGTAAATACAAGATATAGTGTGTGTGGAAGAGTAGGGTCTGAGGAAGGACATTTAGAAGAAAAATATGGAGTCAAAGCATTAATGCGACAAAGAAATATGGTATTATCTGTTGAAGATATTTTATAGTTTTATCAACTGGACTAGGGAAAAATGTTCACATGTTGAAACATTCACTTTGTAAGCTAAATAATATGATTGAATGTATAAAAGAAAATGAAAAAAAGTAAATAAAAAATTTAAAAAATAATAATTGGTATCCCAGAAGATAAAAATACTTATAAGGGCTTGGAGAATCTATTCCATGAAATCCTGGAAGAAAATTTCCCAAGTCTAGAGAGGCACTCAAACATCCAGAAGAAATTCAAAGGACTCCAAATATAATCAACCCAAGAAGACCTTCACCAAGGCACATCTTAGCCAGACTAGCCAAGACCACACATAAAGACAAGATACTAAAACTGGCAAGAGAGAAATGACAAGTGACTTACAATGGTCATTCCATCAGACTAACATCAGACCATTCAATGGAAACAATGTAAGTAAGGAAATAATGGGAAGACATATTGAAAGTGTTAAGAGAGAAACACTTTCAACCAAGAGTATTAGATCCTACAAGATTATCCTTCATGTGGAAAAAAAGAAGATTAAAATATTCTCAGACAAACAAAACCTGAAAGAATTTGGCCAACAGCAGACCAACTCTTCAAGAAACTCTGAAGAGAGTCCTGTTGCAGAAAAACTTAAAAAAGAACAGCAAGAAATAAAGGAAAAAAAAGACAACCAATACAATGGCCAAGTTAAATGTAGGGTCAAGTCTGGAAATATCGATAATAGCATTGAATGTTAATAGATTAAATTGCCCAAAGAAGAGACACAGACTGGCTGAATGGGGAAAAAAAATGAACAAAAAAACCCACAGAACCTCTCCAAATAATGCCTACAAGAAATGCATCTCATGGGTAAAGACATAGATAGACTAAAAGTGAAAGGATGAAAAAAAAGTATCTCACGCAAATGAGAACCAAAAAAGAGTTGGAGTCGTGATACTAACTTTTCACAAAATAGATTTTAAAGCAAAAAGAGTTTGAAGAGACAAAGAAAAGAACTATATTGTAGTAAAAGGATTAATGAATCAAGAAGATAGAAGGCTTATAAATATCTATGCACCTAATCCAAAAGGACCCAAATACATGAAGGAAATACTGTTTGATCTAAAAGGAGAGATAGACTGCAACACACTAATTGTTGGAGACCTCAACACCTGACTCCTCTGGATAGTTCATCTAGACAAAAAACAAGTAAAGAGATAAAGAATCTAAATGATACATACCATAAATAAATTGACTTAACAGACATCTATAGAAATTTTGACCTAAAAATCACAGGATACACTATTTTTTCTCACCCCCACATGGAACCTTTTCAAAGATTGACACCATGATAGGACACAAAGCAAGCCGCTACAGGTTCAAAGGCATAGAAACTATATCCAGCATCTTCTCTGACCATGATGGAATTAAAGGTAATTTTAATTTCAAGAGAAATCTGCAAACATACACGAATATATGGAAACTAAATAACCTGCTCCTGAATGACTTGACAACTATTGAAGAAATTAAGACTTAAATAAAAAGAATCAAGAAAGCCAATGAAAATGAGGACACAAGTTTCCATAATCTTTCAGACACTGCAAAAGCAGTCATAAGAGGGAAGTTCATAGCAATAAGTGCACATAAGAAGAAGACAGAAAGAAGACATAATATCATGCCTCATTCAATTGGAAAAGCAACAGCAAAAAAATCCAAAAAACTACAGGAGAAAAGAAATGATAAAGATCAGAGCAGAAATAAATGAAACTTAAAATAAACAAACTATACAGAAAATAAATAAAAGTAAAAGCTGGTTCTTTGAAAAGATAAACAAAATCGATACACCACTAGCAAGACTTATTAAAAAGAAGAGAGGAAGGAATCAGGTGAATCAAATTTGCAATGAAGCTGGTAATATAACAACAGACATAATATAAATAGAAAAAATTAGAGGATGTGATGAATAATTATACACCGTCAAACAAGAAAATCTGGGTGATATGAACAAATTCCTGGACACATATAATCGACCAAGATTGAGCCAGGAGTATATAGAAAGTCTGAATAGACCCATAACAAGCCAGAAGATTGAATCATAACCTAATATCACAGGATATAATAAATAACCTAATAAATAACCTCCTAACAAAGAAAAGCCCTGGCCCCAATGACTTCACTGCTGAATTCTACTAAACTTTTAAAGAAGAGTTCATCCTCATTCTGCTCAAGTTATTTCTAAAAATCCAAAAGGGTGAATCTCTCCCTAATTCATTCTATGAAGCCTCTATCACTCTTATCCTTAAAACAGATACAGACAGATAATGAAAGGAAAACTATAGACCAATATCCCTGATGAATATAGACACAAAGATTCTCAACAAGAAACTCACAAATCATATCCAACAACAAGATTATACATCATGATCAAGTAGGCTTTATTCTAGGGATGCAAGGTTGTTTCAATATAGGCAAAATAATAAATATAATACACCATATTAACAGAAAGAAAGATAAAAACCATATTATCATATCAGTTAATGCAGAAAAAGCATTCGATAAGATAAAACATCCCTTCATGATCAAGACTCTCAGCAAAATAGGCATAGAAGGGTCGTTTCTCAACACAATAAAAGCTATCTATGCAAAATCCATAGCGAACATCATCCTGAATGGAGAAAAGCTGAAAGCATTTCCACTAAAGTCAGGTACAAGAAAAGGATGCCCACATTCTCCACTCCTTTTCAGTATAGTACTGAAGGTCCTTGCCAATGCAGTCAAAAAAGAGGAAAGAAAAAGGCATTCAAATAGGAAAAGAAGAGGTGAAACTCTATTTGCAGATGACATGATTGTATACATAGAAGACCCAATGGTTTCCATGAAAAAATACAAGGAAGTAATCCATGAATACAGTAAAATTGCAGGATACAAAATCAACACACAGAAATCTATACCATTTCTATATGCAAATGGCAGGCAGGCTGAGATAGAACTGAAAAAATAATTCCATTTACAATAGCCACAAGACGTATGATACCTACGAATACATTTTACCAAAGAAGTTAAAGACCTCCCCAAGGAAAACTACTAGAAGCTAAAAAAAGAAATTTTAAATGAAACAAAAAAAGTGGAAGGACATCCCATGTTCCTGGATAGGGATAATTAATATAATCAAAATGGCAATTCTACTCAAATTAATATACATATTTAATGCAATCCCAATCAAAGTACCAGAGACATTCTTCACTGATCTTGAGAGACAACGATACAATTTGTCTGGAATCATAAAAGACCTCATATTGCCAAAGCAATCCTGCACAAGAAGAGTGCAGTGGGTGGCATCTCACTCCCTAATCCAAAAAATATACTACAAAGTCATGGTAATAAAAACAGCATGGTACTGGCACAGATACAGACAATTGGAACAATGGAACAGAATAGAGTCCCCAGAATAAACTCCCAAACATATAGCCAACGGATTTTTGACAAAGGGTACTAGTCAGTTCAGTGGGAAAAGGAAAAACTTTTCAGCAAATGGTGCTGGAAAAACTGGATATCCACCTGTAGAAAGATGAATCTGAACTCCTACCTCTCACCATTGACAAAAATCAACTCAAAGTGGATCAGAGATCTAAACCTAAGATGTCAAACTGTAAAACGGCTCCTGGGAAACACTGAGGAAACTCTGGAGGACACTGGGGTAGGCAAAGACTTCTTAAATAAGCCCCCCAAGCATAGTCAATAATCCCCAAAATAGATAAGTGGGATTACATCAGATTAAGTATTTTCTGCATGGCAAAAACAAACAAACAAACAAACAAACAGTAATTAGTGTGAATTGACAGCTCTCAGAATGAGAAAATATTTTTCTAAACTGTGCATGAGATAAGAGACTGATGACCAGAATACACAAGGAACTCAAGCAACTGTCCTGAATAAAGATGATCAACCCTATTAAAAGATGGAAGAATGACGTGAAAAAAATCATTCTCAATGGAAGACATACAAATAGCCAAAAAGCATGTGAAAAAATGCTCAACATCCCTCGTTGTAAGGGAAATACAGATAAATCAACAATGAGATACCACCTAACTCCAGAAAGAATAACTAAGATTAAAAAACAAAACTGATAAGTGCTGGCAGGTTGTGGTGAAAGGGAAACTCTCTTATATTGCTGCTGGAAATGTAAATTGTTTCATCTATTGTGGAAAACAATCTGGAGGTTCCTCAAAAATCTGCAAGTAGAACTACCATATGATCCATTAATCCTACTTCTTAGTATCTACGCAAAGGACAGAAGAATTCTTAATCGGAAACGTGTTTGAACACCCATGTTTATTGTGGCATTATTCACAATTGCTAAGACATGGAACCACCCAAATTCCCACGAACAGATGAATGGATTGAAAAATGTGGCACATATACTCTATGGAATACTATTCAGCCATAAAAAACAAGACCCTGGGTTTTGATAGAAAGTAGATGAATATGGAAGATTTACTGTTGAGTGACACAAGACAGATTATGAAGGAGAGAGATTGTATGTCTCCAGTCAATATATACCGTGCATCCACACTGCATGACCAAAACTGAATGACTAAAGGATATAGAAACATAGTAAATGGTTGTGAATACCAGATACAGTGTGGGAAGAGGGTGACTGAAGGAGTAGAATCTGAGGAAGGATGTTAAGGAGAAAAATAGAGAGGCAAAGTATTTATGGGACAAAGAAATGGTTATTATGTGTTGATGATAACTTTATAGTATTGTCAACTAGACTGGTGTGACATGTACACACGTTGGAATATTCACTTTGTAAGCTAAATAATGTGATTTTATGTATAAAAGAAATTGAAATAAATAATAAAATAAGGGATCAGCAGTTGGCTTAATGGCTCTGTTGCTGGAGTCCCAGACCCAGGGGGTTAAACTCATGCCAGGCACGTGCGTTTGTGCCCAAGATCCTGAGAGAAGAATGGAGGAGAAAGGATTGCAGCATGGCCATCCTCCCTTGGGGTGATTTCTTGCTTTCTGTGTCTCTGTCTTTCTGGTGAGCGCACATGCCCTATAGCAAAAACCTCTCAAGAAAAAAAAAATAATAAAATAATATTTTAAAAAGGGAAAAAATTTAGAAGGGGCAGAAAAGTACAAGAGGGAGAGAAAGAGACTTTACCTACCTTACTAGCACTGGGGTCTTGAAGGGGGCCCTGACTGGGGACATTGACAGCTGTAAAGCTGAACCCAGAAATGGCGGCAGAGGCAGAAATGGAGATTCCTGAAATAATTCTGTCCTAGGTGAGGGATAAGCCTGAGTCAACTCTTGATTGTTTTATAAGATGATATTGTCTTATGAATCACAAAATCACTTAAACTTTAGGCTACAATTGTGCTTCTCAAACTAGAGAAAATATGCAGCATCCTTAAAAGAGTCTTATATAGACTAAAGCAAACATTTTGGGAAGAAGGCTCTTCGAGGATCATGAAAATGATGGCTAGCGAACAAGCCATCTACATTTGAGCTCTAAGAACTGCTTTCAGGAACTAGGACAACTGAAGATTTTCTGCCCAGCCTTCACCCTCCTGACCCCAATATCTAGTAGGACAGGCCAATCACAAGCCATCTACACTTGAGCTCTCATTGCCCACTTTTGGGGGACTAGGACACCTGAAGATTTCCTGCTTCCATCTACTTTTGAGCTTTGAGAGCCCTTTACAAGAACTAGGACACCTGAAGATTTCTTATCCAGAATTTACCCTCCTGACCACAGGATCTAGTATGATGGGTCACTCATAAGCCATCTACATTAGAGCTCTCAGCAGCCCCTTTCATGGACTAGGACAACTGAAGATCTTCTTCCCAGACTTCAATCTCTTAATCTCAAGACCTAGACAGGCCAATAACAAGCCAGCTACATTTGAGCTCTGAGTGGCACCTTTCAGGGAATAGGATAACTGAAGATTTTGTGCCTAGATTTCACCCTGCTGACTCTAAGATTAGTAGGACAGGCCAATCACAAACAATATGCATTTGAGCTTGAGTGACCCCTTTCAGAGACTAGGGAAACTGAAGACTTTCTGCACAGACTTTACACTCCTGACCCCAAGATCAAGTAGGACAAGCCAATCACAAGCCATCTACATTTGAGCTCTAAGTGGCCCCTTTAAGGGACTAGGACAATTGAAGATCTTTTTTCCCAGAGTTCACCTTCCTGACACCAAGATCTAGTAAATAGAGCACCCTCTGTATTCTCTGTTTCTCTCTCATTACTTTTATTATTATTATTATTATTATTATTATTATTATTATTTGTACATTAAATCACTATATATCATTTATATTGTGAAGAGACTTCATGCATGATATACACCTCAGTCCAGCCCAGTTGAGACCACCACACACAATCTCATCAACAGATAATAAACCTTATCTGTGTCCCACAAGTGTCTTACCTCTCCATTTCTCTCCCAACTTTCCTATGCTTTCCCCTCTCACACCCTTTCCACTTTGTCTCTAGTATCCATTACAGTTTTTAATACTTTCATGTATTCCAGTCTTTCAGTTTAAAATTCTTAGTTCTCTGACTCTCTCTTAACAACCTAATTCTCACCTTTACCCCCTCCAACATAGGACAGGTCAATCACAAGCCATTTACATTTTAGTTCTGAGTGGCCCCTTCAGGGACTAGAACAACTGAACACTTTCCACCCAAACTTCACCCTCCTGAACCCAAGATCTATAGAAAAAGGCCAATCACAAACCATCTACATTTGAGCTAAGTTGACACTTTCAGAGACTAGGACAACTAAATATTTTCTGCTCAGAATTCACCCTCCTGAACTCAAGGTCTAGACAGGCCAATCACTAGCCATCTACATTTGAGCTATGAGTGACCCCCTTCAGGGACTAGAAAAAAGGAAGATTTTCTGCCCAGAATTTACCCTCCTGACCCCTAGCAGGACAGGAAAATCACAAGCGATATACATTTGAGCTCTAAGTGGCTCCTTTCAGGGTCTAGGACAACTGAACATTTTCTGACAAGACTTCATCCTCTGGATCCCAAACTAGACTGGCCAATCACGAGGCATCTACATTTGAGCTCTGAGCATCCCATTTCAGAGACTAGACTACTGAAGATTTTCTAACAAGACTTAACCCGCCTTACCCCAGATCTTACAATAAGATAGGCTAATCACAAACCATCTACATTTGAGCTCTGAGTGACCCCTTTCAGGGCCTAGGAAAACTAAAGATCTTCTGCCCAGACATCACCCTCCAGACCCCAAAGTCTACTAGTAGAGCACCCTCTGTATTCTGTCTCTCTCCATCTCTGTCTCTTTAATTTTTTTAATTTTTAAATTTCTTAGCACTTTTACTCTTTTATCTTGCTAATTCTCACCTTTCCCCCTTCCACACTAGACAGGTCAATCACAAGCCATCTGCATTGGAGTTCTGAATGGCCAACTTCAGGGACTAGGACAACTGAAGATTTTGTGCCCAGACGTTACCACCTGACCCCAAGATCTAATAGGGCAGACCAATCACAAGCCATCTAGATTTGAGCTCTGAGAGACCACTTTCAGGAATTAGGGGAACTGAAGTTTTGTTATCCCAAGATCTAGGTAGGCCAAAAATAGGTCATCTGATTTAAGCTCTAAATGTCCCATTTCAGAGACTAAAACAACTGAATATTTTCTGCCCATACTTTCAGTTCTGCCCAAAACTTTCAGTTGTCCTAGTTCCAGAAAGAACCCACTCAGAGCTCAAATGGCTTGTTATTGGCCTGTCCTATGAGAACTTGGGGTCTGTAGAGTGAAGTCTGGACCAAAAGTCTTCAGTTGTTCTTATCCCTGAAAGAGGCCACTCAGACTCAAATGTAGATGGTTTATGACTGTTCTGTCCTATGTGGGAGGGGGGAAAAGGTGATATTTAGCAAGATAAAAGAGAGTCATGGAATTAAAAAATAATTATGAAAAGGGAGACTGAGAACTATGTAGTAGTTCTTAGGATGAGGAGGGTGAAGTCTGGGCAGAAGATCTTTCAGAAAGTTTCAGAAAGTTTCTCCTGACCCCAAGAACTAGTAGGTAAGGTACCCTCTGTATTCTATGTGTCTCTCTCCATCTCTCTCTCCATAATTTTTAAAATTAATGTCTAAACATATTAACTCTCTGACTGTCTTTTACCTTGGTAATTCTAACCATTCCACACTCCCAAATTGGGCAGGCCAATCACAAACCATCTACATTTGAGCTCTGAGTGACAATTTCAGAAACAAGGACAACTGAAGACTTTCTATCCAGACTTCACTCCACTGACCCCAAGTTCTAGCAGGACAGGCCAATCACAAGGCATCTACAGATGAGGTCTGAATAGCCACTCTTTGGGACTATGACAACTGAAGTTTTACTACCCAAAATTCACCCTCCTGAACCCAATATCTAATAGGACTTGCCAATCACAAACCATCTATATTTGAGCTCTGAGTGGCCCCTCTCAGGAACTAGAACAACTGATGGTCTTGTACATGACTTCACCCTTCTTACCCCATGAATTAGACAAGCCCATGACAAGTCATCTACATTTAAGCTCTGAGAGGCCCCTTTTAGGAATTAGGGCAACTGAAAATTTTCTGCACAGACTTCACCCTTCTTATACCATGTTATAGCAGGGCAGATCAATCACAAGTTATTTATATTTGAACTCAGAGCAGCCCCTTTAAGAAGTAGAACATCTGAAGGTTTTCTGCCCACTTCACATTTCTGAAACCAAGATCTAGACAAGTCATTCAGAAGCCATCTACATTTGAGTTCTGAGCAGCTCCTCTCAGGGACTACGACAATTGCAGATTTCTTGCAAACTTCACCCTACTGACCCCAAGATCCAGTTGGACAGGCCAATCACAAGCAACCTAAATTTGAACTCTGAGCAGCCTCTTTCTGGGACAAGGAAAACTAACGATCTGCCAAGAGTTCACCCTCCTGATCCCAAGTAGGTGGAGCACCCTGTGCATTATCTCTGTCTCCGTTTTTCTAATTTTTATTTAATTTTTAAACTTCTTAACTCTCTGACTCTCTTTTATTTTGCTTATTCTCACCTTTCTCCCTCCCACATTCGACAGGTCAATCATAAGTCATCTATATTTGAGCTCTGAGTGGCCCAATTCAGGGACTTAGACAACTGAAGATTTTCTGCCCAGACTTCATCCTCTTGAGCCCAATTTCTAGCAAAACAGGCCAATTACAATTCATCTACATTTGAACTCTGAGTGGCTCTTTTCAGACAGAGACTAGGACAACTGAAGTTTTTCTGCCCAGACTTCACACACTTACCCCCAAGATTTAGACAGGCCAGTTGTAAGCCATCTGCATTTCTGCTCTGAGCAGCCACTTTCAGGGCCTAGGAAAAGTGAGGATTTTCTGACATACTTCAACCTCCTGTCCCCAAGATCAAGAGAAGCCAATCACAAGCCATCTACATTTGAGCACTGAGTGGTCCCTTTCAGGAACTAGGACAACTAAAAATATTCTGCTGAGACTTCATCTTCCTAACCCCAAGATCAAGTAGGACAGGCCAATCATAAGCCATCTATGTTTGAGCACTGAGTGGCCCCTTTCAAGGACTAGGACAACTGGAGATTTTCTGGTACACTTCACCCTCCTGAACCCAAAATTAGTAGGTAGAGCACCCTCTGTATTCTCTAAATCTCTTTCTGTCTCTTTCTCTTAAATTTTAAAAAATTTTTAATCTTCTAAACTCTCTCTTTTATCTCACTAATTCTCATGTTTTCAGGCCAATAAAAAGCCATCTAATTTAGAGCTCTGAGTGGCCTGTTTCAGGGACTAGGCAAACTGAAGATTATCTGCCCAGATTTTAGCCACCTGACCCCAATATTTTGTAGGCAAAGCACCCTCTGTATTCTGTCTCAATATCTCATTCTCTAATTTTCCTTAACTTTCAAATGTCTGAGCTCTGTGACTCTCTTTTATCTTGCTAATTCTCACCTATCCCTCCTACTACATTGGGCAGGCCAATCAAAAGTCATCTACATTTGAGCTCTGTGTGGCCACTTTCAGGGCATAGGACAACTGAAGATTTTCTCCCCAATGTTCACCATTTTGACCCCAAGGTTTAGTAGGACAGACCATCACAATTCAGCTCTGAGTGAATACTTTCAGAGACTGGAACAACTAAAGACTTTTTGCCCAGACTTTGACCTCCTAACTTCAAGATCTATTAGGACAGGTCAATCAAATGCCATCTACATTTGAGCTCTGAGCTGCCCCTTTCAGGGACTAGGACAACTGAAGTTTTTCTGCCTGGATTTCACCCTTCTTTTTTTTTTTTTTAAAGGTTTTTGCTATAGGGCACGTGCACTCACCAGGCAGATAGAGAGAGACAGAGAGATAGAAAGCGAGAAATCACCCCCCAGGGGGGATGGCCATGCCACAATCCCTTCTCCTCCATTCTCCTCTCGGGATCTTGGGCACGCACACACACGCGCCCGGCCTGAGTTTAAGCCACCAGGTCCGGGACGCGAACCATGGTCGACTATGTGGGAGTCCAGCAACATAGCCATTACGCCAACTTCTGGTCCCTGGATTTCACCCTTCTGACACCAAGGACTTGACAGGTAAATCACAAACAATCTACATTTGATCTTTGAGTGGCCACTTTGAGGGACTAGGCCAACTGAAGATCTTCTTCCCAGACTTCCTTTCCTGACCCCAAGATTTAGTAGGTAGAGCATCCCCTGTATTCTCTATGTTTCTCCCTGTCTCTGTCTCTTATTTTTTTTTTTAACTTTTAAACTGCTTAGATATTGGACTCTCTTTTATCTTACTAATTTTCACCTTTTCCTCCCTCCCACATAGGACAGGTCAATACCAACTCATGTACATTTGAGCTCTCAGGAGCCCCTCTCAGGGACTAAGACAACTAAAAATTTTCTGCTAAGTCTTTACCCTCCTGACTTCAAGATATAGTAGGAAAGGGCAATCAGAAGCCGTCTACATTTGACCTCTGAGTAACTCCTTTCAGGGGCTAGGACAACTGAAGATTATCTCTCCAGATTTCACCCTTCTATCCCCAAATAGAGACAGTCAAATAACAAACCATCTACATTTGAGCTCTGAGCAGTTTTTATCTTTTGCTTTAAAAATAAACTTTGTTCATTTTTTTCTTTCCTTTTTTATTTTTTTTTCCTTTTTTTGTTTTCTTCTCCTTTCTGTTTAACTTTCTCACTTTCCTGCTCAGCCTGCACACACTGAGCTTCTAGAGAGGTCTAGGTGCACAGTAGCAAAATACCTGAATACTTTTAGGGTCAGAGTAATCCTTACTTCCCAAGGAATTTGTTGTACAAAAGAAGAAAAATTTAACTGCTGTGAGATTGCAGAACACATCCTTTGTGTGCTTCTGAATGCTCAGATTTAACTCCAAAAATTAGTAAAAAACATATTGACCAGGAACCACCACAAATGCACAAGAAATATGAGAAGCCAATAAAATATCTCTCCCACAAGAGAAAAGAATAACTCCTCATCCTCCACAGACATACAATGGAACTGCTGGAAATGTCAGATTAAGAATTTAGAATATTAATAGTGACAAAGCAACAGAGATGTAAGAGAAGACAGAAAATAAATTGCAAAAGATGCAGGCAGAAAGAGACAATGAGTTCTGGGAAGTGAATAAGTTCCTGCACAATCTGAAAGAGGAAATACACAGCATTAAAAATAAATCAAATGGAATTGTTACAGATGAATGCTGTATACAGGAAATCAAAACCTCCCTCAAAAAGTATTAAAAGCAGATTAGATCATGCAGAAGATTGAATCTCAGATGTAGAAGACAGAATCTCTGACCTAGAAAAATTAACCAAAAAAACTGAGAAAATAACTCCCAAAAATAAAAATAACATATGAGTAATACTAGATACCATTGAGCACCCAAACATCCAGATCAATGGTATGTCAGAAGGTGAAGAAACTAAAAAAGGCATGGATAATCTATTCCATAAAATCCTGGAAGAAAACATTCCAAACCTAGAGAGTCATTCAAATATCCAACCTAAGAAACACAAAGGATCACACATAGAATCAACCCAACATCTTCTCCAAGGCACATCATAGCCAGATTAACCAAAACCACAGACAGAGACAAGATACTAAAATTGGTAAGAGATAAATGTCAAGTTACTTTCAAAGGATATTCCATCAGGCTAACATCAGACCTCTAATCAGAAACAATGCAAGTAAACAAAGAATGGGAAAATATATTCAAAGTGTTAATTGAAAAATAATTTCAACCAAGAATTCTATACCTGGCAAGATTATCCTTCATATGGGAAGAAAAGACAAAACCATTCTCAGATAAGCAAAATTTGAAAGAATCTACCAACACCAGACCAGCTCTTGAAGAAGTTCTGAAGGGAGTGCTAAGCCAGAAAAAATAAAGTCAGACATACAGAAATAAGAGTATGAAAAACAACCAAGAGAATTGGCAGCTTAATATTAGGGGCAAGTTGGGAAAGATCAATAATAACATTGAATGTTAACTTCCAGAATTTAAAAGGAAACATCAGACCACAGAAACACTGCAAATTCAACAAAAGAGAGACTAATTCCATGAGACTGAACTGGTGAAATAGAATTTTATGACTTTTGACTAAAGCATTACTGATTTTTGTCTATGATTTGTTTTCCAGATTTAAGCAATTTTGTCTTCTCTTGAACTGTTGATAGGTTTATTTACGTACTTATTGAACTGAATCCTAACCTTTTTCCTGGCTTTAAGGCTTATGCAAATTTCTCTTAACATATTTTTTATTTTGATCTATTAAAACTAAAACTACTTTTTTAGAAAGTAAAAAATGCAGTCCTACCCCTCCTTGCCCAACAGACCTGCCTCCGTTTGCTCACCAGGTGCATCCCAGTTCCATCTACTGCTCCATGGCAAAATCTTTTTCTTTATTCTCTTTTGTATTTTCTTCCCTTTTATATTGTCCTCTCCTCCTCATCCTCTACCCTCCTGGAGGGACTAGAAAGGTCTATAATCACAGTTATGAAATATCCTACTAGTGGATGGCTCCCTGGGATCCTTTCTTTCACTAAACCAAGTGCTAAAAAGGAGATACTGCTCTTCAGACACCTGGGTAGAATACTCCTCTGGAGACCATATTGCTAACAACAACAGAAGAGAGACTTGGACTAACATCAGTTCACAGCAAAAGGGAAACACATATGCTCTTAGTCAAAGAAACATTCTCCAAAAAGGTATTCAAAAGTGAATACATCTCCCAATGACTAGAAGTAGAAGAAGAGCCTCTGGTCTAAATAAAGCAGGAACTATGTCTCCACAAAACAGCACAATAACTCCCTCCATCTCTTGAAAAAAACAGAAGATGTTACCAAAATGTCAGAGAAAGAACTTAGAACATTCATGGTGGCAAAATTCTATGAGTTGGAACAGAAAAGAGACAACAAACTACAGAAGATTAGGAAGTCCTTCCACAATATGAAAAAAGAAATGGACACTCTAAGAATAAATCAGATGGAACTATTAGAGATGAAGTCTGTAATACAGGAAATCTAAAACTCTATTAAAAGCATTAAAAGTCAATTAGACCATGCTGAAGATTGAATCTATGACATAGAAGATAAAATATCTGGCCTAGAAAAAAAACACCAAAAAGATAGAGAAAATAACAACAACAACAACAACAACAACAACAACAAAAAAACCACGAGGATAATATACAAAAAATACTAGATTCCATTAGATGCCAAACATCCAAATAATTGGTATTCCAGAAGGTGAAGAAACCAATACAGGCATGGTAAATCTATTCCATGAACCCCTGGAAGGAAATTTCCCATGTCTAGAGAGACACTCAAACATTCAGACCCAAGAAATATGAAGGACCCCAAATATAATCAACCCCAGAAGATCTTCCCCAAGGCACATCTTAGCCAGACTGGCCAAGACCACACATAAGGACAAGATACTAAAACTGGAAAGAGAAAAATGACAAGTGAGTTACAAAGGTCAACCTATCAGGCTAACTCCAGACTACTCAATGAAAACAATGCAAGCAAGGAAAGAATGGGAAGACGTATTGAAAATGTTAAGAGACAAACAATTTCAACCAAGATTCTAATATCCTGCAAGATTATACTTCATGTGGAAACAAAAGATTACAATCTTCTCAGAAAAACAAAACCTAAAAGAATTTGCCAACACCAGACCAGCTCTTCAAGAAATCCTGAAGAGAACACTAAAGATGAACAGCCAGAAATAAAGAAATAAAAGGCAACCAAGACAATGGCCAACTTAAACGTCGGGACAAGTCCGGTAATATCGATAATATCATTGAATGCAGTGAATGGATTAAATTATCCAATCAAGAGACACAGACTCGGGACCAGCAGTTAGCGTAATGGGTATGTCGCTGAACTCTCATGTAGTTGACCACGGTTTGAGTCCCGGACCCGGTGGCTTAAACTCACTCTGGGTGCGTGTGTGTGCGTGCCCAAGTTCCGAAGAGGAAAATGGAGGAGAAGGGATTGTGGCATGGCAATCCCCCCTGGGGATTATTTCTTGCTTTCTGTCTCTCTGTCTCTCTCTGTCTTTCTGGAGAGTGCACACTCCCTATAGCAAAAACCTCTCAAAGTAAATAAATAAATAAATAAATAAGTAAATAAGTAAGTAAGTAAGTAAATAAATAAATAAATAAATAAATAAATAAATAAGAGAGAGGGATGCAGACTGGCTGAATGGATAAATAAACAGAAACCACTACCTATTGCTTACAGGAAACCCACCTCATAGATAAAGACATAGCTAGACTAAAAATTAAGTGTTGGAAAAAGGTTTTCCATGCAAATGGGAACCAAAAAAGAGCTGGAGTTGCAATACTAACTTCTGACAAAATAGGCTTTAAACCAAAACTGTTCAAAGAGACAAAGAAGGGTACTATATTGCAGTAAAAGGGTCAACCTATCAAGAAGATATAACGTTTATAAATATCTATGCACCTAACACAGGAGCACTCAAATATGTGAAGAAAAGACTGTTAGATCTAAAATGAGAGAGAGACTGCAACACACTAATTATTGGAGACCTCAACACCCACTATCCCCTCTGGACAGATTACATAGACAAAAAATAGGTAGAGAGAGAAAGGATTGTGGTAGGCAGTTAATTAGTCTGGAGCAGGCAGCCCTAAGAGAAAAGCGAAAGGTTCATCTAGCTCCGGGCGCCAAGAGGGTGAGGCAATTTGCCATCTTCCTTCCTTGGGGCCTGAGGGAAGCACACAGGAATGACTCGTGGGTTTTTCTCTTACCAAAAAGACCCAAGCAAGCGTTTTGATAAACACCCTAATTTCCATTAGGGCAATGGTCTAATTGGGCAATTTAATTGGGGCAACCAGACTCGTATTGCACATGCACAATTAAGTGATCAAGTTCCTCATTCTTTACCTGTGAGGAAGGTGTGCAGGTGCAGAAAAAAATTGTGGATTCAAATTCAAAGGAAGGACATAGGCAGCGTAACGGGCCTCCCACTAATGAATAATATTCATGACCTCTAGTAATAAAATGACTGTTGACCTGTGCGGAGTGTGGTTGCCACCTGGCAATTTGCCTGCCAAGAGTCTTTTGGGTGTACTTCCTTTCTTTCCTTTTCTTTCTTCCCTATTAACTCTTCTTTTCTACCTACTTCATTTTGCACCTATGGACAGATCTCTAATTTTAGTGATCTGGACCCAAAGAACCAACGACTTCACAACATAGCTCGACACTTTCCTATCCATTAACAGAATCTAATTGATACCATAAATCAAATGGATTTAACAGACATCTATAGAACTTTCCACACAAAAACCACGAGATACACTATTTTCTCATCCCCACATGGAACCTTTTCAAAGATGGACCACATGATACGGCACAAGGCAAGCCTCTACAGATTCCAGGGCTTAGAAACTAACAGAGCATCTTCTCTGACCATGATGGAATTAAACTTGATCTTAATTTCAAGAGAAATCCTCAAAAATACTCAAATACATAGAAAATAAATAACCTACACTTATTTTATTTTTATTTCATTTTCTTTTATACATTCAATGACATTATTATTTGGCTTACAAAATGCATTTTTCAAACAAGTGAACATTTCTCCCTAGTACAGTTGATAAAACTACAAAATATCTTCAACAGATAATAACACATTTCTTTGTGACATTAATGCTTTGCCTCCCTATTTTCTTCTAAATGTCCTTCCTCAGTCCCTCCTCTTTCACACACACTATATCTGGTATTTACAATTATATACTGTGTTTCTATATCCTTTAGTCAATGAGTTTCAGTCACAGAGTGCAGACACTCAGTATATATCAAGTGGGGACATACAATGCCTCTCCTTCATAGCCTGGTTTACATCACTCTTTTTTTTTTTTTTTTTTTTTTTGATAGGTTTTTGCTATAGGGTGCATGCACTCAGCAGAAAGACAGAGGCAGACAGAGATAGAAAGCAAGAAATCACCTCCTGGGGGGATGGCCACACTGTAATCCATTCTCCTCCATTCTCCTCTTGGGATCTTGGGCATGCATGCACACGCGCCTGGCATGAGTTTAAGCCACTGGGTCCGGGACTTGAACCGCGGTCGGCTACATGGGAGTTCAGCAACATAGCCATTACACTAATCGTTGGTCCATTGCATCACTCTTGAATGAATTCACAACTACTGAAGAAATAAAGACTGAAATCACAAGATTCATGGAAGTCAATGACAATGAGGACACGAGTTTCCATAATCTTTGAGACACTGCTAAAGCAGTAATAAGAGAAAAATTCATAGCAATTAGCGCACATAAGAGGAAGACTGAAAGAAGGCAATAGATGACCTAATATCATGCCTCAGAGTACTGTAAAAGCAACAGGAAATAAAAGAAAAACAAAAAAAATATCCAGGAGCAAGAAAATAATAAATATATGAGCAAACATAAATAAAAAAGAAAATAAAGGAATTATACAAAAAATAAATGAAAGTAAAAGCTGGTTCTTTGAAAAGATAAACAAAATAAGTACACCACTAATGAGGCTTATTAAGAAGAGAAAAGGGAACCAAGTAAATCAAATCTGCAATGGCCTACTGCCAGGACCTATAACTCATCCCCACCCTTACTCGTCTCTGGACTCCAGGTTGGTTTCTATGGACTTTAACACAAAATTGCAACCCTACGCACCCCATCTGCAGACAGGTTGAAGCCAGCTGGACAACAGGCCACCTGTGGCTGCAGGCCCTAATGGCTGGGACCCATAGCTCATGAACACCCCTACTTGTCTCTGGACTTCAGGCCCTAACAGCTGGAATCAGTTACCAATCCCCTCCTCTACTCGTCTCCTAAGTTGAGGTTGGTTTCTTGGAACTTTAAGATGAACTTGTACCCCTCCACAACCCATATGGAGACAAGTTCAAGCCAGTGGCATTGCCAGACACAAAGCTACTTATGGCTGCAGGCCTTAATGACCAGGATCCATAGGTCATCCCCACCCCTACTAGTCGCTGGACTTTAGGCCCTAACTGCAGGGTCCTGTCTCTCATCCCCACTGCAACTTGTCTCTGCACTTCAGGTTGGATTTTTAGGACTTTAAGATGAACTGGCACCCCTCCCCACTCCATCTGGAGACCAGTTAAAGCTAGCAGCAGTTCTGGACACCAGGTCGATTGTGGCTGCAGACTCTAATGGTGGGGACTCGTCACTCATCCCCACCCCTACTCGTCTCTGGACTTCAGGTTTGTTTCTTGGGACTTTTAGATGAACTGGCATCCCTCCCTACCCCACCTGGAAAGTGGTTCAAATCAGTGGCAGTGCCAGTCACCAGGGTGCCTGTGGCTGCAGCCCCTAATGGCCAAAACCCGTCACTCATCCCCACATCTAATCGTCTCTGGACTTCAGGTCCTAACAGCCAGGACCAGTTGCTCATCCACACCATTACTCATCTCCTGATTGAAGTTGGTTTCTTGGGACTTTAAGATGAACTTATGCCCCTCCACACCCCATCTGGAGACCAGTTCAAGTCAGAGGCATTGCCTGACACTAGGATGCCTGTGGCTGCAGGCCCTAATGGCCCAGAACAGTAGCTCGTCCCCACCCCAACTCGTCTCTGGACTTCAGGCCCTAATGGCCAGGACACATCACTCATCCCCACTGCTACTTGTGTGTGGACTTCAGGTTGGTTTCTTGGGACTTTAAGACAAACTTGCATCCCTCCTCACCTCATCTGGAGACTGGATCAAGCTAAGTCACCAGGGTTCCTGTGGCTGCAGGCCCTAACGGCTGGGACCTGTTGCTCATCCCCACACCTACTCGTCTCTGGACATCAGGTTGGTTTCTTGGGACGTTAAGACAAACTTCCCCTCCTCCTACCCATCTGCAAACCAGTTCAAGCCAGTGGTCACACCGGTCACTAGGGTGACTGTAGCTGCAGGCCCTAGCAACTGGGACCCGTAGCTCATACCCACCCATATTCATTTCTGGACTTCAGATTGGCTTCTTGGGACTTTAGGATGAACTTGCACCCCACCCCACCCCATCTGGAGAGCTGTTCAAGTCAGTGGCAGTGCCGGACACCAGTTTACCTGTGGCTTCAAGCCCTAAAGGCCAGGAACTGAAGCTGATCCCAACCCCTACTCGTCTCTTGCCTTCAGGTTGGTTTCATGGGACTTTAAGAGAAACTTGCACTCCTCCATATCCCATCTGGAGAATGGTTCAAGCAAGTGGCAATGCCCGACACCAGGCTGCCTGTGTCTGCCAGCCCTAACAGCCAGGACTCATAGCTCATTCCAACCCCAACTTGTCTCTGGAATTCAGGTTGGTTTCTTGGGACTTTAGGATGAACTTTCACCCTTTCCTACCGCATTTGGAGACCAGTTCAAGCCATTGGTAGTGTCAGACACCAGACTGCTGGTGTCTGCAGGCCCTAAAGTCCAAAACCTAAAGCTCATCTCCACCCCTACAAGTCTCTGGACTTCAGGTTGGTTTCTTGGGACTTTAAGATGAGCTTGGAAACTTTCCATCCTATCTGGAGACTGGTTCAAGCCAGCAGCTGTGCCAGGCATGAGGCTGCCTGTGACTAGAGGCTCTGACTGCCAGGACCCATTGCTCATCCCCACTCCTACTAGTCTCTGGATGTCAGGTTGGTTTCTTCAGACATTAAGAAGAAATTGTTCACCTCTCGACCCTATCTGGAGACATGTGCAAGGCAGTTGCAAAGCCGGACACCAGGCTGCCAGTGGCTATAGGCCCTAACAACCGAGACCAATCACTCATCTCCACCCCTACTCATCTTTGGACTTCAGGTCCTAACGGCAGGGATCTGTCATGCATCCCCACCACTACACATCTCTGGATTTCAGGACAGTTTCAGGTTTCTTGACAGTTTAAGACAAACTTGCACCCCTCCCTACCCAATCTGGAGACTGTTCAAGCCAGTGGCAGTGGTGGACACTAGGCCGCCTGTGGCTACAGGCCCTAATGACCGGGACTCGTCACTCATCCCCACCCCTATTCATCTCCAACTTCAGGTTGGATTCTTGAGACTTTAAGACAAACTTGGACCCCTCCCCACCCCATCTAGAGACTGATTCAAGCCAGCAGCAGCACCAGTCACCAGGCTGCCTGTGGCTACAGGCCCTAATGGTCCAGAACCATAGCTTGTTGCCACCCCTACATGTCTCAGGACTTCAGGTCCTAACAGCCAGGACACATTGTTCTTCCACACCACTACTCATCTCTGGACTTCAGATTGATTTCTTGGGATTTTAAGATGAACTTGTACCCCTCCCCACCCCATCTGGAGACTGGTTCAAGCCAGCGGCAGTGCCATTCACCAGGCTGTCTGTGGCTGCAGGCCCTAAAGTCCAGGATCTGTCACTCATTCGCACCCCTACTCATCTCTGGACATCAGGTTGGTTTCTTGGGATGTTAAGACGAACTTGCACCCCTCCTACCCATCTGGAGACCAGTTCAAGTTAGCGGTCATACCGGTCACCCGGGTGACTGTAGCTGCAGGACCTAATGATGGAGACCCATAGTTCATCACCCCCCTACTCATCTCTAGATTTCAGGTTGGTTTCTTGGGACTTTAGAATGAACTTGCACCCTGACCCACCCCATCTGGAGACCAGTTCAAGCCAGCGGCACTGCCAGACACCAGGCTTTCTGTGGCTACAGGCCATAACATCTGGGACCTGTTTCTCATTCCCACCCCTACTTGTCTCTGAACTTCAGGTTGGTTTCTTGGGACTTGAAGATGAACTTGCACCCCTCTACACCCCATCTGGAGAATGGTTCAAGCAAGTAACAGTGCTGGACACCAGGTTGCCTGTGGCTGAAGACCCTAATGACCAAGACCCAGAGCTCATCTGCACCCCAGCTCATCTCTGGACTTCAGGCCCTAACAGCCGGGACCCATCACTCATCCACACTGCTACTTGTCTCTGGACTTCTGGTTGGTTTCTTGGGACTTCAAGATGAACTGGCAACCCTCCCCACCCCATCTGGCAACTCGTTCAAGCCAGCAACAGTGGTGGTCACCAGGGTGCCTGTAGCTGTAGGCCCTAATGACCAGGACCCATCACTCATCCCCACCCCTACTCATCTATGGACTTCAGGTTGGTTTCCTGGGACTTTAAGATGAACTTGCACCCCTGCGAACCCCATCTGGAGACAGGTTGAAGCCAGTGGCAGCGCCGGACATCAGGCCAACTGTGGCTGCAGGCTCTAATGGCTGGGACCTGTAGCTCATGCTCACCCCTACTTACCTCTGGACTTCATGCCCTAACACCCAGGATCTGTCACTCATCCCCACCCCTAATTGTCTAAGGACTTCAGACCCTAACAGCCGGGACCAGTCACTCATTCCCCCCATTACTTGTCTCCTGACTTGAGGCTGGTTTCTTGGGACTTTAAGATGAACTTGTATCCCTCCTCACCACATCTGGAGACTGGTTCAAGCCAGCAAATGTGCCAGTCACTAGGCTTCCTGTGACTGCAGGCTCTAATGCCCAGGACCCATCACTCATCTCCACCCCTACTCATCTCTGGAAATCAGGTTGGTTTATTGGGACTGTAAGATAAACTTGCACTCCTCCCCATCCCATCTGGAGACCAGTTCAAGCCAGTGGCATTGTTGGACACCAGGCTTCCTGTGGCTGGAGGTCTTAACTCAGGGACCAGTTGCTCATCCCCAATCCTACTGGTCTCTGGAGCTCAGGTTGATTTCTTTGGACATTAAGATGAACTTGCACCCCGCCCCACCCCATCCAGAGACATGTTCAAGCCAGCAGCAGAGCTGGACACCAGGCTGCCAGTGGCTATAGGTTCTTACAGTTGGGACCAGTCACTCATACCCATTCCTACTCATCTCTTGACTTTAGGTCCTAACGGCAGAGACCAGTCACTCATTCCCACTGCTACTCATGTATGGATTTCAAGCTGGTTTCTTGGAACTTTAAGACAAACTAGCACCCTTCTCTACCCTATCTGGAGACTGGTTCAAGCCAGTGGCAGGGGTGGACACCAGTCCGCTTGTGACTTTAGGCTCTAATGGCCAGGACCCATTGCTCATCCCCCATGCCTACTTGTCTGTGGACTTAAGGTTGGTTTCTTGGTATTTTAAGACAAACTTGTACCCCTTGTAACCCCATCTGGAGACTGGTTCAAGCCAGCAGCAGTGCCAGACATTAGGCAGCATGTGGCTGAAGGCTCTAACAGCTGGGACCTGTAGTTGATTCCCACCCCTACTGGTCTCTGGATTTCAGGTTGGATTCTTCGGAGGTTAAGAAGAAATTGCACCCCTACCAATCCCATCTGGAGAAGGGTTGAAGCCAGCGGGATTTCCTGAAACCAAGCTGCCTCTGGTTGCTGGCCCTAACTGCCAGAACTCGTATCTCATTCCTACCCCTACTCACCCCTGGAATTGAGACCATAACGGCCGAGACACGTCACTCATTTTACCGCTACTTTTCTCTGGACATCATGTTGGTTTCTTGGGACTTTAAGACTAACTTGCACTCCTCCACACCCCATCTGCAGACTGGTTAATGCCAGCAGCAGTGCTGGTCAACAGGGTGCCAGTGGTTGGAGGTCCTAACAGCCAGGACCCCTAGCTTATCCCCACCTCTACTAGTCTCTGGATTTCAGGTTGGTTTCCTGGTACTTTAAGACAAACTTGCACCCCTTGACACCCCATCTGGAGACAGGTTCAAGTCAGCAACATTGCCAGACACCAGGCCGCCTGTGGCTGCAGGCCCTATTGGCAGGGACCCATCCCTCATCCCCACCAAAACTTGATTGACTTCAGGCCATAATGGCAGGGACCCATTGCTCATCCCCACTACAACTTGACTCTGCACTTCAGATTGGGTTTTTAGGTCTTTAAGAGGAACTGGCACCCCTCCCCACCCCATCTGGAGACTGGTTCAAGCCAACAGCAGTGCCGGACACAAGCTGCTTGTGGCTGCAAGTCCTAACAGTGAGGACCCGTCGCTCATCCCCAAAACTACTTGTCTGTGGACTTCAGTTTGATTTCTTGGAACTTTAAGATGAACTTGCACTCCTATGCACTCCATCTGGAGACAGGTTCAAGCCAGCGGCAGTGCTGAACACCAGGCCACCTGTGGCTACAGGTCCTAATGGCTAGGACCCGTAACTCATGCTCACTACTACTTGTCCCTGGATTTCATGCCCTAATGGCCAGGATCTGTCACTCATCCCCACTCCTTCTTGTCTCTGCACTTCAGGCCTAATGGCTGGGACCAGTTGCTCATCCTCACCGTTACTCGTGCCTGACTTGAGATTGCTTTCTTGGGACTTTAGGACAAAGTTGCACCCCTCCACACCTCATTTGGAGACCAGTTCAAGCCAGCAGTATTGCCAGACACCAGGCTGCCTGTGGCTGCTGGCCGTAACAACCAAGATGTGTCACTCCTCCCCACACCTACTCATTTATGGACTTCAGGTCCTAACTGCTGGGATCCATCGCTAATCCACACCCCTACGCATTCTGGACTTCAAGTCCTAACAGTCAGGGCCTGTCACTCATCCCCACCTCTACTCGTATCTGGACTTCAGGTTGGTTTCTTGGGACTTTAAGATGAACTTGCACTGCTCCCCACTCGATCTCGAGACTGGTTCAAACCAATGGCAGTGCTGGACACCAGGCTGCCTGTAGCTGCAGGCCCAAACTACCAGGACCTGTAGCCCATCCACACCCGTACTTGTATCTGGACAAAAGGTTGGTTTCTTGGGACTTTAAGATGAACTTGCACCACTCGCCACCCCATCTGGAGACCAGTACAAGCCAGCAGCATGCCTGACACCTGGCCATCTGTGGCTGTATGCCCTAACAGCTGTGACCCATCGCTAATCCATACCCCTACTCGTCTCTGGAATTCAGGCCCTAATGACTGGGACCCATCACTCATCCTCACTGCTCCTCATCTCAGGACTTCAGGCCTTAATGGCCGGGACCCATCTTTTTGTCTCTGGATTCAGGCCCTAAAGGCCCGGACCTGTCTCTCATCTGGAGACTCCATCTGGAGACTGGATCAATCCAGCAGCAGTTACGGACACCAGGCCACCTGTGGCTGATGACCATGACCCGTCGCTTATCCCCACCCCTACTTGTCTCAGGACTTCAGGCCCTAAAAGCAGGGACCCATCGCTCAGCCCCATCCCTACTTGTCTCTGGAATTCAGGTTCCTTTCTTGGGATTTTAGAATGAACTTGCACTCATCCCCACCCCATCGGGAGAACAGTTTAAACCAGCAGCATACTGGACACCAGGATGCCTGTGGCTGCCATCCAAAATGGCCAAGACCCAGAGCTCATCTGTACACCAACTCGTCTCTGGACTTCGGGCCCTAATGGACAAGACCCATTGCTCTTCCCCACAGCTACTCGTCTATGGACTTTAGGTTGGTTTCTTTGTATATTAAGTTAACATTGCAACCCTCCCCACCCCATCTGGAGACTGGTTCAAGCCAGCAGCAGTGTGGGTTACCAGGCTGCCTGTGGTTTCTGGCCGTAATGGCCAGGACCCATCGCTCATCCACACCTCTATTCATCTCTTGTCTTCAGGTTCAATTCTTGGGATTTTAAGATGAACTTGCACCCATCCCCACCCCATCTAGAGAGCAGTTTAAGGCAGCAGCAGTGCCAGACACCATGCTGCCTGTGACTGCAGGCCATAATGTCCATGACCCATCACTCATCCCCAGAGCTACTCATCTCTGCACATCAAGTTTATTTCTTGGGACTTTAAGATGAACTGACACCCTTCTCCATCCCCTCTGGAGACCAGTTCAAGCCAGCGGCAGTGACAGACATCAGGCTCCCTGTGGCTGCAGGCCCTAACGGCAGGGACACATAGCTCATCCAAACCCCTACTCCTCTCTGGACTTCAGCCCCTAACGGCCAGGACCCATCATTCATCTCCACCCCTAATAGTCTCTGGACTACAGATTGGTTTCTTGGGACTTTAAGACAAACTTGGAGTTCTCCCCACCTTTTCTAGAGATCGGTTCAGGCCAGTGGCAGTGCCGAACACCAGGCCACCTGTGGCTGCAGACCCAAATGGCCAGGACCTGTCGCTGATCCCCAACTCTACTAGTATCTGGACTTCAGGTATGTTTCTTGGGACTTTAAAATGAAGTTGCACCCCTCCCCACCTGATCTGGAGACCAGGTCAAGCCAGGAACAGTGCTAGACACCAGGGTGCCTATAGCTACATGCCCTAACGGCCAGGACCCGTAGCTCATCCCCATCCCTACTCGTCTCTGGACTTCAAATTGGTTTCTTGGGACTGAGACAAACTCGCACCCCTCCCCACCCCATCTAGAGACCATTTCAAGCCAGCAGCAGTGCCAGACACCTGATCACCTGTGGCTGCAGGCCTAATGGCCCAGACACATCACTAATCCCCACCGCTACACGTCTCTGGACTTCAGGCGTTAATGGCCGGGACCCATCACTCATCCTTACCACTAATCTTCTCAGGACTTAAGGCCCTAACAGCAGGGACACTTCTCTCATCCCCACCCCAACTTGTCTCTGGACTTCAGGTACGAACGGCCGGGACCCATCACTCATTTTCGCCACTACTTTTCTCAGGATTTATGGCATTAACGGCCGGAACTCTTCTCTCATCCCCACCCCTACTCATCTCTGGACTTTAGGTTGGTTTTGTGGGACACTAACACGAACTTACACGCCTCCCCACTCCATATGCAGACTGGTTCAAGCCAGCGGCAGACCCAGTCACCACGGTACCTTTGGCTGCAGGCCCTAATGGCCGGGACCCATAGCTGATCTCCACCACTACTCATCTCTGGACTTCAGGTTGGTTTCTTGGGACTTTAAGACGAAGTTACACCCTTCTCTAACCATTTGGAAACTTGTTCAAGCCAGCGACAGTGCTGGACACAAAGCTGCCTGTGGGTGCAGTCCCTAATGGCCAGGAACCATAACTCATCGCCACCCCTACTCGTCTCTGGACTTCAGGACCTAATGGGAGGAACCTATCGCTCATTCCCACACCTTCACATCTCTGGACTTCAGTTTGGTTTCTTGAGATTTTAAGATGAACTGGCACTCCTCATAAACCCATCTGGAGACTGGTTCAAGCCAGTGACAGTCCCAGTTACAAGGGTGCTTGTAGCTGCAGGTCCTAACGCCTGGGACCCATAGCTCATCCACATACCTACTCATCTCTGGACTTCAGGTGGTTTCTTGGGTCTTTAAGATAAACTTGCATTCCTACGCTCCCCATCTGGAGACATGTTCAAGCCAGTAGCAGTGCCAGACAACAGGAAGCCTATGTCTGCAGGCCCTAATGGTGGAGACAAGTAGTTCATGCCCAGCCCTATATGTCTCTAAACACCAGGTCCTAAATGTTGGGACCCATCGCTCATCTCACCGCTACACGTTTTTTTATTTCAGGTTGGATTCTTGGAACTTTAAGACAAACTTGGACCCCTCACCTCCCTATCCTGAGAATGGTTCAAGCCAGCTGCAGAACCGGACACCAGGCTGCCTGAGGTTTTAGACCCTAACAGCCCAGACCCTAAGTGTTCCCAACACCTAATCAGCTCTAGACTTCAGGCCCTAATGGCCAAGACACGTCACTCATCCCCACCGCTACTTATCTCTGGACTTCAGGTTGGTTTTGTGGGATTTTAAGATGAACTTTCACCCCTCCCCACCCCATCTGAAGACGGGTTCAAGCTATAGGCAATTCTGAACACAAGTCTGCCTCTGGCTGCAATATCTAATGGCCAGGACCCTTAACTAATCCCCACCCCTACTCAACTCTAAACTTCAGGTTAGTTTCTTGGGACTTTAAGGTTAACTTGCACCCCTTCCCATCCCATCTGAAGACTGGTTCAAGCCAGAGGCAGTGCCAGACACCATGGTGCATATGGATGCAGGCCCTAATGGCCAGGCCCCGAAGCTCACCCCAATCCCTAGTACAAACTGGAATTTAGGCCCTAATGACCGACACTGATCACTCATCCACACCTATACTCATCTCTGGATTTCAGGTTGGTTTCTTGGGACTTTAAGAGAAATTGGCACACCTATGCTCCCCATGTGGAGACAGGTTCAAGTCATCACAGTGTCAGACACCAAGCTGCCTATGGCTGCAGGATCTAATGGCTGGGACCCATAGCTCATACTGACCCATATGTGTCTCTGGACTTCAGACCCTAATGGCCAGGAACTATCTCTCATCACCACCTGAACTCATCTACGGACTTCAGGCCCTAATGTCAGGAACCCATCACTCGTTCCCTCTGCTATTGTTCTCTGGATTTCAGGTTGCTTTGTGGGGACTTTAAGATGAACTTGCACCCCTCCCCACCCCATCTGGAGACTAGTTCATGCGAGAAGCAGTGACAGACTTCAGGTCTCCTGTGGCTGCAGGCCATAACAACTACAAGCTGTTGCTCATCCTCACCCCTACTCGTCTCTGGACTTCAGGCCTGAACAGCAGGGACCTGTGGCTCATTTTCACCTCAACTCATCTCTGCACTTCAGGTTGGGTTTTTAGGACTTTTAGACGAACTAGCAGCTCTGCCTGCCATATCTAGAGACTGGTTGAAGCCAGTAGCAGTGCCGGACACAAGGCCGCCTTGGGTGCAGGACCTGTTGGCCGAGATCCGTTGCTCATCTCCACCTCTATTCATCTCTGGATTTCAGGTTGGATTCTTGGTACTTTTGAACAAACTTGTACCTTTCCCCATCCCATCTGGGGATCAGATCAAGCCAGCAACAGTGCCAGACACCAGGCTACCCGTTGCTATAGGCCCTAAAGGCTGGGACCAGTCACTTATCCCCACCTTTTCTCAACTCTGGACTTCAGGTTGGTTTATTGTGACTTTAAGATGAAATTACACCCTTCCCCTCACCATCAGGATACCTGTTCCTGCTAGCAACAGAGCTGGACACCAGGCTGCATGTGGCCACAGGCACTACCAGCCAGGACCATTGCTCATCCCCACCCCTACTCGTTTCTGGATTTCAGGTTGGTTTCTTAAGATTTAATGATGAAATTGCACCCCTCCCAACCTCATCTTTAGACCAGATAAAGCCAGCTGCAGTTTCAACACCAGGCTTCCTGGGCCTGCAGGCCCTATAGACCAGGACCTGTAGCTCATCCCCAACCATATTCATATCTGAATTTCAGGTTGTTTTTCTGGGACTTTAGGAGAAACTTTCACCCCTCCCAGGTCCATTTGGAGACCACTTAGAGACAGCAGCAATGCCAGACCACATGATGCATGAGGCTGCAGGCCCTAACTGGTGAAACCCAAAGCTCATCCCCACACCTATTCATTTCTGCACTTTCAGTCCTAAAATATGGGACCAATAGCTCATCCCCACCCCTACTCGTCTCCTGACTTCAGGTTGATATCTTGGGATTTTAATAAGAATATGCACCCCACACACACACACCCCTTCTAGAGACAGGTTCAAGCCAGCAGCAGTGCTGGACGCCAGGCTGCCTGTGGCTGAAGCCCCTAAAGGTAAGTAACCAAAGCTCATTTGCATCCCTACTTGTCTCTGGACTTCAGGTTTGTTTCTTTGGACTTTAGGATGAACTTCCACCCCTCTCCACCCCATCAAGAGACCATTTCAAGCCAGTGACAGTGCCCGAAATGAGTCTGCCTGTGGAGGCAGGCCCTAACTGCCAGGAAACATAACTCATCCCCACCACTCCACGTCTCTGGATTTCAGGTTGTTTTTTTAGACTTTAAGATGAACTTGCACCCCTTCCCGCCCAATCTGGAGACTGGTTCAAGTCAGTGGCAGTGCCAAACACCAGGGTGCATGTGGTTGCAGGCCCTAACGGCCAGGACCCATAGCTCATCCAAACCCTTGTCCTCTCTGGGCTTTCCCAAGCTGTACTCATCTCTTGACTTCAGTTTGTTTTCCTGGGATTTTAAGATGAACTTGCACACCTACACTCACCATCTGGAGACAGGTTCAAGCCAGCGCAGTGCTGGACACCAGGCTGCCAATGGCTGCAGGCACTAATGGCTGGGAACCATAGCTCATGCCTGCCCATTCATGTCTCTGGACTTCAGGCCCTAATGGCCAGGACCTGTCTATCATAGTCATCCTTACTTGTCTATGGACTTAAGGCCCTAATGGCGGGGACACGTCACTTGTCACCCCCCACTATCCATCTCTGTACTTCAGGTTGCTTTGTTGGGACTTTAAAATAAACTTACACCCCTCCCCACTTCTTCTGGAGACAGGATCAAGCCAGCGGCAGTGCAGGACACCAGGCAATCTGTGGCTGCAGGCCCTAACAGCCAGGAACTGAACCTCATTTGCATCACTACTCATCTCTGTACTTCAGGTTGCTTTCTTGGGACTTTAAGATGAACTTGCATCCATCCTCACTCCATCTGAAGACTGGTTCAAGCCAGCGGCTTGGCCAGACACCGGGCGGCATGTGGTGCAGGCCCTAATGGACCGGACTCATCGCCCATCCCTACCCATCCTTATCTCTGTACTCCCGGTTGGTTTCTAGGGACTTTAGGACAAACTTACACCCCTCTCCACACCAAGTGGAGACCAGTTCAAGCCAGCAGGAGTGCTGGACACAAGGCTGCCTGTGACTGCCAGCCCTAACAGCTGAGACTTGTAGTTCATTTCCACCCCACTTGTCTCTGGAATTCAGGTTAGTTTCCTGGGACTTTAAGATGAATTTGCACCCCTCCCACCCAATGTGGAGACCGGTTCAAGCCAGTGGCAGTACCAGACACCAGGCTGCCTGTCGCTCCAGGCCCTAATGGCTGGGACCTGTCGCTAATCTCCACTCCTACTCGTCTCTGGACTTCAGGCCCTAGTGGCCAGGACCAGCAGCTCATCCTCACCCCTATGCATCTTGTGACTCCAGGTTGGTTTCTTGGGACTTTAAGAAGAACTTGCACATATCCCCCACTTCATCTGGTGACTGGTTCAAGCCAGCTGTGGTGCCAATCACCATTGTACCATTGGCTGCAGGCCCCAACAACCAGGATAAGTAGCTGATCAACACTACCCACCTCTGGACTTCAGGTTGGTTTCTTTGGACATTAAGATGAACTTACACCACTCCCTACCCATCTGGCAACCGGTTCAAGCCAGTGACAGTGAGTGACACCAGGCTGCCAGTGGGTGCAGGCCCTAATGTCTGGGAACCATCATTGATCCCCATCCCTACTCATTTCTGGACTTTAGGTTGGTTTCTTGGGACTTTAAGACAAACGTACATCCCTATGCTCCCTATGGGGAGACAGGTTCAAGCCAGTGGAAGTGCTGGACAACAGGCCACCTGTGGCTGCAGGCCCTAATGGCTGAAACAAGTAGCTCATGTCCACCCCTGCATGTGTCTAGACTTCAGGCCCTAAATGTTGGGACCTGTTGCTCATCTAATTGCTACTCATTTCTGGACTTCAATTTGGTTTCTTTGGAGTTTAAGAGAAACTTGGACCTCTCTCCTTCCCATCTTGAGACCGGTTCAAGCCAGTGGAAGAACTGGACACCAGACTGCCTGTGGTTTCAGATTCGAATGGCCCAGACACATAGCTGTTCCCCATCCCAATCATTTCTAGACTTCAGGCCCTAAAAGCAGAGACACATTGCTCATCCCCACCACTACTCATCTCTGGACTTCAGGTTGGTTTTTTGGGACTTTGAGATGAACTTTCACTTCTCCCCACCCCATCTGAAGACAGATTCAAGCCATCAGCAGTACCGGACACAAGTCTGCCTGTGGTTTCAGGACCTAACATCTTGGACCCTTAGCTCATCCACACCCCTCCTTGTCTCTGGACTTCAGGTTGGTTTCTTGGGACTTTAAGATAAACTTGCACTCCTTTTGACCCCATGTGGAGACCAGTTCAAGCCAGTGACAGCGCCAGACACCAGGGTGCATGTGGCTGCAGGCCCTAACGGCCGGGACCCATTGCTCATCCAAATCCCTAGTCCTCTCTGGACTTCAGGCCCTATTGGCCATGACCGATCGCTCATCCCTACCAGTATTTGTCTCTGGACTTCAGGTTGGTTTCCTGGGACTTTAAGATGAACTTGCACCCCTATGATCACCATCTGGAAACAGGTTAAAGCCAGCACAGTGCAGGACACCAGGGCACCTACGGCTGCAGGCACTAAGGAATGGGACCTGTAGCTCATGCCCACCCTTACATATCTCTGAACTTTAGGCCCTAATGGCTGGGACCTGTTGCTTATTGCCACCCCTACTCATCTATGGACTAATGGTAGGGACCCATTGCTTGTCCCTTCAGCTATTATTATCTGGACTTCAGGTTGCTTTGTTGGGACTTTAAGATGAACTTGCACCCCTACCCACTCCATCTGGAGACCTGTTCATGCCAGCAGCAGTGCCAGAATTTAGGCTGCCTGAGGCTGCAGGCCCTAACAGTTGGGAACCATCACTCATTCCCACTCCTACTCATCTCTGGACTTCAGGTCTAAACAGTAGGGACCCTTTGCTCATCCCCACTGCAACTCATCTCTACACTTCAGGTTGTGTTTTTAGGACTTTAAGATGAACTGGCACCTCTTCCTACCCCATAGGGAGACCAGTTCAAGCCAGCAGCAGTGCCAGACACCAGGCCGCCTCTGGGTGCAGGACGTAATGGCCAAGACCCATCGCTCAACCCCACCCCTACTCATCTCTGGATTTCAGGTTGGTTTCTTGGTACTTTTGGACATACCTGCATATCTCCCCTCCACATCTAGAGACCAGTTCAATCAGCAGCAGTGCCAGACTCCAGTCTACTAGTGGCTATAGGCCCCAACGGCTGGGACCAGTCACTTATCTCCCCCCACCCCCAAGTGTCTCAGGACTACAGATTGGTTTCATGGAACTTTAAGACAAAATTGCATTCCTCCCAATCCCATCTGTAGACCGGTGCCTTCCAGCAGTAGTGCCAGACATCAGGCTGCCTGTGACTACAGGCACCAACTGCTGGGATTGTTGCTTTTCCCCACCCCTATTTGTTTCAGGACTTCAGGTTAGTTTCTTGGGACTTTAAGATAAAATTGCACCCTTCCCAACTCCATCTGTAAACCAGTTCAAGCCAGCTTCAGTTTACACTCCATGCTGCCTGGGCCTGCAAGCCCTATAGATCAGGACCCGTAGCTCATCCCAAACCCATACTCTTCTCTGGACTTCAGGTTGGTTTCCTGGGACTATAGAACAAACTTGCATACCTCCCCAGCCCAATTGAAGACAGGTTATAGCCAGCAGCAGTGTTGGACTCCATGCTACCTGTGGCTGTAGGCCCTAACTGCAGGAACCAGTAGCTCATCCCCACCCCTATTTGTCTCTGCACTTTGAGCCCTAAAGTCTGGAACCAGTAGCTAATTCACACCCCTATTCTTCTCCTGACTTAAGGTTTGTTTCTTTGCACTTTAATATGAATTTACACCCTTCCCCACCTGATCTGGAGACTAGTTCAAGCCAGCGGCAGTGTTGGACACCAGGCTGCCTGTGGCTGCAGGACCTGACTGCCAAGACCCGTCACTCATCCCCACCCCTACTCGTCTCTGGACTTCAGGTTGGTTTCTTGGGACTTTAAGAAAAAATTGCACCCCTCCCAACTCCATCTGTAGACCAGTTCAAGCCAGCTGTAGTTTCGACTCCAGGCTTCCTGGGCCTGCAGGTCCTATAGGTTGGGATCCATAGTTCATCCCCACCCATACTTGTCTCTGGACTTCAGGTTGGTTTACTGGGACTTTAGGATGAACTTACAAATGTCCCCAGCCCATTTGAAGACTGGTTATAGCCAGCAACAGTGCCAGACTCCATGCTACATGTGGCTGCAGGCCCTAACTGCTGGGACCAGTAACTCATCCCTACCCCTATTTGTCTCGACACTTCAAGACCTAAAGTCTGGGACCAGTAGTTCATTCCCACTCCTACTCGTCTCCTGACTTCAGGTTGGTTTCTTGGAACATTAAGATGAATTTGCACACCTCCCCACTTCTTCAGGAGACAGGATCAAGCCAGCAGCCATGCTGGATAAAAGGCTGCCTGAGGCTGCAGGCCCTAAAGACAAGGAACCGAAGCTCATTTGCATTCCTACCTGTCTCTGGATTTCAGGTTGGTTTCTTGGGACTTTAAGATGAACTTGCACCTCTTCCCACCCAGCCTGGAGACTGGTTCAAGGCAGTGGCAGTGCCCAACATCAGGGTGCATGTGGCTTCAGGCCCTAATTGCCGGGACCTGTATCTCATCCAAACCCCTAGTTCTCTCTGAACTTCAGGCTCTAATATCTGAGACCAATTGCTCATCGCCACCAATATTCACCTCTGGACTTCAGGTTGGTTTCCCTGGAATTTAAGACAAAATTTCAACCCTACGCTCCCCATCTAGAGACAGGTTTAATCCAGCACAGTGCTGAATACCAAACCACCTATGGCTACAGGCACTAATGGCTATGACCCGTATCTCATGTCCACCCCTACATGTCTTCAAGAACTAATGCCTGGGACCTATTGCTCATCCCCACCCCTACTCATCTATGAACTTCAGGCCCTAATGGCAGGGAACCATTTCTCATCCCGTCCGCTATTCATCTCTGGACTTCAGATTGCTTTGTTGGGACTTTAAGACGAACTTACACACCTCTCCACCCCATCCAGAGATGGGTTCATGCCAGCAGCAGTGCCATATTTCAGGCCACCTGTGACTGCAGGCCCTAACTGTTGGGACCCGTAGCTCATCCCCACCCTTACACGTCTCCTGACTTCAGGTTGATTTCTTGGGACTTTATATGAATCTGCACCCCCTCCCCACCTCTTCTGGAAAATGGTTCAATCCAGTGGCAGTGCTGGACACCAGACTGCCTATGGCTGAAGGCCCTAAAGGCAAGGAACCGAAGCTTATTTGCACCCATACTTGTCTCTGGACTTCAGGTTGGTTTCTTGGGACTTTAAGAAGTTGCACCCCTTCTCACCACATCTGGACACTGGTTTAAGCCAGAGGCAGTGCTGGTCACAAGGGTGCATGTGCCTGCCAGCCCTAACGGCCATACCCATAACTCATCCCCACCCCTACTCATCTCTGGAGATCAGGTTGGTTTCTTGGTACTTTAAGATGAATTGGCACTCCTCCCCACCCCACCTGGAGACCGTTTCAAGCCTGTGGCAGTCCCAGTCACAAGAGTGCCTGTGGCTGCAGGCCCTAATGCCTGGGACCCATAGCTTACCCACCCAACTACTCATCTCTGGACTTCAGGTTGTTTTCTTGGGACTTTAAGACAAACGTACATCCTTACACCCCCCATCTGGAGACAGGTTCAAGCCAGTGGAAGTGCTGGACAACAGGCCACCTGTGGCTGCAGGCCCTACTGGCTGAGACAAGTAGTTCATGCCCACCCCTGCATGTGTCTAGACTTCAGGCCCTAAAAGTTGGAACCCCTCGCTCATCCCACCACTACTAGTTTCTGGACATCAGGTTGGTTTCTTGGGACTTCAAGATGACCTTATACCCCACTCATCCCATCCTGAGACTGGTTCAAGCCAGCAGCAGAACCGGACACCAGGCTGCCTGTGGTTTCAGACCCTGATGGCCCGAACCCTTAGCTGTTCCCCACCACTAGTCGGCTCTAGACTTCAGGCCCTAACGGCTGAGACACATCACTCATCCCCACTTCTACTCATCTCTAGACTTCAGATTGGTTTCTAGAGACTTTAAGATGAAGTTTCACCCCTCCCCACCCCATCCGAAAACAGGTTCAAGTCATCAGCAGTGCTAGAAACAAGGCTGATTGTGGATGCAGGACCTTACAGCCAGGACCCTTAGCTCATCCCCACCTCTCCTCGTCTCTGGACTACAGGTTGGTTTCTTGGGACTTTAAGATGAACTTGCACCTCTTCCTACCCCTTCTGGAAACTGGTACAAGCTTGCAGCAGTGCCAGACACCAGGGTGCATGTGGTTGCACTCATAATGACCAGAAGCCATAGCTCATCCAAACCTCTAGTCCTCTCTGGACTAATGGCTGGGACCTGTCACTCATCGCCACCCACTCGTGTATGGACTTCAGGCCCAAACAGCAGGGACCTGTCGCTTGTCCCCTCTGCTATTTGTCTCTGAACTTCAGGTCGCTTTGTTGGGACTTTAGGATGAACATGAACCACTCCTCACCCCATCTGGGGACTTGTTCATACCAGCAGCAGTGCCAGATTTCAGGCCGCCTGTGGCTGCAGGCCTTAATGACTGGGAAACTATTGCTCATCCCCATGCCTACTCGTCTCTGGACTTCAGGCCTGAGTGGAAGGGACTCATTGCTCATCCTCAGTGCAACTCGTCTCTGTACTTCAGGTTGTGTTTTTAGTACTTTAAGACGAACTGACACCCCTCCCCACCCCATCTGGAGAACAGTTCAACCCAGCGGCAATGCTGGACACCAGGCCGCCTGTGGCTGCAGAACCTGACATGGATACCCGTTGCTCAACCTCACCCCTATTCCTCTCTGGATTTCAGGTTAGATTCTTGGTACTTTAGAATGAATTTGCACCTTTCCCAATCCCATCTTGGGACTGGATTAAGCCAGTGGCAGTGCTGGACACCAGGCTACCAGTTTCTATAGGCCCTAATGGCTGGGACCAGTTGCTTATCTATACCCCTACTAGTCTCTGGACTTCAGGTTGGTTTCTTTGGACTTTAAGATGAAATTTCCCCCTCTCAACCCCATCTGGAGAAGAGTTTTTGCCCGTGGCAGTGCCAGACACCAGGCTGCATGTAGTTGCAGGCACTAACTGCTGGGACCGTTGCTCATCCTTACCCTGACTTGTTTCTGGACTTCAGGTTGGTAACTTGAGACTTTAAGATGAAATTACACCCCTCACAACCCCATTTGTAGACCAGATCAAGCCAGCTGCAGTTTCAACACCAGGCTGCCTGGGTCTGCGAGCCCTATAGGCTGGGACCCATATCTAATCCCCGCCCATACTCATCTCTAGACTTCAGGTTGGTTTCGTGGGACTTTAGGAAAATCTTGTACCCTTCCTAATCCCATTTGGAGACCGTTTAGAGCCAGCAGCAATGCTGGACACCATGCTGCCTGTGGCTTCAGGCCCTAACTGCTGAAACCTGTAGTTCATTCCCACCCCTATTTGTCTCTGCACTTTGTGCCCTAAAGTCTGGAACCAGTAATTCATACCCACCCCTACTCGTCTCCTAACTTCCGGTTGGTTTCTTGGGACTTTAAGATGAATTTGCACCACTTCCCACCCCTTCTGGAGACAGGTTCAAGCCAGTGGCAGTGCTGGACACCAGGCTGCCTGTGGGTGCAGCCCCTAAAGTCAAGGAACTGAAGCTCATTCACATCCCTACTCATCTCTGGAATTCAGGTTGGTTTTTTGGGACTTTAAGATGAACATGCACCCTTCCCCACCCTATCAGGAGATCGTTTCAAGTCAGTGGCAGTGCCCAAAAACAGGCTGCCTGTGGATGCAGGCCCTAACTGCCAGGACCCATAGCTCATCCACACCCCTATTCATCACTAGACTTCAGATTGGTTTTTTTGGGGACATTAAGATGAACTTGCTTCCTTTCCCACCCCATCTGGAGACCGGTTCAAGCCAGTGGCAGTGCCAGACACCAGGGTGCATTTGGCTGCAAGCCCTAATAGCTGGGACCCATAGCTCATCCAAGCCCTTGTCCTCTCTGGACTTCAGGCCATAATGGTTGAGACTGATCGCTTATCCCCACCTGTACTAGTCTTTGGTCTTCAGGTTCATTTCCTGGGACTTTAAGACAAACTGGCACCCCTATGCCCCCCATCTAGAGACAGGTTCAAGACAATGCAGTGCCAGACACCAGCCCGCCTATGGCTGCAGGCACTAATGGCTTGGACCCGTAGCTCATGCCCACCCATACATGTTTCTGGACTTCAGGCCCTAACAGCCAGTACCTATCATCATCACCCCCACTCATCTATGGACTTCAGGCCCTAATGGCATGAATATGTCGCTCGTCCCCTCTGATATTCTTCTCTGTACTTCAGGTTGCTTTCTTGGGACTTTAAGCTTAACTTGCACCCTTCCCCCACTTCTTCTGGAGACAGGATCAAGCCAGTGGTAGTGCTGGACATCAGGCATCCTGTGGCTTCAGTCCCTAACTTCCAGGAACCGAACCTCATTCACACCACTACTTGTCTCTGGACTTCAGGTTGCTTTCTTGGGACTTTAAGATTAACTTACACCCCTCCCCACTCCATCTGGAAACTGGTTCTAGCTAGGAGCTAGGCTCGACACCAGGCGGCCTGTGGCTGCAGGTCTTAATGGCCTGGACCCATCACTCATCCCTACCACTACACGTCTCTGGACTTCCTGTTGGTTTCTTGGGACTTTAGGACAAACTTACAACCCTCTGCACCACATCTGGTAAACAGTTTAAGTCAGTGGTAGCGCTCAACACCAGGCTTCCTGTGACTGCCAGCCCTAAGGGCTGAGACCCTCAGCTCATCCCCACCCGTATTAGTCTCTGGAATTCAAGTTAGTTTCCAGGGACTTTAAGATGAACTTGTACCCCTCCCCACCCCATGTGGAGACCGGTTCAAGCCAGTGGCAGTACCAGACACCAGGCTACCTGTGGCTCCAGGCCCTAATGGCTGGGACCCTTCACTATTCTCCAGCCCTACTCATCTCTGGACTTCAGGCCCTAATGGCCAGGACCAGGAGCTCATCCTCACCCCTTCTCGTCTTATGACTCCAGGTTGGTTTCTTGGGACTTTAAAAAGAACTTGCACATCTCCCCAGTTCATGTAGAGACCAGTTCAAGCCAGCTGCAGTGCCAGACACCAGGCCATCTTTTGCTAAAATCCCTAGTGGCCAGGACCCATTGCTCATTCCCAGTGCTACTCGTCTTTGAATTTCAGGTTGTTTTTTTGAGACATTAACATTAACTTGCACTGCATCCCCACCCCATCTGGAGACTGGTTCAATCCAGCAGCAGTGTAGGACACCAGGCTGCCTGTGGCTGCAGGCCCTAACAGCTAGGAACTGTCGCTCATCTCCATCCCTACTAGTTTCTGGATTTCAGGCTCTAATTGTAGGGAACCATCACTCTTTCCCACTGCTACTTGTCTCTGGACTTCAGGTTTTTCTCTTGAGACTTTAAATCAAACTTTCACCCCTTCCCACCTTATCTGGAGACAGGTTCAAGCCAGCGGCAGTGCCAGACACCAAGCTGCCTGTGGCTGCAGGCCTCAACGACCGGGCCCCATAGCTCATTGAAACCTGTACTCATATCTGGACTTTAGGTTGGTTTCTGGGGACTTTAAGACAAACTTGCACCCCTTTTCACCCCCTCTGGAGGCCAGTTCAATCCAGCAGCCATTCCGGTCATCAGGGTGCCTGTGGTTGCAAGCCATAACAGCTGGTACCCATAGCTCATCCTCACCCTTACTCATTTCTGGACTTCAGGTTTGTTTCTTGGGACTTTAAAATGAACTTGCACCCTTCCCTACTTGATCTAGAGACCAGTTCAAGCAAGCAGCAGTGCTGGACACCAGGCTGCCTGTTGCTGCAAGCCCTAATGGCCGGGACCAGTAGCTCATCTCCACCCCTACTTGTCTCTCAAATTAAGGATGGTTTATTGGGACTACAAGACAAACTTGTACCCCTCCCCACCCCATCTACAGACCAGTTCAATCCCACAACAGTGCCAGACACCTGGTCATCTGTGGCTGCAGGCCCTAATGGCCGGGACCCATCACTAATCCCCACCCCTACACATCTCTGGACTTCAGGCTCTATTAGCTAGTTCCCGTCACTCATTTTCCCTGCTAATTGTCTCAGAACCTAAGGGCCTAATGGCCAGGACCCTTCTCTCATCCCCACTCCTACTCATCTCTGGTCTTCAGGCCCTAACAGCCAAGATCCATTGCTCATCCTACCCCTACTCATCTCTGGACTTCAGGTTGGTTTCTTGGAACTTTAAGATGAACTTGCACTCCTCTCCACCCCATGTGGAGACTGGTTCAAGCCAGCGGCAGTACTGGACACCAGGCTGCCTGTGGCTCCAGGCCCTAACGGCCGGGACCTTTCACTCATCCCTACCTCTGCTCATTTGTGGACTTCAGGTTGGTTTCCTGTGACTTTAAGATGAACTTTCACCCCTCCCCACCCCATGTGGAGACCGGATCAAGGCAGTGGCAGTACTGGACACTAGGCTGCCTGTGGCACCAGGCCCTAATGCCTGGGACCCCTCGCTCATCACTACCCCTACTCATCTCTGGACTTCATGCCCTAACTCCCGGGATCGGTAGATTATCCTCACCCCTACTTGTCTTGTAACTTCAGATTGGTTTGTTGGGACTTTAACAAGAACTTGCACTGCTCCCCACTTCATCTGGAGACTGATTCAAGCCAGCTACAGTGCCGAACACCAGGCCTCCTGTGGCTAGAGGCCCTAACAGACGGGACCTGTTCCTCATTCCCACTGCTACTTGTCTTTGAATTTCAGGTTGGTGTCTTGGGACTTTAAGATGAACTTGCACTCTTCTCCACACCATCTGGAGACCAGTTCACGCCAGTGGCAATGCTGGTCACCAGGGTGCCTGTAGATGCAGGTATTAATGGCCGGGACCTATCACTCATCCTTGGCCCCTCCCAACTTGCTTTTGGACCCTTAGAATTTCAGTGTTTTGTAAAGCACACAGTTCCTAACACGTACTGCATTTTTTTTCTTTTGCTCTTGATGTGTAGTTTATTAGGTCAGTTTGAGTCTCACCACTCTGTAGAAACTGGGAGGACTTTGGGTTACCCAGGACCAGTGACAACAGTGCATGTTACTGATGAGCAACAGGTAGGCAAATGGGAAGAGACATCACAAATTTTCTAATCATGCACACCTTTTAACACTCAGTGATACCTTGAATAATTTAGGAAGGAACATATAGATCACGTGATGTCTAGGAACAATCGCAGAGGCTCAAGAAATATGAGCACCCAACAAAAGTCCTCGCCCCCAAGGGAAATCAGCAAGCTCACATCACCCACAATCAATACAGTGGACATTGTGGACATGTCAGATTTGGAATTCAGAATATTTGTAGTGACCAAACTAACTGTGATGGAAGAGAAAAGAGACAATCAGCTTCAGGAGATGAGGAAGTCCTTTCATAATTTGAAAGAATAGATACCTTAAACAAGAAACAGATGGAACTTCTAGGATTGAAGAATTTGATACAGGAAATCAAAAACTCCTTTGAAAGTATTAAAAGTAGATTAGATCAGGCAAAGATCTAATCTCGAATGTAGAAGACAGAACATCTGACCTAGAAAAAAGTATCAAAAAGATTTAGAAAACAACCAGGAAAAACAAGGATAATATATGAGGAATACTGGATACCATCAAGGCCCCCAACATCCGGATAATTGGTATTCCAGAAGAGAAAGAAAATAATAAGTGAATAGATCACTTATTTCATGAAATCCTGGAAGAAAATTTTCCAAACCTAGAAAGGCATTCAAATATCCAGCCCCAAGAAATACATAGGACCCCGAGTCACATCAACCGAAGAAGATCCTCTCCAAGGCACATCATAGCCAGATTGGCAAAAACAATATAGACAAAGACAAGATACTAAAGTTGGCAAGAGGGAATCATCAAGTTACATTCAAAGGTCACCCTATCAGGCTAACATCAGACCTCTTGGAGGAAACAATGTAGGCAAGGAAAAAATGGGGAAATATAGTCAAAGTGTTGAATGAAAAACAATTTCAACCAAGAATACTATATACTGCACGATTATCTTTCATATGGGAAAAAAAGATAAAAACTTTCTCAGATAAACAAAATCTGAAGGAATTTACCAACTCCAGACCAGTTCTTCAAGAGGATCTGAAGGGAGTTCTATACCAGGAAAACTAAAATGTCAGATGGAAAGTTATAAGAGAACAAAAAGCAACCAAGAAAATGGCTCACTTAATGATAGGAACAGGTCCAGAAAAAGTGACAATAACATTGAATGTATACACTTTTCTCACCACAACGTGGAACCTTTCCAAAGACTGACCATACGTTAGGACACAAATCAAGCCTTTACAGATTCAAAGGCACAGAAACTATATCCAGCATCTTCTCTGACCATGATAGAATTAAACTCAAAATTAATTACAAGAAACACCCTTGAAAATACACAAGCACATGGAAACTGGACAACCTACTTCTTAATGACTTCTTAACTACTGAAGAAATTAAGTCTGAAATCAAAAAATTTACGGAAACAAATGATAATGAGTGCACAAGTTTCCATAATCTATGGGACATGGCAAAAGCAGTCATAAGAGGGAAATCCATAGCAATTAATGCACATAAGAAAATGATGGAAAGATAGCAAATAGATAACCTGACATAATGCCTCAGGGAATTGGAAATACAACAACAACAAAAAAACAAAACACTTCCAGGCAAAAAGAAATAATAAAAGTTTGAGCAGAAATAAATTAAATAAAATAAACAAACCACACAGAAAATAAATGAAAGCACAATTGGCTAGACTGATAAAGAAGAAGAAAGAAAGAAACCAGATTAATAAAATATGCGATGAAACAGGCAATATTACAACAGACAGCAGAAATACAAAATATCATTAGAGGATACTAAGAGCGACTATATGCCAACAATCAAGATAACTTGGAGGAGATGGACAAATTCCTGGATGCAGATAATCTAACAAGATTGAATCAGGAGACATAGAAAACCTGAATAGACCCATAACAAGCCAGGAGATTGAATCAGTAATAAATAACCTCCAGGCAAAGAAAAGCCCAGATTCAGGAGGCTTCACTTTTGAATTCTCAAAATTTTTAAGGAAGAGTTAGTCCCTATCCTACTCTAATTATTTCTAAAGATTCAAAAGGAGGGAAACTTTCTAAATTCATTTTATGAAGCCTCCATCATCCTCATTCCCCAAACAGATAAGGACATGACAAAAAAGGAAAACTACAGACCAATATCATGCATGAATATAGATGCAAAAATTCTCAAGAAGATACTCACAAATCGTATCCAACAACCTATAAAAAAGATTATTAGTCATGAACAGGTAGGCTTTATTCCAGGGATGCATGGGTGGTTCAATATACTCAAGATCATAAATATAGTACACAATATTAACAGAAAGAAAGATAAAAACCATATAATCATTTCAGTTAATGCAGACAAAGCATTTGGTAAAATACAACATCCCTTAATGATTAAGACTGTCAGGAAGATTGGTATGGAAGGATCATTTCTGAGCACAATAAAAACCATCTATGAAAAACCTACAGCTGGGACCAGCAGTTAGCGTAATGGCTATGTCGCTGGACTCCCACGTAGTCAACCGCGGTTCGCGTCCCAGACCCGGTGGCTTAAACTCATGCTGGGCTCGTGTGCGTGCATGCCCAAGATCCCAAGAGGATGGAGGAGAAGGGATTGCAGCGTGGCCATCCCTTCTGGGGAATGATTTCTCACTTTCTGTCTCTCTGTCTTTGTCTGTCTAGCGAGCGCACGCGCCCTATAGCAAAAACCTCTCAAAAAAAAAAAAAAAAGAAGTAATAAAAAAACAAAACCTACAGCTAACATACTGAATGGGGAAAAGCTAAAAGCTTTTCTCCTAAAGCCGGGTAATAGGCAAGGCTGCCCACGTTCTCCACTGCTCTTTAATATAGTACTGGAAGACTTAGCTAATGCAATCAGAAAAGAGAACAATATAAAAGGCATTTGAATAGGCAAAGAAGACTTGAAAATATCTCTATTTGGAGATGATATGATGGTATTCTTAGAAGACCCAAAGGTCTCCATGAAAACTCTTCTTGAAGTAATAAGTGAATACGGTAAAGTGGCAGGATACAAAATTAACATCCGAAAATCTATAGTATTTCTATATATGAACAACAAGTTGAACGAAGTAGACCTGAAGAAAGGAATCCTTTTCACCTTAGCCTTCAAGATGTATAAGATACTAGGGATAAACCTAACAAAGAAGTCAAAAACCTTATAAATAAAACTATGAAAATCTTAAAAAAAGATATTGAAAGTGACATTAAAAAGTGGAAGGACATCCCATGTTGCACGATTGAAAGAATTAACATAACCAAAATCGCAATTCTACCCAAATTAATCTACATTTTTAATGCAATTCCAATCAAAATACCAGAAATATTCTTCAGAGATCTAGAAAAGACAACCATAGAATTTGTCTGGAATCATAAAAGACATCGTATTGCCAAAGTAATCCTGTGCAAAAAGAGTGGAGTCAGAGGCATATCACTGCCCAATCCCAAGATATACTATAAAGCTGTGATCATCAAAACATCATGGTATTGACACAAAAATAGACATGTGGACCAATGGAATAGAATAGAGACCCCAGAAATAACCCCTAAAACTTACAGCCAACTGATTTTTGACAAAGGATATTAGTCAATCCACTGGGAAAAAGAAAACCTCTTCAGTAAATGGTGTTGGAAAAACTGGGAATCCACCGGCAGAAAGATGAAACTGAACCCCCAACTTTCACCATTAACAAAAATCAACTCTAAATGGATCAAATATCTAAAGCTAAGATCTCAAACAATAAAACTAGTGGTGGAAAATGCTGGGGAAACTCTGGTAGACACTGGAGTAGGCAAAGACTTCTTAAATAAGGTTTCTGAAGCACAGGCAATAATCCCTAAAATAGACAAGTGGGACTATATCAGACTAAGAAGTTTCTGCACAGCAAAGGACACAGTAACAAGTGTGAATTGAAAAACCTCAGAATGGGAAAATATTTTTGTTAAATATGCCTCAGACATGGGACTGATAACAAGAATACAAAGAGAACTCAGATGCCTTACACACACACAAAAAAATGATTAACCCAATTAAAAGATGGGAAAATGAGCTGAACAAAAACCTCTCTAAGGAAGACATATGAAGAGACAAAAAGCATATGAGGAAATGCTCAACATCCCTCATCATAAGGGAGATGCAGATAAAAACCATAATGAGATACCACTTAACCCCTGTCAGAATGGCAAAGATTAAAAATATAGAAAGTGATAAGTGTTGGAGGGGATGTGGTGAAAAGGGAACTCTCCTACACTGTTGGTGGGAATATAAACTTGTTCAGCCACTGTGGAGAACAATATGGAGTTTCCTCAAAGATCTACAAATAGAACTACCATTTGATCCAGCAATCCCACTTCTGGGTATCTATCCAATGGACAGGAGAATTCTTCATCAGAAAAGTGCTTGCAGATTGATATTTATTGCGGCACTATTCACAATTGCTAAGACATAGAACTGACCCAAATGCCAATGAACAGATGAATGGATTAAAAAACTGTGGCACACATACACTATGCAATAGTATTCAGCCATCAAAAGGGAACAAAACCCTGGCTTTCAACAGAAATGTGATGCTGCATTGACTATACATGTGTAGGTTTGTTTCTGGGCTCTTTATTCTGTCCTATTGGTCTACATATCTGTTCTTTATTTAAATTAATTTTTATTACATTTAATCACTGTACTTTCTTTTTTCCCCTTTGCTATAGGGCACACGTGCTTGCTGAAGAGAGTCAGTGAGAGAAAAAGTGAGAAATCACTCCCAGAGAAGATGACCATGCCACAATCTCTTCTCCTCCATTCTCCTACTGAGATTTTGGACCCACATGCACACATGCCCGGTGTGATTTTCTAGCCACCAGGTCCAGGACTCAAACTAAGATTGGTTATGTGGGAATCCAGTGCCATCTGCTGGCCCCAATCACCGAACATATTTTCAGCAAATAAAATGTTTTCATTCCCAGCATGAATACAGTCAATAACAGTCAATAAGTGACATATCAGTCAAGTCAAAGATATTACTGCAAATATTATCAACAGTCAACTTTTCATTTTCATGTCTGATAAATGTTTCTTTTCCTGATCTTGCAAACCCAAAAGAATCCACAAAACAAAACAAAACAGGGACCAGCAGTTAGCGTGGCTATGTCACTGGACTCCCACGTAGTCGACCGCGGTTCGCGTCCCGGACCCGGTGGCTTAAAACTCATGCTGGGCATGTGTGCATGCATGCCCGAAATCCCAAGAGGAGAATGGAGGAGAAGGGATTGCGGCGTGACCATCCCCCCTGGGGGGTGATTTCTCGCTTTCTGTCTCTATGTCTCTCTCTGTCTGTCTGGCGAGCGCATGCGCCCTATAGTGAAAAACCTCTCCAAAAAAATAAAAAAAACAAAAAACTAACAACTCCTAGAAGTGATTAATGAGTAGTCAAGTGATCAGACAGAAAATCGACATACAAAAATCTATAACATTTTTATACACCAAGAGTGAACATACTGAGGTAGAACCAAAGTAAGTAATACTATTCACAGTAGCTATTATGAAATATAACTAGGAATAAACCTAACCAGTGAAAGACCTCTACAAGAAAAACTATGAAAAACTGCAACTTGTCTTCATGCCAGTACCATATTGTTTTAATTATTGTAACTTTATAATGTATTTTGAAACCAAGAAGTATGATGCCTCCAACTTTGCTATTTCTCAAAATTACTTTGGCTATTCTTAGTCTTTTGTGACTTCATATGGATTTTAGGATTATCTTTTCTACTTATGTTAAAATAATGCAAAATTAAAAAAAAAAACCCTGGGATTTGTTTAAAGATTTTTTTTTTTTTGTCACAAGTCATTTATTCTTGTGAGAGAGAAACAGACAGAATGAGGGAAAATGATAAATCATCTTTGGGGGGATGGCCACGCTTCAATACCTTCACCATTCCTGGGATTCGGGGCATGTATACACACATGCCTGGCATGATTTGCAGGCTGCCAGATCTGAGACTCAAACTGTGGTTGGCCATGTGGCAGCCCAGTGCCTTAACTACTACATCAAATGCTCACCCCTCACTGGGATATTTTGAGGAGTTTATAGCATTGAATTTGTAGACTGCTTTGAGTAGTATGGCCATTTTAACAATATTGAGTCTCCTAATCCATAAACATGTTATGTTTTTATATTTCTCTGGGTCTCCTTTAATTTATTCATCAGTTTTTTGCAGTGTACAAGTCGAACTTTTTTGATTAAGTTTATTCCTAGATATTTAAAATTATTTTTACTAATTTCCTTTTCTGATGGTACATTGTTAGCACATGGAAATACAACTGATTTTTGTATGTTTATTTGATATAACAAAACTTTATGAAATTTGCTTATTATTCCTAATAGTATTTTTTTAGGGGGGAGTCTTTAGTATTTTCAATTTCTAGTATTATGTCATCTACAATGAGAAATAATTTTACTTATTCCTTTTTTGGGAGTTAGGATTCATTTCTTTTTCTTTTCTTGGCTAATTATTCTGAATAGGACTTTCAATATAATGCTGGTGGGAAGTGGCAAGAGTACGCACACTTTGGGAGTCAGAAAGGGGGCTTCAAGGCCCACTTTCTGTCCACCTTTCACCCATCCTGCTGGAGCCAAAATGGGGACACCTATTGCCTGACCCATGTGCTACTTGCCACCAATGCATCCCACCAGAGCCAAGAAGTGAGGGCCTGTTGCCTGGCCTGAATGCTGCAACTTGTACTTTACCTTATGTTCCACCTTCTCAGACCAACACTAAGTTAAACCGGGACCATAGAGGTTGGGGTAAGTTAAGAAAGTATGGCCATTGACTGAAAGAAGAGGCAAGAGAGAGAAAGACTAATTATTACTACTCCTGCAGCCTACAAGTACTGGGCTGTGGCTACTGCCTTCAAGCAGCCCCCACAAAGTGGGAGTCAACAAGAATTTTGGGAGGGCAGGAAGGAGTCAGAAGAAACCTCTAGTTTGCATGGTTTATGCTTGCAGAAGTAGAAAGGAATCAATCACCTGAAAACAATGATGTTCTGTAGTTCTCCCCGACCCCATCCCAGGAGGAGAAAGGAAACTCTCCTCTGAAAATCCAAACTCCAAAATTACCACCATGGATTCTAGCATTCCCAAACACAGAAAAATAGGGAAACTGGGATGGAGCTAACATACACCATAGGGAAGCACATGAGCATACAACTATAAAAACTAACTCCAAAAAATTAGGAAGAAGTGAATACTTCATAAGATACCTAAAAATTAAAGTACAGTCCTAAAAAATAAATGAGAAAACCAGGAAATATTTCTCCCCAAAAACAACACAATAACTCTTCACTAACAACACAGATCATGAAAAAATTCACAGAAATGTCAGAAAAAGAATTTTTAATAATCACCATAACAAAACTCAGTGAAATTTATGAGAAAATGGACAACCAATTTCAGATGAGTAAATTACTGCATGACTTGAAGAATGAATTCCATAAAGAGAAGTTCACCCTATAAAAGAACCAAACCAAACTTCTGGGGATAAAGAATATAATACAGAAAATCAAAACCTTCCACAGAAGTATTAACAAAAGACTAGATCTTGCAGAAGAATCTCTGGACTTGAACACTAGACCTCTGATATATTCCACGTCACCAAACAGAATGAAAAAAATAACTCTTTAAAATGATGACAGCATATGGGAAATTCTAGACACCGTTAAGTGGCCAAATACCTATATAATGGGTATTTCTGAAGAAGAAGAAATGGGTAAAAGCGTAGAAAAATCTCTTTTGTAAAATATTATCTGAAAACTTTCCAAACTTAAAGATACAGACATTCAGATCCAAAAAATGCTAAGAGAACCAAATATATTCAACATAAAGAAGGTTCTCTCCATAGCATATCATAACCAAATAAGTAAAACTAAAAGATAAAGACAATATTCTAAAAATGGCAAGAGAGAAACACCAAGTTACTTAGAAAGGTTACCCCATACACACTAATTGTTTAAGATTTTAACACCCCATTATCACACCACTGAATAGGTCAGCGGGACAAAAAGTAAACAAAAAGACACAAAAATTAATTGAAACCACAGACCAAATGGTCCTGTAACTTGAAATCAACAATAGAAAGAGCTCTCAAAATACAAAAAAATATATGAACTAAGCAACCTACTTCTGAAAAACTTTAAAACAAGTAATAACTAACAAACATCTCTCCATAATCTGTGGCACACAGTCAAAGCAGTCATAAGAGGGATGATCATAGCAGTAAGTGCCCAGAAGACACCTTGTAAGCTAAATAATGTGATTGAATGTATTAAAAAAATGTAAAAAAAAGAAAGAAAATAAAAAATAAAAAAAGAAATGTGGCACAGAAATAATCTAACAAATCTCAAGGAACTGTAAAAGGAACAACAACAACAAAATACTAGAAAAACAAAGATTAGAGCTGATGAATGAAATAGAGAATAAAAGAAATATACCCAAAAAGTCAATGAAAGAAGAAGCTGCCTTTATAAGAAGATAAATAAAATAGACAAACCACTAGCTAGACTAATCAAGAAAAATAGAGAAAGTCAAGACATTTATGGGACACAAAAATGTATGATTATCTGTTGATGATAATGTGTATGGTATCTTCAACTGCACTTTTTTGTATAATATCTCATTTAATTATTTCTTTTTTAAATTTACATTTAGTCACTGTATACTTTAGAGTGTACAAAATTATTTTTTCCCAGTGAAAACAATGCATATTGTTCAAGTTATAGATATTACCATGTACATTATCAATAATAGTTAACTATTCATTTTTGTACCTACTAAATTTTTCCCTGATCCCCTCCTCCCACCATCTCTTACCCTTCCCCTCCCTCCCACCCTTTTTTATCTACCCCCTCTTATATTGTTTCTAGTATCTTCAGTTGTCCTCTCTGCTATTAAACCTTCTGATCTTTCAGTTTCTGCCATAGAGCCTAGACATTCATTAAACCATACTTTTAATGTTGCAATGCTTTCTAAGACAATTCATTTTGAGTTTAGAAATAAAGATTCTGGGGACCAGCAGATGGCATAATGATTATGTCACTGTAATGACACAGGATAAAGAAATGAATATAGAAACAGTTGGGAAGCACTACAGTTTATATAATAATACTTAATGTGAGGAATGATAGGAACTAGTAGGCTATAATTCATCTTTTTCTTAAAGAATTATTTGCTTTAATTTTATTTATTTTTTAATTTGATGAGAGACAGAGAGACAGAGAGAGAGAGAGAGAACAGTGAGAAATCAAGCCAGTAGGTCTGGGATGCGAACTGTTGGTTGGCCACATGAGTCCAGCGCCTTAACCACCACACAGCTGCTAGCCCCTACAATTCATCTTTGCATGTCTTTACTGATAATTTTATTTTTAAATATGTGGATTGTTCAAAAATTTTTTGAGAGGTTTTTTGCTGTAGGGTGCGTGCGCTCACCAGACAGAGAGAGACAGAAAGCAAGAAATCACCCCCCCCCCCAGGGTGGATGGCCATGCCACAATCCCTTCTCCTCCGTTCTCCTCTCTGGATCTTGGGCACACACGCACACGCACCCGGTGTGAGTTTTAAGCCACCAGGTCCGGGACGTGAACCATGGTCGACTACATGGGAGTCAAGAGACATAGCCATTACGCTAACTAACTGCTGGTCCTAAATTTTAAGACAAAAGTGTTTCTTTAAAGAAACCATCTTTAGATAAATTTAGGTAATCTTATTAAGAACTAGATCCAATTTTGGCAGAGGTGAGTATATATATATATCAATGAGTCTCCACTTCAACCTTGGAAATAATGTGCAAGGCGAATATGTACATCAATCACTCAGTCTAATCAGAAATTTGGTAACAGACAAGTAACTTAACAGCACTATTATCAGGTTTCCCAAAGTAAATAAATCTCATTTGTACCAATGCTTAATGAAATATTATAGTACTTAATAAAATATTAAATATAAAATATAATAGAACCTTTTTTTTTTACATCATCCATGGTTTTACTGGCATGTTACAAGAAAAAAATCATGGGACAAAAACAGAATTATTTTTGGCTTTCACTTGTTATGTATCACCATTTAGTACAAAATTTAAAGTTGGCTATTTTTACATAAGTATGGGCATTATCTATGGTTCCAGAACTACCAGAAAAGGTACAGCTTATCCTTGTATATTGAAGGTTAAAAAGCTGTCTTGTGTCAATTCGGTTTTGTAGTGCCAAATCACTGTCTGGCCCTACCATTTTGGTTTTCTATTGTAATAATCTATTTTACTTCAAGCCTTAGTTATCTGATAATTTACATTATGTAGACTAAATATGCCATCTTTACTATAAGTGTATTGACTGACCTATTGCTCCATTCTTTTTGAGAGAGATTTTTCCTATGGGATGCATGCACTCACTGGAGAGACAGAGAGACAGAAATTGAGAAATCACACACACACAGCCATGGGGGATGGCCATGGTAGAGTAAGGACTTTCTTCTCCTCCATTCTCCTCTTGGGGTTTTGGGCACACATGCACATGCGTCTGGTGTGAGTTTCAAGCCACCAGGTCTGTGACTTGAACCATGGTCAACCACATAGGAATCCAACTCCTTAACCACTACCCCACCTGCTGGCCCCTTGCTCCATACTTTGAATAAAATACTTAATTTTCTACATAATTTCTAGGCTATTACTAAAACTGTTAAAACTTCAAGCAAACTATACTGAGTGTTGTGCTATATTCCTATTTTTTATCACATTTATTCTTTGAATAAAGGGTATATTTAAACTTATTTTTTCACTACATAGAGTTATCACTTATCATCATTGCTGAGAGATGTGGTCAGCATATTCAGACCTAAGTGCACCATTTGGCTATGCTCAATGTGTGATGCCAGTGTTTGTGTGAGAAGGGTGGGGGGTGCATAGAAGGTGGATGGAAGGTAGATATGTTATAGCATTTTAACCTGTTTTTCTGAAAGATTTTGTCATTTTTATTTCACCACCAATTATAGGCTATATGGATGGTGTTATCTGTTGGTTAATATATGATAAAAGGTAAAACTCAATTATACAGAGCCATAATATACTGAAGGTCAATATCTTCCCATGTTCTGCATGTGTAACTTTTAATGAAATTAATGGGGATTCTGCACAAATTCCAGGGTAAAATTTCTTTCTAAGTACTTTGTTGAATACTCTGTAAAAAATGAATATGGAAGTGTTTGAAATAATAGGCATTTATCCATTTTGCAGTTGGTACATTGCTGCATGTTTCACAGTGATTTTATTTCAAAATTCATTCTAATCTAATAACAGAATCTCTACAGTGCCTTTTTTAGAGTTCACAAAAGTATGAGACAAAACAAATGAAACAGTTGTAAGAGCTATTACATAAATAATAAAAAGTACAATTATTATGGTAAAATCTATTTAAAGCATGGTTTCCACCAAAGAGGTCCTGCACTGTCTGTGTAAGATTAATTTTTGTCAAAAGCAAAATACGTTTAAAAAATAGTGCATACAAATCTCAAAACTATATAGTAAGCAATTTCATGGTAAAAAAGTATACATTCTGATGTAGCATATGGTTAACATTGAAACAAAAAACATGTTTCACTCAACTTTGAACTTTTCAGTCATCTCTTAGATATTCTACTCCTGAAATACTCAACATTTTCATTTACAGGAATACAGTAAAATTTAAAGAATACTTCAAAGTTTTTTCATTAAAAGTCTAAAACTGATGGTTTGAACTATAAGGCTAAAAAGGCACCTAAAACCTTTTAAAACCAGGCTATATTCACTGTTTTCCTAAAAATCTGAATTGTTTAATGGTAAAAATGTAGATCTTCTTGATGTAACAGTATAGGAAATCATGTCAATAATTTTACGCGGTTCTAGGCAACTATATTTAGTTCTTTCCATTTCATTCGACACTCAGTGCCTGTAATTCCTTTCACTGATACTTTATTTAATGCTAAACAATTAGATTTTAATTAATTGAAATGAATACATTTTTAAGATAAATACTTCTGAATTCAATTTGTTTGCTTAGCCTAGAAATCAGACCTTCTAATTTTAAATTTTTGTATTTTTTACCAGTTAAATTGTTTACATTTAGTTAAATGGTATTGCAGGACCTATGTCATATCCAAAAATTATCTTTCACCTGGTTTATATGAGAAAACACAGGTATCCAATGACTTGGACCATAAACAATTTAGGTTCACTTTTTATTGTTCCTTACTTAGCAACATGTTTCTGGCCTGAATTATCTGCCTGCATAACTGCCCTAATTCTTTGTTTTTCAGGTTGAAACATGCATTTAACATCTATAAAAAAAATTTAAACACTTTCTAGTTATTGATACTTTTCAAGCTGGAAGAAAAGTTACTGACACTGATTTCACTCAATCTAAACAGGAACTATGTTAAACAAATAGCTATAGGCAGCCAAAGAGAACATTACTTTTTAGCTAAATCTAGTGGCAGTGTATGGATATAAAGTGGATATATGGAATTTGTTTTGAATAGAAGAATGTGTTTATTTAAAGATCAAGTCAGAGTTTGCCATGTCACCTCATGGTTTGGCATCAGTTATCTGTAAATTAGAAAACTAAGATGTGTTAAAAATTTTAAAGTGAACTGAAAACAGCATAAGTCAATATCATCTAATTATAATGGATCGAGACCAGGAAAACTCATATAATTCAACAAATTAGTTCCAATCTTTATTAGAAGATACTCAAGGTTTTTAAAATAAAATCTACTAAATGTAATAATTAAATAAATGTGATACTGCATTATAATTTATGAAGCTGAATTATCTATTAATAGTTTAATTTTTTGGAGAGATATTTGCCATATGGTGCATGTGCTTACCAGAGAGACAGAAAGAGACAGAGAGACAGAAAACAAGAAATCACCCCCCTTGGAGGTATGGCTACTCTACAATCCCTTCTCCTCCATTCTCCTCTCGGGATTTTGGGCACTTGCACATGTGTGCCCAGAGTGAGTTTTAAGCTGCTGGGTCCAGGACTCAAAGTGCAGTTGACATGTGGGATTCCAGAACATAACCATTATGCCATCTGCTGGTCCCAATAATTTAATATTTTAATGTAACATGAAGTCTATAGAAATTTAAGAATGTATAAGTTTATATGCTTTGACATAATTTTATGTATTAAATCTAAAATGACATGTGGCTTTTATTTTTTAAGTATTTTGACTTATAATTTTTATAATTTGAATCCCAATTGAAATGCAACTTCTTGCCTATCATAAAAAGCCCCAAGAATTATACAAGAGCACATAAAAATGCTTAAAATAATTTCAAATACTTCTTACTAAAAATAAAGTTTATAAAGTATACCAGTTTGAACTCTGAAATGATAAAGTAAGTCAATTAAGTGATTTCTTCACATTTTCTTGCCTAGAATTATATTGTTCTTCAGAACTGAAAAAGTGAATGTTTATCTCTAGAAGCATGACCTCTGAATTAAAATGCTGTTAGTATATCCTTGTTAAGAAAAATTTTCAAAAAACCAGAGCTCCTAATATTATTGATAGATCCTCTACAATGCACACATGGAAGTTTTCTTTTCTAGAACACAATCTTATCTGACTCAATAATCAAGACATTTCCAGACTCCCTTAACAATGAACTAAACTTGGAATGGTCTCATTTTATCTTTGGTAAAATAAATTACAATAAATTGCCTCCATACTTTTTTTTAACCTTATCACTCTAAGCACAGAGAAGTGTCATTTTAGTAAATGAGAAAGAAAGTGGACATAAAACAGGAAGAGCTAAAAACTTGCAAAGTATCTTAAAAATATATACAATTATTATGTGTCAATTATATAAAATTAATAAAAAGAAAACAACTTGCTCTTAAGAAAAATGTCCCCTTTCTAGAAACTATCAGAATTACCAGTATTTGTATGTCCCTTCTACAGAGGTACTCTCCTCAAACTAGCAAATAGGCATGGTATTTCATATAAATCTATTTACAGCATATTAAATATAGTCATATAGATTTCCAGAACTTTCCTGGCAGTTTCTATTTTAGTTATATATTATTTACCTAGAAAATAATGCCTTTCACTTTAAAGATGTATTTAGATGCTTTTTAAATAAGACAATTTTTAACCTTAAAAACTGTTATAATTTACACTTTTTACCTGTGACACAATCTGAAAGCATTTTACCTGACAGTAAACCTGTAGTTTTAATAAGAAATAATTATTTGAAGTCCACTGCCTGAACAATCACTAGTTTTTTTAAATGTATTTAATCCTCGATGTCCCAAAGCTACTCTACAAAACTCTCGAAAGCATAACAAAAATAATTTTTGTAGAAATTATCTTGTTCAAGGAGGTCACATGTAAGGCTTAAAGATAATTATTTACAATCCTCTTTGTTCAAATATCTGCTGATACGTGTTTATGTTGACTCTAATTTTATTGTGTAAGAGGTAAAGACTTTTAAAATAGAAAATA